>JBAMCJ010006752.1:600000-1200000 GCA_037075205.1 Drosophila prostipennis
CCTTTGCCTACTTTCGGGGGCTCCACTCCGCGGCAATCATATGGAAAATCAATTGTCTGTAATTTGTATTTTATTGTATGCAGCCAGAGAGTCGGGCCAACAGCCAACAGCCAACAGCAACAAAATTGAAGCCACGGTCAATTTGGTAATTTCCGCTGACATACAAAAACAAGAAAAGCTACAAAAATCCCGAAAGGAAAAACTCGAAAGAAATTTTTAAATCGAAATTCGAGACTCTAAACACTCTAGCAAGACAAAAAGTGGAGTTTTAAGTGAAGTTCAAAGCTGAAAATTCTAATATTGTATCATTTGGATTGACTGGCGAATGCTTAATAAATAAAGTAAAATAAATACGTATTTTTATAGATACTAAATTATGTAGAGATCAGGTCTTATCTTAAAATCTATTATATTATCTTTGCATTCTATTATATTTGTTCTTCTTTTTTTATATTATTTAATTTTTTCTATTATTTTTTGTTTTTAAGTCTTGTTTACAGATCTTGCATATTTACATTTATGAGATTTTAACTAATATAGATATTAGATATTCTAATAATAAGATCAAGATCTGTTTCGAAACTACACTACCCTTTTAAAGGGAATAACGAGGGAAGGCCTGGCAAAAACTTTGCAGTCAGGTGTACGGCCCCATAACTCTTCCGCTCTCGCTGCGCCACACCCGTACTCGTAATTTATGTTATTATTACGAAAATGCCTTTAAAATATGAATTGGCTTCGGCACTACAACATCTTCCCCCTCGCCCGACCGTTGTCGTAGTAACGTTCTATGGTAATTTCGCTAAGTGCAAGTAAAATTTCTGAAGCCCCTTGCTTTGCAGTCGGCCGAGGTGGGGCATTCGTGCAGTTTTATGAATCAAAAGTACACTTTACGTCGTGGGCGTTTCGGCACCTTTCAGCACGTGGGCTGCAGCCTTGGCGAAGGCCGCACCTGATCGGGCCAATTAAAGGCGGCCTAAGCCCCGTGACAGGTACTTTGGCTGGGGATGTTGGCCAGGCCAGGCCCAAATCGAATCTCATTAATGGCCAAGACAATGGCAGAGGGCGAAAGGAAGGAAAGGGAAGGTAAGGGAAGAAAGCTGAAAACAAAGGCAGTCGTCGCATTTCCAATTTTCCGATTTGCCCCGCCACTTACGAGACACCCCTAATGGAGTTTGCAATGCAAATTTGACCAAAGTACAACCGACAACAAAGGCGAAAGAGGAAATTGTAGTAGTCATAGTGTTTGTAGCCGCCGTTGAACCCAACTCAGCACGCGCTCATTGACCAAGGCCAAGGACATGTCGCTCCTCGTTCGCCACGACCGACAACGAAGTCCTGGCGAAAATATACACAAAAATATATGGCGGTGTATTGTGCACCGCGGCGAAACAAAAGTACGGAGTGCTGACGCCGATTGCATTACACGTACATTACCCGGAGAACGGAGCCCCAAGTTCCACGTCCCTAAAACTGGAGGCACAGTAGAGTGGGAAAGGTTGGAAACGTTGGGAATGTGAATATCTCAGAGCAGTCTACCATTTTTCATCACCATCGGCAAATGCAAATGGTTCTTTACGCTTATTTGCCATTTGCATAAAATGGGTCCTCATTATACTGGTTTATTTCAACCATTTGTTCTGTTTTAATCAACAATTTGATATTTATTTTAATTATTTTTGTAAAAAGAAATATTATAGTATTTCTTTTCTGACACCTAAATATAAAAAAAGCTTTAAAAAATATTTCTTCTGAGGAGTAATAGGATTTTATTAAAATCAAAATTATTTTTATAACAAAATTACTATTTTAAATATCAACAATTTAATATATTTTTTTAAATACTTCGGTAAAAAGAAATATTATAAAAGTATTACTTTTCTAACACCTAAATATAAAAAAAGCTTTAATAAATATTTCTTTTGAAGAGTAATATAATTAATTAAAGTCCAATTTATTTTTATAACAAAATTACTATTTTAAGTATCAACAATTTGATACATATTTTAATTATTTCGGTAAAAAGAAATATTATAAAAGTATTACTTTTCTAACACCAAAATATACAACTATTTAACCAAGCTTTAAAAAATATTTCGTCTGAAGGGTAATAGAATTTAATTAAAATCTAATTTATATTTATAACAAAATTACTATTTTATGTATCAACATTTTGATATTTATTTTAATTATTTCGGTAAAAAGAAATATTATAAAAGTATTACTTTTCTAACACCTAAAAATACAAATATTTAACCAAGCTTAAATAAATATTTCTTCTGAAGAGTAATAGAATTAAAATAAAATCCAATTTATTTTTATAACAAAATTACTATTTTAAGTATTGTAATTAAGTATTTACCTTTTTAAAGATCTTTATAATATGTCTCTATATTTTCGAAATATTTTGTCTTACTTTTTGACACTGTTCACACTTTCAAACTCCCACTTTTTGCCTGAGACCATGTCTGTATTGTGCGTCCCAGTCTGCCGGGAGTCCCATGTTTGTGTTTATTTGTTTTGTTTGTGTCTGGGCTGCACATCTACATCAGCATCGACATCTATATCGGTGGCCACATCAAGTGTTCGTCGGGGTAATGCAATTGAAAGCCGCAATAAATGGCTATGCATAATGGCAGGCTACTCAATATTGGCGGTCCCTCGACTGCGCAATGTACATACTTATATATCACCCGATCGCAGAGAACGTTGCTCGGGCATTTGGCAAACTAAAGTGCAACGTGTCGCATTGCACTTTGTTGTTTGACTTTTTCAACTTGCGCTTACGTGTTTGACGTCCTATGAGAAACTTTGGGCTTTTTGGGTATTATGTGTTTATGAACACATTGAAATGGATGGCCTGTACACAAATAAAAATTGGTTTTAAATAAAAAAAATCAAATATTAAATATGTGTTTATAAAGATATGTAAGATATAGTTGTTAAAAAGCTTAGAATTTATGTAACATACTAAGTTTCCTATTTAAATCATTTTCTTCTAAGAATGAACTGCCTTTTTTCTCTGTGCACGAATATCGAGCATGCACAGGGGTTCAATTTTTTCATAACGTATACGCCACAGGGGCATTGCACAGTGGAGAGCTGGTGGAAAAGGGGAACAAAGACAGCAGCCTCACCTGACATTCTCCCTTTCGTGTGTACCTTCATGGAAGGCAAACAGAAAAAGGCAGGGAATATGTAAGCAAGCTCGGAGCGCAAAAAAGCGCTCAAAGAATGGTTTCAGCTTGCATATCCCAGGAATACGCTCTGCTAACTGAATACTTGGATTTCGATTGCTAGGCCTGTAAGGGAATTTTCAATAAATGGAAGAGCTACTTGGAAGAATTTTCAAATTGACTAAGAGGTCATGAGAAGAGACATTTTGACACTTGCATCAACAGAAGAGGAGCAGAAAAATATTTAAAATTAAATTGCAGTATTTGAACAACTAAAGCTGTCTTTAAAATGCTTCTGCAATTAAATACTATTCTTTGATATAATATACTGGCCTAGTTTCCGCATACTGCACTGCAATTGCTTTCGGTTCTTAACTCTTTGGTCTTGTGTTTTTCATTTAAATTACTTGTGTTCCCTTTATGCAACCCCACGAAAGTTGACAACAATACGGACGACAGCCGCGCTGCAGTTTAATGTCTTTTGTTTTATGCATGTTTGTATTTTATTGGAATTCCTTTGTGTGGTGGAAATGGAAAGGAAAGGAGGGGAAAGGAACGAGAAGTTGCCGCAAACGAAAATATTTGGAAAATTTGCATGGTTTTGACGTCACCGAGATTAAATCAACCGTGCGGCGGCCGAGCGATTGAATGCCTGAAAAACCAGCACAATTTTCCAGACGAGGAGAAATGCTGACAATTTAAATCACACACTCACACACACACACACGTAACAGGCGCCCACACAGGACGAAGGGAGAACGGAGGTCCTGGCCATTTCCTTCCGGCAGCCTTTTGCCAGCTTCTCCTCAGCCGATTCCCACCTGCTACCGCATACGAAAAGTGCACGTAATTGGCTTAACAAACGCCATTTGTTTGGGGTCACGTGATTGCAGCTGGCGACGCAGCCGATAATGTAATTATTTGCTCACATAATTATATTTGTTTATAGTCCATGTCGGAGCCCATATGCCTCATCAAGGCATCTTCAGCCTCCGAATGGCAATGGCTCCCCAGTGCCCAAGTGCCCAAGTGGTCGGGGGAGCGACGGAGACACATTCATGCATAATTTATGGCAAACACATCGACAGTCTGCTTCAGCCTTTCGGGCCCCGAAATGCGTTGCACTAAATTATTAAAAGCATCTTTTCGGCTTCTGTCCTGTCAATTAATTTTCCAGTAAATTAAGTGACAGTCGATTGGGCTGCCGAAAGAAAAGTTTAGCAAAACTTTGCCCATGTGCAGCAGCAATTTAATGGCAAATGGTGAAATAATTTGCCTAATGGACATTGGCTTTATCGTCTTGCAAAGTTTTAAGTTGTCCAAAAATTACGTAAATAATATTATGCAAGTATTTAACCCAAAATTAAATTCATAAAATAATTAGATCTTAACTATTTCATCATAATATTAGATTTATCCATTTTAACACCAAACTTCTAGAGACGGAAGCCCAATTTTAAAGCAAGCCCAAGATGGCCTTGCAAATTCCCCATTTATTTGATGAAAGGCCCAACTCTTCCATCACCATTTGAATTTGAAAACATTTCTGCCGGACAATTGTGTCGCAGGTGCTACGCTTTGATAAACCATAAATAAATTGTGATAAATAGAGGCGCAATCCATGGGGTCCGGTGCGGTCCGGCTCGAATTGGCTCGAATACACCTGAACCAGTCCACCTAACGACCTATAAAAGACATGCGTTTCGGTAGTCGAAATGGCCGTCACTCTAAATCAAATTGCTAACCGTAAAAAAGGGCTGCCAAAGGCAGGGAAAAATAATAACATTTCCGATGAAGTTGAAAGCGTAACGGGTTTGAAAAATTAATGTTTGCTCTTAACCAAATAGATTAGAAGGGTTGGTTTTAAAATTTCCCCAAGAAATTTAAAAGGGCATTGGAAAATGTTCATCAAAATAAAAGTAAAGTAAAAACAAACCCAGAAATAAAGTTTTAAAAATAAGAAAAGAACCAACTGCTGTCAGCAAAACTTTTACTGCAACTGATAGTTCTCGGCCTACTTCGATGATAATTATAATTGATTCACAAATTCACCGAAAAAGTTGTGATACTCGGTCAAGCCTAGCAAAAAGTCAAATTTCCAACTTTTTCACCAAAAACTTCGAAATGAGCTGGATAAATGCGTGATTTTCGGGGGGAAGGGAAAAGGTTTATACTTTTTTTTTACTGTTTGCCGACAATCAGTCCGACCGACCTGGGTGGAAAAATTAAGTGGCAGCAATGTGAGGGGAAAACCACTCAACACGGACATAAAACCATTAAACGGACGCCTTTTTCGAAGCCAAACTAAATACATAAATTAAACCTGGACCGGCCAGACAACGGCGAAAGTTTATCGTTGTCTCTGGTCCTCGTCCAGGTCCTCGTCATTTTTCACCAAATAAAAACTTCCATGGCAGCTGCTTTAATTCTATGCGAGTCCCTAATAATAGGGAAACGATGATGGAGATGCTGGCAGAAGTGGAGAGACAAATTCTTCTTTAACACGCGTGAATAACTGTTATCAAGGCCCTGAAGGTCATTAAAACTCGAGTGTTCCACTTGAAAAATAAGCAGCGAAAGCAGAAAAGCCAAAGTCAAGCGTCAGCCAACAAATGCAACAAAGCGTGGCCTTCATTGTGGTGTTTGTGCGGGGGGAAGGGGGAGGGGGCCTTCTGTGGGGTGGACCCAATTATGAGCGGAAAAGCTCGAGTGCAACAACAATAACCATGCGTACAATGGGGCGAAGGCAAACAATGATGCTGCACAGAGAAAAAATTATTCGAATCGGTCAGCATTTAGAATTTAATTCAAAAAAAAAAATCATTAAGTACTTGAGGTTTTTAGTATAAAACTTAACATTTAAGATTAAGTTTTATTTGATTCCCAACATTTTTAAATAAATTAAAATAGAAGAGAAACATTTTATTAACTACTAATTTTTTTTATATATTTTTAAAGTGTCTTGGTTTTTTTGTGTCACAGATTTTCTTTAAGTTCCATACCACTGCTAACCGCATTTTCTTCCTGTGATTGTTTTTTGCAACAAATAAGATGTATTAAGCATTAAAAGAAAACGCAAACTGGGTCACAGACTCGATTGGTGGGGCGCGCGTCAAAGAAAAGTGGATGTGGATGTGGCCGAGGATGCGACGAGGACGCAAGTCGACGACAACATATAATTATAAGCATTACTAAAAGTGGGTGGGGAATGGGGGAGGTCGGTGCTACGGGCCACTAAGCGGAAGTTGCGTGCCATGACTAAATTTTTGACCGCAGGTCAAGTAAAATGTGTTGAAAGGCCCCCCTGTACATATGTAGCTACTTGCCAGACTAATTACCCGTCCAGATTTAACACGTGATTTTACACATATACAAATCTATATACTCATGCTATATCACCACCACCCACTCTTTTTCCCCTTTCAGTGCCGCGTTTTGTTGAACCTACGCACCTCGCAGCCATTCGAGGAAGTACTCGAGGATTTGGGTCAAGTGCTGAAAATTAACGGAGCAAAGAAAATGTACACAGGCACTGGCCAGGAGGTATGTGGATTTCCGGGGGTGGGCTGCTAACCGCACGACCTTGACACGGCCTAATAACTTAATGAAGACCCGAACTTAGCCGACTTGCAAAATGATTTGACAAATTGCTCTCTCCGCCCTAACGCATAGTAAACAGAAAAACCCAAATTGGTCATGTTTTGTGTTTTTTTTTACCCAAAAGTAGGAACTGAGCGAAATCAATATTATATTTTTCGTAAACAAAATATTTTAAAGCGTATTTATAAAATTTACTAGCTATTATCAATTGACCGCTGAAACCACATTGGAAATAAAAGCTTAAAATAATATAATATGATTGATAACTATAAAAACATTTCGGTTTTAGGTTTCAAAAATGAAAAATTCCTAATAAAATTATTATTTCATTTATAACAAATAATTCTTAAATTTCATCTATAGGTACAATTTGAATATTGTTCCATTACAATTATCAAATATCATATTACTTATTCGGGATGTGGTTGTTTATAGGTCCGCAGTTTCTCCCAGCTGCGGAATGAGTTCGCCGACGTGGACACCTTTTACCTGGCCACGGGAACGGCCCTGATTGCCGGCTCCCCCATCCGGCGTTCCAGATCCCGCCCCTCGGTGGTGGCCGCCGCCCCCATTTTGCCCACGGACGAGCTTCCCAAGGTTCCGCTGCGCGGAGCCCGCCCGAGGAGCAAGAGCCGGCCGCGAATCCTTTACGCTCCGGAGAGCGAGATCCTGCGGCCCAACGGCGAGTACACGATGCTGGACATCATGAAGGAGGAGCCCACCAAGGTCACCATTCGGGGGCTGCGGCGCACCTTCTATCCGCCCGTCCACCATGCGCCGGCGGACAACTCCCCGCCGGACAAAAAGCTGCAGCTCCAATGGGTGTAAGTATTGTGAAATAAATTTCATAGATTCCCAGTCAAAAAGTAATCTTTTTATAGCCATGGTTACCGCGGCATCGATGCGCGGCGCAATCTTTGGGTTCTGCCCTCCGGAGAGCTGCTTTACTACGTGGCCGCCGTGGCCGTGCTCTTCGATCGCGACGAGGATGCCCAGAGGCATTACACGGGACACACCGAGGATATCATGTGGTAATTAATACAATTTACTACATTTTTAAAATTCTATTTAAGGAGTTATAAATGTATTTGACATTTTGCTTTCTTTATTAATATTCTTAATATTAAAATCCTGGCATATTATGAATTAAAGAATAAGGCGTTTAATTTTAAAATCATTATTAGCTATTAATAAATTGGAAACAAAGAATTAGAACTTCCGAAATGTTTTAGAAAATTATTAGCTACGTTTAGAGCTCGATTTTAGGGATATAAAAATGTGAATTTGTATCAAGATTGTATTCCCTTCCTCCAGCATGGATGTGCATCCCTCCAGAGAGCTGGTGGCCTCCGGCCAGAAGGCGGGACGAGATCGCAAGTCGCAGGCGCACGTTCGCATCTGGAGCACCGAGTCCCTGCAGACGCTCTACGTCTTTGGCATGGGCGAACTCGATAGCGGGGTAACCGCCGTGGCCTTCTCGCAGCTGGTGAGTAGTGTCCCCAATAGGTATACCCAATTAAGGAAGGGGATAACCCACGAGATTCCCTTGCAGAACGGAGGCAGCTACATACTGGCCGTGGACAGCGGACGCGAGAGCATCCTGTCCGTGTGGCAGTGGCAGTGGGGTCACCTGCTGGGCAAAGTGGCCGTAAGTGCCGACTAAGCCGGCCCACTTAAGACGCCCCCTAATTCTCGACTCAATTACAGACCCTGCAGGAGGGATTGTCGGGGGCGGCCTTCCACCCACTGGACGATAACCTAATCATCACCCATGGACGGGGCCACCTGGCCTTCTGGCACCGGCGCAAGGATGGCTTCTTCGAGCGCACGGACATCGTGAAGCAGCCGTCGCGCTCCCATGTCACCAGTGTGCAGTTCGAACCGGACGGCGATGTGATCACGGCGGACTCGGATGGCTTCATCACCATCTATTCGGTGGACTCGGACGGCGCCTACTTCGTCCGCACGGAGTTCGAGGCCCACAACAAGGGCATCGGCTGCCTGATCATGCTGGGCGAGGGCACTCTACTCTCCGGCGGCGAAAAGGATCGCAAGATCGCCGCCTGGGACTCCCTGCAGAACTACAAGAAGATTGCCGATACCAAGGTGATATATGGTTTCCAATATAGGTCGAAATGTATAATACTTAATTCAAAGTGTTAACATTTTAATTGTCATCAGATGTTATTAAATAACATTTTATGATTATGATTTTATTTAAATAATCTTAGAATTAAACCGTTAATATCTGAGGCACGAAAAATGTATTATTCAATATATTTGATTGGATATTACATATATTTATGGTCATCTAAAAACAACATCTAATAAGCTAGCACCAAGATCAGAAATCCACATTTTTATAAATATTATAAAATTTTAAAATGGGAAATATAAAAATACCTGATATTTTTCATGCATCGCTTAAATTCCACTTTATAGAAGGAAATAGCTTTTTAAGACAATGGTACCCCAGAGAGAACTTACTTAATTTTAATTGACCTTTTTGGACCCACAGCTCCCGGAGGCCGCCGGCGGCGTGCGCACCATCTATCCGCAACGCCCCGGGCGGAACGACGGTAACATCTACGTGGGCACCACGCGGAACAACATCCTGGAGGGCTCGCTGCAGCGCCGCTTCACCCAGGTGGTCTTCGGCCACGGGCGGCAGCTGTGGGGACTGGCCGCCCATCCGGACGACGAGCTGTACGCCACCGCCGGGCACGACAAGCACGTGGCCCTCTGGCGCAAGAACAAGCTCATCTGGACCATCCAAACGGGCTACGAGTGCGTGGCACTGGCCTTCCATCCCTTCGGCACCTTGGCCGCCGGCAGCACCGAGGGTCACCTGCTGGTCATCAACTGCGAAAACGGGGCCGTCATGCTGACCCTGAGGGTCTGCGGCTCGCCCCTCAACTGCGTGGCCTACAACCAGGGTAAGATCAGGGGTTCACTTAAGCTATTGAAATCCGTATGGAACTATTCTAAGCTTATGAAATGTGGTTTCATCCCAAAGTTCAATTTAAATGATATTTTATTCATGATGATTAATTTTGTTTTAAATTTCGAAATTCAAAACAAAGTTTTTAAGTCAGTTAAGAGTACATTTTAGGGAGCCGTTTTAACAGCTCAATATTTAATATTTTAATTAGACTAAAAAATATATTGGGATCTAAGAAACTAGCCGTATATTATAAAGGCGATAGGGTTATTTAAAAGCCAATTATTTCAGCCAATTATATACTTTATATCCTTCTGGGTACTAATGTTATACTACTTCATTATTATCAACTCGTTTCATTTACAGTTGGCGACATGATCGCCATGGGCTCGCAGAACGGCAGCATTTACCTCTTCCGCGTGTCGCGCGACGGCTTCTCCTACAAGAAGGTGAACAAGATCCGGGGATCGCAGCCCCTGACCCATTTGGACTGGAGCATGGACGGCAACTTTGTGCAGACGGTGACCATTGATTTTGACCTGCTCTTCTGGGACGCCAAGTCCCTGTCCCCGGAACGCAGTCCCATTGCCATGAAGGACGTCAAGTGGCTGACCAACAACTGCACCGTGGGCTTCCTGGTGGCGGGTCAGTGGAGCAACCGCTACTACAGCACCACCAACACCATAGTCGCCACCTGCAGTCGCTCCGCTGCCCACGACATGCTCGCCTCCGGCGACGCCGAGGGCTATCTGCGATTATTCAGGTGATTTGGGAACACAGTTCTAGTTTTAAAATGGATTTTAGACTATACTAGACTATTTCAATTTTAATGTAAATATTCTAATTTTTTTATTTCAGTAATTCTAATATTGTTCGTTTTTTTTGTTTTTTTTTTTTTTTTGTTTTTGAAATTTTAAAAATATTTATTATTAGAAATCCCAATGTTTTTTATTCAGATAACATGGGACTATTATGTTCTTTCATGAGTTAAATTCATTTAAATACATTTTTAACTAAGAGTTACGACTTAAAATTACTAAGCATAAACAACCGATTTACTTAAACAGGGAGAACGATTTTTAAATATATTTTTAAAAATATATTAAGGTCATAAAGCAACTTTATTTAAAGTGAACTTGGAACTTGAAATTTTTTTTTTTGGATTTATTAATTTTGTTTTGTTATTTATTTTGTTTTAAAATAAACCACATTTTTTTATACTAAAATATAATATTTTCCCCCTCATTTTTGTAGGTACCCCTGCATCTCGCCACGCGCCGAATTCCACGAGTCAAAGGTGTATTCCGGGATGCTGGCCTGCGTCCGCTTCCTGTGCGGCGACCACACGCTCATCACCGTGGGCGGCACAGACGCGTCCCTGATGGTGTGGGACATTGTCGAGGAATAGCTGAAATGGCCACCGTGGCACCGCACCGCCGCCCAGTACGAGGCCAGCTACTCGGACTACTGGCACCGGCGCGCCTCGAGGGTCTCCTCAACCGTCCTCGATAGCGACTCGGTGGACTACCAGTAGTCCAGTGCTCCCAAGGAACTCGGGGATGGGCGGCGAACTGCTTGCTAGACTCAGAACTAGACGAACTACAATTGGCCAGCGTTCCGTTTTTGGTTTTAGACGAACAAAATATTGATATTAGATAATTGCACGTATTACGAGAGAAATTCAACATTTTCGAGACGTTTTTGTGAAAAGAGAAAAACCGCACCAGCAATTAGCACCTGCAGTCCAGCAATCGAGCAATCCAGCAATCCAAAGGTCGGCTTCCACTCAGAAATTGAATCTTCCGTTCCGGTCTTGCCATCTGCATTTGTCCCCTACGCTCCACATTTGTTCGAGGCCCCTCGAACTAACTCTCCATGCCACTGGTGGATCCTAAACTATAATCCTAACCGACGAAACTACGAACATATAAATACTTCATCTTCCAGAAAGTTGTCAGAAACTCTTCCGAACAAATGCAGCAAACCAGACAGCAAGTGACAAACAACAGACATACATCTCACCCCAATCACCGAATCACGGATAACGAAACCCAAGTGCACTTCCAACATATATACTTATATATACATATATCGAATGTGTATTGTTATAGCAACTTTTATTATAAGCGTTGAAATAAATAAACAGTTTGAAACGGAGCAAAAAGTGCGGGCAACTGTCCATTTATCGATTTATTCCGTCAGGTGTCGTAGTTCTGGCAACAAACTCGATAGGAATGAAATAACGGCGCCACTGAGCTGGGACAAAATACCGACCTTTTGAAAATAGGGGGTGGAATGCAGGTCACTTACTTTAAAGAGGGTGTTTTGTGTTCTCTCTACTCTTTCACAATTATACACTTTTAGATTGAAATTTGCTTTAATGAAATATCTTCCAATTAATTTGTTACGACAAAGATTAAACCTTTTTGTTTTAAAATAAGGACATTTTTTATGGCAAGGTATTATATTTTAAAAAGGGTATTGCATTTTGTTAGTTTGAAACGATACTATGTTTTATTTGGAGTAATATTTTTGTTGTTTCGGGGATAATACTGATTTTATTCTCTGTAAAATCAGGATCTGAGTTCTTGGTAAATATACGAATTTTACTTAGTGGTCTAATTTGATAGATAAGTGCTGTTTTGAACAGCTAACAATCTAATATTAAATATCGATTCCCGATTTACCAATATTTTTTTCGAAAAATATTTCTAAAGATTTAAGGTGTCAGTTTTAAATTCCAATAGACTGGGTTTTTTCATTAGAAGATAAACGATGATATGGCATTCCATAGTTTGTCTAATATTTTTCTTGTATCGTCCACAATACTTATTTTTTGAGGAAAATCAAATCTGTGTTTTTATTTTTCTCAGAGGTTTTAACTAAAACTTGGCCACAATTGTACACAAATCACTGTGAACGGCAGTAACGTATTGAGTTGAAAACCCATTTTTACTTTGTTAAAAAATTTGGCTATTTCTTAAAACCTTTCCTTGGTTTTTGTTTTTTGAAGATAATAAAAATATAGAAGAAGCAACGCAATAGAAATTTGTTTTTTCCTCGAGGGATTTTTATTCTTAGTCTAATTTTATACCCTAACAAACAAACATGGAAGACAATGATTCTCTTAACTCTAATGGAAGACAATGATTACAGCTACGAACTTAGGCTAGATTAAAGCATTATTGAAGACATTTTAGCAGCTAGTTTGATATGTACAGTTGGCGGAAGCGACGAAGTTGGGCGCTTCCGAGGCACACAAGTCAGTCAGTCTCGTGTTCTCATCATCACAGTTGGAGTTTAAAGCCGAAGTGCAGATTATAGACCTTTCAGTGGGGTCACATCACAGTTACTCGATGGAGGAGGGGCCCCGAAAGAACTTAGTAGAGAAGGCTGATTGCCTTGGCTTCCAGTTGTTCGTTGAGCCAGTTCTGGTGCTCCTCCTCGGTGTCGCAGGAGTAGATGATGTTGGAGAGTGGGATCTCCTTTGCAGGCTTGGAGTTCTTGAAGATCTTCTTGATGGTCTTCAGCAGCTTCTTCATGTTGCTGGAGGCGCCGGTGAGAGATTGCTTCTCCGACACTCCGTTGAAGTTGGAAATGATAGCTGTTTCGGCGAACATTTTGCTAGATGATAACTGATGATCTGCTCGGATGGAGAACTGTAGTTCGAATGATGCTGTTGGTCTAGCTGCTCGGTCTTTTATACCCGCAAATTTTGCAACCACTCTGTGGGTTTCTCCCTACCTGCTCTGCTAAATTCCAGGGGATAAGGGGATGAAATCATGCAGGTAGATCTGGCAATTCGTTACACGATGGGTAAAACAAAGCAAGCAAAAAGTTAAAGTTAAAATAGAATCCCAATTTATTCATTCCTTGTTGAGTTTTACTTATTCGCTCAAAAATTAAGTATTATTACTTAGGGGAAAAATATCGATAATAAAATAATACATTTGATGATTGGTTTTTATTAAATCTTTTGTACAAGGTCTCTTTTTACAATAGTTGGTTTCGTCTATTTTATTTTGACACGGTTTCTGTGGCACCAAAATTTGCTTTTAGGGTATAATTTCGGTGGAAAAGATTTCTGTCACACCCCTGATTGATAAAATATTTTTTTAAGGGGATCAAAAACCTTCATTTACCGGTTTCTCAATTGCGCACGAGCAAATCTCCATTTCTCCATTATTAATTTAAATATTAATATATTTTTAAATCTAAATTCCACTATAAATTAAAGAAGAAATGGGTTTCCTTTGAAAATTCATAAAATGAACTGTTTAACTTGGTGTACTTATGTCAAGTAGAGATCTCGTTTGTCTTACAAATTTGAAAGCGTTAAAAATGTTGTACAGAAATACTATTTCTGAAATAGTAAGATAATAAATTTCTTTAACCGACTTTAAGGACAAACAATTTTGATGCAGGTTGGTCCCTGTTTATAAGTATGTTTTAAAAAGTACAATGACTGGTTAAAAATACTAGTGTTAACCTAAAATCGTGAAATAATCGTGATTGAGCGCGTAATTTTAAATTTTTCTGCGTGAATTAAGTGTTGTTATAAATTTTCAAACATCATGAAAACCATACAATGATGTTGCATTTTGAAAAAATTTATATCTTAGCCCATTAATATTAACGGCCAAGCTATTTACTGAAATCATTTTTTCTCGCTTAGCACATCGGCTTTTAAAAAATTTAAATGGGTCAATTTTTTTTATTTTTTTTAAATAGTTTAAGTTGTCTAAATTATACTTCCGATTGCAATTCTATCGGACCAATCTTAGGAAAAATAGTCCTTGAAAGTTATATTCTTCTGGGCATGAAGTCTGACGCAACGAATTTTAATCGCGTTTTCCTCGAAACGACTAAACGATAAGTTGTAAACCAATTCTATTTATTTTAAATTTTTTGAAAATTTTCAGCATTTTAAAATCTTGTGCTCAAACGACGGCTTTTTAAACATTTTTTAATTTTTTTTGTAATAAAAAGACAAAAAAATTGTAAAAAATTATTTTTTTCATTTTTTCGTAAAATTTTTATAAAAAATTAAGATTTGTTTTTTCAATTCATTCGTTTAAGCACGATATTTATTTCTAACAGAAAAAATGTACCTTTTAATTTTAAGATTATGAGGATGGGTGCTTTTTTTGGCGGGTCAGCTGAAATGGTCCAATTGAGACACGTGTTGATTTTTCTTCAATATTGGGTTTTTGATTTACATATATACGAGTATTAGGGCGGGTCGATTTGTATGGGGCCCAAAAAAAGTGATGAATCGTATAGGGGGAACGTAATCTTTAAAGGATTCTAAGCAATATTGCCGAACAATCTTGTGGTCTAAAATGACGTTTGTAATATCACTCAAAGTAATAAAAAAAATTACCAAAAATGTGTTTGGTTTTAGCCAAAAACCCTATGTAACCCCTTAAATGGCGTTATAAGTTTTAAAACATCATGAAAACAATTCGTTACAAATACATTCTTTAGAAAAATGTTTGACCAATAAATAAAAAAGTAAAAGAAATGACACAATGAAAAGTTTTTTTTTCCTCAAGGGATTTTTATTCTTAGTCTAATTTTATACCCTAAACAAACAACATGGAAGACAATGATTCTCTTAACTCTAATGGAAGACAATGATTACAGCTACGAACTTAGGCTAGATTAAAGCATTATTGAAGACATTTTAGCAGCTAGTTTGATATGTACTGTTGGCGGAAGCGGCGAAGTTGAACGCTTCCGAGGCACACAAGTCAGTCAGTCTCGTGTTCTCATCATCACAGTTGGAGTTTAAAGCCGAAGTGCAGATTATAGACCTTTCAGTGGGGTCACATCACAGTTACTCGATGGAGGAGGAGGCCCCAAAACAAACTTAGTAGAGAAGGCTGATTGCCTTGGCTTCCAGTTGTTCGTTGAGCCAGTTCTGGTGCTCCTCCTCGGTGTCGCAGGAGTATATGATGTTGGAGAGTGGGGATCTCCTTTGCAGGCTTGGAGTTCTTGAAGATCTTTTTGATGGTCTTCAGCAGCTTCTTCATGTTGCTGGAGGCGCCGGTGAGAGATTGCTTCTCCGACACTCCGTTGAAGTTGGATATGATAGCTGTTTCGGCGAACATTTTGCTAGATGGTTACTGATGATCTTCTCGGATAGAGAACTGTAGTTCGAATGATGCTGTTGGTCTAGCTGCTCGGTCTTTTATACCCGATGGTGGTGCAACCTCTCTAAGGATCCTTCCCTACCTGCTCTCAAACATTCGAAGGGATAAGGGGATGAAATGCGTCTTCGCTTCCACAGGCAGGTAGGGACACTTTACCTGCTCGGTTGCATCGCAACGGATTTTCTTACATGAACTGCTTTTTGATTGTAGCAATTTATCGAGGAGCACTCTAAATTAATTGCAATTACTGCGGGTACTTCTTCGGGTTGTTTAGACTGATTATTTTGAAACCAAACAAGATCTGTGGTAAACATAAGAAGGGTATCGACATGAGGCGGTTCAGATCAATAAGGTATTAGAATCCCATTTCACAAATTAAGATTACGCATGTTAGAGTGCAGTGTGTACTTCAGCATGTGTCGTGTATGACTCATAATTGGATTTTCAATCCAAAATCCTTGAAATCATACATATATGCTGCTTTAAATGATTCAGTTACAATCAGGGACCGAAAATAATATTCTTGAAGCGCTCCACAGCAATTGATGGCAATTCTGTTAGTCCCTAGTGGTATTTTCGTGATCAATTGCTGTGGAGTATTTACATCTTATTTTGTAGTTTTAAGTGAAGT
This sequence comes from Drosophila prostipennis, assembly GCA_037075205.1. NCBI lineage: Eukaryota > Metazoa > Arthropoda > Insecta > Diptera > Drosophilidae > Drosophila > Drosophila prostipennis. The sequence goes on from JBAMCJ010006752.1 coordinate 616,504, forward strand.
CAGTATGCTGCAACATTTTTAAGCCGCATTCACAAAATTTATTTTTATAAATAACAAAACCACTTTTTAGAATAAGGGGGGATTGGTATTATTGAGCTCGTAAAATGGTTATTTAACATTTGGAAAAACGATCTCAATTTAAATGCAATTAATTTATATATTTTTACAAATATTTTAAAGTAGGTAAAATCATGTATATTAAACAATAAAAACTAAAGAAATAAAAAAGAACATTGGAAATTTCTTTAAAATATTTAATGTATTTTCAGCAATTAGAAATTTTAGTTTACCGTGAGAACTGGTGCAGCCGATCCCTGAAATTTTCAACTCTATATCGACTCTAATTATTGGAAAATACCTGAGATATTCTTTATTTCACAGGATGTTTTATTCCGTATCTTATCCTTCACTTATCATGCGTATTAAGCGGTCAAACCCTTAGAGAACAATCAAACACAAAAGCCGATCGTGGATCTAACCCACCAGATATCTTATCCTGTTTTCATTAGGATACCCACCCAGAAGAACTGATATCGAAATCGAATTCGTTCTAGGCAATCCATAATATACACCTTCAGACCAGCCTCTGCGACATACCACACTCGAATAGTCTTCTAATTAAGCAATTAAGTTCAAAGGATAATTAGGATTAACGTGAAAATTGCGATTTCCACCGTATCATTTCGTAGGAGTATTTCGATTTACTCCGATTTACGCATAACCAAAACTCTCCACATTCCGAGGTCGAAACTTTGTTCGGCCCGAAATGAGCGTAAAACACCAAATAGATCGTGTCGAACAGCTGAAACGAAATGGTAACAGGATGCCAAAAAGCCAAAAGGCACCTCGCAATTGAATTGCAACGATTTGGAACCAATCGATTCGGAGCGATGCGGCCGAGGTTTATTTCTAAGAAATAAAACGAAAAATGAATAATTGTCAAATGTCAAATGGGTTCCGACGGTAAAAACCGTGACGTGACCCGAACAACAAGTACGGATCGCTGGCGAACAGAAGAAGTGTGCAGGATCCTTTTTGTGTCCCGAAAAGGGCTCAGCATGAGTTTTTGTCTATAAGGAATTTTAGGGATGTACACAGAGAGAATTCTGACGTTCTGAAATTGAGTATTTGAATTCTCATTTTCAGGATGTACTGATTTTGAGTACAAATTTTGGGAAAAAACTTATATTGAGTACAAATTGAACTCACTTTAAGAAAAAAAACTTAAATTGATCACAAAAATCTTAATTTTAGGAAACAAGTTCTTCAATTTCCAACTTGAGTACAAATATTCTCATAATGAGTATGACATTACTCACAGGAACCTTCTAAAAGGCTGGCCTAGGGAGTAAATGACTCTTGCCATCAAATATTTCATAGCTAATGTCGTCCGGGTCGTGAGTTCAATCCCCATTCCGGTAAACACAAATATTTTTGTTTTTGTTATACTGCTTTTTTTTTTATTTTTAATTATTTTATTATGGTATAATCAGCCCAATTCCATTTAATGTTTAAAATCCAATTGATTGCAAGCATTACAATTAAAATCTTATACGCGGTTTGGACATTGCTGAATGTGATGCTTGTTTGGCTCAGCCGGTTAGTGCGCGCGTGCATGAACACAAGGGTCGGGGTTTCGAGTGACGGAGAAGGCGACTTGGGTCGAACAAAAAGTAAGTTTGTTTTATTTATAACAGTTTAGTATTTACATTATTATGAAACAATTAACATATGCTGTATAGCCCTTAAAATAATGTGTAAGTAAGAAAGGAAGTTCTCCGGATTGAGAATTTTTTTCTCAATTCAATCAATTTTCAGTACTCAATTTGAGAAATGGCAATACTCATTTTTAAAATACTATCCAAGTAAATTCCAAAAATGAGTACAGTTTGTACTCATTTTGAGGAAAAATGTACTTAATAAATGTATTTTGTACTCAATTTGAGTAAAAAAAATTTTTCAAATTTGTACTGATAGTTAGTATTTTGTACTCAGAATGAGTATTTGTGTTCATGCTTAATTTTTGAGTACAAAAATACTCAATTTAAGTACAAATTACTTAAATAATTCTCTCTGTGTAGAGTCACACTAAACGTTGCATGTCCACAAATACACCCCCGATCCTTTTGCATCCTATAGAGCATATTCCAATTTGCAACGCCTGAACATTCCTGTTCACAATTACTTCAATGCAGAATCTTCCTTATTTTTTGTCTATTATTCTTGGGTGAAAAGTCAGTTACGTGCCCGATGAATAATTGTATTTTGGCGACATTGCCGCCAACTTCTAAGGCGAATCAATTCGTTCTAAACGTTTGCCGAAATATAACCGAAGCAAAAGTTCTATTCAACATAAAACAAAATAAGAGTTCTTAGAACCAAGCACGTTCTCTGTGCAAATTGAAATTATTACGCCAATCTAAATTTGTCCTCAAATTCTTAAGAAATACTTAACGAATTAATAAGAGGAGATTTTAGTAAGAAGTCAATTAGGCTTTCTATTTCAGTGGAAATGAAATCTCCAAAACAGATAAAATTTTATTTGGATTCCTAAAAATAAACAATTTAATGCAAAATCTTATTGAAAGGAACTAGTTATATTCAAATTTTAATTGCACAAAAATGTATTTCATAAAATATATTTGCATTCAACATATTTCCCAACATAATCAACACTTTTTAACGAAATATTTCTTTCTTTTACATAAACAAATATAACAAAATATTTAAAGATCTTTTAAATGCACATGATAACTTGATTCATCAAACAAATAATAAATAGCTAAAAAGAAAAAAGTCTTGATTTTCGTCCAGCTTACTGGATTCAATTTAAATAGTAAATGCAGCATCTAAGCATCTACGTTTTCTTTTAATATACAAAGTATGTTGTTGAGCTGATGTTTTTTCGATGCGCTACCATAACTTTTATGAATTAATCCAGTAAGCTAGTCTGCTAGCATACTTGCATACTTTATAAGACCTTGAGTCTCGAACTGCAGTAAATTTCATTATTGCCTATGAATTATTATTACGAATTTCTAAATAGTTTATCAAATGTTGAGAATTTGTTTCTTTAAATCTTTAAAATAATAGATTACCATCGAAAATACTGAAACTATATTTTTCAATAGATACATTTCATACCCAAAATTTGGTATTTTCTAATTTTCGGGATATTTTATTATAATTACTTTTGGAGTTTTTGTGTTCAGCAACGGAACAATATGCAGTCCCGTGAAAAGGCTTCCTCGGCGGCTCAGTACAGAACAATACTTTAGTAATTATTAGAAATATGAAAACCGTAGGGATTATGCTCTTTTTAGTGTAGGAACCCAAGTCAAATGCAGATTTTTGGTAAAAGGGAAATTATTGTTATTAATATTGTTATAATGAAAGACCATAAATATCAAGTCAAATTGTAAAGCGATTTACTTACATATGTAGGTACATTAGGGGAAAACGTCCTTTTTGGTATTCCAGTCCCTTTGGCTTAGGTAAAATATCGTTTTGGATTATATTGACAACGTAAACCGCACATATTATTAAAAGTATCCTGAAAATATATTATTGAAAGTAATAGGATATTCAATAAAATGTTATAATCCTTCAACTATAGAAATAGCTATCAATGTATCTATTAATTTCAATTTCTTAATATATTTTTGGTGTAATAAAAATATTTAGAAAAAGTGCATAATGTAATAGTTTTGGTTTTGCTAGCACAATCTTACTCTGATAAATATTTATTTAGTGGTAACAGTTGCATTTAATATCATCATGTAATTTAAGGAATGATGATGTGATGATTATAATCATTTATTATTCACGTCAATCTAATTTCCTTAGATAATACAATTTGTTCCCTTAAAAATATTAAGTCATGAAAACTAAACAGATTTAGACACCTATTTTTGTAACTCACTAACTCCGCACTATTTCTAAATATTTGTTTTACTTTGCAACAAAAATCCAGCTTATACCAAAAACCAATATCATGAAGGAGGCCAATTACCAATAAATATCCTAAATAAACATGGGAGCGAATTAAATGCTAGCGAAGAAATTGAAATTTCCTGGCTGGATTACCTGGAACATTGGCAAACGAAAACAAACGTTCTCGATCGAACAGATGAGCTCATTATTGAATCTCAACCGAGTGCAACGAATCAATTCGAAACAAGAAAGATGCAGGCAGGACATAAATCCTATTAGAAACCCAATCAACCGTTTCAAATGGGATACATGTTCCTGCTTGATCCTGTCCTCGTTTCAGATCCTTTCAATTTCGGGTCAAAGAATTTGAGAAGCGTTGCAAATTGCCTTCCGAACCCATATGTGCGAGGGATGAGAAGGTGGTGGAGATAGTTTTACAAACTAAATGTAGAACGAGCTCTAGTTGGACGTTTTAAATTGTTCAAAATCATGATCAACAATCGATGTTGGTGGCCCTCGGCTAGGCCCAATTTGTCGGCAATTTAAAAGCAAATTGAAAGTGTCTATGTAACAATTTTCGTAGCCCATCGAGAGAAAGGACCCCGGGAAACACGTAGGACTACCCACATAGATCACAAAAGGCGGTCCAAAGCGAGAAGCGGAGAAGAGGAAACTGCTACTTTTCGCACAATGCTCGGGCGCATGAAAAGAGACACCTCCGAACTATTCCCTTGTCACTACGATATATCCCCGATTTTCGGTGCCCGACAAGCCGACGCATCCGTCACCTGGTGCGATTAGCAGCTACAATGGTGAGCGGCCACGGCAGGATCAAAGCGGAAAATTCATTTGGCTTGGTGGTCTTCGTCTCGGTTTCGCTTTTGATCTCCGCACAAGCGATCCTTTATATCGCTCAACACGAATTTACTAAAACACCCTCAATCGCCCAGTTCATTAGACAACTAATTGTATCGAATGGCATGGCGAAGGTTGGCCAGGACTCTTCAACAGATCCTTTAATTGGGCTAACAAGAGCTTGTTTGAGCAGGAGATGTTGGAGGACTCTTTCGAACTTCCAATTAGCTTTAAGCCAAGCTCTATGCAATTGTCTAGGACTAAAAGTGCACATACAACCTACGATAGCAAGGTTAAGTAAAGAAGACAAAGATAAACCTTATGGACGATCAAGTATAACTAAAATGTTAAATTAAAATTTACTTTTTACTATTTTGACATTAAGTTTTCAATCCACCTATATAATATAGTCGTCAGAGTTTTGTTAAATTGAATTCCAAATTCAAATATATTAAAAGCAAAGCGGACAGCTGTCCGGTCATAATAAAATTATTATACTGTATCGTGCATATAGTGTACCGCGATCTCTATAAAAGGCAGGTAACAATCGTTAAACAGTTCAGTTCTATATCAAAGTTCGAATTACGTAGTTGATCACACTCAGTATGCTGAAGCTTGAAACTTATTTTGCGATTGCATTCATTGTCTGGAATATATATGGGTTACAGGCAAAATCATTGAAGGATGTCTCTTACGAAAGTCCTTTGGAAAAAGAGTCGAATTTAATTTCGGAAAATATGATAGAGGATCGAGATGCTACAGACGAAAATCGATCGGAAATCATAGTCACTGTGGACAATCAAAATAAAGTAATAAATGAATTGAAAGAATATTGGCCTGAACTGGAAAGCGAAATGAATATCCAGCAGATATCCTTGAGAAAATCCCTACAGACACAGGACTTAAACGAGACACTCGACAGAATTCAGGATCAGCAAGTAAACATCCAGAAACTATTGGTAGCCCAGTTGGGAATACAGATTAATCTGGAAAAGGGGCTGAAAACTCAACTGGAAAGTTTTAAGAAAGCCATCCCAGAAAACTTCGAGGAAAGGTTGGGCAAAATGGAGGAACAGCAGTCAGCGTTACAGGAATCTCTAAAGAACACTTCAGATGTCTTCGAGAAGAAATTGGAAAGAATCAAAAGTAATCAGAAGGTTATTCAGACCAAGATAGAAACTCAAAAGACCACTCTTCTGGACACTCTTTCCAAATTATATACAAAAGTCGTCTCTTTGCAGTTTGAGCGAATCGGCTCTAGACTATTTTTTATCGATCGCAAAAATAAATATAATTGGAGTACAGCTGCGAGCATCTGTCGCGAAATGGGTGGCTATATAGCCGCTATTAAAGATCAAGAGGAGCTGGACGCCATCAAAGCGAGACTTGATGGAGAACAATACTGGCTGGGCATTAACGACATAATGAGTAAGGGAAACTATATGTCCGAGGCCACCGGAAAGAGAGCTAAATTTCTTAGGTGGCAAAGGGGAGAACCCAACAACGACAAAAATAATGAACACTGCGTTGAAATTGTAAAGGGGTAAATGAACGATATTACATGTTCCAAAAAAATGTATATTATTTGCCAAGCTGACAATGGTGTATAACTAAAAAGAAAAATGTTATTCAATACCTTTTTAATACTTTCACTGTAATACAATTTTAACATGTTCCTTAAAAATAAAGAAAAACCTAATGGAAATTATTTTTTTATTACATAAACCACTTTTTCTATAGTTTGTTTTTTTTACAAAAATGTTACAAAAACGACTTAAACAAGTCATATGGAAATTTTGGTTCTGAAAATTGGAATGTAAAGAAATTTTTGTCGTTTCTGAAGTATTAATTTATAACATTTTTAAATAAGATACAATATTCGGATATATTTCATAGGTGTAAAGTGGAACTGAAAAATAACTTACCCCAATAACTACAATCTTTAAAATATTAATTATAATGTCCTTCTGCCCCTATAATGTCGATTAAGCGATAAAGCATATTTTTGTTTGCTTTTATGTCGTAAACAGTATTAAAACATATACACGCATTGGGTTAGTTTTGTAGTTTTGAGTTGGAAAAAATTCCAAAGTAAATTTTGTGAAATGTAATCTAATACCTTTTAAATACGAATTCTTTTTTTGAAAATCATAGTGTGGTAGTCGTGAAATACCAGTAATAATCGCCATGAGTACGTATGTAGAATGTATTTTATAGAATGTATTTTATTTTTAAAACATTTTTTTGTTTAGTTTAGAAGATTTGTTAATTTGAACACATTTTCTTTGGGCCTTGTTCATTTTTCTAATTTTCGTTTTAAATCACCTACAACTCCAAACACTTTAAGAAAAGTTTGCTAGATTGCTATATGGCTAGATTTTAAACACTGTAGAAAACTATCTTGAGATAATGCACTGACAAAGGTCAGAATCAAAGGAAATTTCCTTTTGTCAACAGCATTACTTTCCCATTTTGTTGTTATTAGAATCTTTTCTGGGTATTCTTAAAAAACAAAGTGCTCAAATTGCCACCAAATTGACATGGACTTTATTTCCCAAAACGCGGAGTACAACTGGATTGTTCCTACGGATTGCTTTAAGGTACAGTTTCACAATGGAATACTTTTGGGTGGATATGGATATGTCCTTTAGAAATTGACTCGAAATTTATGGTTGTCCATTATACGATTATTAACAATAATTTGCCTTTTACCAGGAATCCGCAGCTGACTGAAAAGAGCAGCTCTTGAAAAAGAGTGTGTTATACGATTGATAATTGCCAAACTATTGTTTGCTACTTAGCGACCGAAATTGCTTTCAAAGGACTGCTCTTTGTCCCCATTAATGGCAGCAGCACCTATGAGTAATTGAAGGTGGGAAGCAGAGAAATGAACAACAAAAAGCGCACTAAACAATTAATTGTCTGGAAAATGTAGTGGATATTGCAACAAAATGGTGGACGATCTTTTAGGAGGCAATGACGAGGGCGAAACTTCGGAAAGCCTGTGGAGCTATTGTCCATCTCAACATAGAAAAAAATGTTTCCAAATCGGAAAAGAAGAGATTTTTCTACACAGTAAAAAAATTTAACTTATGTAAATCTTGGTATTAAAAATTTCAACCACTTTTGCAACAGTTTTTATTATTTAGTGGTATATTTACCCATGATTAAAAAACAAATATAAAATTATTCGCCAAAAATGAAAAAGAAATATTATTTATCCGACTGGTTTCAAAATAGTATTCACTATTATTTTTAAAATTATTTAAAATATTTGTTTATTACCTTTATAAATAATAATAACCCATTATAATAACCCATATTTATGATTATAAAATATTTTTCTAAATAGCTTTAAGACATGTTCTTTTTTTTGAGTGCAGATAAATGGATGCTGAGCTCTGGCTGAGCGATCGATGGGACTTATGGCCAACAGCAAGCAGAGACATGTTCGAGGCATGTTAGCCAGATCCATAGACCCCTTGGAAAAAAAACAATATAAGTAGACAATAAATGTATGTATAATTGGGAATGGATTTTAGTTCAATGGACCAGCGGAGCATTCGTTGCGCATGTGCAGATAAATGTAGCATTGTCTGCGGGAAAACGAGTGCTGAATGAGTGTTGGCCTCTCAAAGGACAATGCTTTCTCACTCGACCGTCGAGTGTGAATGCTGGCGAGAGGTCCTGCTGGCGAAGAATGTCCGCATTGTCCTGTCCATTGAGAGGCACTCGTGCGTAGCTCCGCAGGACTTCTCTGGCCCATTCAGACCATTAGAATTTGGAACCACACTACAAAATCGTCGCACTAAAATTGGTCACAATTGCACGCAAACACGGCGAGTGCATTTTACATGCCAATTCAATTCAGAAGAATGCATTTCAATGAATCCCCTCAAAGAACAACCAGGATGTTCCTGCATGGCCTTGAGCAATTTCTGAGTCCTTTATAGCCTTTTAGCATTGAAATTGCCGGACAAGGCCAATAAAAAGAGGATGCGTTGCTAATACAATTTACATGCAATTGTTATGTATCGGGGCGACCGGAAGCCGATATTTAGTCACAACTTGGAATTGCAAACAAAAACACCATTTCTCAAGGGAGTGCTAATGGCGCACAAAAGAAGCGGAGCGAAACTTGCTTCGATATGCTCAACTTTCTATATCATGGTGGTCCTCATTATTTTGCTCTTGAACAAAAGTACTGTCTTTTCCCGTTTTATATTAGGTATTTAAAACCTTTAAAATTTCAATTGCAACTGCAATAGAAAGAAGACTTTTAGTTGGGATTCTACAGAGACTTTATTAGATTAAAAATTTGTCACTTCATTTCACACCTGACTAAAATTAGAATACCCCCTCCAAGGATATACCATAATCGGAAAGTCTATTGCTAAAAGGCTCATTTTACTTGAATATCTTTATATTGCGCTTTAAACTAAATATTTAAAGTTTAACGCACTTTGGCATCAAAAAATTAACTAACTTTGCGATTTTTTTTATAAAAACTGGTTAGATGGATTTAATTCAAACCTTTGGTATATTATTAAGTGTCGTTTAAATAACATCGACTAATTTTTATAGCCGATACTATAAGCTAAAAAATTCGACTTTTTGCTTTAAAAAAATTAAAGTAAAAAAAATAACAAAAATTCTTCCCATGGAGCGGTTTTTTTTTATGCACAAAAATATAAGCCATTTAGAAATGCCGATGAACACGGACTTTCAAAACGTGGTTTCGAGAAAAATGCACTTATGTAAATGGGCCGTTCTTTTACAAACCGAACAGATTTGGCAAAAATAAAAATTTCACATTTTTGATTTGCCTGAAACTTTTTTTACACGTACTATTCGGAAAATAAGTAAACACGTGTATCAGGATTTGACCGAAAAAAAATTATTTTTTTAGTTACAATTGGTTTTTTATAGATTAAAAAATGACTTTTTACTTTTTGTCATTTAAAAATTGTCAAAACACTTACAACTTAACTTTTAATCATTAAAAATTGTTAAAGGACTAGAATAAAAGAGTAGCCCTACTTGCTGCGACGTTTTTACATAGAAAAAAGACGAGGCCTTGTTAAAAAAAATTCGATATTTAAAAAACTAAAAATGGCTCGAACTTTTCACAAAAACCGATTGTAAGTAACAATATAGCGCAAGTATTAAAATAAAAAAAATATTTTTTTTGTGGGGGCAATAGTTAAAAATTTTTTTTAAATCTTAATTTGTTTTTATTTTTAAGAACTTAAAATTTTTTTTTTTTTAGAAATTTTATTTTGAAAGAAGAAGTTTTAGAGGAATTAATACAGAAGACATGAAGTCAATCGGATTCATATAACCGGAGATACAGATTTTCAATGAGAGGGTACTTTTTCAAATTTGACGATTTTTGGCAAACTTAAAAAAATTGTAACTAAAAAAATAATTTTTTTTCGGTCAAATCCTGATACATGTGTTTACTTATTTTCCGAATAGTACGTGTAAAAAAAGTTTTAGGCAAATCAAAAATGTGACCCAATAAAAGGTGTTCGGTTTGTAAAAGAACCGCCCAAATATGTATATGTATGTTACATATGTAACACTTAAAAAAAGGCGTTTTGCGGTGTTAATTGTATCTCGGCCAAAAATGATCGGATTTCTATTCTGCTTTTATATTTCGTTTTTTTCTTAAAATATTTTTTTCAACCGTTCAAAATCAAAAACAAGAGAGAACGCTATAGTCGGGTTGGTGTCCCGACTATCTAATACCCGTCACTCGGCTAAAGGGAGTGCGAGGGAGATATAAACTTTGATCAGCAATAACTTTTTAACGAATGGTCCGATTTAAAAAATTTTTTCTACATTTCGATAGGTATTGATAAACACAACAAAACTGCATTTTTACATTTCCGAAAAATTAAAATTTTTAAAATCCTATATAAGCTATTGAGGGCGTTAGAGGGGGCGTGGCACCTTCTTGAAATAAACTTGCGCTGCGTAGGAACTCCAAGAATCTTCATGCAAAATGCCAATCCTCTAGCTTTTATAGTTTCCGAGATCTCAGCGTTCATACGGACGGACAGACAGACGGACAGACGGACAGACGGACATGGCTATATCGACTCGTCTAGTGACCCTGACCAAGAATATATATACTTTATAGGTTCGGAAACGTTTCCTTCACCGCGTTGCAAACTTCTGACTGAAATCATAATACCCTCTGCAAGGGTATAAAAAGAAAATCACGCCCCCGGGAAAGCTTTTTTTTTCCTTAAAATATTTTTTTTAACCTTTTAAAATCAAATATATTTTTTTTTGTAGGAACATTTTACTAATACTTTTGTCTGATTGACTTAAAAATTTTTGTATAATCTTGGGATGTTAATCTACAAGAAAAAATTTATATTTTTTGTAAAATAAGTTTTATAAATTTTAATCTGTGAACATTTAATTTTAACCCTGCTAACAATAATGAAAATGGGAAAACACATATACATACGTACAGTCATTATCGCTGCTTCATTGATGCTGAGATCAAGGCTACAAACACTTTACGGACGAGCAACTGTATTCTCCCTCCATTACACACATCGTGACTTTGAAAAATACCTTCGGACTCAGGTTCATCAAGTGTTCAAGAAGGTATCTAATGAGCTCTATGTCAATATAGCTGCTATCGTCGATTAACACAAGAGTTTCTCGCTGGGCAAATAGAAGTTTTCTTTGCACTTGTACGGCAAATATTGACAAAGGACTAAGCAAACGTAGAGGAAGACAAACAGAATGCATTATTTTCGGGACGATAGCAAGTGTATGAAGGTCCGCCAAGTCGATTGGAACAATATTTGACGTTCCTACTTAGTTGTATATATATTTTCTTAATTTTTGGCGGCACTGTCCGGAGACATTCTAAATCATTGGCAACGACGCGTCGGCAGACAGGGAAATATTTATTGAAAAAATACCTATGCATGAAATTTGAGGCCCCGAGCTTTGGGAGGGTTCCATTGTTGATCTTATCGCTGGCAATGGATCTTGAAGTGCAGTGAAAACAGAAGAAAATATTTTGTAAACCAAGTACCCAAACAAAATTGATGCCAGCTAGTTTAGTGCCTTATCTACATCTCGTCTGCAGTTGGGATCACTGCTCAGCGTAATCTCGGATGCGAGTGCAGTACTTCTAGATTGCACATCACAGATAAACATAAATCCCTCGCATGCATGTACTTATGGAACAATGAATAGACGAGACGAGGCATAACGAATGTGAATGATTGAGATACTTTTGGGTGCCCTCACACTTCACTTTTGGTCTAGAGATATCTGGGCTAGAGATAGCCACTTCGATTAGTATCTGCTGTCAAGTAGAAGTGGCTATCTCTGCCAGATCCCAGCCAGCCTGCTAATTGAGCCTCTAAGATAGAAATTGTAACCAGGAATTGGTTAACCAGATTCCACTATCCAGGATCATGTGTGAACTTCGGTCTTAGTAGATGCCATCGAGGATATGTCGTAATCAGTTCGTGGCGATTGCTTTCTTGAGGAATGGTTATATCTGGAACTATCCTGTTTCCACATGTGATAAATGATCTCGGTTTAACAAGGATATCCCTTCGAAGTAGTAATTGAACTTCTACGATTAGTATTCATTCATATGTGATTACAGTAGTGAATGTATTTCGAGCATGAGCTCGTCGTGTGCTATGCAAATCCGTTAATTGTAAGAAATATGATCATATCACAAATTATGAATAGGTTATGGAATGGTACAATGATATAATTATTAATTCTTATTAACATTTCATGATTAACGAGGCTTTGTTCTTTTTATAATTCTTTCGAAATATATGAGTGTGTAATTAAAAATGTGATTACAATAAATGAATAAAAACATTTTCAAAGAACACAAGCCAATTAAAAGTTTTTTTTCTAAAACTGATTATATGTCTGATTTAAAGCCAATAAGAGGTAACGCAGTATATCTATAATTTTAGATAGGTGGTGCCAAGGAAATTTTTCTTGGAATCGATTTATGAGACTACCCTGTAATTTTCGCCTATCTTTTTTTGTGCCCAATCATTTTATTTACAAGTACGCTTCTAGAACTGACATTCCAATAATGCACACGAAACGCTATCTGAAAGTTGAAACAATTGCAGTGCGAGGGATGCGGGAGACTTGGAGAAGAGCAGCAGATCCAAAATGACGGTTAAACCTTTAAATTTTGGATCACTTTTTTCATAAATTAATGTCGTTAACGGGCTTGCCGGAATACGGTCGGACGGACAGATCGATTCGGCTAATGATCCTGAACAAGAATACTAAAGATGTACACTTTTTATTGGGTCGAGTTAAAAGACCTTCCATAGTCTGTAGTACTACTGCAAGTGGTGTGCGCCAAAAAAAATATTCGTGTAATAAAAAAAAAAAATTGTAGCATACTTCTAAAAACAGACAGGAGGTTGGGGTTTAATATTCTAAACTCCCCCTACCTACGCCGCTGTGATTAACTAATCCAAATTTTCTTTCATTTACCTTTACCTTTTATTTTCTTTTTTAATTAAAAAAATTTAAGAGGAACATTTATGTTATTCCCAGATATTAACTAAACAAATGTTTTAAGAATTTTCTGAAGAGTGCAATCAACTTCCTATTCTCTGCAGTATCATTAAATATTTACAATTGTTACAAATATCTCTAAAGGTAGAGCATAGGGGACAATTCAGCAAGAAGATTGAAAGATAGAAGTTCTTGTTCGGATTGAAATGCTACTAGAGAAGGCAAGTATCTCGTTTGGACATTGTGCATTTTTGTAGCTCTATATAGACATTAACAAAGCGGCGAAGGCAGAAGAGGTAGGATCGAGGGCGAGGAGGAAGACGATCCCAACAAAAGAGCTAATCACCGATGCCAAGAAGCCTTCAAGAAGATATCATCCCTGCACATACATATACATCTCCTTGTTTACCTACATGTCGCCTACCGAACGCCCAGAGGCCAAAAAGGAGACAAAAATGAAAAGGAGAAGTCGCTCCCTCGCACACCCTCACAATGAATCCGAACCGATCCTTGTAGATCCCATACATTTCGATCCGACTACCGTGGCAAGCCAACATAGCGGTTGACCATGGAAACCCAAGACCCACACCATATTTGTGGTCCCATGTATGGCCTCGCATGCACTTCCATGTCCATTCCTTTTCCTATTGATCCGTCCCATTGTCATATATGCGTTTTTGTGCCGAGCGATTTTTCAAAGAAACAGGAAACATAATCCTACAATAACATTTTTACGCACTGAGCTCCTTTTAAGTAATCTTTACGTATGAAATTTGTTATCAATGGCACTCCATCTACATGTGGATGTTTTTTTAGGCAAAATTGAAATAACACAGACGATATGCGAGTATTCAACAAATTCCCGATAATATCCCCAGATAAGGTACATGGAAAGAGTAATTTGCCGAGGATCAAGATGGAATCTATTATTCTATGCATTCAAATATGGGATATGTAGATACTTATGTGGATTTTAAGACGAATATTTTATCCTGAATAAGAAGGAAGGACTAGAAAATTATGCAGCGAAGCGTTTCTCAAAAGTAAAATGGCCAGTAATGATCTTTCTAAATTCCTTTGCATTAATCTATTACAAGAGCCATGTAATAGGTGTACATACATTTCTTGAGCAAATGCAAAAGGATAATTGTTTTTCTTTAACTATATTAAACAGATACACAAGACAATTTTAATTTTAATTTTAATCGATTAGTAGAATTTTAAACGTTATATAAATTTTATTCCTATATGCAGATATTTTAGAAATGGTGAAATAGTCGAAATATTGATAGGAGACACGTGCATTCTTAATGACATTTTTATACCCTTGCAGAGGGTATTATGATTTCAGTCAGAAGTTTGCAACGCAGTGAAGGAGACGTTTCGGACCCCATAAAATTTTTTTCAAAATCGAAAGATTTATCATATAGCTGCCATAGGAGCGATTGAAAAATTAATAGGAATATAATAGGAAATAAATTATTGTTTCGTTGACTTTTATTGTATTCTCTTCTACTCTGGAACATGACTCTTTTTAAATGTTTTCGAATTTCGATTTTAATTTTATCAATATCGAACTGCTATATCATAAAGCTGCCATAGGAACGATCGGAAAATTAGTGATTAATAGGAATTATCTGCAAGGGTATATAAGCTTCGGCTAACCGAAGCTAGTTTCCTTTCTTACTTACCTACTTACCTACTTTTTTTAATCCAACACATCTTCACTTTTCAACCGAGTTGTGGAGAAATGTTTTTACCTTTGATTGTCTTCCATCTTAATTGTTTCAATATTTCGTATAAAGGTTTGATCTTCGGGATCCCTTAATATTATTATTTACATCAAAATATCCTAATTTCGATTTTCAAAATAAATATTGCTAAAAAAAAACATTTTTCGGTAGTTAATTATACACTTTCTCGTTTTTGATTGTTTTCCATTTTATTTGTATAAATATTTCTTATAATAGTATTGGCGATCTGGTAGATAATTTACTTTTTCTTGTGGTACGTCTCTTTTCATGTCAATATTTTCATGATATTTTTGCGAACAATAATCTTTATATCCAAATAAAGGAAAATCAATCTCGGTTTATTTACCAACCGACATTTGTTCAGAGCTCCAAGAACCCACATGCGAGACCTTCAATAGAGAAATCTATAAGAACATACCAATTTATAGATATTGCAACTACTCAATCATGGAGAATAATGAGCGTCGAAAAAAGTGAAACGAGAAAACCGAAGCAGCAAATAGATGCTTTGATGAGGATATATGGTACAGCAACAGATAGCTGAAAGGAAGCAACAATTTAAAAAAGAACAACAGCCAGCGAGGAGGGAATAGATAGATATTCATGGGTTGGTTAAAGGAAAAGTCATGCAAAATGCACACAATAGGGCCGCAGCGTCCCCCCGAGGCTGTCGCATTGTTTGGGCCGCTTTTGAAAATATTTGTAAACACGTTTTTGGGAAATTTGCCGTGTTTGCCAAGGCTAACCATTGTCTCGCCGGAGGAGGGTTGGAGGTAGGTTGGGCCAACATCACAGTGAGACGTCATGGAGTTTCACGTGTTGTCACCAGCCACCAACCGCCAGGCTTATTAATAGCCCCGACAACGGACCCGGGATGCTCAGCCCCTGCAGTAGAATCTGTTGAAACGTGATCTCTGCCCGACTCACACTCAGGCGGGGGTAATCCCCTGTCTCGACTCCGGGCCCTGAATCCGTCTCCTCTGATCCCGGGCCATACAAAAAGTGTGCCTTTTAACGAGCTCTAATTTGGTGCTGGACCATTTCGAATAGACGACAACGGGGATTGGAGGGATCGAGCGGCAAAAAAAGGTTTCCATTCTTCGCAACTTATTTCCAGAGAATAGCAGAAATAATGATCGGTTGTCTACTCGACCGAATCCGAATCCCGATTCAAATGCGAATTCAGGACTAAACATGCAGCCAATCACACTTAGAAAAAAGTGTAGCAGAATTGGTTCTTAAAAAGAGAATTATAAAAAAGAAATCTTTTTATTTCTTTTAGCATTATTTTATAATTTCTAATGGGGTTTTTAAAAAGCTTTGAAAACCCATTTAAATACAGCTGAAAGAATATATGTATTATATGTATAAGTAAACATATCTTATAATGTCAGAGTTTTTTTATAAAATGTAATATTATTATATCATCACCATCATAATGATTTAATCGTATAATTTTAAGTAAAGGTATGCCTGTATTTTTCTCAGTGTTTGTTTACACAATACCAGTCAAAGAGCGTTCTGTTTTTCGTTCCATTTTCGAGACAGATCCCTAACGTGATAATCTTTTAAATTGCTCAAATTTTACCTATGACTCGACTCTCTCTTCTTGTTGCTCACAGCCCTATTAGTTTGCTTCCTTTTTGGGAAATTGGAAAATGAGATCTTGTCGCTTATGTTATTTGGTATTTTGACAAAACAATGAGCAAATTTGAAGCGTTTTCTGTTTGATGTGTGTTTTGTGTCTTACCTCTAGTTTTTGGCCAGAAATACGCGGCTTGCCAGGCAAAGTCTTTTCCTTTGTCCTCATACATATGTACAGTTTTTTGTTTGAAAAACGATTTTCTTTCCTAGCATCTTAAGTGAAAGATGCTTGGCTGTAATCTCGAGCTGATTTGATGTTCATATGATGGTTACAGGGGCTTTTGTCTAAGACTTTAGGCGTTTAGCTGGGTTCCCAACAAGGATTGATTCCTTCATGGGTTCTTAACAAGATGGAGTTCTAAATGAGATCCTGGGTATGTGGATCAATAAATATTTATTTTTATCGTAGCAATGTCGAACCAAATTTGTTTAGCTCTTTCTATTACTTCATAATTTATTTTAAATATGAAAACAATAGTAATATGCTTAGAAAACATTCAAAGAAAAATAAATATTTTTTAATATGAATAAAACAAATTGTGCCGAAAATAATAATACAAAATAAATACTACCCACTTAAAACAAAATTGTATTACATTGATTTATGGGAGAAGGTAAAGTACATGTTTAAAATAATAATATTTTATTAATATTTTCTCGTCTTTATGTTAAGCTAAATTCTAAACGTTTACTATGTTTAATGCCAACTTTTAGTTTTCAACGAGGAATAATAAATAATATTTATTTAAAAATGTTATTCCGATAAAATTAATTTTGTTTTTTTGTGTTACTTTCCAAGAGATATCCGATAGGATTAAACATAATTTACCATTTTTGTTGAATCATTTATCCAAATCGATCTGAATTATATTTAACCCCAGCTGAACTCACTAATAAATCGTTCGGATGAGGTTGACTCCTACAAATAATCTCGAAAGAGAGCCTAATTAATGATGTCGCAACCCGATCTCATATCGTATAGGTAGGTCCTTTAATCAGCTCCAACTTCAGCCACTCCTTTTCATTTCAAAGGTCCCGACTCACTTCCTATCTGCCATCTTCGGGTTCATTAGTAAATTGCTGGGCTAAAAAGGCTGCTTAGGCATGATCATCTTAAGAATACATACTCAGGAAATCAAATAATGTTTTAGGACTCACTAGAAAACACTTTTTCAGGGGAACACAGAGAGGGGCGGAAGAGGCGAGAGCCCCGCCCAGACCGCCCTAGGCCGCCATGCAAAGACCTCCAAAGTCAAAGGGAAAACAGTGTTAACAATTTACACCAGAAAGTCCACCATCAATCTTCTAACAATATCGTTTGTAGCTGATTGTTGGGCTGCACTCCCAGAACGCCCCCCCAAAAAATACGTTAAAAATTTTCTAATCTTCATATATATAATATATGGATTTCCTATGTACAGCTTCTACATGGACAATGCCCGAAAAACGCCCCTAAAAAGCGAAGAGACTAGAGGAGAAAAGATTGGAAACCCAAAATCAATAAAATCCAACGCCACAGGGGACACAGGCAAGTCATGTCGAGGGGCAGGGGCAGGGCCAAGGGCACTAAAGTAAAAAAGAAAATAAAATTAAACAAAGGAGACCCTTGCACACGTGTTCACAAAGGAAAACTGACCGCCACAACGACCGATCGACATTAGCCCGAAAACGTTCCACTAAAATTCGGTTTAAATTTGTATCTTTTTCTATCCCCTTTTTTAACGATGCTAGACCGCTTTTTGGCCTTAGATTGGATATCCATTTTAACAAATAGGTGTGTAAAATATTTCTAAGCCCAGCAATTGCGTTTGCCTCAAGGGATTTATCGAGGGCGAAGAAATACTGTGAAATTGGTAATCGTTGGAGGACCTTCCGGAACATTTACTTTAATTTTCAAAATGAATACACTAATTAACTGTAAAGGAAAATATCAATGCGATAAGGAAGGACTAAAAAAGCAATATAGAAAAACAGGTTGGTCATGTTTTCAATTTAAATAGACTCCATTGAAAATATATTCCTCCTGAAACAAAATGAATATTAACAAATAATAAACAATTGCTTTTAATCTGGATACCAACTTTTTAATTTTTTAGTAATTTAACAAAAAATTTGTAAAATTACCATCGCGAAGCATTGGCAAATTATAATACAAGAAACTACATTCTTAGAGGTTTAGGTTTAAAGAAGATTTGGCAAATGCAACAATTTAGATCTTAGTACCAACCAAAATCGTCGGTGTCACAGAATTTATAGTGTTGTTAGAACTTCTGGGTATATTTGCTCAGATTTTAAGGAACATTTGTTTTAAAGTCTTAAAGTTGACACCTCCTGATAGTGACGGACATTATGTTAAATTATGAAAGGCTTTACGAGAAAAACTGACATTTTTTCTGCAGTTTTTTATTGTAGTTCCATTAAAATAGTTGCCTCGACTAAATTTGTAGCAATTTTCATTTAAATATTTAATATTAATTAACATCTACCAGATACCTTGTCAGAGGTGTTTTTGTTTCTTTTTGATATCACATAAATTATACAATTTAATTTCAAATTATTAAAGAAATAAAATAAAAAAAAATTAAATTAAAATCGAATGCAATGAATTACCTTCTTGTCTTAGCCCTTTATTTTAACGACGTTATAAACAAATACATTTTCTTTACTCGACACCATGTGGCTTTAGATTGGTTTTTGATTTTAACAAATAGGTGTCTGAAATATTTCACAAATTGTCGGCTGCATATGGAAATCCATTAGTCCCAATGGAGCATGGATTGTAAATAATGATCCTCAGTCCCGAAACATTCGAGACTCCACAGAGCGACTCTCGGGCGACGAGGGATCGAGTTTCAACGAGGGTCCTGGCACCGAATCCCTGTCCTGATCCCTGTTATATTTGACAACACGGATTTCATCTGTTTTTTCTGTGAGTTTAATTGTCAAGTGCAGTTTCTGACACGAACCCAGGCGAGCTCCTGAAATTTAATGCCTTGATGTGCAAGCCGATCTCGTGTTCGAAAATGCATTTCGGGCGTCACTCCACTATCGATATGGAAAACCCGCCCGAATCAGGTCCTTTAAGATTCTCTCAGCCGTTTCAAGTGCCGCTTTTTGGGCGAGGAGGCGCAAGTGTTTACCATGCCACAATAATCTTTACTAATCAGCTATGAAAACTACCCCAATGGAATGTTATCTGCTGTAAAACGATATTTGTGTCTGGCAGTGAATCAAACTCAACCATGACCAAACCAACCAAACAAATGTGTTCGAGTGCGGAAAATTTTAATTTAATTTTCTTGGGGGTTGGCCCAGAGCCACTTGAGTGGTTCATCCATAAAAGTAAACGATAACTAACGATCCCTAAACTGCGGATTGAGGCAAGCCGAATTGTCGACAAGATAATGCACTTTCACCGCTTGAATTTAAATATTTTTTGGACCCTAATGACTTTGGCCTTGTCTCTAAAGTAATTGAAGCAGTGACGCCATTTAAAATTATCAAAAAATAAATGGTTTTTCCTAGCGACAGTTCTGTCGATAAGGTTTTAGGGGTACAGGTAACACTTTGGTTTTGGCCAAGGTACAGGTAAGCGTCGCAAGGCGTCTCGAGTCGTTAGAGGGACAATGAACGCCAGGACGCCGGCGCCAGGAAAATTATCCACTGTCTGGCATTTTTGTCATTCGTCTTGACATTCCTGGAATTAGCAGAACCTTTCCAGAATTTATATGGATTTTTCTTTTGTCCCAAAGAGCGCGATTTTTCACACTTGACAGGACGAGAACAACTAAGGCACACAACAGGTTGATGTCAACCATCTTACAGATTGTGAAAGTCGCAATAAGCCTATAAACTCTACCATATCCGCAGCAGGAGATTGTCCTTAAAACTTACCAATTCAGGTTAAGAAAATTCCAAAGAAAAATTGCAAGAAATTCATGCACCGAAAAAATGCGTGATTTATGAGTTTTATTTATAAAAGACTACTGCGGTTTTTATGTCAAAAAGAACACTAATTTTATTCCTAACCACGAGTGTGAAAATTACCCAAATTGTCAATCAAAAATAACTATGTCACTCTTGTCCGCAAAGTATTTCAAAATTAAACACCACCGATAATAATTAATTACGGTCCCTAAAATATTAAGTTCAAGTTATTGGATTTTTAATAAATAACGTTAAAACAGCGACAACAACAAGTGTAACCAAAAAATAAAACACGTTTTAAACAATGTCATCAGTATAAAATATAATACAAATTACAAAAATTCAAACTGGTAATCCTCTCCCAAATAAATCAAAGAGTAAAGGAGTAACGGATGAACAGATAAAAAACAATACAGCTTGCGAATAGATTTTGTTAACAGGATTCACTATACTTAGTCATTGAAATATGTTTAATTTGTTTACAAAGTTGATTAGTTTTATAGAAATATTTCTAAAGTATCTACGTATAAAGTATCTAAGCTATTAAACTTTCAACTTCATGGTCAAAACCACTAATCTACCGTTATAAACTAAAACTGCCTTAAAGTATGTACACTCAAAAAATTATTCGACCTGAATTTTAGAAATTTGCTTCACTGGCGGTTTTTTTTTAATATTTCAGGACAATTTTTAATTTTTAGTAAATTTTGATTAATTTGAAGAAAATTTTCTTTACCTAATAGAACATTTTTTTATATCTAAGAAAAAAAATCGCCAAAAATTCAGGGCAAATAATTTTTTGAGTCTACGTACACAAGTGAATTTCAAATACCTATTTACATAGGCCAAGAATTCAATTAAATGAACACTTCAAGACTTTTCTCAACAATACAAAAATAAATAAATCCAAGGCCAGGCTCCTTCAATTGCTCAACCATTAAATAAAACCCCACACCTCGTAAGCAAAACCAACGAAGGACGAACTCAATTGCTCATCCCCAAAGGCAATCTTTTAAGGGATCGTCGCATTTGATTTTATAATTCGAACCCAACCCATCAATCAATCAACGGAGTTCACAAAAACATCACGTTCAAATTCAAATTCTATACAAAAGATTATTTTGGGGAAACTTCTTTTCGCTTCGAATGATTTTCTTAAAATTCTAAAACATTTACATTTTGGGTACATTTTTTGTTGGATTGACGTGAAACCCAAGAACTCTTTGCATTTGATAGGACCCTTTTACCATTATGTGGATAGGAGAGTTTCTGATTTCAGGCCAAAAAATTGATGTTGGACAATGCCGGCATTTAATCCCTTTTTCCGGAAGGTCACAATTACGCTGGATTGGAGTGGCATTCGTCGGTCATATGAGGTACCCTTCCACCCCCGCCTCCATGGATTGTATATTGTTGCATTTTCGAAAAGGGTCCATCGCTGCACACGTGCAAGGGTCAAACGCACAGCATCGGCAGGTAGAAATGGGAAACACAAAGAGAAACCCCAAACACATCAGAAATGCAAGATAAAAGAGGATTAAACGAGACGAAAACGAAACGAAACGAGCCAACCCTAAAATGACCCAAAACTAATGCACCTCACGGAGGTTGTGTGTTAACGGTCTACTAGCCGGCCATCAGCAGCCATGAAAAAGCAATCATCGTCGCGAAGATCGCTGAGATCGGCCGATGATGTTTGCAGATAAGATTCTTGAAAACCCTTACTCTAAAAAACTCTAAAGCACTGAGCTCTTTGGCAAATATGAAGGAGACCTAATTTCTATAGAATGGAGTAAAAATTGTACCAACTGATCATGACCAGACTTGTTCGATATTTTCAGGACCGAAGACTGTTGCACGTGTGTAAACACTGCGACGGTGGGTTCTGGTTCTCTTTATTTCATTGTTTTCCACTTTTTCTTTGCTTTCCTAACAATAAAACGTTTTTGTAAATGTTCCTATTTTGTAACGACAAAAAAACTAGTACTGTATAAAGAAAGAAAGTAACAATCGACTCTTTAAAACACAAAAATATTCTTTAGGTTTTTAATTCTTTCTTTAGCCTACAAAATATTTAAAATATATCTACAGATTTCGACTTTCAAAAAAGTTTTTGCGGAAGCTGAGAACTTTAAAAAAAAAATTACTTCTTTGATTATAAAAAAAAAATTTTCAGGATTTTCTTCGAAAATTTTTCTATGAATATAATGTTTATTGGGGCGAGATATTCTTCTCACCAGATCATAAAATGTGATCATAAAAAGTCTTAATTATTGTTATCTAGTCTATTTATAAAAAGACATTAACAAAATAAACAAAATATTTATATTCAATACAATTTTGTATTCAAATAAATTTTTGGGATTTCATATATTCTCTATTATAAAGACAACTTTTAAATTAGCTTGGCAAGTTAAAAATCGAAATTAATTATAACATATAATTATAATAAGGCATATTTTTTATGAATTGATTTGACCGGGCCACTTTCAATATTCTGGAAAACAGTATACATTTCAATAAATAACGTTCCTAATTTGAATATTTCGTATATAAGTAGATGTTTTCCCCCATAATTAATTAGTGCACCTGAGCAATGTCATCTTTATATGCTGAACCGTAATAACATTTACATATAACCAACCTGATACGCCCTTCATTAATAATTCGAAAACGGAGACCAAAGGGTAAACGATACTTGTAACGTGTTGAGAGGGTCAAATCAGGTCACGTCTTTTCGCCACCGAAAGCCATAAAAGTGTTGGACCCAGATTAATCCCCTTGACTTTGCTTCACTGCAAACGAAATTGATATATATGAAGTTTATATTATGAACACATACAGTTCCCCAAAAAATTGCTCAAAAAATAAACTGGTTTCGTACTTAAAAAGGGGAGAACCCTAAACCAAAGGAGCTCTGCGTAATCAGGAGCAGAATAATCAGACCGGGGGCCAATTAGGGACCCTCTTGATGATCTTGAGGATATGCCAGGGACGAAACGACCGTTACAAGAAACTCGAGTCCTCGGGGCCGTTACAAAATTATGAAAGTAACCTTCGGAGGCAAGGGAAAAGGGCAAATAACAATTAGGAAGGCGACTCATAAACGAAGTGCCGACGAAATTCCAGTAAAATGCGTAAACCGATCCAAAAACCAAAACTCTAAAGATTGTATCTGTACGTGCTTCTCCCGCGTCGTAAATTTTTCACGCATCAACAGAGCAGGTCCCTCGAACCGGGGAAAGAACAACAATGACAAACAAATGCGATCGGAAGGAGCTGAAAAGGACCTGCCAAGATTTCCCAAAATGCGGCATTAATGCATATTGACTAACCTTGAGAGTCCGATCCCATCCCATTCCCATCCCACTGTAAGTACCCGAAAAATACGTTACTTTGCTAACTACCAACTACCTACAGGTTGGGAAAATGGGAAAGGGACGATCGGACGGAAGGACGTAAAGGCACTTTCTGGGCTGTCTCAATGAAATAACGGACAAGTCCCTTGGCCGCTCGGGTATTTCCAGCGGCGAGATTGTATCTCCCAGATATCCCAATCCATTGTTTGTCCATATCCTCCGTCTTTTTTCGGGATAGTGTGTCGAATTTTAAAATCTCTCTCCCCTCACACTCGGGTTCGGAATTTTTCCAACAAGTTACGACTTGTCCGCTCGGTTCTCCCTAGGAATTTTACGTTTGGGATTTAGGGATTTCTACTTTTTTGCACCAGAGTCGAGCAGGTAGAGAGAGGTTGTGAGGGAAAGACCATCTCAGAGGGGGAGAAAGGTCGAGAGCAGAGCGAGATCCGAAAAATCCGTTAAAAACCTGCAGTGAATGAGCAACTCGAGTGGGTAATACCCAGCATTTCAATCATGTGGGATACATATGATTTTTACATATGTATATATTTTTTAGTATTTTGTAACTCAAATGAGAATCTACAAATTCTAAACAAATTTTAATTGTATTGTACATATAGTACTTTGCAGCAAAGTAGCAAAATAATGTAGAAAATATTTTATAAATGCTACTTAAAAACTGAATTTAAGTAAAAATTCCAAAAAAATTAATTTACTTATTTACTGAATAAAATATTTTTAAAATATATAATTTGTTTTCCAATTTAAAAAAATGTTCTTAAATTAAACTTTTAATGTATTGTTATCAATTAAAATATATTTTTCTAAGCAATTGTTTTTTTATTTATTTTTGTGTTCAAACTTAAATGTTGTATTGTATTAAATAGTACCCTAGAATATTAAAATGTTGGAGATTTTACTTTTACATTTAATCCTTTGGTTTTTAAAAATAATCACTGCCTAATTTAATAACATGCTAGCTGAAAAATACGAGTGATGTATATTTATTTTTTAAAATTTCATACGAAATCTCTAATGCTAAGTACTTGGTAGAATTAATATTTATTAAAGAAAGGATCCCCGATACCTATTAAATCATTTTTTGTGCACAACTTTAAAAAAACCCAGCATACCCTGCCGTCACAGGGGTAAGGATCTTCTCCTGATCCAGTACAACTTTCTCTTTCCTCTCTCTTGTCTCTCGGTCTCTCTGCTTGTGCAACCACCTGCCCGAAGTCTGCCCTCCGATTGGCCGAACCCACCGATCGAGAGAACCACCGCTCTTCTGGAGAATTCTCCCCCACCGAGAGAAACCGGAGAGCGGATCGTATATAAGGAGCCGCTCGAGAGCAGGGAAACCAGAACACTACCAACTCTCAACCGAGTGCAACTATCTCAAGATCCCAAGTTTTATTACAATCTCGAAAAACCCCATAACAATGTCGTTCATCACACGGGAATACAAGTTTGAGAGCAGCAAGGTGATGCAGCAGAAATCAGATCAGCACACGACGGCCATGCGGAGTCTGAGGAAACTGGTCAAACCCCTTCTGCGGCTGGTGAAGAAGAAGCAGTTGCTCCGGAAGACTCTGGCCGAGATCCAGAACCAAAATGCAGTCAACGCCTCGCTGGAGGACATGCGCAAAGACCCGGCGGCCAGTTGTGATAACATGGCCAACGAGGAGCTCGAGCAGCGCCTCTACAGCGATCTTCGCCAGTGCCCCACCAACGTGGCCATGATCGTGCAGCAGGGTCAGCAGCAGAACATCGTGCCCGTCCATCCGGAGCAGACCTTCATCCCGGTGCACTTCGCCCGCACCAGCAGCGGTACCTTCTTCTGGACCTCCGCGGAGGGAGCTCGCCAGCACCAGGAGCAGCAGTTGCGCCAGCAGTTCGATCGATGGGTTCAGGCCTAGAAATCCAATCCAATCCAATCCAGGAATCCAGGATCCAGCAGGAAAATCTCCAATTGGCAGCTTTAAGTGCAAGTGTCTCCGTCCATTGGTCGTCGGATGGATGCGGGTTCAGCTTCGCATGTTCGTAATCTCAGGGTGATATTAGGCATAGATTGGATTCTTTGGGCTCGCCTCCCAAAGGAAACACAACTCTTATTGATATTCAATTCTCACAATCAAGCGTTACTATCGTAAACACATTGTGATCCTCGTGTCTTATTAGCCTCTTAAGTTAGTCTTAGCCGAATCATTGTCTTCCATGTTTGTTTGTTAGGGTCTTCTTATAAGTACTAGGCTAAGAATCATTGTCTTCCATGTAAAATTTTAGCTATAAGAAATTTACATATATCATATAAGAAATAAACAAAACAACTAAAAAAAAGAAATTTCTCAAGTGTCTTTACTTTGCAAATTGGTACATTTTTCCCTTAGATCATCTCAAACAGACTTGAACTGATGGAGAAGGAAGAGCAACCCGAAGTGATAGATCATTTTCAGTCAAGCTGAATCTCTGAATACTTTCAGTATTCAATGAATGCACATTCAATTCTGATTTGGAAAAATGAGTTTTAAATTGGAATCGCTATGCTGGTAACCGCATTCCAATCAGTGCCTTTATTCATTCCTATTTGAATACCAATTTAAGTCCAACAATGCTGCTGGAGGCAATAGAAAATGCTTGCATTCGACTTAAAATAAGGAAAAATATTTGGTCTTGGACTAGTATTTATTAGACAATTATATTGCTTATCTTAATTTTATATTTTAAAAAATGCAACCAAGAACTTTTTGTGACTTATAAATGTTTTAGAGTATTAAATGGTAGTAACAAAATAATAATAAAACTGAAATATTTTATCTTACACAGAGAAAATTATGCTACGTTTTAATTGAAAAAAAAAACAAAGAGTTTAAAAAATATAAATAAAACGTTTTAAAAAGCATAAGTAAAGCAAAATTCGTTTGAAGCATTTTACTTTTTAAAATGTTTTATCCCTGTTTAAGCACCTAAAACATTTGCTAATTTTCTCTGTGTGGAAATGGTAATTACTAAAATATTAACATTTTTTGAATAACCTTATTTCTATAATGTGTATGTGTGAAATTTGTGCATACTAAAAATTGCACTGGACAATTTTTTCAATAAAATATGTCAGAAATTAGGAATCTTATTTAGAACTCAATTTTTAAAAAATGATTAAATATTAATTTTTTTTAGGATTAAAATATTTACTTAAATTCGAAATTTAAAAATAAAATACATTTTAATTTCCTTTGAAATAAGCATTCCTTATGCTCATCGTGTAATGCATTTTTCAACGAACTGAAGTATTTATTCATTTTTGTATATTTCAATTTGTACATATTAAAAATGAAACATAAATCAATGATACAAAACTCGATCCGAAATATTTTGTTTCACTTTGGCCACAAACTAATTATGCAGGCTTCATTCAGGCGCTTGAATTTCAGGAAACCTGACACTAACAACTAAACTTGAAACGCCACCAAAATAAAATTTGTAAGTGTTTATCAGGAATTATGCCTGTGGAATAGTTAAAAGAGCCACATACAAGTGAGGTTCCCGGTTATACACCCCCCAAGTGGATAGGACAGGATCCTATCTCACTCCACCCAATACGACTCGAGCCTACTCGACTGGAATAAGAATGAATCCAAAATTACAAGTGGCGAGTATTTCAATAGGAGACGAAATCTGAATTTCGACACGAATCGAAATTTTAATTTTCTTGTTGAAGAAAACTGAGAGGCAACCCAAAGAAACAAGTGTGTGGGGACAGTGAGGCCTGTCACACAAAAAACATATTTCTGAAGTGGTTCCAGAAACCAAAGAAAACCAGAAAAATCTTGTAGGAAGAAACCTTCCCTGCAATAAACAGTGAAATCCGAATTTCAACACGAATTGAAATTTAAATTTTGCTAACGAACAATGACAATCCAAAGGAACAAGTGTGAAGACAGTGAAGCCTCTTACTGAGTAACCAGCACAACCACCTCGACTTCGTGGCCATCGAAAAATCTAGAAAATTCGTGAGCTCGTCGAACTGATTGTTCACTGTATTCGAAAGGACGAGGGCCTACCTGTACTGATCAAAAATGAAATGTTGACGTGTAAATATTTTTCGTTTGCCGACAACATGTGTTTAACGAGGGTCTGTCACTTTTATCCTCCACTGTCAGCCTATTAACAATTAATAGCCAAAAACTAATCAAGGCATAAATTCGAGCCGAGTCCTCCGCAAACAAACCACTCAAATTACTAACCCGAACCCATGAAAAAGGGATGATGGTTTTTTTTCTTTCCTTTTTTTGGTATTTGTGCATGCTTGCCGCATCGTCCGATAAGTATTCGACTGAAATTATACTCTCCCACGAAGAAATCGAGGGAGAGATTTATTTAGGGCCTTCGAAAATTGTGGCCTTACTTCGCACACGTGCAAGGGTCGCTCGAAAAAGGGACCCGAACCCAACGATCCGATCCGATCCCAAACTACCTGCAGAGAGTTGAGGAATGCGTGACTCTCATATCTGGAGAAACCGAAAAACACCTGCGCCAGGACTCGTCCTGATTGGTCGGCTCTTAGGGGTTGGTTTCGCCAGGATCGGGTATAAAAACGGAGCGGCATTCCGAATAGGACATCAATTTCAATCGCAGCGTTGAACCGTCAACAGTATTCAGTCTACTACAAATCGAAAATAAACCCAAACTGCAAAAATGGCCTACGAAACTCTGATGAACACCACCTACAGTCCGGCCTGCCAGAAGAAGACCTACACCCCCGCCAAGGCCATGAAGAAGATCTTCAAGGTGGCCTGCAAAATCTTCAAGGCTTCTGGTCACCAGCAACTCAAGAACCCGACCATCCCGAAGGAACTCCCACTGCCAATGTCCGATGAGGAGTTCCAGAACTCCCAGAACGAGAAACTGGAAGCCGAGCTTGCCCAACTGTGATCGAGGAAAATGGAAAATCACGAAAAATCCAACTTCCCAAACAGCTTTAAAGACTCCATCGGAATCGGTCTCTAAACATCCGCAACAGCTTTAACTCCACACTCAGCAAGTGGACACCTTAAAATGCATAAATAACCAGCTTTAATCATTGTCTTCCATCTATGTTTAAGTGTATGAATAAATACATAATATTAATATTGAAACAAACAGCATTTCTGTTTTCTTATTCGAACTTTCCCCTTTGTCATTGTAATTTCCTTGAAGGTTTTCCAAGAATTTGTAAGCCAAAAACCGTTCTTACCCCCTTCCCCTCCCTCCATTCATGAAAGACACCAAGACCCTAAGAACCTTAACTCGAAAAAATAAACCTTTACCTGTTCCCTTTTGATCAAAACCTGTTGTGGATTCGAAAAACTCGAAAAATCAAGCTGAGCGGTCTGGGGAAACCTGTTACCTCGAGGCGATTTCTGATTTTCGTTTTCAGCGCTCCTTCTTAGGGTTGGGCCCTGGACAGAATAAATCTCGAATTGCATCGGAACAGGTAGAGAGGGTCCCTGCGATGATAAACAAAAACAAAGGCCCTGCGAGCAGCAACAAAGCCAATCCTATCTCAATAATAAATGCGAAAAGGCCGCACGGATCAGTTCGATCTTTCAGGTATTTCCAAAGGGGGAATCTTCGTACATACTCGTAAGGTTGTGTGTGCGTTATGTAAATAGTTTTTACATACAGTCAGTGCAGATTCCTTATTGAAAGCATACATCTAGGTACAGTTTGGCATAACATAACTGAATGAAATTAGGAATGGTTGAAGGCACAAGGGAATACGAGTATTTATACACATTAATCAAATTCATAAATACACGAATATTTAATGAACGAAATTTAACCTAAACTTTAGATCAATTAGAAATTATTTACTTTCTTTTAAAACTAATAAAAATAAAATTAAAATAATAAAATTAAAATTAAAATAATAAAAATAAAATTAAAATAATAAAAATAAAATTAAAATAATAAAAATAAAATTAAAATAATTAAAATACTAAGCCATTTCTATATATTAATCTTGAATTATAACTAAATTATAATTCTAATTTTTGAAAATGATTTGTTTATAAATATGATTGAATAATCTTACCTTTTTGATTGATTTTATGTAATGGATATCGATATCGTTTTTATTGTTTGTATTATTTGATAAGTTTAAGTTCAATCCTCATTTCCCTAATTTCTTAGGTAGTGTATTATACTTAATTAGCATTTATATTTTAAGCATATATTAATTTGCATAAATAAAAACTTAAAGATTTCAATTTTTGAATATGCATTTTCAACTGCACCCCAACATCATAAAACGCAGCAACGAAATTATATTTCCCTATAATTATAATCGAGTGCCATCAGAACACGAGGTGTACAATTTCACAAGCTGTAAATATTTTCTTATACATACGAGTGCCATTAGAACACGAGTTCCAGATTCCCACAATTTGAAAATATAAATGTGAGACGAACAATCATTTCATCCCACAATAAATGAGTAATAATACGATACATTCACAAAAAAGTAAACCCCCATTCAATTAATTGAGGGTATGGACCAAAAAAGTGAGGACTAGAGATGTGATCAGAATAAGGAACCCCTGTCGTGACACGAAAATAGTTTTGAGGTCCATAATTCAAATAATCGAAATACGAAGTGCTCCCCAACCGAACGTGAGAATTCTCAAGATCGTGCCTCAAATGACTTTTTGCGATGCCATCACTAATCAACCAAACAATAACCATAAGAATGTAAGTGCACGATTTGTATAAATTTGGCTTAGAATGTAGCTGGTTTTCGGTTACAGGATCGACATATTTCTGACGAACTGGCACAACAAACCCGGCCGAAATCCAAAACAATAAATGGGACTCCGAGTGAAGGCCAGAAATGTGCTGTTCCCACGCCAAGGATTCCTCCGGGGGATAATTGTCTTGGAAGGAGAAATGGGCCCGAGATTCCCACGCTTCGCACAAGATCTCGGGATCTCGGGTCTCAGGTCCTGCAGGACCTACCTGCTGCCACCGACTAACGTGTGAAATTTCGGATCCTTGCACCTGCCTGCCCTTCGAGCGATGCGATTGGCCGAGATGCTGTAGGACCTCTCCTGGGTCCCGAGAAGGTATAAATAGCGCCTCTGATCTTAGACACAGCATCACACAGCATTCGGCCGTCGAAGCGAGAACATCTCAGCACGCATTCTACGCACTCACCACCAAACGAAAAATATCTACGAAAATATCTAATGTCGGCCATCAGCAAGCAGAAGAACACCATCAACACCATGTACAAGTCGAAAGTGTCGCCGTCCCGTCGCCTGAAGAATCTGCTCAAGCCCCTTCTGGGTCAGTTCTTCAACACCAAGAAGGAGCATCCCAAGCGGAGCTCCTACATCGCCTCCGAGGAGAAGGAGGCCGAGTTCGAGTGGCTCAACAACGACATGGACAACATGGCCAACGAGCATCTGGAGCATCGCCTCATCGAGGAGATTCGCCAGTGCGCCAAGGAAGATGCGGTCATCGTTTATAATGAAAACGGTTCCGGGGAGCTGCAGACCATCGATCAGGAGGACTACTACGTTCCCGTTCACTTCGCACGCACCAATGCCGGCACTTTCTTCTGGACCTCGGTGCAGCCGAAAGCCAGCGAGCCCTATGCCATCGAATGGAACTTCCTGGACCGCTGGGCTCAGGCTTGAAGCTGATCGCCTGGAGCTGCAACTTCAACCTTGATCAACAATGGGGTTTTTCAACTTTCAATTGGGATAACTTCAACTGGACTGGAGCTCGGCTCTCCAGCGGGATGGGTACTCCAGAGTTTGGGCACTTCGACTCTGGGTTCATCGGTCTAAAGCGGCGCTTTTCGGATTTTCGAACTCAATGAAAATTCCTCTAAAGCGGCTGGGTAACCACGTAAATTCGTGGCGGGAGGTATTCCAACAATTATCCCATTTTTTGCTGGGCAAAAAGGGTTCCAATTGTTTGGATTTTGGAAACAAAATTTGTAAACAAAAACTAAAATAAACATTGAAAACATATTTAAATTTCTTATTATTTACAATGGGTAAAAACGTTTATTTACACGGCATTTACAACATATGGTCCTGCCTGGGGAAAACAGAAGAAAGGTCCTGTCTGCAGATCCTTCAAAGATGTGGGACATTCCCACGGTATCACACATGTGTTGGGTTTTCTGTTTACTGTTTACCCAAAGATCTGGCTGAGATTTCAGAAAATGTGTGGAAAGCGGTTAGGAAAACTACCATTAGCATAACATACGAGAGTTTAGATAACAATGGTCTCTGTTGAGGGCATTTTACAAAGCAAAAGAAAGTCGTTTTATTTATATTCGCTTTGGTTAAATTCCCATCATTTAAAGGAATATTGCTTTAAAATTAGCCACAGACTGAAAAGGGTATTTATAAAACAAAGTGCTTATTGTGTTGATAAGAAAGTAAAAAGTCCAAGTCAGTATTACTCAAATTACGGATATTTAATCCACAAATCGTTTGTTCCGAGAATAATTCTAGATTCAATAAATAAATACAAAAAAAAATTGTTTGTTTGTTTTACCATAACAAATTTTATGGTTTCCTTACTAAATTAAAGGTTTCTTTTATAAAATTAAAATTACGCGGGTACACTCATTAAAATGTCTTTCATTAAAATTTAAAAATCTCACCTTTGAAATGCCATTTTAAAAATTGACAAAAAAGTGTCGTAAAATCACTTTTAAATATAAAAAATTGCTAGATTTAAAGATAAATTTTCTTAAAGGCCTGTTCCAAATACTGTTGATTTAAAGGCGAGATTTCTAATTTTTAAAAAGAAATTTTTTTGAGTGTAGTGTATACACGTGTTTATTTTATAAGTGTTCAAGACAGTCTTTTTGCTAGGAATCAAAAATCACTAGAAACCAAATGCATTTATCTGTAAGAAATGAGATACTCCAAATGCAACAAAAACTGTACAACAATTTTATATTTAATAAAAATATGAATAATTTTATTTTTATCTTTTTTGTTTTCTTTTTCTTTTTTGTTAAGGAAATATTTGTAATGTTATTTTTCTCTTTTTTTGTTTTCTTTTTTTTTTTGTTTAGGAAATATTTATAATGTTATTTTTATCTTTTTTGTTTTCTTTTCCTTTTTTGTTTAGGAAATATTAATAATTTTCTTTTCGTCTTTTTTATTTTCTTTTCTTTCTTGTTTAGGAAATAAAATAGTAAAATAAATATGTAAGCATTTTATTTAAATAAAGAAGATTTTCTGAAAATAAAAAAAGTCCTTTCTTATTTTAAGAAAAAAGATTCTATATTCAAGAAAAGTACTTTCTGGATTTTAGGAAAATTTCTCAATTTGATGGCAACTTTTCTTGATTTTAGAAAAGTATTTCTGCTTTTCAGAAATTTTTTTCCTATATTTTAGAAAATTCCTTTCTAAAAAATACGGTAAATCGCCATCGACTGAAATTCATGGCGATTTTTCTTGATTTAATGGCGATTTCGGGCTGTTTGACTTTGTGAAGCCTATAAAGATCAGAATCAATCGCTAAAGTATAAAATAAAGTATGGTAAATAAGAAGAACAAGTAATTGTTTTTGTTAGCTTTCCCATGAAGAGCTGTTTTATTTCAACAAAGGAAAAACTAATTTTCTTACAAGCTAGATTGCACTTAACGGTAATGGAAGACGTGAGCGACGTGTTGCTATCTTAAACGTAACGCAGTCTGAAGATTTTACATTAATAAAATCTGGATTTTCAAACATAACAATATTTTGTAACAATTAAATTTTAACAATCACAGCTAACGTTCCAGGAACGTGAAACCAACAACAAATTAGTAAATAACAAATTAGTTAATAGAAAATCAACCAATATTGCACATGATATTGTGGGGGTGTTGACCTAGCGGGAAACGCAGTCGAAACGGAGTCTTCTGTTCGAGTTTTAGAGTCCCGCCAAGTCACCATTGCACTTTCCTCCAGCCCGGTCCTGTTGGGTCCTCCTGGTCCTCGATCGCCATGTCCACGTCCTTGTCCGCCCCCTTTGCAGTGGGTGATGAGGGACTGATGGCGCTGGCGCTGGGAGTTGTGGGGGAGCCAAGCGGTCTTTAAAGCTTCTGTACCATCCAAGATTACGTAGGATTACGTAGGGGTTTGCGCTTGGAGCGCGCTTAAAGCTGCAACACTCCTCGCTCGCCGCCCTCCCCCATCTCCTGGGTTTCGGGAGAGGCAGTGGGTGTTCTTCTTCGCGAGATGAGGAGATGTGATCGTTAACGGTTTACATTGAGCACTGACTCTCCGATCGGCGGATCGCCGGATTTTATACAACTCGCGACGTCCGACGACGTTGACGCCGCTGCCGCGTAAATAGAGATAAACAAAGCGCACTCACACACACACAAACACGGCCCTTTTCCTGGGCTCTCTTTGGTTGTGTCTGTGTGTGTGTTTGCCCTTCGTTATCAACCATTTATTGTGGGCCCTTTTCGGTTATCTACAGTCGACGGGCGACTACCCATTTTTATGTTTATCACTTTTTACTTTTTGTACCCTCCCCTCGTACGATCTTCTGTTTACTTCAGGTCATTCGTACCGTCTACACTGGGAGAAAATGTTTCTTATCGCCCTTTCCATACTTGAGTTAGGGGCATTTTTCGTATAAACGGGAAAAACACACAGTTCCTAGGAAAAAGTACCGAAATTTACCAACACGCCCTTAGTCTATTCATTCAAAATGCTTTGCCTACTTCAAGGCGTTTTTTTTAGAATTTAAAATGCTTCTCAAAAACGAGGCACAAAATTGTTTTCTGAATATAAATACCTTCAATATACATAAATTGATCAATTTTGAGCACATTTATATCGTTTCCGATTATATAGAGTTACAAATGTAGAGCGAATTCCAGGAATAGAAGATTTTATAGTTTCAAATTAAATTGACTCCTTTAAACATAGTTGACTGACCTAAATATATTTGTTTTATATCTATTAAAAAATAAATACAACCTTTTTGAATATAATGAAATTATTTTGGTTTTATCATTAATTAGATTGGACTATATCTTAATTTTTGGACTTTTCCATAAAGTTAAATATATTATTATTTTATTTTGAAATTATGTAATTATCAGTTGTTTTTTGAACTGAACTGTACGTTGGAATGAATGAAGGAATGAAAAACATACTTATTAACCCTTATTTTTGGTTTTATCATTAATTAGTTAAACAGATTTAACTTTATCTTGATTTTTTGTAAATTTTCATAAAGTTAAATATATTATTATTTTATTTTGAAATTATGGAATTATCAGTTGTTTCTTGAACTGTACTGTACGTTGGAAACTCTTCTGACTTCGCTGTTTCCCTTTTGCTGTTGGTGTGATTTGTTTTCGTTTAATCTTCTTCCACACGCACGTTCGGCAGCATCTCTAGGGTCCGCCGCACCTCTCACTCGAACTCCAGACCGTCCCTTTCCTTTCCATTCCTTTGATTTTGACTCGTTTTTAACGATCTCGCGGACCCCAAAACAAGAATCGTCCCTCGCCAGTGGGGCTTATGTGCATTCCGCGTATAAAACACAGGCACTCACATGTGGATGCAGATACAGATGCATATAGCGCATGTATGTACATATATATGGATGATATACATACAAGAACACTTTACGCCCCTCTGGAAATGCAGTTTAATGACCGTTCATGACCAAGTCAATCAGATGCGGGACTATTTACGCATAGCAAAATCAGGGAATACGGTTTCACGACGAATATCGTATCTATAGACACCCTGCAATGGGGGACCCTTCAGAGCAAATTTGATAATATTTAGAAAGAAACCAGGGTATTTAAGAACCTATTATAATATATCACAGAATACAAGTATCAGCGTTAGTCAATTATGCTGGTTAATTTGATATGCCTGTGAGCAAAAACGTATTTTGTCATAAAAGAAATTAGATGTATAGGTCCTTTAAGACAGCTAATTAACTAACTAACTAATTATTCAAATTATTTGATTAAATTTGAAATTAAGTTCGAACTAGATCAACTGTAGATCTAATTATTCAAAAATAGTAAACGTAAAAATGTAATTTATGTCTCCGAATTTGAATAATACTAAACATTTTTAAATATTTTTACTACTAACAAAATATTTAATTTTTTACATATTTAAAAAAAATATATTACTCTAATTGTGTTTTTAATATATTTTTAAACAAAATTAACATTTTATGAGTTAAATGAGTATAATGTATACACAAAGGGAAAGATAATATAGGCAAGTAAAGTCTACAAGACAATATAAAATACAGCAACCCAAAAGAGTATCCTATCTACCCCATTTGGCATAAATCTCTTCTCCTGTTAATGTTTACTCTAGGCCTTATCAATAAAAACCTCTACAATTACCACGCAGGTAGGAGGATTGCTAGAATTGCTTCCCCTAATCATTTCCTTTTTTCTGTGACTCCTTTTGAGAACCCTCCTTATAAAATCATGGGAACGTACGTTATGCGTGCGCTCCTCACGCGCAGGACACGTACGGAAGAAACCGTGGGAATCGAAACCGAAATGCACCTAAACAAAAATAAATGCACCGGACCCTAGAAGAGGGTAACAATAGACAGGTCCCTCCGCACCCGGGCCATTTCGAATTGAATTAGAAAAGGTTGCCCAGGTGGAGTTGGGGCAGACTTCAATGGGTCCCAAAGAATGAAAGCAATCAGATGTAAATCAAGCAGCCAAGTTAGCAGTCAAGTCATGGTAAATAGCCAACCCCTCGAAAAAAGAAGGAATAGTGAAAAGTAATCATCCCCAAGGCATTCACAAAATACCGCCGAAAATGTTTTACAATTATAATTGTGTACTTTTTTAATTATACTTATCCAACGAGACACAGAAATCTTAGTAAAGAAATGTTTTTGAGAGAACTCTAACTAAGGTCTGAGTAATTTTACTTGCTAATGCGATAACAAATAGAAAAATCAAACATTTTTCGCGTTTAAATTTTAATTTCTTGATTATATTTAATATATAGAAATAAAACAATTAATATATACATTCGGATAAAAATGGAAACATATCAATGACCGAAAATAACTGTTATTGTATATTTTTCTTACAAAAATAATTATGAACTTAGAAGAGTCTTAAAATTTTGTTAAATACACCACAATTTTTGTTGGCCATTGTAGTTTACAAATCCGTAATGATTTTTATTTTTATACCCTTGCAGAGGGTATTATGATTTCAGTCAGAAGTTTGCAACGCAGTGAAGGAGACGTTTCAGACCCCATAAAGTATATATATTCTTGATCAGCATGACTAGACGAGTCGATCTAGCCATGTCCGTCTGTCCGTCTGTCCGTCCGTCTGTCCGTCCGTCTGTCCGTCTGTCCGTCTGTCCGTCCGTTTCTACGCAAACTAGTCTCTCAGTTTTGAAGCTATCGGGCTAAAACTTTCCCAAAAGTCTTATATCTATTGCAGGTAGTATATAAGTCGGAACGAGCCGGATCGGACAACTATATCATATAGCTCCCATAGGAATAATCGGAAAAAAAAGAAAAAAAATGAAAAAAAATTATATCTTGGGTGTTTTTGAACCTAGAACCTTCTACCTTTGGAAATTCTATTTTTTATCTAATTCTGAATTTCGAATAAATTTTTTTCAAAATCGGACGACTATATCATAAAGCTGCCATAGGAACGATCGGAAAATTAGTGATCAATAGGAATGATCTGCAAGGGTATATAAGCTTCGGCTGGCCGAAGCTAGCTTCCTTTCTTGTTAGTTTATAAAACTAAAAAAATAACTATTATTTGTTAATTTTTAAATATAACAGATATTCCATAAAATTTTTGATAAAATGAAATAATTAAAAAAAATATGTTTACCGTGTTTTATATATCTTACAAAAAATCTTTAAAAAATGGCTAACCGGTCATATTGCATAAATATATTTTCTTTAAATTTATTTTACCTACAAAATCACCATAAATAAGTTTTTGATCCCGACGAATAACTGTTATTTTTCAACTTTTATTTTAAAACTAAAAAAATAACAGATAAACTTCGAGTTTTACTTTACAAATCAGAAAATAAATGTTAAAATGTGATTTTGAAATAAAACTCATAACGGATTACGGTCCCTAAAAAATATAACAGACCCTTAAATAAAACGACTTCTAAAGGGTTGCAACAAATGGTTTTCTGTCCTATGCAATTTCTAAAATAAATCGTTACACGTTTCCTCTAACTCTTATCAATTTCTAATGCAGATTCGCTTGGGACTTGTGCTCCTTTACCTGATTGTGGTGGCAGCTCAGAAGAAAAGCGATATTGCCTTTCAAATCTTTCACGGAAATATCGAGAAGTACGAGCTTTGTGTAAAGCTAATTAGGGTATGCCGCAACGTCTGGGACAAGGAGCCCGATTACGGCGGTGGGGACGAGCCATTGCCCGATGAGAACGAGGTACAAGATGAGGACAAAGCTGAATATAGAAAAGGGCATTGCGTGCCAAAGGGACTCTCGGCGTACGGCGAACAACAGTTTTGGGAAATTGCCGCCAAGTGGCAGAAGTACATTGACGACAGGTTCCTAATCCAAAACCTTTTCATGGTGATCGAGACGACCAACAACGGTCGGAATACCAAGATGGCATTTGGGAAGTGGCAAGGTTGGTGCAATAGAACCGATGTTTCTAGCGAATCAACAGAGCCAACTGAAATCGATGAGAACAGCACTGAATCGAATTTCACTTTCATCGGGAGGGAGCATGAATTAAAATACTGCAATGAAAATGGTACATTTGGCAAATATATTTTTAGCGAGATTGAGGGCACTTGGAGGTTGGATAAAAATATCAACAGAATTTCGGAAATTTTAAAACAACTGGAAAAGCAAGCCAGGAAAAACTGCTGTCCCTATGATTCAATCAGAGATCGGTTGGAGATCGTAAACGATGGCATAGATATTCTCCAGGAACTGCAAGGCAAAGAATCTGCTGAAAAGCCAGAGTACTCTGATTTAAATTCAGATCTTTTCAGGCTTAAAAGCCGATTAGAGGACTTTAATAGGGAAATTGGCCAAGTAAGTGGTGCCAATTATTCGACAGGCAAATGTTGCCCCAACGTTTTAAATGAGCTGAACAATTTCAAAAAGAAGTTTGTAGTTAATCTCGAAAACTTAAACTCACAGAAACCAACCTGTGACTATCAGCCATTACTGGAAAAGGAGAAGAACTTGAAAGATATCCTTTTTAATCAACTAAAGGCTATTCGTCAACTAGAAAGTTCTCTTGGGAATAAGAATAATAAGGATTCATGTTGTAACGACGAAAGAGAAAAGATTAACAATATGGAAAAAATATTGAAAGACCTAGAGGTCAAAGATCCCCTGGAAGAATTAACAAAACTAATAGAACCCTTAAAAGAAAGTCTTGCCAAAACGAATAAAACGCTTTCAGATGCGGAAAGCCTTTTAAACCTGGAAAACGAAAGTCTCCAGAAACTAAATTCCTTATACGGAAAAGAATGTCGTCTCAAGGATACCCTTATTAAAAATCTACAGATTAAATGTGGCCAATTTGGAACATAAAATCAATAATATGAGTTCGATACATTCTGTTAATTGGCCAGAACTTAAAAAATCTGTAGAGGATGCAAACGATATGGTAAAAAAAAGTCCGTCGCAATTAATTAATATCACAATTGTTGAAAGGACAATTAAAAGAACTCGTAGTAGAACCCAGACAGCCGAAGATAAGATAAGATTTTGCTCAAATGATTCCATAAGAATAAATACGAGTTTGGAAAAGATTAATAAAGATATAAAAGATACTATCGCCTATCATGAGTTACAAGATAATATTGACAAACAGCGCTTTAAAGAAATGCAAGATAAGCAAAAAGATCTGGATAATTATGCACCCAAACCATTTTTTGGTAGCGGTCCTTTCTATCGCAACACTAAGCCAAATTCTCTTCAACTTGAAATCAACCAATTAGAAAGGGATTTAGACAACTTAACAGAAAATGGTATAAACAAATTGGACAGGCAACTGCAATACGCCCAATTAAAATTCGAAATTGAAAAGGAAAAGCTCGACAGAAAAGTTGAAGAACAACTGAAAAATATAAATCTTTTTGGGGAAGAGATGAAAAGGGAACAGGATCTGATTGACGATCGTCTGGCCAAGTTAGCTGCAACGATGAAAACTCCAACGGAATATGACGATAAACTGAGAAAACTTGAGGCTGAGGCTCTGGAGTATCCAAAGAAAATTGAGACTTACGAGAAGGAACTTTTGCAACGCATCGATTCCGTGCAACAACAATTGAAGGACCTAGACGAGGCGGCGGAAAATACAGAGCACAGGGCAGACATTTGCGATGCTGAATGCGACTTTGGGGATCTGGATTCCGTAGACAAACTGATTGGTAGGGTAAAGGCAGTCAAGTCAAAGTTAAGTGCAAAGGCAACGGATAAACGCACTCAAAGTGCAAAGAAAGTCAAACCAAGAAAGCCAGAAGTCTAAAAAAACAGGCTAAAAATACCTTGAAAGTCTAATAATAAGAATGAAACACAGAGAAAATTATCAAAAGTTTTAGGTGCAAATTTCGTTTTACTTTGGATTTTAATACCTTTTTATTTTTATTTTTAAAACGTTTTTACAAAAAAAACGGCACCTAAAACGTCGTATAATTTTCTCTGTAAAATATACACAAAAAAATTTTACTTTGACTTTAATTTTTAAATTATTTCTCTGTACGAAAATATAAATAAAAAAGAAAACTTTAACACTGATAAAAAAACGTAGTATATCCAAAGATTTCATATTCAATTTAAATATTTTCTGTATGCTTTTTATCCATTGCGATTTTTATTAATTTTAAAAATGAAAATATTACCTTTAACATTTATTGTTTTAAAACTTAAACTTTGATTTTATTATGAAATTCTTTATTGTTACTGCGTAAAATATTTAAAGTAAATATAAAATTAAATATATTTTCAAATTAAATCATGCAATCAAATATGTTTTATATTAAATATTATAATTTTGTTTTAATTTCAAATTATGTTTAAACTTTAATTTTTGAATTATTTCTCTGTAAAATAATTTTGAAGAAAAAAAAATTACTTAAATAAAATTTTAAAATGCGACTGCGCAATTCTGACATTTCATAGAAAATAAACGGAATATAAACTGTTATTTTTAAAGCCAACTTTCAAATTATTTAATTTGTATACGTTACG
The DNA here is from genome assembly GCA_037075205.1 of Drosophila prostipennis. Lineage (NCBI taxonomy): Eukaryota > Metazoa > Arthropoda > Insecta > Diptera > Drosophilidae > Drosophila > Drosophila prostipennis. The sequence goes on from JBAMCJ010006752.1 coordinate 657,754, forward strand.
TTAACGTTTGTTTCGTTACGTAAGCAGCTGTTAGCCAATACACCCACCTAACATAGCGGAGACATCGTCTAGCTATCATAGGCTATTTTAGCTATTTTATGGCCCCAGGAGTTGGCAGCACTGCTACTAGCACGTGTGACGCTGTGAATTGTTGTTTTTAGCCAAATTTCACCTTTTGGACAACCAAACTGCAAAGGAGCAAGGATGCGGGACAACACGCCGCCGCACCGGCCGGATTTCGACGATGGCGAGGATGAGCTGCAGGAGATAATCGAGCTGGAGGAGCAGCCGCTCGACGAGGATGACGACGACTTGGAGGAGGTGACTTTGGAGCAGCTGGAGGCGCGCCTGGCGATGGCTGGTGGCGACGATGACGACGACGACGAGGCGGATGAGGAGGAGCTGCGCGAGCGGGAGAGGATAGCCAACGTCAGGGACGAGGCGGCGGTCACCTTCCAGGCGCACACGGCTCCCGTCTTCGCCTGCAGCCTGCATCCCGCCTACAATTGGGCAGTGACGGGCAGCGAGGACGACCGCGCCTACGTTTGGGACACCAACACGGCGGAGGTCCTCTACGAGATCACCGACCACAAGGACACCGTCACGGAAACGCATTTCAGTCACGATGGCGTCTACTTGGCCACCGGTGACCTGTCCGGCGAACTGTTCGCCTTCAAGGTCAGCGAACAGCGCGAGGAGCGACCGATCCTGGCCAAAATCTGGGAGTACTCCATGAGCGACATGTCCTGGCTCTTCTGGCACAGGGCTGCCCACATCCTGCTGGCCGGCAGCGATAGCGGAGAGGTCTTCGTGTGGCGCATTCCCAGCGGGGATTGCAAGATCCTGCCGGGTCAGTCGTCGCGCTGCGAGTCCGGAGAGCTCAGTGGCGATGGCAAGAAGCTGTTCACCGCCTACATGAACGGATCCGTGAAGCTGTGGGATCTGAAGAGCTGCCAGGTGCTCATGGAGGTCAACGAACAGCATCCCATGGGATTCGGCGAGATCACGCACGCAGTGGTGGCCTGCGAGAGGGAGTCGCCCTTCTACGTCTGCGCTGAGGCCTCAGGTGAGCGGTTCTTATAGAAAGGAAATCAATGGATCGTAGAAAAGAATATACTCGCGTGTAATAATAGGTCTCATATGTCATATTCGTCTGTTTACTTGATTTTAATTTGCGCAAATGTTTTATAAATATCTCTATAGAACTCATTATTGATAAATTGTTAAAATATTTTGACCAGTACTCAGAAAACCACCTAAAATCAGTTCAAAACAAGAGAGAACGCTATAGTCGGGTTGGTGTCGGCCGACTATACTAATACCCGTCACTGCAGCTAATTTAGGGAGTGTGAACGCTGATAGCTCGGGTTGGTGTCCCGACATATTCTAATAAACGATAACTCAGCTAAAGGAATTACGAAGGACATCAAAAACTGTTTAATCAGACATAAGTTTTAAACTAATGGTCCGATTTAAAAATTTTCTTCTACATTTTCGATAGGTACCTGATTAAACACGAACAAAACTGTTGATTCCTTTTCGTCATTTCCGAAATATTTAATTTATTTCCAAAATCGTTTATGAAACCATATTGTGGGCGTTCCAACGAGTGGGCGATAGGCACCTTCTGAAAACAGTAACTTGCGCTGCGTAGGAACTCCAAGAATCTTCATGCCAAATCGGCCATACCTGCTAGCTTTATATAGCTTTCCGAGATCTGCAGCGTTCATACAGAACGGACAGACAGACGGCACAGACAGACATGGCTAGATCGACTCGGCTAGTTGATCCTGATCAAGAATATATATACTTTATGGGGTCGGAAACGCTTCCTTCTAGCTGTTACATACTTTTGCACGAATACAATATACCCTTTTACTCTACGAGTAACGGGTATAAACATTTGTAAATGATAAACATCGTAACCCAATGAATGCCACTCGATTTAGAATTTAATTAAAAGCTTTACTCTGTAGGAGCAGTGGGAAATACTGATTTTATTCTGTGGTAATTTAGGCATAACTCTGATAACCCTCTAGAAACTTTAATCATGATAATATATCTCTTTCCTTTTAGGCAAAATGCTGTTTTGCACCAACAACGGACCGGTTAGCACGATTCAGTCGGAACACGGCATTGAATGCCTGGCCTTTGCTCCTGCTACGGCGGATCTCAAGCTCTTTGCCTGCGGCTCACTGGACGGACGAATATCCATCTGGGACTATGCCAAGTCCTCGCTGCGTACGATATGCGAGAACCCTGTGCCCAACGATGGTGTCATAAGGTATGAACCGCTTAAAATAACTTGAAGTTTATGTTGTATATTATGTACTTAAGAAGGATCTTATACTAGAACTAGATGTAAAATTATAAAAAAAAAATTGTACCGACTAGTATTACTTAGCAGAGACAAAATAATGTAAATACTTATTAGAGATAACGTTTTTGGAAAGTTTACTAATTTCCCCCAACTATTCCAGGATCAAGTGGCTGAACGAAAACACAATACTGGCGGCCACTTCGCAGGGCAATCTGAATGCATTTGACGCTCGCACGGGATCGCTAAAATTCACGCTGACGGGACACATCTATCACATCTACGAGTTTGTCTATAAGGCGCAGGAAAATCTACTGCTGACTGTTTCCGAGGACAATACGGCCAAGATATTTAAGGTGCCGGCGCTGGGAGATTAGTTAGAATTTAGAAATGTTGTACCGTGCTGTATATGTAAATAGTAAATACATATAAAAAATTACGCTTATTTGTTCAACTCGGCAGCCAGGAGCAATGAACCCATGGGCGGTCCTGTTTCACTTGTCCTATATATATAGAAAACAATGGAGAGAGGCAAAAGCTGACTAAAGATAGAACAAACAAAGCCGAGTACAGTTTGGGATATCTTAATAGCACAGCAACATAAGTTGCGATGTTTGTGGCCAAAATTGAAGTGGCACTTGCCACTTAAGATAAGAACATGCAAATTTGTTTAAAATATTTTAATATCTTAATAGCCTGTTAGCAACAAATTTGCTCTTCATTTAGTTGATTTCTTTATATTATTAGTATATTTTATATATAAATTAGGTAGATTTTTTAATTCCAAAGTTTGGATTTTATTGCTGATGTTGCTAACTATACTTTAGAAAATTATTAATTTAGAATAGGATATTTTCTAAATTGGAAACTAGTGCTATTATTTTGACCGCTTGTGTATGGAGAACCAAGTGCATTATAAATGCAACTGCAGCGACCTCTCTTTAATCCCCAGTTCTCTTAGAAATTGTGGACCATGCGTACTGGGAGGCTTTCCAAAGAGACAAACACTTGTTTATGTTTTTGTTTGTCGGTTGTCGTTCACCTCCGACACCCACACACACAATAACAAACAATTGTCACAAAAAAAAGAAAAACATTTTTCGGATTTACATATTTATTTATCTTTTTGCCGTATTATTTTATTAAAGCTTTTTCGGAAGAGCGACCCGCTGATGGAAATCTCGCACTCAGTCTGTTTCGGGTTATCAGTGCGAATGGGTTACGGTTCTCCCCCCAAAGGATACAAAGTTAAAACGTGTTAAAATCTCCTAATAATCTCCTTAGGATTTATAGTACGTGCAAATAAATAAAAATAAATCTAAAAAGCAAGCAGTGAATTAAAAAATATTCCAGCTGATAAATTACACGTTTTTCCGCATCTAAAAATAAAAAATGTACAATTCTCATACGCAATTTTAAGTACATTTACATTACCCTATGAATGGTGATCATGAAAACTCATGACTCGTGGCATGATATGAATGGAAGCGACACCGAAATATTAACGAAAATTGCATATGGAAGTGATCCATCATATTTCTCCTTCTAAAGCGAATACATTATGTGTGGTGAGGCGTGGCAAAGTTAAAAAAATAACAAGAAAGGAAGGGTTAACTCTGAGTTCGGAGATTGGGATACCCTAGCACACAGACGTTGGTATTTGGGGATCTATTAGTTAAAAAATATGTCTGGAACTTATATAACCGTAATTTCATAAAAATATAGATAGATACAAAATAGATCTGCGGATAATCAATGAATAGTATAATATATATGGAACTGAAATACAAAGTTTTCGTGATAACAAAAAACTATCTTTTCTAATTATAACACAGTATATTACAAACTCGCCTTTAGTAAATGTAGAGATAGCATTTACAAACTTGATCCTAAAACCATAATACCCCCTAAAACGGTATAAAAGCTAATATCCCGCAGCTACGAGGCGACAATAAAAGTCACACGGAATCACAGTTAATCAACCGCGAACGGGGGCCCGAACTGATCCACCGAAACCACTGTAATTGTGGCTATGGAGACACCACCACACCGGCAAACCACCAGCGCCCTGTGTGTGTCTTTTACAATTAGATTACCAGAGGAGCTCCACGGACCCAAAATGATCCGATCCCGCGAGCTGAGCTACTAAAATGTGTGGAGGCGCTACACTTGTTTTGTTTATTATTTGTAGTATTTTTTATGGCGGGGATGCGAGCGGGGTGGAGGGAGGTGGGTGGCTAATCCATATAGTCAGTCGGGTACTAAAGGTTCACGATTCACAATTGAATTATCACAGTTTGAAATGTCAAATGCACGCGCCTGGCGATGTTCCCCCGCCCCATGAAACTACATTTCATGATAATCCACTCAAGTGTTTAACAAAAGTCTCTCGATTCGGCGTAAAATGCCTCTCATTAATGAGTATAAAAGCACATAAAAGACGGGCCGAATCTATTGGAGTAATCTTTGTCAAATGAGCAACAAAAGAAGCCCTATACTATATGGTGCCGCGTTACACCTCAATTGTAAATCCGTAAATCTCTTCAGCTGCGGTTATATAAAATCATAAATCCCAGTACATAAGGCTGTAAAACTAAATTGACATTTGATTCACTGATATGTCAGAGCAGTTTTATGAACCGTATTAGATTAGCTGAAGTACGTCTGTGGCTTCTTATCATCCGCTTCCTATTCGAAATTTAAATTTTACCGGAAATCAACAGCGCATACAGTAGTCATTCCCTTAGAGATCATTTTTAAAAGTAATACGATTTTGCTGATTTCTATTTGTGTATACATTTATGCAAGTTCACATTTATTTTGAGAACTCCAAAGTATCTTATAGACCAACATTTGTATTTCAACATAATAACATTTAAAAATTCAATTTTCCTATTTGATTCAAAAAAAATTTGTTCGCATTTTAAAAAATACTGTATTTTTTTATTGATTTTTTTCTTTGAAAGAAAGAAATAATAATATTTAAATAAAACTTTTAAAATAACAAAAAGTTCTCATAAAATTAAAATTCCGTAATAAAAACAAGAGAGAACGCTATAGTCGGGTTTGTGTCCCGACTATCTAATACCCGTCACTCGGCTAAAGGGAGTGCGAGGGAGATATAAACTTTGATCAGCAATAACTTTTTAACGAATGGTCCGATTTAAAAAATTTCTTCTACATTTCGATAGGTATTGATAAACACAACAAAACTGCATTTTTACATTTCCGAAATATTAAAATTTTTAAAATCGTATATAAGCGATTGTGGGCGTTAGAGGGGGCGTGGCACCTTCTTGAAATAAACTTGCGCTGCGTAGGAACTTCAAGAATCTTCATGCCAAATGCCAATCCTCTAGCTTTTATAGTTTCCGAGATCTCAGCGTTCATACGGACAGACAGACGGACAGACGGACAGACGGACATGGCTATATCGACTCGGCTAGTGACCCTGACCAAGAATATATATACTTTATAGGGTCGGAAACGCTTCCTTCTCCCTGTTACATACTTTTGCACGAATACAATATACCCTTTTACTCTACGAGTAACGGGTATAAAAAGGTTTTTCCAAGTCTAACTTTTTACTTTGGCAGATGGAAATTGGAATTATGCAATTCCTACTGTAGTTTTCGTCATTATAAATATATTTTGAATTTGTTTAATTTAATAATTTAGAAACCAACACGCGTCATTAAATACTAAATATTTTAAAAAAATAAATTTTGCAACGAAATGTATTTTATTTTCGCAGTCTTTATATATTGTGACTTTTGAAGATCACCTCGATACATTGCATTAATAGTTTGTGGCAAGTTTCACTTGCAATATTTGTCCCACAAAAGCCGTTAAATCAGCTACAATTAAAGATCTCTACAAATCAGTGGGCTAATAGCTTTTGGCACCTCACATAGCCAGTATATAAATGACTTACAACAAAGTGGCTAGAAGATTACGGCCAAAAGTCCTCGTTCCGTTTATGAGCAACACGAAGGGTCAATGACTAAGACGGAAGAGAAGCGAACTTAAGAGATACATTATGCCGGGGAGTTTCTCTTAGGCGGCTACACGTGCTTTATTTTTGGCACTCCAACTTCTTGTCTAGCGAAATGTTTGGGGGGTCTTGCATCATGCGTTTTGCCAAATCGGCCGGCGGATGTTTCCGTGGAAAGTGCGAGCGCCTTTTACAGGTAAACAGGTAAGATGTTTGTGGCCCACAAGAGCGCGAGAGAGCGGCAGCTGTGCCGTGGCTACCTAAATAAGAAGTAAAAAACCAGGCGAATGCAAAGCCCAAGTTGAACCGGCGGCAGCGTTGCCGGCAGAGCGACAGACAGCGCTCATAAAGGGGGGTAAAATTATATTCCAAACTTAGTTTGAGCGTCAGAGTCACAGTGTTCGGCGAGCGGTACGGTTCGGTTCGGTCCATGTCCATCCGGTATTTTGTGTGTGTTTCGCCTTTTTAAAAACAAACAGACAGACGACACGTTTTTCGGTTTCCTGGGGCAAACCCAACCCATTCAATTCGAAAAGACGTCGTTGCAAAGAGTATAATAGACCCACGTGTGTTATAATATACCTTATCGGTTTTGAATATACAGTGTGTGCGTTTGTGTACTGAAGAGCAGTGAAATAAGTGAAGCGCCGAACAAAACAGAACTGAAATCGGAAAACAACAGAAAAAACCATGTGGACTGAAACGAACTGAACTGTATTCGAAGCTCCACGCTGGCACAGTGTGCTGATAAAGAGGGAAAAGCGAGAAAAGTACAAGAAAACCCCGATAAAAGCAATGGACTTGTGTACGTAAAACCCAGTCAAACCAAAAAAAGTTACCCCAAAACAGTAGAAAACCCAAAGGGTTCCAGGAACAACCCATACAGAAAACCTCATAAATTTAACAAAAAATGGCGCGCGTTCAGGCCAGCGATTCGCTGATACCCCGCCAGGTGTTCGAGGTTCCTCCGGCGGAACCCAACAACTCCACGGCGGACAGCGGCAGCCAGGGTTCCGGGGTGAAGCTGAAGAAACAGATCGGCCTGCTGGACGGCGTGGCCATCATCGTGGGCGTCATCGTGGGATCCGGCATCTTCGTGAGTCCCAAGGGAGTGCTCCGGTTCTCCGGCTCCATCGGCCAGTCCCTCATCGTTTGGGTCCTCAGCGGCGTACTCAGCATGGTGGGAGCCCTATGCTATGCGGAATTGGGTGAGTAATGAGCCATGGAAAGGGAATTTTTTGTTTGTCGCCTTCCAATTCGATAATAAGCCCACGCCCAGTCAAACAACAATGTTCTGCGGCGCTGGCAGTTATTGCTTCCCGCTGATGACAGCACTTCATAGGGTCAGCATATGGCATTCTGTTTCCATAGGTGGGGAGTTGTTTACATAGGTGTAAGACAAGCACCTGTGGCAAGCACAGCACAATCGACTAACTGGAGCAAGTGCTCTTCGCGCCGAGAACGCTCGAGTCAGGGAAATCTGCTAAAGAGGTTAAGGCAAGAGATTATCTAGAGATCTGGTACTAGTTTTGCACAGTGAAAAAATTATCCGAATAATTTACTTTCATGTAAACTAAAAATATGTTATCTTTTGAATGGAAGAAATTATAAAGTTCTAAAAAGTTCTCAACATTTCTAAGCTATAAAACTGTGAAAAAAGTAAAATCTCACAAAAAAATTTTAAAATAAAATATATATTTATAACAAAAAGTCCTAAATATATAGTAAACATCCCTTATAAAAACCAAAAGTCCTTATGAGTTAAGAACCTCCATTCATTATAAACATGACTTCGATCACTCTCTTTGAGTTCCAACTGTATAATATAAGTGGGTACATAAAATGTTCAAGCGACATCTGGTACTTGGAAATTCTATAAATAGCTAGCCTTCTGAATTGAAACATTGTAAGGAGAGCAGAAATATTCAGTTTAGTTCCAATTAAAAATGCCTCAGATCCAAGGGACAAAAAATGGAAAATTACTATGACCTTTGAGTTAGCTCTATCGCTGTGAGAATCTGTTGAGATTAGCTACTCCAACCAATTACCATGGAGACACATTAAATTCATGGAAATTAGCTCGGTTCCGTCAAGATGACCTCTCCAACAAAATCAGTCCCAGTTCCCCATGATGAATTAAATTCGAGGAAGAGATGCGATCTGTCCCTTAAACGAGCCAGACAAAACTTTCAATTATCAACAAATTAGAACTCTTATCTCTTAATACAGTAATCACTTGGTTCCTTCAATTTGCTATACTTGCTAAACTATAAAAACTTTTAAATATTTCAAAACTATCAAGGAATTTGTTCAATGATTAGGTCCCAGGCTTTTGCGACTTAGTTTTTTAAAGCAAAAGCGTCTGGGGTAAAATAAAAATTCACAACCCCTTTTACTCAAAATACAAATACACGAAAACATACATTCATTTACCGTCTCAAGATCTGCAAACAAATGAGAGCTTTGATTTGCACTCTCTTAGAAACCTTTAACGAACCCTAAAAAGATCTAACACATTTAAGAGAACATAAAAGTCTACTCTCTCTTCTCTTTTTTACGTCATATTTGGTAAAGTATTCTTAGTCATAAACCTGGCAGACACCTATTACCATAAATTTATCGGCCAACAAAAATTAACATAATTTTCGAGGTTTACTTTAGTCTAAGAATGTCAAGAGGTGTTAATAGGAATTCTTCAATATGTTTGAAGCTACAATCAAACAAACGAAACTTTAGAGTTTAGTGGACTAAAGTCTTAAAATTCGTATTTTATAACTTTTTACAAAGCAGGGGAGATGTACAAATTTAAGTTAAATGATTAAATACCGCTTACCGAATCTTAATTGACTAATTCGTCAAAAAACTCATTTAGATAAATAGCTTTACTAGCTGCCTCCCTTAAATTAGCACAAATTACTGGAACTCCGGTAAGCTGATATTATAAATGTTAAGTGATATGATAAATGTTAGACAAAGAATTATTGGCACATTAGGTAGTTAACAAATGCTACTCATACTTTTCATAATGATTTCTAATTGTTAAAACAACCCTCGTTAGATAGGCAAATATTTTCAAGCTTCTAAGCATTAGGGGAACTATGTAATTCTTATCAGTTCGCCAATGTTTGCACGTTATGGGGCCAGATATTCCTTAAAGATTATTCTCTTTAAATGCTCCCTATACGTGTAAAGCAAATAATTTTAATCTTAAGTAAATTCAAAATACGAAAACATAGTTTAAAGATAGTACTGTTTTGATGGCAAGCCAATGTTCTTGCATTTACTAATGACTGATTTCCTCTGTTGCAGGTACGATGATACCCAAATCGGGAGGAGATTACGCTTATATAGGGGCTGCATTTGGCCCTCTGCCCGCGTTCCTTTATCTGTGGGTGGCCCTGCTGATTTTGGTGCCCACGGGTAATGCCATCACAGCATTAACCTTCGCCCAATATCTGCTGAAACCTTTCTGGCCCTCCTGCGAAGCGCCCATCGGAGCGGTTCAGCTGCTGGCGGCTGCGATGATATGTAAGATGCGCTGATAGCTAATCAGTTCTGGAACTGCGGTATTGACTAATTGCCTGATCTTTGACCATAGGTGTGCTGACGCTTATCAATTGCTACAACGTGAAGTGGGTTACACGTGTGACGGACATCTTTACGGGCACCAAGGTGCTTGCCCTCCTGGTGATCGTCGGCGCCGGAGTCTGGTGGTTGTTGAAGGGAAACACGGAGCACTGGGAGAAACCCTTCTCCGGCGGCTTTCACACTCCCGGCTACATAGCCTTGGCCTTTTATAGTGGCCTCTTTTCGTACTCCGGTTGGAACTATCTAAACTTCGTAACCGAGGAGCTGAAGGATCCCTACCGAAATCTTCCCAAGGCCATTTGTATCTCCATGCCGGTGGTCACGATCATCTACACGATCACGAACATTGCATACTTTTCGGTGCTCTCTCCGGACGAGATTCTATCGTCGGACGCAGTGGCGGTCACCTTCGGAGGCAAGATGCTGGGCGCTTTGTCCTGGATTATGCCTTTCGCCGTGGCCTGCGCCACTTTTGGCTCATTGAACGGAGCGATCTTCGCCTCCTCCCGACTTTTCTTCGTGGGTGCGAGGAACGGTCACCTGCCGGCAGCCATTTCGCTGATCAACGTCCATTGCCTGACGCCTGTACCATCCCTAATATTCCTGGTGAGTTAAAAACCTGATAAAATGTTCCAGTTGAAACCAGAAAAGAATCTATAAATTTAATAATTCGCTATAAAATTTAAGAATGATTGATTTTATCTTATCCATCAAATTTTTAATATATTTTTTCTAATTTTCCAGGGCGTTCTCACCTTGCTACTGCTGTTGATCAATGACATTTATGTGCTGATCAACTACGTTAGCTATGTGGAGGCGCTGTTCACACTGATCTCGGTGTCCGGACTGCTGTGGATGCGTTACACACAACCCAAAACTGAGCGACCCATCAAAGTCAGTCTAGTACTGCCGATCATCTACCTAATCGTTTGCCTGTTCCTGGTAATCTCATCGTGCGTGCAGGAGCCCTTGGTGGTGGGAACAGGGACGATCATTATACTGTCCGGTGTACCCGTCTACTATCTGACCATTCACAATCCGGTCAAATGGCTGGCGGACACCTCGCAGGCCATCAACCTGTGGTGCTCCAAGTTCTTCATCTGTATGCCCAACCAGGAGAAGTTCGACTAGGATCGCAGGACTCTACGATTGGAGTGGAGGGAGTGCCTTTTGTGAATGTATCGATCAACGCAACTATCGAAGGGAATATCTTGTAGTTAGCCTAAGTCTCAATTTACAAGTAAGATAGGTTAGCAACGCGAAATTTGAAAACCTACGCACAACATTACAAAAGTGTTATTGTAAATAACTCAAATGCATTCTGGTGGGGAAGTCCCTGCTCAATTTATTATTATGAATATTTGCTAATTTTATTACTACTGTATATTTCAACCCAAAAATGAGTTCCTCGTCAAATGCAGAAAGTTGAGACACGCTAAATATTATGTCTATTATACAAAATGCGAACCAATTTTTACACATTATACAAGTAATTAGGAGCTTATTTAGTAAGTAATCATTATTATTGAAGCGAAATGTAAAAATCGAATTTGTTTTGTATAAGAAAGTTAATAATAAACCATCTAAATCTAGTGATCTAATGAGTATCTTCAATCGGATATTTCAGACAAAAGTAAGTAATGAGTTTTGAAAAAAAATTAAAAATCATTTGTCGCTATCCAAATAAATTATAAAATTATATTTATAAAATTGAAGTATAGATTTCTTGAAAATTTAAATTTTATGACAATCTTGGAATTTTTATATGTATATCAAATAAATACTTTTTAATCATATCTAGATTTTGTAAAACTCTAATACTGCCTTCTAGGTATCCAATATAATTTGTATCGGGCAATAAAACCAGAAATCCTTTTGCCAAAGGACACTGGGTTATTCCTATTATTCCTTTTTATAATTTTGAACGATAAGAAAATTTAATAGGATTCTTGACAAGTAAAATTTCCTAACGGCCAACCGGTTTAAACCTTTTTTGCCCGTCGAAGTTAATGGCTCGGCGAAAGCTTTTCCAAAGCTTAACCCGAATGGCAGTTAAGTTTGTAGCGAGTGCGCAGAGTGATGAGAAACCCCCCGAGGGAGAGGGAGAAAGGAGAACCCGCCTCTCGCCGAAAGTCGTATAAAAACGTTGCGTGGGCGCAACTGTCATTTCAAAAGACCGTTGAGCGGGATCGGTAGTTGGCCGCAGCGTTACGGATCGCACGCGTCTGTGAAAACTCGAGAAAATCCCGGTGAAGCCCCGTGAAATGACGAGCGTCCAGTAGAGTGCGAGTTCGATCGAAAAAAAACTATCAACCACATTAGTGTTCAGTTAATTAAGATGGCCAAAAAGCAGGTGCTAGTTTTAACCCTCCTCTGCCTGAGTTCGATATTTTTCGAAACTGTGCAGACTTCGACGGAATATAATCGCTATTTGGCCCAGATATTCCAAAAGTACGGCAACGGCGGGACAATCAACTTTGAGGTAATAACCAATAACCCATCGAACTAGCCTTGTAAACACACACAAGAGTAATTTGAGCCCAGGTAAACACAGGTAAACAAAGTCGGACACGGACAAAGCTTTTGCGGTTAATGTTATGGCAAAAAATTAGGGAGTTTGTGTCTTTTTTTGTTGTATTTTTGGGACAGCAACAAAAACAAAGAGAGTTGGGGGAAACGGGGTTATATAAAAATTATACCTCATCAAATATTTGAGGATTGTGAAAGTGAAACAATTCTGTTCTGACCAAGTTGACAAACTGGCAAACAAAAACACTCTAAACGTGTCGTCGCTCTTAAGAGGTTGTAATCTTTATATACGCGAAGCAATTTTATAACACAGGGGGCACTCGTCTCGTTTGGAACGTAGTACGTATGATACAAAACGTAGACTTTATTGCGGGCATTATCATAAATTTAATCAAAATCCAGACAAACGAACAACACACAGTATGATGTATAGTTCGAGACTTGAGCATCAACACGAGTGTCGTGGCACCGTCTTCGGCCCACCACATCCTCCATCTCCATCTCCATTATCCACTATCCAAGACAGAGATTAGGAGATTAGACCGATAAGACGGTTTTCTCCTAATGAGGATGACAGGCCGGCACAGCTGACGAAATATAAATTACTTTCGCAATGCGATCGTTATGCTTATGGACTCCAAAGTTATGGACAGTCAGTCCGATTCCATACAATCCGAGCCAATTGACATTACTCATGCGTATAGGCTACGCAATACGCTCTGTCCATTTAAATGGCACGTTACTAAAATGTTTTTACTTTTTACGCACTCGGCATACTAACATTAGAGGTCCCCACCCCCCCACCACCTCATATTCTATTATCATTTTAATATTCCAATTTCGATTACACAGTATACTTGGCACACAAGCAAATTTTCGCTGAATGAAAGTAAAATTGCCATTTGGTGGCTGCTTGAGCTCCATAATAAATAGTATTTTTTATGCCAGCGCGTGTTTGCCTAATGTTTGTTGATATGCTAATTCTGCAATCCTGATCTTGGTTAAGGAATTCTTTGGAGCCACTCATCATTCACCTGACACACGCCCCAATCCCCGGCGACAGTTCGCTGTCATCGCAATTAGATGGATTTCCCCTCCCCCCGAGATCTCCACCCACTTTTCCGACAGCAAAAATGCACCGGACAACAGAAATAACAATAAGCAAATGAATTCAAATGTAAATATAATTGCTTGGCACGTTGACAAGTAAATCAAGTAATTATCTGTGATAGATAATGCTTTCACAAATCAGCGGGAAATATCTAGTGCGAATTATGGGCGGGAAAGTTTGTAAAGTACTATATTGTAAAAGATTTTAGGCCGGTCATTGTAACAAAACAGCTGACAGTTGTTCAAGTGGGGATGTCTCCAGAAATTTCGAGCTCAATTGTTGCTGTTCAACTTACTTATATGGTCCTAAAAAGTTCAAGGTTGCTAGTAGTGCTGAAATATGAACAGTTGTGTAGAATATCACACCTTTCTAAAACCTTTATTTGTACATAGATAAGTGTAGGCCATTTAATGCCAATTATCTTGACGAAAGTTCTTAAGCTAATATTATTAATACATTTTATCAAATAGTTTCTTATCTGTAAAAGAAAATAGTGTTGTCTATAGTAACTCTTATCTTTCAAATTTTTAATAGATAACTGTAAATTAAAGTAAATACCAGCTGTTTTTATACAAATTTTTGTACTATCTAAAAATTTGTTAAAGGTTTTTTAACCTAACCACCAACTCAAGACAATCTTTAGATTGATCCATAGTATCATTTAAAATTTTAATTAATTTGTATAACTTTCCAGGGTCTTGAGCATTTGATGTTCAGCTTGAACTTGGGTCAAATCCAATTCGATCCCTCGCACACGATCGATCAGCATCGACCTCAAGGATACTCGAACGAGATTAACCACAACACAAATATCACAAGTTATTTCGAGCCGACACGAGTTAATCCCACCGATGAGGAAGCTTTGGAGGTGGAAATCTCTACGCCATCCAGTAATCTCTCAAAGCCAGAAACAGTCCCTGAAGTTCCGGAATTTCTGGAAATTCACGACCCCAAGCATCGGCACCCAAGGGAGAGCTCCGGTGAGTACAGCAATATTTAATTTAGAAATGCCCCATGGCAATCTTTATAGTCAAGGACTTCGCACTCCACTTCTATCCGAAGTGTTTGCCGACCATCAACTATGACTGATAGTACCCAAGTTACGATAAGACAGACAAACAAAGCCATAAACAGTAGGCTAGATTTTCTCACATTTAGTCGGGGTCTAAAGAATCCAAAAGAATGATAAATGTATTTATTATTAATTAAAGCTCACTTGACTGGCAATTATAAAAAAGCAAATGCAATAAAGCATTACCTGTGGCACAATACAAATTGAGGCCGGGAGAATGTCGCCTCAGAAGGGAAGTATAAATAGATGAAGCCGGGCCTCGACTCTTTCCATCAATTGGCCGATTTCCAAGTGCAAGGCGACCGGCGACTGCGGTCTATCATCAATTCAATTATGCCATCCCATCCTCCCATCTCATTTGGCTGATAGGAAGTTCCGTCTGTGATCGCAACCTTGCCGCATAAATTATCACATGTATATGTGTATGAAAAATCAGATACGAATATCTTTCTCCTTTTGGGCCGTAAATGTAGCCGTAAATCAGCAGGTAGGGAAGATCATTGTCAGCAGGTGACGAAAACAGGGCGATAACACGGTAAACGGACGCATTATGGATGCGGAAATCCAAAACAAAACAACAATTGAAACAGAACAGATACAGAACGAGAAACAAACAGGCCGCAATCGGTTCGTTTGTTATTTTTGTTGGTTGGGCTTTACAGTTAATTGAAGTGCACACAATCATTACAACGTTGTCCCATATAGAGTTAACACTAAACAGCCGACTGAATTAATGGCAAGTTCGCACATGCGAATTGGATAACAATCAACGGATGAGAAAGCAACGTGTCGGGATCGGAGAAATGTAATTGCTCTTTCCATAGAAAAATAGCAACAAAGGTTGAGAAGTAAACACGATTTCTAAGGGAAAAATGGGGGATATTCCCCATACCTAACTTTATAAATAAAGCACTCAAAAGTCTTATAATAGAACTAACAGTAAGATCTAATCAATTAAAGGCATAATGTTTTTATGAAATGTATGTTTTTAAATTCGATTATTTTAGAGGGTTTGTAGTTCCAGGAAAATTGTTTTAGAAAGAGCTAATTAATCTATTTGCATTACTTTCAGAACCTGTTGCAGCTTGTTTATCCCCAAAGTCCCTGCTTTCCTTGCTCGTGGACCACAATGATCTCCACAAAAACATTGCCTACCACAAATTGATCAAAAAGGGCGTCAGTTCTACTGATACCATTCACAACTCAGAGGAGGAATATAACGAGTTCATCAACTCGGTGCGGATTACACCGCGAGCCTTTATGAAACTCTGCCCAGCTTTATTGGCTCAAATCGATAATGGAGTTTGCAAGCAACCAGCTCCTCGACCAGAAAATCTTAACGAGAAGAATCAAAAGATTTGGAACGGTAGGTGTTTGAAATTAATTTATATTTTTCATTAACAAGATAAATTTTACATACCTATTTAGCTTGGATCTATGCCAGCATCACCATGCTAATTCTCTCTGCTTGCGGTTTGCTGGGAATTTTTTTGGTTCCTCTGATGAAGACAGCTGCGTACCAAGAAATTCTCAAGTTCCTGGTGGCCATTGCCGTGGGCACTTTGGCTGGTGATGCCCTGATGCACTTGCTCCCCCATGCTCTGTTTAAGGAAGAAAAGCACGAGGAGGAGGTGACTGGTATCAATCCCTTGGAATCGGATCACAAACATAGCAATGAGGCTGCCCTGCTTTGTGGCTGCTCCTTCCTGGCAGCTCTTTTCATGTACATGTTGGAGAATCTAATTCCCTTGCTAAAGGGAGGCAAAACAGGTCATGGACATAGCCATGGACATGGTCACAGTCACGGCCACAGCCACAGTCACACGGAGAAGCCAGCTCCGCAGGATGCTACCGAACTTCCAGCTCCTCGAGAACTCAATGTAATGCTGCAGGAGGCCAAGTTGGACGAGAAGACACCAGATCCTCCACTCACCCCAGTGGCTTTCATGGTAATCATCGGTGATGGTCTGCACAATCTGACCGATGGCCTGGCCATTGGTGCAGCCTTTGCAAGTGATCCGGTCACTGGGTTTGCCACCGCTTTTGCTGTCCTCTGCCATGAGTTGCCCCACGAGCTGGGGGATTTCGCTCTGCTCCTCCAAACCGGTGTCTCCATGCGAAGAGCCGTCTACATGAACATTGTAAGCTCTGTGCTTAGCTTTGTGGGCATGTCCGTTGGCCTTTTTATTGCCGGAATCGGGGATAATATGACTCAATGGATTTATGCAGCAACCGCTGGTTCCTTCCTGTACATTGCCTTTGCCGATCTGGTGCCCACGATGAGTGTGGCCCACAATCCGGAGATGGCCAAAGATCCAAAGGGTATTATCATACAAATTCTTGGTATCCTCCTGGGTGGACTGATAATGTTGGCTATTGCCCTGAATGAGCACGATTTGGAGGGTCTGTTCAAACGCTTTTAAAAAAGACCTCTGAATCTCCAACAGATATGTTGATTTCTTTTTCTTATTGTAGATAGATAAGATAGCCTAAGCCTGTTTCTTTCGAATCTCCGATTCTCTGCCTTCACTAAATGTTGAAATCGTTACCAAATGTTTAAGTCTGTTGTCAGCAAAATGTATGCTTGATTTAAAGAGAAATTTTTTAGTGGTTTAGAAATCTGAAATATGTTAAAGGTGTTTTAAGGAGCTAATTATCAAAGTAGAACTGTTTTCGCTCAAAAAGAATTATCCTAACACCAGAAGTTTATAATCTTCACAAGTGACCGTAAGTGTTCCATATAATAAATTCAGCTTTCTTATAACGCTGCATTTGTTATTTTAAAATAGTATGAGCTTTCCAGAATTTCATTCCATAAGATAAATTAAGAAATAGAAATTGTACAGAACTCAAACTTTGTTAGTATATACATACTTTTTAAAGACGGTTATGTTTTTGTAACAAAGGAGGACGCTCTTTAATGATTTACCTGTTAACACTTATCGTATAGCTTTAAATATTAAAGAACGTTTTAAGATAACTGCAGTTGTTGTTGTTCCTCGAAGGGTTCATTGGGCAGACGTGCGGGGCTCTAAAAAAGAAGAACAAGTTTATTTAAAACAATTAGACTTGAAAAACAAAAGACAATACTCACAGGTTTCTTGGATCGCTCCTCCAGTACACCGTATGCCACGTGATTCAGCTGGAAGCCAGAGGGCAGGGCTACCCCTTGAATGCGATAGAAGGCGCCAGCTGGGCCTTCCTCTGCCACTTTGTGGGCAGCCGAGATGGTGCATTTGCCCAGGAAGCTGGTAGAAGCCACCATTGGACCGCGTGAGATGTCAATGTGGTCACCCAGGCGATATAAGGTCACTCTTCCTTGGGTTTGCTGTGCAATGCTGGGCAGTTGCTCGCTCTTGTACTTGGAGTCCTGGAACATCTCCTGGGCGAGATCCTGCTGAACGTCCAGACGCTCGATGCGCAGATCTTGTGCAGCTAATTTGACCATCTCTGCCGAGATAGCGCGCATCTCCTCCTTCGAAGGCTGCCAGTCCTTGGTCTGCAGCACAATGTCGTGCACAAAGCTGCCCGATTTAACTAACAAATTGTTATTTAATTAGTGAGTATATTTGACAATAAATACAATCGGTTTATTAGCTTGTTCTTCTTATATGTTTTAATCGGATATTGTTTTCATCGTTAATACCATTGCTTTAAAAGAGTTGCTTTATGGAACTTGAGTATTTATAAAAATTAATAATACATTATTTTGTGGAAAAAAGTTTAGATTTCTCCCAAATTGACTGATTTTTGTACTCCAATCAAAAATTAAATTAAATGTTCATAAATGTAAAAATATTTGTCCCTGATTATCAGCTTTACAATCTTAATCGGGCCAATAGATAATTCAACTTACTGTTGGGTCCTGGAAAGCTATGCAGCTGAAGATTGGCCTCCGGTTTAAAGGCCCGGTTCAAGGCGGCTCCCAACATAAAGCTGCAAGTGCGCCAGAAGGCTCTGCAAGAAAGGAACTCAAATTAGAATAGTTCATATGGTAAATACGGTTGCACACCCACTTGTTGACCACGTGCGGCTCGGAGACATGGAAATTGAGCAGCTGCAGGGTGCAGGACTCCTGCAAGGGTCTGTGCATATCCCAGGGCACACTGCCGTCGATCAGGGCCAGTGCCGATCGCTTACAGTGCCCCTCACTCAGGTGCTGGGCGCAATTGAAGGGCGTGGAGATGTTGCTGTTCATCACCAGGGTGACATCTTCGGGAAGGCCCAGATACCGCACCTCGATCTTATCGATCCGGCCCACGGCATCCCGTTGCCGACGCTGCTCCTGGTTGAAAAGATCGTTTCGCTTGGCCAACGATGCTGAACTGGGGCTGAAGCTAGCTGTAATTAAAAATAATTAGTTATAACTTTTTAGAAACTGGAAGATCCTGTCGATTTCCTAAAAATATCCAGATTGATATCTAAATCTAGCTATTTTTTAGCCGAGACACCGCCGAACATGACATCTCTGGCACTGGAGCTCCGCTGAACGGCGAATGTCCACCGGCATTATGTAAACCCTTCTTTTCGGTTATTGGTCAATAAAAGGGCTCTTAATTAGCGATACTTACCCTTAGTTCTGTACTGTTGCAGCTGCCGCAGGGCGCACCAGCTCGTTTTATGTAATTTTGTGGCCGCAGACATGGTAAATTACCAAAATACGTTCCGTTCCAGGGATGCGATTGACAAATACGATATTAGGGCTGGCAAAACAATACCAAAGTATCGATATTTTCATAAGGGGCTTTCCAAAATATAAGGGTTTTTCTGAATCACCTGTTGCACGCAGAGAATAATTTAAGAAATTGATATTCCAAAATAATAAATATACTTTAATTTTTAGATGGGAAAGTCCTATTATTTATTCATTGAAAAAAGTTTAATTACTTTAATAATAAATGTAATTATATTAAAACCTTTTTCAATCGATACTATCGCGTCTGTCGTGACCAATCGATGGTGGCTGGTGACACAAGACAATCGATACTATCGATGTTAGTCCCAGCTCTATCACGCCTTCAACAATTTTGATTGTCATTCCGCTCGGCAAAAATAAAACTTAAGTTTTTCGTGTGAATATAGTGGAAATAAGAAGAACAAACAATGGATTTGGATAACGCACGCGATCTGCCTCGTCCTGGCTTCAATTTCGATAACTGCAAGCGGTAAGGACCTCCCGGATTTCCAGAAATCCTAAAGCGGCTTTTAACAACTTGCCATTATTTGCTTTTAGCAATGCAACTCTCTTGAAGGGGGGCTTCAAGCCACCGACCACCACCAAAACCGGCACCACCATCGTTGGCATCATCTTCAAGGATGGCGTTATCCTGGGCGCCGATACGCGAGCCACTGAGGGACCCATCGTCTCGGACAAGAACTGCGCCAAGATCCATTACCTAGCCAAGAACATATAGTGAGTATACAAATGATAAATATGTGATCTGATTCCACTAATCTATGTGAATACCCTATTACAAATGAGAAACATTTTTTACTGATTCTCATTGGTTTCCATAAAAAAAAAACAAAACAAACCCAACGAAAAAAAAAAAAAATAAAAAAAAAAGGAGACACAAAAAAAACATTTATAAAATAAAAACAGCCAGAAAACACGAACAAACCAAACCAAAAGTATACATAAATAATTAAAAAACGAAGAAAAAAAAAAAAGAAACACCAAAAAGACAAAAAAAGAAAGTGCTTCATTTAATATCGTCAGGTGTCCTTATCTCTGTAATCTTTCTTTTGATTCTTGTGAATCCCCATTGTACATTTCCTTTGAAAGTTTCAAATTTGTAACTCTATAATTTTTCTTTTGATTTTTGTGAATTCCCATTGTACCTTACCTTTGAAAGTTTCAATTCCATTAAATATCAGTTGTTTCCTTTATCCTTTAAAATATCTCCCTAAATATTCTCGACATACTTATTAAAAATCTTCTTCCTCCAGCTGCTGTGGAGCTGGAACTGCTGCGGACACCGAGATGACCACGGATCTGATCTCCTCCCAGCTGGAGCTGCACCGCCTGCAAACGGAGCGCGAGGTGCGTGTGGTGGCCGCCAACACTATGCTGAAGCAGATGCTCTTCCGCTACCAGGGTCACATCAGTGCCGCCCTAGTGCTCGGTGGAGTGGACAAGACCGGACCTCACATCTACTCCATTCACCCACATGGCAGCTCGGATAAATTGCCATATGCCACCATGGGATCAGGCTCCCTGGCCGCCATGACCGTGTTCGAGAGTCGTTGGAAGCCCGACATGTCCGAGGAGGAGGGCAAGAAACTGGTACGCGATGCCATCGCCTCCGGAATTTTCAACGATCTGGGTTCAGGGTCCAACGTCGATCTGTGTGTGATCCGAAAGGGCAGCGTGGAATATCTGCGCAACTACGAGCTGGCCAACAAGAAGGGTGAGCGCCAGTTGGACTACCGCTTCAAGAAGGGAACCTCATCCGTCCTGCACACCACCGTCAAGGATCTGCTCATTACCGAACGCGTCCAGGTGGTGCCCATGGAGACTTCTTAAAGTGATTCCCTTTTCTACCTTTTCGTACATTTATTATCTTAGAGCTTTGGCTGGATCTACTTGGAGTGGTTCAATAAAGGAAGCCACGCTTCAACTCAAGTTTATGTTTTATTCGGGGTATTTTATTAGACTAGCGATACTCCTAGATGGACGATGCTTTGGTCAATAACGAACACTAGCCAGGGACCGCAGAAATTGATTTTATTTCAAACGAATGAGTATATTTCCTTAAGGTTGTTTTGGTCCAATTAATATCTTTGTATTATTTGAGTAATAATTTGAGTATAATGTATAAAATTCGATACCATTGGGGAAAATATACCTTAAAAAGGTAATTAAAATACATATTAACGTAAAAATAGGTGACTTTGGTTAACAATTAAACGAATTCAAGACTAACGGTCCCTGGCATAAACTAAGAATAACTATTGAGGGACATTTCCCAGTTGGGATATGTCACTTACAGCTTAACGATTAATTTAGCTAATATCACATGGTATAGAGGGTCAATTCCTAACGGTGAAGGCACTTTCCATCTCCTTAGACTAACAGATTAATTGGCACCAAGAATTCACTTGATTGAGTCAGATCATACATACTCCTCCTAAGACTAACTTAAACTATGATTAACCTAAGAACTAACAGAAGTAGGGGGAGTATCCAAATGGTGTGGGAACCATAAGATGTTGCTCCATTTGGCGTGGGTTCTAGTAGATGCGAAACCGTCAAACAGGATAAGGCTAGGTTGGTTGTGATCCTGGGTGACTGGGCGTTGATCAGGGATGATATCTTCTCGGCTTCGCGGGCGCAGGCCTCCAATTGAAGGCGCGTTGGTCTTTTGATGCTGGTGGCAGGCACTATAGCCACAAATATACCCACTTCCATGCTAAGGAATCCGGTCAGCTGGCACTCGCTGACCTGCACCAGTCCATCCAGTTGTTGCAGCACTCCATGGAGAGTCAAAAGAGTGCTGCTCTGGGCCCTCAATCCATACATAGCCCGATCGAACTGCTTTCTGGAGTACATGATCCTGAAGGCGCCACCGGCGCACAGTGGACAACAGGCTCCCGGGGGGACTATCAGACGACAGTGCTTGGATACGGGAGCTGGACACCTGACAGTTCGACACCGTCTTCCCATATCGCTGGCCAGCAGTCCCACCTCCCGACACCGACCCACATAATCCACCAGCACGTATTCCGATCTGGCCGCATAACTACTCTTGTAGGTCACTCCATTGACTCCACAGACTGGCGACGGTGAGGGCGAGTAACGATTCGATTGACATGCCGACCAGTAGGCGACTTGACCTTGGGGATTGGCTTTCAGCAGTTCACAGGCATTGGGATGAGTGCGTCCTTGAGTATCGCATACCTCACCCTGGTGGAAGGACGAACAGTTCGAAGCGGTGGCGTTTACTGCAATGATGAAGGAAGAATTTGTTTATTGATGGTTATGATGATGGTTGATGATTATTATGATGGTCAATAAATTATTATAAAATATAGGTAATCATTATTAGAAAGTATGCATGTATTAAATTACACTGTGCAACATTTTTAATGTTTGGAAATGTAACTGCATTTTGGTTTTCAAAACCTGAAAGTACTCATCAATACGAGTTAATCCACATACGGCGTTCTTCTGGCTTAGCTCGTGTTTGGATATTATAGCGATTTAAAAATTTCAATTAAAAATTGGCTATATCTCAACAGTCGAACAAATTTTATCTGTATGTATTCAGGACTATTATAGGTATTAACCTAAGGAATAAAAATGCTGAACAACGTTTATAGAAAAAGTGCAGCTATCGTGAGATAGGCTTGAAAATGTCGGGAAAAATACCAGATTGTATTTATTGTATTTAAATACTAAATGCTATGTTTTATGTACGTTTTTGTGTCTACAGTTTTATATTCACAGTTTTAACCAGTTTTAACCATTGTTGAACCTTTCAATGTCTTTATCTAAAATAATGTTAAGGACGCGTACCTGAAACTTGAAGACATATTGCATTTATAGATCAATTTTTACAACAAATCTTTAAATCGCTGTAATATCCAAACGCGAGCTAAGCCAGAAGAACGCCGTATGTGGTTTAACTCGTATTGATGAGTACTTTCAGGTTTTGAAAACCAAACTGCGGTTACATTTTTCGTGTTGCACTGTGTTATTTAAGTTTCTTAGACGCTTGAACTCTTAAGAAATGGAACACTTTGACACTTTTAAAAAATCAGAATATATAAAAAAATGCGAGGATAAATATGAAGTTTTATAGGGGTGTCACTAAAATCTCTTACGCTGCTCTGCCACTCATCCGCCAACACACACAATTATAGAACTATACGAAATACCATTTTTTTCCTTCAGCGGTATACTAATTGAAACCAGGCCTACAGGATCACTTTCTCTGATCAAGTTCGAATCATTTTAGAAAGCAGAATATTTTAAAAATATTGAACAATTAAAAAGTGGTTCGGGATTGGTAGTTTATATCATTTTGAAAAGGTAAAATATTTTAAAAAATTGTCACAGAAAATATATAATCCATCTGATTTATAAGTTTCAACCGAAGAGTGATGTATAGCTAAGTCCTATAACTTACCACACACGTATTGCAGACATGGCTTCTGCATGCTGGCCAGGCACACCTTCCTGCTGTCCAGACACTGAGTTCCGGGTGGACAACTATTCGGCGGTGCCGCCTGACAGGCATTCCGAGCATTGCAGGTGCCGTAGACGTAGTCGCCCTCCGGCAAGTGACACTTGGCCACGCAGGCCGAGGGATAAGTATTCCCGTTGGAGCCGCAAACGGGAACGTAATGGGCGGGACAATTGCAAGGCAGACTGGTGAAGCCCGAGTCGGCGAATCCCGGCAGACGACACTGCTGTTTGGTGCAGGTGATCTCGCTGGCGAAGCAACTGCACAGGTTGCACTCCAGGTAGAAGGAGGATCCATGGCGGTAGCTCCTGCCGCCAGGAAGGCTGCAGTGGGCATGCATGTAGCTGGGCAGGGGTTGGCACTGCTCCAGGCGACCCTCCAATCCGCACGAGCAGACTATGTGCTCGGCCAGCGGCTGTTGACCCACCTCGGTCTTCTTGTGCAGCGTACTCTTGCCCAGTCGCACATAGGAGCCGAATGGGACAAACAGCTTGGAGTCCTGGCCCAGATTGCAGCCGGGTATGCAGGAGTATCCTTGATTTCCGCCGCGCTGCAGAATGCAAACCTCGCTGCCATTGCAGGGCTTCTTGGCGCAGGGTAGAGTTATCCCCTGGGACTCCTCCGGATCGGCATCGCCTGGCTTCAGATAGCTCTCCAGGGAAATACAGGGCAGTGGATCATCCTCGTCTTTTTCCTTCAGCCTGGAACATATATCCTTTGGTCGCTGGCTCTGCAGCGTCCAGTCCAGGCACTCGTCCAAGAGCTCATGGCAATCCTCACTGCAGATGCCATTGAAGAGACCCACTCGAGTGCAGGGCTTCAGTTGGAGGGCACAGACCAGGGCCTGCCACTTTTCCGGGGCACACCGACTGGTGTTCTTGATGAAGAGCTCCTGTCCCAGGACCCTAACGGTTCCCCGCTGCTGCAGCAGCTGCAAATCCTCGCGAGCAGCGGCATCATGGTCGGGCGTACAGCTGCGAAAGAGTTCCGTGGGTCGATGGTTGAAGTTGGAGCAGAAGCTTAGACCCTCACAGCCCAGTTCACAGGGTGCATCCACACTCTCTATGCACCGTCGCAGTTCCCGTTCTCCAGGCTGATCCATGCACTCGTTCTCGAAACTGGATCGCGCCTCCCACCAATTGCTGGTGAAGATCTGGTTGCACAGTCGCCGGCACTTGTGACTGCCTGCTTGATCGCAGCATTGTCTTTTGGCCGCATCCATTCCCAGATGATTGGGTTCCCCCAGGGATCCTCCCTTGCCAGAAATGCGTCCCTGGGCTAGGGAACCACCAGCTCTTCCCGAACCGCCCGGCACATATAGTTTACCCGTCACCGTGAGGAAACACTGCCAGAAGGGAAGTTGCGGCAAAGGGGAGCCACATCCGGCGGCCTCCAAGCGCGAGAAGATCACCTCACTTCGTTCCATGAGGGTGGCACTTTGGTGAAGCAGGCTGCGGCAGGTGTGACGACAATGCTCCTTATTGCTGTACTCGCAACAGGGGATGTCTATTTTTAATATTTAAATAATATTATTTTATTATAAAGAGATTATAATTATTATTTTTATTTTTAAGATTGCAATCACTTACACTGCTCGGCATTTGCCAGCGGAGTCATGTCTGTGTGGTTGTTTATGCACTGAATCACATCCGCATTGCGATCCCCGCAGGATCCATTAATGTCCACATGATCATGGTTATCGTTTGCAGGCTCGAAAACAGCTCGACAGGCCTGTAAAAATTGTAATTACCATCTAATCAAAAAATTTTAAATAATCTTAATCAACAAAAATTGCACTGAACTTAAGAAACTGGAATTTTTTATGGACCATAAAAAATACCATGTTTTAATAATACAGATCACTTATATAAATCTTATAATATTTAGGGCAGTTTTCTCGTTCGAATGTTAAATTTTAAATGGACTTTAAGCCATAAATACATACGGACAAGAAAACAAACGTTAAAGTTTACCCAATTTGTAGATTAAATATGAAATATTTGCTATCCATAATATTTCTCTTCCAAATGAAAAATGGTGGAATAATTCACGAACAATAGCTAAATAGTATGTAAATAGAGCTAACTAGTTTGCTGTTCTCTTCTAAAATTTGTGATTACTACACTAATCATTACCAAAAAATGTTCTTAGAAGAAAGATACATTTTGAATTCATTTAAAATACTTAATAATTTTAATTATAGTTTCTATTCGAACTTTTTATACCCTTGCAGAGGGTATTATGATTTCAGTCAGAAGTTTGCAACGCAGTGAAGGAGAGGTTTCCGACCCTATAAAGTATATATATTCTTGATCAGCATGACTAGACGAGTCGATCTAGCCATGTCCGTCTGTCCGTCCGTCTGTCCGTCTGTTTCTACGCAAACTAGTCTCTCAGTTTTAAAGCTATCGGGCTAAAACTTTCCCAAAAGTCTTATATCTATTGCAGGTAGTATATAAGTCGGAACGAGCCGGATCGGACAACTATATCATATAGCTCCCATAGGAATAATCGGAGAACAAAATGTAAAAAAATTATATCTTGGGTGTTTTTGAACCTAGAACCTCCTACTTTTGGAAATGCCATTTTTTAGCTAATTCTGAATTTCGAATAAAATTTTTTCAAAATCGGACGACTATATCATATAGCTGCCATAGGAACGATCCGAAAATTAATGGGAATATAATAGGAAATAAATTATTGCTTCGTTGGTTTTTATCGTATTCTCTTCTACTCTGGGATATGAGTCTTATTAAATGTTTTCGAATTTCGATTTTAATTTTATCAATATCGAACTACTATATCATAGGAACGATCGGAAAATTAGTAATTAATAGGAATTATCTGCAAGGGTATATAAGCTTCGGCTGGCCGAAGCTAACTTCCTTTCTTGTTATTAATGGAATTAAAAATCGTATATCCCATTTTGAATAAATCAATATGATTAAAATCTATGGGTTTTTGATTTATCTAAGTTATTTTTTACCAGATCACTTTTAAAATTCAGATTTAATTGGGTTATTTTTCCGCTTACCTCCAGACACTCGGATGTGCGGGCCTGTCCGCAGCACTGATCCGCGGAGTCCTGACGTTCCAGGCAGTCGTACAGCATTTGCTCGTCGCTCCGCCGGCAGTTTTGCACAGGTGAACGATTCGAAGTGGCGCAGACATTGCGGCAGTGGGGCAGAACGCCAAATTGGCAGCAACGTCTTCCCGACCAGTCCGCTCCACGGGTGACCGCTGTAAATAAGATTCCATATTATCCAATGGATCTTATGGCTTGCATTTCCCCCACTCACCGTCGAAAGTCTGGTTCACGCAGGTCCAGAATTCCACCTGGTGCAGTTGACAATACTTGCGCAGTTCCTCGCGATTATCGCCGCCAGCGCCAGTGGCAAACTCTACCAGAGATAACTGGAAAAAATATGCATAAATGGCAATAGACAACAAGTTATTAATCGCAATCAAACTTAATCATCGACCAGTCGCTTAACCCGCTCCTGACCCGCAACCTGTTGGTTTTCAAGTGCTCTGTGCGCAGTCGCACAATCTTAACACTCAGAAAAAATTGTAAATATTATTTATAAAATAATATTATATAATTATAAGATAAGACAAACAAAAGAAATTGATAAAATTGGTAGGTACATCGTTAAAAAATAATATAATCTAAGTAAAAACACATTTTCAAATAACCAGAAATAGTATATAATTTGTTTTCCTCTAACATTTTGGGAACTACACCTTGGCGAGCTTGAACTTATCTTTTTTGAGTGCATGGGGTTACAATCAGGTTCGGGGTTGAGTTTGGAGACAGGGTTCAAAACATGCAGGTTGCAGTTTTATCCTGCTCTTGTTCTTTTTTTGGCGTATTATGTTACATTTCTGAATGCTGTTCTCCTCCCGACACCATCATAAATAACATTTGCTGCTCTCTCTCTTTTTCTATCGATAACGAACAGGCCCAAGGAACTTCAATAACAAATTTTCAGGCTCATTCCAGTCTGAGACTCACGTATCTGCCACAGTAATCTGAGTAAAGCGATGTCTATTCAAGATTCTTCGTGTGCTTGTCCTCGGAACTTGTCTGGATCTTGAGCCTGGTGGCATTCCCATAAATACAAATTAACATAAACTGAGGTGGAGTTGGTGTGGGATTGAAGGGGGATCTTATTTTGAAAGAGTTTAGTGCTTGATAGGGGAATAATATTGTCTTTGGAAAACTACACTATGATTATGGCATGTTCCAGAACTTAACAAGAGAGAAAGCTATAGTCGGGTGCCTCGACTATCAGATACCAGTTACTCAGCTAAGGGAGTGCGAGGGAGATGAAGAATAAAATTTTGATCACACATAACTTTTTAACGAATGGTCCGATTTAAAAAATTTCTTCTACATTTCGATAGGTATTGATACACACAATAAAACTGCATTTTTACTTTTCCGCTTCGTATACATACAATACAATATACAATATACCCTTTTACTCTACGAGTAAATATATACCACTAATTTGTAAAAATAAAATAAACCCCTGTTCCAATTACATTAAACGATCATTAAAAAACCGAAATGTAATAATTGTAGCCTTCCGTCGATTTAATCACATGTTTGTTTTAAATTAAATATAACCTTTCATCAACTACGCCCCTGGTTGATACGCACTTCTTCCATGTGTGTTCCTGGGTTGTTTCCCCTCTCCGAAGACCGAACCTCGAGCGTGTCTGTTGCAGTTTTGTTAATGAAGTGTCCGTGGCCATGTCACGCACTCCCACTCACTGGGATAACTACATGGCATCCCACCGGAACCTCCTCCTCCTCCGCGAGGACAACCTGCCCACCTTGGCACCACGAAATCCCATCAGATAGAGGCCCACAGACTTCGTCGTTTGCAATTATCAGACCTCGGGCCACAAAAGAGCATTTTGTCAATAATAAAATGCGTGTAAATTTTCAATTATCTCGGTTGGGATCTCTCGGCTCGGGTTCGACTTTTCACACATTCAGGGGATCGAAGACAGAACAATTTGTGAGTGGGGAGTCGGATATCAAGGGGTCTCCTATTTCCCGACACCCACTTGGAAGATCTAGCTCTCTAATCTTTCGCCTGGGAGAGAGAGAAAAGCAATTGAAAAGTGGATTTGGGGGTACGCCCATGGGAACCGAGAACCGGTTGGCATTATCCTGTTTGTCAGTTTCAATTTGGCCAAAAGATTTAATGCCTTCATTTGCATTTCTAAATGAAAAGATTGGCAAAAGCAAAGCCCCGGCCCACTTTCGGCTGGGAAAACTAATTGGTTTTGGGTGGAAAATGGTTATGATTACAAAGTTAAATGATGTCAGTGATTTGATTGCCGGCATTGCCTCTAACTAAATCGGGCCTAGGAGCAGTCTACACACCACAGACTACAAACTACCGACAACTGCACACACGACACACTCACTCTCAGAGACAACAAATTGATTTTCAGCCGGCTCGGGTTTTATGAATGACTTTGAGTGGCAAACTGGTTGGTCTGGCATACAATTTGCACAAAGAAAAAAAGTATTTTAAAGTAAATATTTTTACAGTCAATTATCCAATTATCAAATATATAGCCACAGCAGAATATTACATTCGAAGCTCTTACTAAATTCTGATGATAAATAAAATATTATTTATACACTATAGATTTTCTTTCTCTGTAGGAGTCTGGGCTCTTTGTCTGGGTTCGGTCTTTGAGGTGCAATTACCTGTTTGCCAGTTTATGCTAATTAACAATGCAATTTGTGCGGATTTTTCAATCCTTTTTGGCACAAGGCTCCTACAATCTGCTGCAATCGGCAGCCAGCGGATGTGGATATGGTATTCAAAGTTCTATCGAAATCCAACGACCATTAAAACCTGTCATAATAATTTTCAATGGATTTTCTGCGTGTGACAGTCGGACGGGATCAACGTTTATTGAATTCGAAATTCGTAATGCTTAGTATGCACCGCTCGCACACCATTCATAAGGAGGGAAAGAGGATTCATGGGCACATAAAAATACCAGGAAATGCAGTGTGTGGCTTGATCAGTAGTTTTCCACCTTATCGGCTTGTTCAATCTGTATCTGATCTGCTGTCCAAGGTGTTCATACTTATGGCTAGTTGCCTTTGGCTAGCGTTTAATATTTATGACAGACACATCATTTCCCTTCGAATTGGTTTTGACTGTGGCCTAGGCGCCTTGTATACCGCATTTGGGGTCATAATAGTTATGAGTGAAAATATTCGGTTGGAAAATTTATGCAACATTTGTATATAAACTTTAGATAAGAAATGTATAATTTAATTTATTCCGGAACTATTATTATGGCTTTGTATCAAGGTATTCGATTTATTTTTATCTTTTATTATTTTTAGAGAATAATCTTTCTAAATATATTTATTTTGTTAGTCTATTGATTTATTAATCCTTTTAACTTTTACGGCTGGAAACCAGCTTTAAAATTAAGTTTAGTGCCATTAAACTTGTGCCCCTGGCTGTACCGCCCGTTGCATCCACTCAACCATTCATACGCATTTTTGATATATGATCAAACCTACCCACTAAGCCCCTTTTTACCCCCGATCCGCAATACTTACATTTTCGCATGCTGTGCGACATGAGCCGAAGACCTGATTGCAACATGTGAAGATATCTGCAAGAGAAGCAAACAAACAGAGAATAAGCATGTTGCCCGCAAGAAAACAAGAAGTTAAGTTGGCAAAGTGCAGCATATCAGGGTTTAATGGCTTGGCTCACGCATTTTGACACCACTCAGTAAATTAAAATTTAAATAAATGCCACGGGAAACAGCGCGATATCTGCCAGAGGATCGTTAAAGGAGCGGGTTGCAGCCAGATTCGCTTGATGCCCGATTCCCGATTCCTGATTCCCGATCGTGGTCATGATCATGATCATAATCGCCACATGTTGGTCTGAATCTGTTGCAAGATCCACTTCCTCTGGCACAAATCACACAGCGACTTTGGAGGGGGCGGGGTTTCACTTTTCGCACTAATTAGGTGGCTGGAATGGTATCCTGCTTATCTACGAGTACGCCGGGTGACTGATTACTTATTAAGCACTTACCGCTTGTATTTATTTTTTTTCTTTTTTCCCCTTTTCTTTCTGGCTGCGGTTCAGTTGGAAGATTGCTCATTGGGTGTTGAACTTTTCTTGTGAAAAGAAATGGGGGAACATGGTGGATGTGGGGCTTTGGGTATTGGAGATGAGAACGTGATATTATGGATGGCAACAAAATAATTTAAGAAGTTATTAATGAAATAAAATAAAATATTTAAACAATTTTGTTTTTATTAATTGAAGGCATTTATATCAAAATAAAAGAGCATCCAAATTTTGATTGATAAAGTGATTGATAAAGTTTTGTTGCTATTGCTTCCCAAAACAATTTATTTTAATAACAAAATATTTTTGGAAATTCTCTTGCATTTTAAAAACGATTTTAAAGCCGACCGAAATATAAAAATGTCTATTAAGCATTGAAGGAATTTACAAAAAAAAATTTTTTTTTTAATATTGGGAAGTTTTAAACTTAAATTCAAAAATTTCTAAAATTGCATTTTAAAAACGATTTTAAAGCCGACAGAAATATAAAAATGTCTTTTAAACATTGAAGGAATTTACAAAAAAAACATTTTTTTAAATATTGGGAAGTTTTAAACTTAAATTCAAAAATTTATATAAGTCGAAGATTGTTTTATTTTTTAATAATTTAATTCAAAAGCAGACAATAATACTTTCTAGCGTAAGCAATTTAAGTTTCACCGTTTATTTGATCTTGAATTCGATTCTAACAACAACTCTGACCCACCTACCTATAATTGACATAATTCTGATTGCGATACAGATTGAACAACCAGATAAGCTGCTTATCCCAACCAGATGAATATGAATGAGTTGGTTCGAAGTCGTGACACGAATTCTTGAGTTCCGAGATCCCTAACAACTGGATATTTTCGCTGTGATCTCTTCACACTACGCATCACTAGTTGGAAGCGATTCCCATGTCTGACATCTGCGACACATGTCCCCGATCTCCGGACTCGAGACTCCGGATCCGCGGACTTGGACGTGTGACAGTTGGCTGGGCGTAAAGGGCGGGTTCAAAGCGTTTCGCTGAGTGCGTGAAAAATTTCAGTTTTTGTCACTTGCGGCAGGAATTGGGGGGCTACTGAACTTCAGAGAAGATCAAAAGCAGTGCCCATTAATTAAGTGTGCAATTGCCGAAGGAGGGCAGGCCACTGTGGGCGGGGGATAAGTGAAAACTGCTAAGATTTCCCCCGTTTCTGGTTCGGAAACTCACGTATTTTTGGCTCAGCCATTTCATTTTGGCCAAGCGAGTCCGGACAGTCGGGTTGGGTGACTAATTTTAGCGGAAAATTTACTTTGAAGTCCACCGAAATAAATTTGGCCGCGGCCTATGAACATTGATTTGGGGAATCAAATGTGAAGATGCGAAACGGTGACAAATCGCTTGGAAAATGCCTTTTTGATTTGTCAGGCGTTGTCTTTTACCCCATTTTATAATTTTCTGATTCCCATTCCGATTCCGTTTTTATTTGACATTTATTTTTAAAACTGTTAATGTTTTCATTTGTGCTCGCTACTCTGCTTCTAGTGTGTCGTTGAGTGCTATTTTTATTATGTATCTTAGTTTCAGTTTTAGTTGCAAAGTTGCGCAGTCTTCTGCTTCCGATGCTTCTTTTTTACCCTGGCCAATGATCTAAGTTGCCTGTCAACGCACCACACTGAAGATAATATTTTAATTATTTCAAAAATAATAAATAAATAACTTTTAAACTAATCTTTAATTTTTCATTGTTGAAATATAAAATTGTTAAATATAAAATTGTATTTTTTAGTTTTAATAAAGAAATTTAATTAGTAAACTAATGTTTTCAAAATTAAATTCCAAAATAAAATGTCTATTGGATTTTTCCTGGATTTTTCTAAAGCCTTAAAAATAAATACACCTCATTTTCTAACATTTCTCTGTGTATTATATTTTTCCTGTCCCCATTGGAGCTGTGGACTGGGGTGTCTTCTAAAAATAAAGAAATCCACTCACTGGCGGTCTCTGATTCGCTGCCGCATGTCAAGTGTCACAGCTGATTTGTCGCCAAGTTCTCCGGCTTTTGCGAAGATAACCGCCATCAAAAGGAGTGGACACATCCGACCACCCGCTTGATTAACGTGAGTGCAACCAAAATGATTGTTTAATAGCTTTTTTACGACCGCAGCGCATTCAAAAGTATGCATATAATAATCAACGGTGGCCATTTGTATGCAAAACACTTCAAATGCCGCACAATTCAAATCATTTCGGATGCACAACGCCACGCCAAGCCAGGCCGAAGAATTTCCCTTTGCAAAAAGAGCGACAATACAATCAGTTAAGCTCCAAGGCGGCGACATATATGAGCAGGCCATAAAATTTCATTGGAAATCTAACACATTTATCATACACTGACACCCCATCCCATCCCCAAGCCATAATTCACTCGAGCTGCGAGTTAATAAAACGGGCGGTGGAAAATACATATGTAAGTCGAGGAAGAGGGTACGAATCTTGGATTCTTATATGCTGGCGCCATCAGACAAGCCAGCTTTGCAGCAATTTAAACTAATTTTTAACACAGTTTCAATTTAGATCCGAGCACAAACACGCACTCACTTGGATTCAGAGATACTCGTCCATATCAGAAAACAGTGGCATCGTCATCATCATCATCAGCACTTTCAATTAAAACATTTCGTTCGCGCTCAAAAGGAAATTATTGCTTTTGATTAAGTGAGTGGAAGTGTGGTTCCATTTACATGCAAATCAAAGTGGGAGGGGCCGTAAAAAGTTTTTATATTCGCCGGTTTCCTATCTATCCTATAGCTGAACTGACCAGCCCTAAAAATGCGGGCCAGCAAGAGAGAAGCGAATGAAAGTGACAACATTGAAATATATGAATATATTCAAAATAGCAATAAACTCGAAAAAAACATGGAATGCATAAATTTGTAAAGTTCCAATTACTTGCACTAAAATGTTTTCAATTTAACATATTAAGTGATTTGCCTTGCGAAAGTCTTATAAACCAAAAAAAAAAATTTTATAAAAAACGTAGATAGATTTTACATTATGTAATATCAATTTTAATTTGATATGGGGCCCCGTAAATTCGATATGCTCGAAATGACTATTTTATGTTAAAACGATATGCGAAATTTACATGCGCATATCGATTTTACGGCGACATGCTATTTTTGGTGTGTACATTTTAAAAGGTAGTTATATAACATATCATATTATCATAGTTTTTGCCATTTTCGACCTAATCAAACAAAAATATGTGTTTGATACACAAGAGTAATTATATAATATTTACAAAATAAAATAATTAATAATTTTTTGTAGTAAAATACAAATTTAAAATGTTTAAAATAACCTATTTGATCCCTAAGCCATTTGTCACTCGTGAGTGACACAAATTCCACTGATAAGCGGCTGCCTTTGAAGTGCCAATAAAAGGTCATAGGTCCCAAGTGGCTTATCAACTTACCATGTGATTCTCCGGATGATCTCACGGATTCCACAGCAGTGATTTCGGAGCTATCGCTATCGATAGCCTCACTGGTATCCGCATCCAGCCAATCGTAGTCATCCGAATCCAGGCCCACCGACTGACTTCGACTATTTTTCTTGGATCCACTGGATGCCGGATGACGTTGATGGTCCGCTGAGGCATTGCTTTTGTTGTTGCGACGTCGCACCTGTCGTTCCGCGGAATGCAAGTGATCGTTCTTGGTGCTCTGATTCTCCTCCAACTGGCGGACAGCAGTGACCAGGCCAAAGGGCAGCAGGAGCAACACAATTTCCCAGCCACTCAGGCGCATTTTATAGCGTTGTTTTATCTGTGTTTTTAAACTTATTCACTTGTTTGTTTGTATTTTGAGTTCCGATTATGTCGAGTGCATTTTGTGCACTCCGATAAGTCGCTGCGGCCAAAGGAAATGAGTGTGTCACAAGTCAAAAGTCTCACTGGGTTCATCTACATGGCCAATTGGCATCCGTTCGATAAGCGGCCGTTTACGCACTACTTTTACACTATATATATACAAAATGATTTTTCCTGCACAGAAAAAAAATTTGGTTTATATTTAAGGTATTTAAAAATTTTACAGATACATAAATATAATGATTTTGTTCCCAAAGAGTTGTTTAGAAGTTGTATTCCAATTTCAAACAATTTTGTAAATTTATAAAATAATTTTTTAAAATATTTAGAAATTTTACAAATAATTAAATATAATGATTTTATTTCCGAATAGTTGTTTAGAAGTTGTAATCCAGTTTTAAACGATCTAGAAAATTTCTATTATACTTTTTCAAGCCCTACAAATATTTAAAATAATTTAATATTTATTTTTTCAGTGTAAATGCTTATGGACAGTGGGGCTGCGATGCTCGTTACTAGATAGTGATTGAAAAAACGCAGACAAAAAATGGAAAACGATTAAATTTAATGGTCTCCCGCACAAGGGACTCTATTGATAGGAAGCCCAGCTATCTGTTGAAAAATACATGAATAAATGTAAGACTGTTTACCCGGTGGCGAGTGAGTGCTGGCATTCGAGAGACGCCTCCGCCTGCGCCACTTGTCCACACGATGTCACACAGTAATTAAGCCAATTGACCTCGCTTGGCCGCCAGTTTGGCAAAGCGTTCCCAAACTCTTCGCTGCCTGCTCCTCCTTTTTCTCCACAGAGGCAAAGTAGCGAAGGCAATGGCGAATGCCAGAATGCCAGAATGCCGAATGGCAGCCGGCAACGGCGACAACATTTTATTAAAAGTGAAAAATATAAATAAATAATATCAAAAAGCGCCCAGTGGCAAAGGCCGACAAAGTGACACAAACGGCGGGGGGACGGCGCACTAATGATGAGACTCGTTTCGGGTTGGGTACTTCAAGAGCCTTCTTTCCCACCCTTTTCGTTTTTTTCGCCTAGTGTCCTTGCACTTTGCACTCGAAAAAAGACAACCCAATTTGAATTTTCTTGAATATTTCATTGGGAGAGTAAGTGTACACTGTGCGGTATTAATTTAGCAAAATTACATAAAAAATGTTGATTTTTTACAAAATGTTTTATATAAATTCATTTAAAATTTCACCTTGGCTTGAAAAGATGAATAATAAAATGTAAGGATTGTTATACAATGCCAAATGCCAAGTTAACTTACATCTTAGTATTAATCAATTGGAAAAAAATAAATCCAATTGTATATTTTGAAATTATGAACTTCAGTCAGATTTGGAATTTTAATAAATTAAAAAAGGTTCAATTGCAAAAGTTAGAGTAGGTTTTTTTTTAAACTTCATACAGGATACCATTTTTTGATAAATAAAACTTGATTTGTTCTTTTCTAAAATTTTGTATAATTATCATTAATATTTATTTATTATAAATATTAAAAAAAAAATGAATTTAAATTATAACCTAAAACATACTTATATTTTTTTCTAGTGTATTTTTTGATCAATGAAACTTGATTTGTTCTTTTCTAAAATTTTGTATAATTACACTAGTTTACAAAATAATATTCTTGGTGTGCTCCCCAGCAATTGATGGCAAATTCTGTTAGTGTTGGACCCCTAGATCGCGAAAATAGCATTAATTTTTTTTTCGATGGCACAGTTTTTTTTTAAAGATTTTTTAAAGTTCGAAATGTTAAATTTCGGACTTTTTTCGAACTTCTTCTTATATCTCGGCAGATATCCACCCGATTGGGCCAGTTTTAGTTTTATTTTAAAGTCAATAGATCAAAGCTCAACTTTGCCATACAGATCAATATGATTGGATAAGTAATGGCAGCGTAGAAACTTGACAAAGATGAAAAATGTGTTTTTTGGTCGACTGTAAGTCGGCTGTATATATCGTAAAAACTGAAATAAATCCGTTGAAAAATCATAATGGGTACAAACTTAAAGTTTACATCCTACCGAATAAAACATGCCGGATATGGCCCAAATCCAAGGAAAACTGGATTTATGGTGGATTTTTAAAGTTCGGATTTTTCCACTTTTTTCGATTGACAAAGTCAAATTTAAGATTTATATAGGCGGCGACATGTAAACAAAAATGAGTGGTGATGGCAGCCGGGTCAAAAAATAGCTAAATCAGATATTTAAAGCTAGAAATTTATAAAAATGAATTTAATTTTTAAAAATTCTTTAAAAAATATTAAAATTCTGCGTTATGACTGAGAGTATTTTTAATAAGTAATATCCATCTGGACAATTCATTCTTAAAAAGTAGCTAACCTTAACCTTAACGCAAAATGGAAATACGCGAAAGTGGCTAGGACACTTCCAAAATTCATTCGAAAAGTACAATCCAGTAGTCCCGACAAAATGGATGATTCTACATCTTCGGTAGCTCTTCTTTCCGAGACTCAGTCGGGTGAAGAAGAAGTTATCCTACTTTCTCAAGAAAAGTTAAATGAATGGATTCGAGATTTAGAGCATGCTTTTGTAAAGTTAAGGTTAGCTACTTTTTAAGAATGAATTGTCCAGATGGATATTACTTATTAAAAATACTCTCAGTCATAACGCAAGAATTTTAATATTTTTTAAAGAATTTTTAAAAATTAAATTCATTTTTATAAATTTCTAGCTTTTAAATATCTGATTTAGCTATTTTTTGACCCGGCTGCCATCACCACTCATTTTTGTTTACATGTCGCCGCCTATGATAAATCTTAAATTTGGACTTTGTCAATCGAAAAAAGTGGAAAAATCCGAACTTTAAAAATCCACCATAAATCCAGTTTTCCTTGGATTTGGGCCATATCCGGCATGTTTTATTCGGTAGGATGTAAACTTTAAGTTTGTACCCATTATGATTTTTCAACGGATTTATTTCGAGTTTTTACGATATATACAGCCGACTTACAGTCGACCAAAAAACACATTTTTCATCTTTGTCAAGTTTCTACGCTGCCATTACTTATCCAATCATATTGATCTGTATGGCAAAGTTGAGCTTTGATCTATTGACTTTAAAATAAAACTAAAACTGGCCCAATCGGGTGGATATCTGCCGAGATATAAGAAGAAGTTCGAAAAAAGTCCGAAATTTAACATTTCGAACTTTAAAAAATCTTTAAAAAAAAACTGTGCCATCGAAAAAAAAATTAATGCTATTTTCGCGATCTAGGGGTCAAACACTAACAGAATTTGCCATCAATTGCTGGGGAGCATTTTGGCTGTAAACTAGTGTTATCATTAATATTTATTTATTATAAATATTAAAAAAAAATTAATTTAAATTATAACCTCAAACATACTTCAATTTTTTCTAGTGTACGTCTGTGCTTGTGTCAAAGCGCATACCGAAGCAAGCGAGCGACAGAGAAAGGGGGAGTGGTACTAAGAGGGGGCGGGAAAGTAAGTGGCGGGCGGCGAGAAGTGGGTGGTGGGCTATCAGCGTTGAGTTGAGCGGTGACTGTGCTTTGATGTCTTTCTAATTGCATATTTTACAGCGCCAGGGAGTCGTCCTCGCCCACCCGCGCCTCCACATCCACGTCCACGTCCACAGCCACAGTCGGTGCAGCTTTAGCTATCCTGCAAAAGGATAGCACTTTCAGCGAGAGTGGAAAGTAGAGCTATTTGCTGTGATGTGGATGCTGGATGCCCCTATGTCCCTTCGCCCCTTTCCTCCCCCTTGGCCACCCCCTCAAAGACGCCGGCATCCAAAGTGGACCAGGACCTGGTTGGTTTGTCAACTTCAGCGTCAACGTCAGACGACTACGAGTAGGGACACAAAGGCTGAGACAAAAGCGGCATGTTCAAAAACTAGACA
Organism: Drosophila prostipennis; assembly: GCA_037075205.1. Classification (NCBI taxonomy): domain Eukaryota; kingdom Metazoa; phylum Arthropoda; class Insecta; order Diptera; family Drosophilidae; genus Drosophila; species Drosophila prostipennis. Next base: position 696,438 of record JBAMCJ010006752.1, read on the forward strand.
AATATTAACTCATATGCAGCTTGAGGTTGAGCGGAGAAGAGGAAGCCTTTGTCTTTGGCCCCACAGTCTTACTTCGATATGTAAAACATAAGTAGATTTGTTCTAATTTTGCTACATCTTTGACCATAAAATTACTTTAAAATCCGAAAAAGGGGTTCCTAACCAAAAATATAAATTTATTAAAACATTTAACAATGATTAAACGAATAATATTTTTAAATTCGTAAAATATTTCATTTTATCCATTTACAAAAAATTTGGGAACCTTTAAGTCACTAAATATAAGTTCCTTTATTTTGTAATATTCTTTCTTAGAGAGTCTCCACTGTACATGTGTGATTGTGGCTTCAACTCCGTTTTGATTGCAATGGGAGAACAATATGCATCAAACAGAAAATAGCGCCACTTTGCAAAAAGGGATGCAAAAAGGAGCCGCAAAAGGACCTGCACAAATACATTCATCCCGAAAGCTTCGCACACACACACGCACACACATACTACGGCACAAACACACACATTGCACCCAAATGCATCCCATAATCACTTGTCGTTTGATTTGTTAACCGGGTTCACTGAGCTTCGTTGGCGAGACACTCACACTTTGGTTTGGATTTGGCTTAGGCTAAATAAATATTTTATTTAAATTTAGCTGATTGTCATCTATATTTGTTATCAGAGCAACACTTTCGATTTATTTTATTTGATTTATTTTGGTTCGCGATCGAAAGACTCGACGCGCGACATCTTTTACGTGCGCACGATCCGACGGTTGCAAACAGTGTGAGCGCAGATGAGAACGTACATTGTGTTATATGCGAGTCTGAACGGTGCACTGAGAGAAAATCTGTCGATCATGACATTTGCAGGCTTTAAAAAATAAAAACTTAAAATATTTTAAAAAAATAATATTATTTTATTGGTAAATCAAAACGATTTATTTATTAGTATATAATGACATATGTCGGAAGTAACAATACGGGGAAAAAGATATTGGCAATTTATTTTGAATTGTTTAATTCATATTACAATTATATAATATATTATAAACTTCTATTTAAAAATATAAAAAATTGAAATATAAAATATAAAAAAATATTTGATCCAATTTTATGTCGGCTTAATACAATTTTCTTAAAAAATAAATAAATTAAATTCTCAATGTTTTCAAATATTTATTATTATTATTATTTAAATACCCAGGCCACACTCATTCATATTCTTTTATTTTTCCTGAAATTGGGGAACATCCCAATTTGATATAGGCTTAGTTGATTTTGATTTTATATTTCAATAATTATTTTTACATTAACTTATAAGGTAATGTAAAAAAACTTTAAAATGCTTACGTACTTAAAATTAAATAAAAAAAATATCAGGAGTGCCACAAAAATCGTTTGGCGCTGAATTCAGGCTGAATTTGTTTGAAAACAAATATAAACCCTTGAATTCAGCCTGAAATAAAAAATACAAAAATATACCAAAACGATGTCTCTGCTTAGTTTTAGCCGAGTCATGAACCAGCGAATTCCACTTTCGCGTTGCCAACTATTTGAACTGCATGTTTTAACTGCTTTCTTTGAACTGCTTTGTGATTTTACCGCCAAATTTAAAAACGTTATTAATTATTTTTGAGCATGGAAGGCATATACGTCCTTTTTTTTTAGCTGTTTTAATATTAAAATCTTAAAATCCACTATTGTGTTCAACTGGTTCTCCCCTTCAAATCAGAATTGCTTCTATTCCCCATTGTTTTAAGTTATTTATTTACCGAATAATTTAAATTCACATACATTTAGTTTACATATACATTTTCATTCATATGAATATAGGTTGTCTTGTAGTTTGTATGTGTATATTATTATATTTAGGTGGTGTTATCCCTCAATTATTGGGTTTAGTTTTCAGTTTTCAACAGCGTTCCCTTTAGGCTACAATAAATAAACACTATTTGTAGGAAATATATTTGTATATGCAGTTTTTTGTACATTTCTTTGCTTTGCTTTTCTGTTTTTTCATGTTTTGTTGAGTGGCCTACCGAGTGCGTATTTCATGTTTTTGCCTAATTCGGAGGTATTTCAGCATTTATCCTGTTGTTCTGTTGTTTCGGTTGATTTTTCTCATGTCAGCAATGTTGTTCTCGTGTTTCCTCTGGCATGGGACAAATGGTGTAGAAGGATTCGTTTAGAAAAACTTGTATAAGTATAGTGTATATCAGTGGCGGATCCAGGATTTTGTTGTGGGGGGTGATATCAGAACAATTTTTTTGTTGCATACTTTTTGAGTACCAAAATTTCTTTCATTTTTCACCCGAGTGGGGGGTGATATATCACCCATATCACCCCCCGTGGATCCGCGCATGGTGTATATATTTATATTTATATATATATATATAGTAGCATATGCTGGCTCCTTAGAGTACCTATGTATTTTTTTGTCTAGTTAACACGTGCAGTGCTATGTATTTTTCAAGTCTTTGTTTAAGTTTAAATTACACACATTCAGTTTGTTGTATTCTGCAATATTTACTGGGATTAAATAGCGTATTTTACACACATTATAAGGTCTGACGACGCCCCTTAAGATCGTACGACAACACCAAAAGTACACTCATAGGTTTATGCGAAAGAAATCGGCCAACCCCCTCCTCTTTGCATAAATGTATTATTATTATTCGGAATACTCGTTGTAAGTACATATAAAATGGGTTAAAGTGCTCGAGAAATGCTCTTCGGTGTTCCTTGATCCTTGATCCTTGATAGACGTACTCGGCTGGAAGGAATATTGTATGTATTTAGCCTAACAATTAGCATAAGTTCTCTTCACTTCTCGCTCTTTTTTTTTCTGCTTATTTCTGCGGGCCAAACTGTCAAACGGGAAAACGACAAGCGACAAACGCACACAGGATCGAATGGCAAAAGGACAACAGCGATGGCGATGGCAATTTGTCAACTGTCGCCGGCACAAAAGGGGCGACTCCTTCGGGCTTCCTGCATGATTGACGACCACTCACCTATACGAATTATTATTATTCCCCGTGCGGTGTATTCATAATTATTTAAGAAATGCACACTTGAATGCCTTCTTGGCAAAAAAAACAAAAATGAAAAGAAAAAGTAGGCGACGCGGCTCCTCAAGTGAAATGTCAACAAGTCTGCCGGCTGACAGTTTTTGGTTTGTGCGATTACCGATTTCCCATTGTATCCTTTCCCCCGGATTGTGTGCGTTTCTCAAGAGGTTGCACAAAATGCACAACAACAACTAACCAAAAAAAAAAAGGATATCGAAAAACAGAACCGTTAAACCAATAAACCCACAAATATAGAATTTTCATGGGCCTTTTTCTTCGAAGTTTCTGTCGTTGTGTAGGAACTTTTGATTGAGCTTCTTGGAGGGCTAGTTAGCTGCAGCATATATATATATATTGTACATCCATGTATATATACTATATATAGAGATGAGATTTTGATTTCGTAGAACATTATAAGCTTCGGGCAAAAATGCAATTGGAAAATTCACACAGACACACACTGTTACACGGTTAGTAGTACACCTATATAGACGCAATGCGGGAGCAATTGAATGTTTTTAGTTCGGTTGGAAAATGGAAAATCATAGTTTCAAATGCCTAACGGATATAGTGCCACATGGCCGTCGGCTTTCGGGCATTGTTAATCATATCGTGCCAGTGCTGGCAGCCAGTTCCACTTTCCTGGGGTCCCAGACCGCAGCAACCGATTTCCGTGGCCTCGCTCCCGGCACCCACCACATAGATCTGCAAAGATATAATATACAGAAATTAAATATACCATGGATAGAACGGAGGGAAGGGGATTTCAATTAAAACCCGGCCGGGGCATTAAACCGGGGCTATTGCCCGGAATTAGCAGCCGAGCTGTTAAAAACGGCGGAGGACACCGGTTTATGGCCCAAAAAGGCTAAAGGTTACCTCGATGGCTGCATTGTGGAGATAATTTGATTGCAAATTAAACGTGAACGCCTCGTTCCAAATGGGGTTGGTGGGATCGTCGGACTTCGTGATGCTCGTCTTTTTCTTCTTGATGCGCTTGCCGTTTTGAATAAGGTAAATCTGGAAAAATTATTATGATTTATTTAAATATTTTGATTATTATTTAATATTTATTTTATATATTTTAAATGTACACTCATAAAAAACGTAGTAAATCCAAAGATTTCATATTCAATTTAAATCTTTTTCGGTATGATTTTCATCCACTGCGGTTTTTATTCATTTTAAATATAACAAGAGAGAACGCTATAGTCGGGTTGGTGTCCCGACTATCTAATACCCGTCACTCAGCTAAAGGGTTGGTGTCCCGACTATATAATAGACGTAACTCAGCTAAAGGGAGTGCCTGGGAGATGGAGACAAAAACTTTGATCAGGCATAAGTTTTAAACGAATGGTCCGATTTAAAAAATTCCTTCTACATTTCGATAGGTATTGATAAACACAACAAAACTGCATTCCTACTTTTCCGATATATTAAAATTTTTCAAATCGTATATTAACTATTGTGGGCGTTAGAGGGGGCGTGGCACCTTTTTGAAATAAACTTGCGCTGCGTAGGAACTCCTAGAATCTGCATGCAAAATGCCAATCTTCTAGCTTTTATAGTTTCCGAGATCTCAGCGTTCATACGGACAGACGGACAGACGGACAGACGGACATGGCTAGATCGACTCGGCTAGTGATCCTGATCAAGAATATATATACTTTATGGGGTCGGAAAAGCTTCCTTCTAGCTGTTACATACTTTTGCACGAATACAATATACCCTTTTACTCTACGAGTAACGGGTATAAAAATATCACATTTAACATTTATAGTTAATTTAAATATTTTAATATATGAAAATATTTTTTTCATGACGTAAAATAATTAGTAAATATGATAAATAATTAGTAAATATAATAGTATATTCGAACTCAATGGAAATATTTTCAAATTAAATCGTGTAATCTAATATGTTTTACCTATATTAAATATTATGATCTTGTATTTAATTCAAATATGTACTACAACTCTTTGCATTCAGAATGCAAATATTTATTTTTACTCTTGCATTTTTTTATCAGTGTAATATTTATTTATTTTTAGTTCTAAGACTTTCTGTATTCACCTTCACATATGGTTCCTGAAGAGTATCCAAATTTCTAGCCTTCATTATGACCACGGTCAATCGCTCGGCCTGCGGTAAATAGTTCAAGGAGCACAGCAGCTCCGGTCGATCCTCCTTGGGTTTCTTGGTACGCAGCAAGTCTCCCCAGATCTGAAAGTATTTCGCATTTTTAAATGTTCTATTAGTTTGTAAAAACCCAATTAACTTACCTCCACAGACTTGGAGAGATCCAGACCATCCACAGAGATGCGAACCTCGCCGATAATGTCGTTGTGCGAATAGCGATCGTAGTCGAGCACCTGGAGGATCAGCTCCTTGCCTTGGAGCTGATCGCGGGAAACCGGGAACTTGAAGTGCTGGTCAAAGTAGGGATTCGATTCGCCGCGATGGATGTGGGTTTGTCGCTTCCGGCTGTCGACTTCCGGTTGCAGCATCAGCCGGACATAGGGATCCCGGAAGCCACCCTCCTCGATGGGACTGAGACTGTGAGCTACAGAAGAAGGGTTCAGGTTTTTAATTTTGTGTAATTTTTAAAGAGTTAAAGTATAGAAAATAAAGGAAAGCTTGTAAATAAGTAAGCCTACACACAAAAAAATTTGTGGGAAAATGAACACAGGTAGGGAACAATAAAAAATATTTTTTTTTTGTTTTGGGGGGGGGGGGTCGGATTGGGGGGTATGAGTGGATTTTATCCCCCGAGGAAAAGGGGTTGTAGATGTGTAACGCGAAGGTGCGCCCAAAATTTGGATCAGCAGGGCCGTCCGTCCGTCCGCCGTCCGCCGTGGAACAGCTCGGGGGATAAAAAAAGGGTGTTTGGATTGGGGTCCCCACCATTTTATCAAGCCCTCTAACGCCCACAATAGCTAATACACGATTTTAAAAATTTAAATATTTCGGAAATGTAAAAATGCAGTTTTGTTGTGCTTATCAATACCTATCTAAATGTAGAAGAAATTTTTTAAATCGGACCATTCGTTAAAAAGTTATGGCTCATCAAAGTTTATATATCCATCTCCCTCGCACTCCCTTTAGCCGAGTGACGGGTATTAGATAGTCGGGACACCAACCCGACTATAGCGTTTTCTCTTGTTATGGTTGCAAAATCTGAGAAATCTTCTTTTCACTTTCTTGAGAGGGAACGTTCTCGAAATCAAGACTAAAGTACTCTCGAATTTGTCTCACCAACCGAGAACACTTCTTTTTGATTTTGAGAATTAAAGATTGAGTCGATTTGGCTTACTTTTCAGTTCGAGGAAAACATTTTTGAGATCGGGGACTTTTTTAAATAAAGTCAAAACTTGGCACTCATACATACATACCTCAACCAGTAATCAGTTCGAAATTACAAATCCTTTTCCGAGAATTATTCATACTAAAATGCGTCGTATTGACCTCAAGTTGCGCAGCGTGGAGCGAAGGGTTTTGGAGTGTCACATCTCCAGCACCATGCCGATGCAGAGACTAATGGAGGCTTATGCCCAATATTATAAACTTGACCTGAGGAACATTTACTTCAAGGCCCAAAGACTTCGAATCGGAAACAGCGATACGGCGGAATTTCTGGGTCTGCGCAATGGCGATGTCATAGAGGTCAGGACCAACTACTATCAATATCCATCAAAGGAATAACGATAATGTTCGAGTTTTTGTTTTACGTTTTGTTAAAGTCATTTCCTTGTTAAAATTAAAGTTGTTTGTGAATTAAAACTTCTAGTAATCTATATATAGTTAAGATAACCGGGTATAAAATATTTCATCAACAAAAATAATTTTCCCCCGAGCTCACCTTCAATCAGATGAACCGTCAGGTCGAACAGGTGATAGTCGTACTTCACGCGCAGGTGCAAACGTCCCACGGCGTGACTGGATTCGGGAGCTGTCAGATAAACGGGTCCGTCCGGCAAGCGGTAGAGATCCGGTTGGAGGGCTCCCAGCGGGGAGGCGGGACCCATGGCGGGGTCCACTCCGGGCTGCGATCGTGGCGGTATGAGCAGCGGCGAAAGGCAACGACCGCCGGCCACGCCCTTTCCCGAGCTACCGCCCCCCATTCCCGAGCCCCCGGCCAACGAGGCCAGGCTGCTCTGCGAAGGACTGGGTGTCCTCAGATCCCCCGGATCCGCCGAATGGGCGGGGCTGCCGCAGCGGGCATCCAATGAAATCGTTCGCATGGGACTGGGCGATCTGGCCAAGTGGTGCGGAAATGCCGGCTCACTCGGCAGAGAGCTACGTCCGTCCGGTCCAAAAGTCCTTATCTGTGGCGAGGATCCACGATGACCCTGTGACATTGGCGATAATTATTATATCATTATAAAATTAATTATTTAAAATTTAAAGTCCACCCGCAATCCTAAAAAGCTGGAATGCATTTTAAAACTTTTATTATATATTTACTAAAGACTATTTTACTAGATTAAATTTATTAGATTCGCTTTTATTATGTTTTAATATAGATCACTAGGTTCTTAAGATCTCTTATAAATGTGTTTAAAAATATTCCTCAAAATATTTTGAAACTGAAGGCTTGTTGTATTCGTTCTAAAAGACTACGTAATTTTTTTTTTTAGTTATTTTAAGAATATTAGTGATATCTAAGCTACCCCTAATTGTTCAAGAATATCCATAAGTTTCAGTTAATTAGAACTTGATAAGAATGCTGACTGATAAATAAACCATTCAACTTATTATAGCAATTAATGTTTTTAATATGTAATTTGAAAAGGTAAGTTCGGACTTAAGGTATTTTAAAGCAGTTTATCTCTGCAAAAAATATTATTTTTTCATTACAGTCTATTGCTTTGAACATAGAAAATATTGAAATAAGTTTTGATAGGTTTTAGGCCATAACATTTAGGGTGAGTCATTGCCCCTTTTAAAAATTGGTAAATTAAAATTGTGAACATATTTACTATCAAGAATCTCTTCTTGATTAAAATTGTATTGATGTGTAGCGAAAATCCATACCAAGTGTATTTAGTTGACAATCCCACTCACCGAATGCCTGGATGGGGCGCTGTCCACGCTGCTCTGGCTGGAGATGGACGGCGTGCGCTGGAGGCGCGGGGGGAAGGAGCGGCTCTGGTGGTGCAAGTGCAGCGGACTGTGGAACACTTCGGCGGGTCCGCGCAAGATGTCCGTCCCGGTGGCCGAGACGGTGCCCATGTGGTGATGGTTGAAGCCCATGCCGCCGTGCATTCCATGCATTTGGCTGGCCGGCTGGATGGGCTGGCATTCCTTGGCAATGGCCACCTCCTAAGGGGTTTTTAAATAGCAAATTTAATATAGATTAATATATATTCGACCATAAGTATTAGCCAGATTTAAGAACCTCCGAGTCCGTGGGCAAATCACAGCTGTCGCTGACACTACCGGCCGAAACACTGCCAATTCCGCTGGTGGTCGAGGTGACCGACGAGGCCGATGGCGGCGGGGTCATGGGTTGCGGCGGTGGCGTGGTGGAGCCCTCGCCCATCGGCAGGATGTGCACCACCGACGGCCCGTTGCCACCACCAGCAGCGCCTCCGGTGGTGGAACTACTGCCACTCCCACTCGGCGATCCCTCGTCCGCCGAATTCCGATCGAGGGTCACGCGTCGCACGCCCGCTCCCACTCGCTCCTTGGCCATCCGCGACCAGGACTCGATGCGCTTGTGGGCCAGCCAACAGGCTGCCGGACCCAGGCCACTCATCTCTGCCCAATTACCAAGCGACTGTGTCTACGGGAACGCCGCTTTTCTTCTCTGCGGAAAATAGAAGGTTTTTTTGCTTGGCTACCCTGAAGATTTGCGGGAAAAAGGAACCGCTGCTTCACTTGCTCTCTCTCCCTCTCTTTCACTTTACACTCAGAGAAACGAAATAAAAGGTAAGCGAGCCCTATCGAGAATAATATTTTATTGTAGAAAATACCAACAAAAATTTAACTCGCCAGTAAATTGAGCCAGATTGATATAAGAAAAACTTCTATAATAACCCTCTACAAATAAAATTTCTTATCATAATGAACTTTTCGATTTAAAGTACGTGCGTTTAAAAATAAGAATTTCTCACTAGATTGTGACTTTCTAATCTCAAATCGTTACAGTTTTTATGTAGTTTGTATTTCTAAAAATTTGGAACAACTGTTAATTAATTTAAACTAATAAAACCAATTTTTTAAACCACGCGGAATAAAATCCGTGGGGTAAATTAAATCATTTTATATGCATTTTGATTTTCTCAGTATTTGTACGAAATATTTTAAATTTAATACAAGAGCACAGGAAATTTGTGGTGCTAGATTTTTGAATCGAGGATGAAATACCACTCGGGTAAAAAATGAAATGAATTTTGCTATTCAAAAAGTATGCAACAAACAAATTGTTCTGATATAATTCCACACAACGAAATCCTAGATCCGCCACTGTTTAAAACTCATGGTAAATTTTTTCCAGTGCACCCACACACATTTGGTCGTTGTTAATCCGCTTAGGCAAATACACTCGCACGCCATTAGATTCGACCAACCGCAGAGGAGGAAACGAAACAGGATGAGATTCCCGGCACGAGTGCGGTTTCAGGTTGGAAGCCCTGAACCGGCATTAATTATGGCCAAGTAGGTCATGTTGCAACATTTTCGGAACGATTCGCGATTTGAACAATCTGCATCTTAACCTTTATGGATTTTTCTGATTTGGGGATCAGTTACTAGTTTAAGATTATATACTATTCTGTAAAAGTTCAACTAGTTATATTGTCAAAAAAATGATTGAAAACAATTCTCTAACTTGAAATGGCAATAACTAGAATCTTTTTTATGACCGTTATTTGGTCTCAGTTACAGGCTGCATTTTTTGTGCTCCTAATAAGAGCACTTGCAAGCCAGAATGACGTCCTGACCTTTCTATTTCCCCAGCGACTCCCGCCCAACATAATTTTTGCGAAAGGATGGTCAAAAGTTCAGCAATCTCTGCTCGCCCATCGCTTTTATTGGGAACCTGAATGGCAGGTGGAAAATGGGTATTCCTGGAGCCATAACCATGGAAACTGCGCTAACGAACAATGTGCGTCAGAGTGGCGGTGGCAGCTCCGCTAATCAGTCAGCTAACTAGTTCTCTCCACATCACAATGTGTCCAAAGCGGATAATGCCTAATTATCCGAAAAGAAAGAGGGCGTGCAAAAATCGACAAGAAAGAGCTCAGATAAAGCCTTACAACCAGAAGGATGATGAGGAGAATGATAAGGTGTTTTAAAAAATAGTCAACCTTACTGATATGAAATTTATGAAACATCATGGTAACTTGTTATTAAATTTTTCTTTAGAATGGTATTAATTTTTTAAATCGTTTTAAAATCGTAATATTCTGTAATATGATTTTAAATTGATTTTAGTCATTTCTGAATATTTCTTTACCATTGAAGAAATATTTCTTTCAAGAAATGTATTATAAAATAGATCAAGTTATCTACACAGAGAAAATTATACGACATTTCAGGTGCCATTTCCTTGTAAAAACGTTTTAAAAATCCAAAGTTAAATCAAATTTGTCTAAAGTGTTTCACTCTCTGAAGTGTTTGCATTTCAAACTTTTGATAATTTTCTCTGTGTAGGTACTGATAAATAAAGCCTCTGTGTAAAATCCGCGTACGACGGACCAAAATACCAGTCTACGATAGTGGCAGATGCTGATGCTAATGAAAGTTTTATTTTAACTGCTTCCTGCTGTTCTCTGCAAACTTGTGGTTAATATTAGGCTGCCTTCGACAAGCCCATAAATATGCAGAGGAGGCTCTTCCTCGGTTCCATTCCTCCGATATCATGAATATGCAGACGAGGCATTCTCCGGCGAACCTCACAATTCCCCGGCGGACGATTTGTCTTGCAGTCCGCATTTCGATTTCGCCCTTTGCATTCCATTCCACTCCCAGAATTTTCACGTTTTTTTTTTCGTTACGCAGCGTGGCGAATGGCGAAATGCGAATTCATTGGCATTTGTACACGCCCAAGTGCCGTTTAATAGACGGAGAATCGGGGAGAGATATATATCCGCATATCGGGAACTCGGAACTCGGGCAGCAGCGAGAGCGAGGGGTTGCTCAATACAAAAGTAAACAAAAAACTTATTTTTCAAGTATTAAATAAATTAAATGAAATTAAGCACGTGTAGCGAATGACATCAAAACATGGCAACGACCCTGGAGAGGGAAAGAGAGAGAGGCATGCGGATACAGATTCGGAGTGCGACAGAGATGGGGATGGAGAAATCAAGGACCAACCCTCAAATTAGTTTGGGATAATAAAAATGTGCTCGGTCAAAGAAAAATGTTGTCCAAGTCTTTGTCGCACACCGACAGCCCTTAATGTCCCTAATGTGCGTGTGTGCGGTGTGTCCTAGATCTTGTAAAAGGATTTTTATTGATTTCGTAACATTACTCTGAGTTATTCATCACTTTCATTGCTCAGCCTGTCGCCGATTTGGCTGCTGATTTTTTGAGGGGAAAGAAATACACAGCTGTTAATAAAACACAGCCGTCCTTATCTTTTTCAGCAGATTAGGGATTCAAGTAATTGTTAACAAAAAGTGAAAACAAACAATTTTAGAGTAAGTGTAAAATATAAAAAAACAATTGATATATTTTGAGATCAGTAAATGCCCAAAAAAAATTAAGAAAAAATAAGGAAATTCTGTGAAAGGCCTCAATAAATAAAAAATAAATTTAATATTAAAAAAAAAACAGGTGTAACTTAAATAAAAAAATATTTCCCTAACAAGATTATACAATTACTAAACAGTCTCCCTTTAAAGTATCCTACTATTATAGACATAATTGATTAAAGTTTGCTATACTTCCCCATATTGAAGAATTTTCTGCACCAATAAAAGAGGATTTCAAAGTATTAAATAAACAACTATTTTCACCCATAAAACGACAACATAAACCAGTAATTTGGGTGTCAGTTTCGAAGCTCTAAAGTGTGCTCTCTAATCCTCCTTTGATCCCCTAGAGTGTCAACCAAGAGTGTTGCACATCGCCGGGAATTTTTGGGGGGGGAACTGCGAAAACATCAACGATAATTCCATTGAAATGCAGCCAACCGCACCGTTGCTAATTGACACCTATGTAAACTGCAATCAAAGCGACAAACAGCCAAGCCCACAGTTTTCACATTTCTCACCCCATATAAATAGAAAATGAGCGAAAAATCCTGGCAAAAATACCCCAAAAAAATAATAAATAAAGGAAAACTAAAAACCCTAGCTCAAAGGCAGCCGCACCCGAGGACCAGAGGGAAAAAAGGTGCTGCATGTGGCAACTGCAACACATCATCAACGTATCAACGATACGGTTTCCAACCCCCAGGACACTCGAGTAGATAAATATGAAATTGAAATTTTCCAGCTTGTTTGATATTGCTGAAGGATTGATTAATGGGATTACCATGGCGAGAGCCATCTCTTCACATAACTCTACGTTTTCCTTTATGATAGAGCATTTCCACTTCGCCGTTCTAGGCTGCGCTGAACTTTCAACTTTTTTCTTTCGCATTTCCTCTTGTGCTTTTCTATTTTTCCTTGAATTTTCCTGCTCTTGACTGTCAGTTATAAGCTTGCACACTAAGTGCTAAAGCATTGGCTTCGAACGTAGACGTAATGTGTGTGCAAGTATGTTCGCAAGGGTATGTACATAAGTATGTATAAACACGATAATACTCTCAGCCAGCTCAGCTCAAACAATTCTGACATACTGCAAAGATGTTTCTTTAAACTTAAGATTGCACATAACATCCATGAGATACTTATGGATTTATATGAAAAGACATAGACAGTGTCTATAAGACACACAGACAAAGAGCAATCGAATTAGAATAGCCTTAAATATTTAATGATTTAATCATGAGTTTGTAAGGGTTCAAGTTTTTTTAAAATCTTTGGCAATTCAATAGTATTTTTTTTAAATACAATTTTTATGTTAAAGTAACTTTAAATTATTTTTCCATTGCATATTTAAACACATTTTTTTTTAATTCCTAATAAGTCCTACTAATATTCTCATATTTGTTTTTCATTAAACCCTTGCTTCCCTTTTAAAATTCTATGGCGATTTACGAGAATGTATGCAAACACGACAGGGGAAATTAATTTGAATCCCTCTGAACTTTTTCGATTAAAGTGTTTGCATTTTGGTGGGCGAGTGCATCGTAATCCTGCTGCATTCTAATTAGTTGCTCAAAGTCATTACAAACTTGTTGCCGCCGGAAGCAAAGAGACGGGGAGTTTGGTAGTGTTCTGGGCATTAGCATGTGAAAACTTTGAGGGAAAACTTTCGATTAGCAGGCTGCGATAGTTTAAATCTCAGTTTTCTATTTTCGATTCGGTCAGTTCCCATTCATTTGTCAGCAGTTAATAATTTTATTTATCAAAATTATTCAGTTAACTTCGAAATGGCCGGTCGTCTGCTTAGTATCCTGAATTTGGGCGAAAACATCCTGCCCAAATGCAAGCTGCTCTATCAATCTTTATATTTTTCGAGGGGAATGGCTAAGAAGAGGGACCAAAGCCAAGGCACCGAGAAGGGCAAGAAAACCTGTGGGAAGAACCAGTTCTTTGGTGGCTGCTTTAAGAGTGGGTGGTAATCTACCTTTTAAAGCGGTTTCATTTTTACCATTTCATTAAATTTTCAGAATCGGAACCTTTTAGGAGGGAGAACAAGAAGGAGAAAAGCAAACGCTGTCGGGATCCCTGCAAAGATGGACCTTGCCGGCCAGAGAAATAGATTACTTTTGGATTCCTACAAACTGCAATCACTACTCTCTGCATTTCCTTCCCTTATTTTGCATTTTCAAATGTTCATCATTGCAATCTCCGCTTTGAAAGGAATATACCAATTCTGATGCGGTACACAGAAAATAAAATTGTTTCTTTTTAAATATATTCTTATTCACAATTCCTTTTATTTCGGATTTTAAATAATTAGTATTTAATGGGATAAAACCTATATAGTTTAAAACTATTAATCTTAAATCATTCTTTAATTTTGGAACATTAGTTATTTAAAAAGTGGTTTAATTACTTTTTTTCAAAAAGGTGCCACGCCCCCTCTAACGCCCACAATCGTTTTAAAAGGATTTTAAAAGTTTAAATATTTCGGAAAAGTAAAAATGCAGTTTTATTGTGTTTATCAATACCTATCGAAATGTAGAAAAAATTTTTGTAATCGGACCGTTCCTTTGAAAGTTATGCCCGATCAAAGTTATATATCTCCATCTCCCTCGCACTCCCTTTAGCTGAGTAACGGGTATCTGATAGTCGGGGCACCCGACTCTCTTGTTTTATTTTATTAATAACCTAATATCGCGAAAGATATTTTGTGGTAAAGTAGCTAAGTTAAACCAAAGCTAGTTAGCTAAAAGATAATCGCGGTTTCCAAAATTTCCTTTCCAACTTTTTCACGTTTCCGCGCACCTAAATTACACTTTCCATATGTGTCCTATCTGGATTTGAAAGCATCCTTTTGCGGGTTGCGATGTGTGTGTGTCATAATCGCAAACAAAAGATACGTGAGGTTGTCCGGTGAAAAACGCTCAGCATCTGTTGACACCTGTATGGGAGGTGAGGTGTTTTCCCCCTTTTGCTCCCCCCTTCCATTTTGTTGACCCCCCTTTTTGGCTGTCAGCGGCAGACGGCGCCCGTGGATGCGCCCCCCCCGTAAGCTGCCATTGTGCTGCATACATTTTAATCCTATTAGCACAATAGTTACTGTTATTCCATATTGCAGTAATTTTTCTAGATTGCTCTCCCTGCCGTAGACATGCCAGCAGCAACAATAACAACAACAACGATGTCCTGTCACTCCACTCAGCCGACGTCCTTGAGCTTGACCACCACCCACCACCCGCCACTCCCCTTTTGAAACCAAGGTTAAGCCAAACCCACACCTCTGGGAGAAATGGAAATTGTCATCGCCGTTGTTGTTTCAGTTTCTGTTTAAGCCGTTGTGGTGGTAAGTTTTTTATTGTATGCACAAATATCCTGCGGTGCTGGCTGCTTTGGATGGCTGGCCAGGACACTTAGGTGTGGTCCTGCAGTCTTCGAATTGCTGAGCGCTCAAAGCTATTCTGCGTGGCTCGACCAGGTGCAAAAGGCTTCCAGGGGGCTAAAGTGGCAACGGTTGGTCAACGGTTGAAAGGCGGTGGCTTTCGCTTTGGCTACCGATGAAAAAGGTTTTCGCATTCCTGAGTAGAGATTTACTGGGGCTCATTTGAATTCCAAAGTGAGTGAAGAGGGAGCAGGTTAAGTGCTTCCATAAAGTTGGAATAAACCAACGGGAAAATATGAGTTTTCTTTGGGGAGTGCACTCTTTAAAAAGCACGCACAAAAGAACTTTTGCAATACGTTAGAAGAAAAAACAATTAGGCAGCAAAAAATAAATAAGGGGGATTAAGTTTTAACTGTAAAATACATGTTATTTTATTCTTCAAAACAATTCATTTTTTTCCATTTTTATTTTAAATTATTAAAGTATTTTCCTATTTTTTCGCCAAGCTAAACAGCCTAAGGCAAATTAGAGCCTCAGGCTAATCTGTTGGCCAAAAAAAAGGACAATTAACAATCAAATTAGCCAGGCACGACTTTATTGGGACAAAAGCCAAACAATTGGCCGGGATAACTTTTGACACACGTCGTCTAAGCCGTAATCTGAGCCGGGCCAAAAGGAGGAAGTCGGGAAATCGAGAATCCAGAAGCCGGAATCCGGAACAAGGACTCGGGAACCTTTAGCCAGCGGCAGACAAATGAACGGCAAACACACACACACAATAAGATTTCCGCTGCATAAGTCTTTTGTAATCTCATTTAAATAATTGCGGCCAACAACAGTGGAAATGCGAAGCGAGATGGGACAAAGAGCAAATCCGCAAATCTCTGCTTCTAGCCGGACAGACATACGGACAGACGGACGGACAGCCATTTGAACGTGGCCGGAAATTAAAATGTAAAACAGCAGCTCATTATACGCTCACCTACACACGAACCGAACCAAACGGAATGGGAGAGAAAGAGAGGGCGATGGTACATTGGAAAGAGACGGCAACAGAGTCGACGGACGGACAGACTTTCAGCCAGGATTCAGACTCGACTCACTTACACTGCCAAACGGTAATTCATCTTGCACTTTTTGTGGCTGAAAGGAAATTGGGTTGCTCGGTTTTACTCCTTCCGTGCGTGCACTTTATGATCCTGCCACACAATTTGTGCTGCCTGTTATTGCCCGACATTTATGGGGTTTATTTTGCGGATGGGAACTAACATGCCAACTTTGTACCCCGTCCTTGGGTTGCACTTTATTTGAAACCTCTCACCTACTCCCCCTCCTCGCAAGGGGCGCTCGTGATATAAAACTAGTCTTTATTGCAACAGCTAAAATGCGGGCGTCACGATATTAATACGGGCTTTTATTTGGATCCGGTTGAGTGACGCTGTTTCTTCACAATGGTTCAATGTTTAAACGTACGAATTTTAAAGTAGCCAGTTTGAGTTTAAGTTTATGCGGCTTATAGATATTATCTTAAAAATAAATGAAATATATTTTAGAAACATTGATAACAGAGTTTTTTTGGTTTATATTAAAGTTATTATTACCAATTAAATAAAATTATATTAAAATTAATTTAAAAGTGTTTGATATATTTTAATCATATTTTTTATGAATGATAATCTTTATCATCTAACAATATCTAACAAAAATTATCCAGATTATTTTTACACTTAACAAACTTTTTGCATTTGTTTTTATTTTAAACATTTTGAGGGTTCCTTTCAAAGCCAAATAAAAACTTTTTCCTATTAAAAACTCAAAGTTATGCATAGCCAATCGAGAATAAAATAGTTTAGCAATTGCCAACGGGTTGCAACAAGTGCTGCAAGCATTAAAGAACAATCGAGGAGGATTTTCAACAGTTTGGCGCACATATTGTTAAGGAAAATCGGTGGGAAATGGCGCAGTTATTGTGTGGCGAGAAAACCCCCTATCCCGATTCCGATTCCGATCCCGATCCAACACTTGTCCTGGTAGGGGAAACTGCTGCCGATGATAATCCGCTCATCAAACGTCAATACAGCTCTCATCGCTCCTCGAGGAAGGGAGTGCTCGATGCCCTGGATGCCGGATGCCTGTCTGTCAACTTGTTTACAAAGGCGAGATGCGAACGCAGTCCTTGTGCCGAAGGAATGAGGATGGTGGATGGTGGATGGATACCCGGTCGCAGAGACAGGACCTCTTCGTCATCTGTAGCCACCCGGAGGCAAGAAATTAATCACCAATACAATGGAAATTGTGCGGCTGCAGTGCATCGATTGCATTTAGCGGTGGCTTAAGCTTTTCCCGCTGCCCCTTCCCCAGTTCCATTCTACTTGAATCTCTGGCAAATAACCCTGCGGCCACACGCAGTGGCTTACAAATGGGTTTGCCGGAATGTGTTTAATGCTATTTGCCCTATTCTCAGCCAAGTTTTATTGTGATGGTATTGTATTATTCGGTATCATTTGTGAGGGAATGAGACGCATTTGGAGGATATTTTCCACAAACACAATTTTAGATAACCGTGTTCATTGAGATCTGGATTATATATTTTCAGAAGGGAGCCACTTGCTAGTGGGATTTTTAAATAATAGTTTTTGAGTACTTTATTCTTTACTAATTTTTAAAGCCCTTCCACAATTGTATAAGAAAAATCCAACGACATTAATTTAATTTACTTATCCTATTTTCGTATAATTTTTTTTATTCACAAAGATTGTTTGTTAAAGTTTCTTTTCTTTTTTTGTATCATAATAATATGATTTTTTTTATATTTTTAAGCAAATCCAGAATTAAATTTTTTTTTTATTTAAACAGTTAATTTCTATAATTCGTTAGCTGTATATAACTTTATGAAATGTATTTTAAGAATAATTTAAAAATTATTATTAAATAAAACAAATCTTGTTTCTACACTATCCGAGTTTTATAATTAGAATAAAAATGTACTATTTTTTTATAAACATGTCAGATGTACGTATCTATTATATTTTTCAGATTTTAAGACAATTAGGATGATTGAAAATAGCGTATCCCGCCTCCTGCAAAAGTGTTGCCAATTTTCTCAGTCCAGTTAGTTGTCAAAATCGGTAAGCAAACTCCCTCTATTGACAACTCCCCTGTGCTACCTTAACTATTCCGACAATGGCAGCCTTCTCTGCGGTTTGAATCAAAACAAAATCAGACTCAATATTGCCATAAACAAATACAATGCAGGCCGGAAAATGGGGAAATGCTCGAGTACATACATATGTGGCAAATGTTTTTGCAAATCGCTGTGCGAAAGGAGCTAGAAAGGGATCAAAGCGAGCCGGCCGCCTTTCGACAATTTGGCCATTTAACCCTTCGCAAATCAAAGGACCATTGTTTGGGGGCCCGGCAGCAGAAATTGCACTGCGATGCATTGACATGATCCGATTTGCCATCCCATTCAATGGGTTGGAGGATGGAGGATGCTGATGGCGATGGCAAATGCAGCTACTTATTTGCCATCAATCTTGTTAGGGACTAAGAAAAGATTCGACTCGAAGAGCATTCGTCTGTGGCACAAATCAAGGACATTCAGCAGCTTGAATCCAAGCCCTTTTATCTAAGGACCTCCTAACGACTCATTCCTCGCAGAATTCCCCCGTGGCACAAACTTTTCCAAGCCCCTTCTTAAACGCTGTGACGTCAATGGCCTCGGCGTCTCGGTTCAGCTGCTTATTTGTTGACTTTGCCCCAAAAGAGTTTCAATTAGGCGCAACATTTTCTGTTTCTGTTCTCAAAGTTTTAAATATAAACAAAGTCCATCTAAATTTCGGATGTGTTCATTCCCCTTCGCAGCCGATAATTTCATTTGGCTGATCCAACTTAAATTTTGTTGGACAGTTGATTTTTGACAAGGGAATGACGTTGGGTGAGAATTAGTGGATTTCTATTAAAGGAGAAATTAAATTAAATTCTGGAATTTATGCGATTAAAATATTTTGAACACACAAATAAATTTGATTGGTAAAATTGACCCATTAAGTAACTATAAAAAATAGTTACGTGTATTTTGTTTTTGCTTTTGGTGTGTGTCTTTTCTAATTGTGTGTATTTGTTTTTGTGAAAGTAACTATTTCATTGGTAGAATTGACAATTGGTTAATTTTTTTTTTGTGTGTATAAATTTTATAAAAAGGTTTTATTTTAAATGTATAATAAATTTGATCTTTGGCATGAAAAGTACACAGAGAAAATTATCAAAAGTTGTAGGTGCAAAATCAGGAGTGAAACATTTTAGAAAGTAAAACGCTTCATAAAAATTGTATTTTACTTCGGATTTTTAAAACATTTTATTTATATTTTTAAAACGTTTTTACAAGAAAACGGCACCTAAAATGTCGTATAATTTTCCCTGTGTATGCTGTATAAAAATGCTTAAATCTCAATTAAAATAATATACATTTTCGTTGGGTGTGATATTCATGTGATGCTTTTGTCTAATTCAATAAACGCAATGCAAATTGTTAAAGGATAATCATGGTGGCCAATATTTGTTTTTAATTTAAATATTTGTCGCAGAGCCAGCAAAACTACGAAATGCAGTTAATTAGTTGTGTCGGAAAATGACATCGAAATACACAGTTTGGCAATCAGTTTGTGATATTTCGCCGCCCCTGATGGACATTTCAATTGTCAGTTTGTGATGGACAAATTAATTATTGGGTGAAATTTGATTGCCATTTGCCAGGGCAACAGGGCTCCAACTTTTAGCGTCCCCCCCCCTTTTTTGCTCTCCCTCTCCATTTATTTCCCCCGTGCAAAAAGGTCCTGACAAATCGATGAGTTGGGTTGTGTGGGTGAGCGTGTTCGTGTGAGCCCAGAATCGTTATCAGGGCATCATTTTTGGCTTTCATCTCTCTGTCGCTGGGTTTTCACCCCACACACCCCGCGTTTCCCCGCATTTCCACCACCCTCGCTGGCTATAAAAAATATTTTGAAAACTTTCTGCTTGCATAAGCCTGAGTGCTCGATGTGTGCGGTTATATGGATTTCGCCCGTCGGCCATGGCTCAAACCTGGAATCAGGTTTCAATATCTCGAATGGCTCCGCAAATTGCCTGCGAAAATCTATTGCGAATTTTACGTGATTTCTCCTTCTTCCCAGAACACAAACCACACAAGGCCGTTTTGTGTGGAAATCCGTTTTGTGGAAATATGAAAAAGTGCCGTTCGCCTTTATTGCATTCGAACTTTTGTGTTATTCTTTAATTTGAATTCGTTTCTGCTTTCCTAATGAAAACGATGCTGGGTTGCCATTTATTTCTTCCCAGGAAAATGGAAATACTTTCGTTTAGCTTTTGTGGAAAAGTTGTTTGGAAAGAAATTCGAAAATTCTTTCAGTTCGGCACTTCCTCGAAAGCAAGGGAAAAGTTTAATGCCTCTGTTGAGGGACGTACTGCGAATATTGATTTTGGTCAACTGAAATCCCAGCTCTACGTGATTCCATTTCCACTTCAGTGGGCGGCGGGCAGCTTTCACTCCGCGCCTTCATGCATCTTAATTGCATTTGCATATTGCACCGACCATAAGTGCATTAAGCCTGGCCAGAACTCCCCAGCTGATGCTGCCACATATCCGCATCCACATCCGCACACATCCGCCGCCTCGTCATGGCCATTGTTTATTGTTTATTTATTGCGCTTTTAATTAACTGCAGACTGTATCTGTGTCAGATTTTTTGCTGCCCACCCTTTCCCTCGCCAGTGTGCAGTGTGTTTGCCCTTTTTTATGGATGACTTGAGGCCTGGTAAACAACACATGCAAATTGGCACAGTGAGTTGGAAAAGTCTCTGCATAAAGGTTAATTACTTTATACCTAAGAGAAACCTTTTAAATGTTCAAAGAATTTCATTGAATTTTTCATTACAAAACATTTTAAATCATAGGTAAGTTATGATAAATCTGAAATGTATATTAGAAAAATGTATTTGTATTTTTATATATATTTATATTTAACTTAAAAAAGCCTTTTATTGTTTTTATAATTTTGAAAAAGGTAGAGAACATATTTATTCTTTTAAAATGTTGTACGCTACAAATTGTTTAATATCAACCTACCATAAAGATCCTACACATACCAGAAAAAAATGTGTATTTACAAAGTACGGACCCTGATAGCTTTAAAAAAAAAGAAAATCGCATTACAACCTATTCAATATGCATTGAATGCTGGGCGAACTTTTTTTTGCATCACTGTAAGCCATGAAAAAGCGGATTATGACACAAAAAGCTAGGTATCACTTTTAAAGTTTTTCCAGGAAGTTTTATTTGCCGTTCATTGTGCGAACAGTGATTGTCCATACTTGTATCTTCATTTATTTCATACTTTTCAAAATTTGATTTTACAGAGCTGACAGCAATCAAATCAAATGTTCAACGGAAATCAAGTAAACTAATTTAAGTGCGCATACAAATGTAGACGGCACACATACGAGTACAAATGCATATGTGTGTACATTTGTACGTGCAATCATTTGAATAAATCATATTTTAAGCCCTCTTCTCCAACTAACGGATGCGTATGCACTAGAAAATTCTACATTTATACATTGTCTAAACTATGAAAATAAATAATATAAACTATTTTGATTTAAATAATTATAATAATCTACGGATTATCTCGATAATTAAAATAAATCTCAATTGCTTTGTTGAATTTAAATATAGGTAAATAAATACGAAAATCGAGGTTTATTTGCTTACTAAATTCGAGATTATGGTTAATATTTGTAGGATATGTTACTTTTATAACAAAACATTTTTTTTTAAGCTTTCATAGCTCTTAAAATATTTGTTTTACAATATTGTGTTCATTTCAGTAATTTGAAACTTTTTAACTTTTTATAACATATTTTCAATTTCTTTTATAAAGAAGTTTTATTATTTTCACATCTACCTGTAAAAGCTAATTTTTCCATTCATTCTTCTCAATAAATCAACATTGTTAATAGGGCTAAATTCATTTACATTTATTTCGCCTATTAACTCTGTAAGGGCCGGTTTCTCGAGTGCCGGCTAAAGTCCCTGATAGCTATCTGTTCGAAAAAGATAATCACCAGATAAACTTATCGTAAAAGCAAATCGGTTTTCTCGACGCCTTTAATTTATCTGATCGAGAAGCAATTACAGAGTGCTGTTAGCGCACAGAATGTGCTGTTAGGCGCAAAAAATGGCGTGCTTTGATTATTCTATCAGCTGTTTGGGTATAATTCAAAGGCAAAGTCAGCTGTGATTTCGTTTCTTCTTCTTATTTGGCTTTGGGAAATCAGCTGTCGTTTTATCGAGTCGAAAACGCTTAACAGGGACCCCGAGTCCCTGTCAAAGTTAGCTCTCACATTGATGCTCGAGAAAGCCAAAATGCCTTAGCAGGGACTTTATCTGTTGGAGAAATGTTAGCCGGCACTCGAGAAACCGGCCCTAAGACCTTGGATATTTTCACAGTGTAATTATGACCAGTTCCAGCTTGCTGAACTTTTGGACGGATATGCATTGGCTAACCAAGAGGGAAATGGGGACGAATGGGCTGGGATGAATATCCCGGGGGTGGGGATAATGCAATCAACTTATACATATGCAATTCGTATGCATGAGAACTCCCTTCTGCGAAGGCGCGTGGGTGTCTATATATGTCTGTGTGTGTTATGCGTGGCTATTTTGTATGTGAGTAATTGCCAAGGCTGAAGGATATTTGGCTTAGATGCAGCCAGAGTGCAACTCGCATGCCAAATTAAGATTTACGACTTGGAGGCGAGTCAGTCAGCTGGAAAGACAGAGAGCAAAGGAAAGTCGGAGAAATAGGGAAAACCAAATGCAGCTGAAGATCCCACTTGAATATCCACATCCCCCGACTTTTGTTTGGCCCTATCCTCTGCTGTTCTCTTGGCCCGTGACTCGTTGCAGCCATTTTCGTCCTTCTAATTGTGACAAATTGTGTGGCACATGCAACATGTTGTGCGTGTGTGTGTGTGCCAACGCGTGTCATATGGTCTCTCACTCGCACGCACTCCCTATCTCTTTCCCTTTGGGCTGCCATTTATTGTTATCCACAAAATGCTGACATATTTTTCTATTATACGCTGCCTCATTGATATAATTTATGGACTCCCTTCTAGGCAACCATATACTCGTATATGTAGGCACGCATATAGAGACTCCCAGAAGCCTTTCGTGTGCGTTTTTAATGGGCGATGAAGGGGGATAAGGATGCTGCTGAAGCACGTGAGCAACAGCAGGAGCAACAATAACGTTTAATAGGCGCATGGGAGCAGCGATGACTGCCTAAACATGCCCTGATTTTACTCCTTATTGATACACGAAAAAAAATGTAGAAGATATTTAAAAAAAAAACAAAAAATCGAACGGAAAAAGAAATGGTTACAGAAAAGTTATCTGATGATTGTGCCTAAAATTTAACGAAACATAATTAGATCTAAGAACTCTTCTATCAAATCTAGTCCCATAATTTGTATTATACATCCCTAAAATTGAAGAATGTTCTTTTTATTGTAATAGGAATTTAAAAAAAAAAAACAATAAAAGATGATAATGAATAGATGTTTTTTTGATTTTTTGCTCAAAAAAAAATCTTACTAAATTTACAAAATATTTTAATCTTTAATAAGGGAAAAGTCGGGTTTTAAACATTTTATTAGCTCTTTGGGGTCTAATAGCCCATCTAGATTTGGTGAAAAATATTTACCCCTCTTTACTGCTTAAAATAAGTGAAAATGGGATAACGTATATATAAATTTTAAACGATAAATATTTAGTCCACTATGAAATTCACGCTCTTTTTAATAAACATCCCTATTTCAATATTTTTTATAGTGAAAGTGCTTGCCATCATCTCTGGTTAATAGCGAAATTCCCCTGCCTCAAAACCAGGCAGATGCTCCATTAACGCTCCCTGGCAGAATAGGAGACAACCACCCAACGAATTTGTGCACTCGCCTGATTCGTTATCTATAAATAATTATATTAACTTTGCTTTTTGCTCTTGACTAGGCCTAAACACAAGAAGGGGAGGGGGAAGGACTCACAAGAAGGACTCATCAGTCAGCGAGCTGCAGTTTGGGGAAGGGACTGGGATTGGAACTGAGTTTTTGGGACCGCGCCTAGAATTCAGCATGGAGCACAGGGCGCATACGGAATTTTTGTGGCAATCCCTCGAAGAACAGCAAAACGGAGAAGGAGAAAGAGACTCACGGATAAAGAGGCCAAGGGGAAAGGGGCAAAAGCATTTGCTAATACTCAACAAGGACACACTGACGAAAAAATATAAATTATCTTTAAGCTTCTTGAAATTACTTAATAAACGAAAAAGTCTAGAAATTCAATCATAACTATGAATTGTCCTTAAAATATTTTAATTATCATTGTAAACGTAACCAATATTTTAAAAGAAACTAGGTTTTAAAAGTTTTTTGGATTAATATTTTAAAAAATATTCGGATATAATATTAATAAATTATTATTATTAATAATAATAATATTAGGATGCTAGCAAATATAAAGAAAATCAGCAAACTTATTATAATTTTAAATTTTTACTCTAGAAATACCTCAAAACTCATTTATCCTTAGCAAAAATGTAACACATAACTTTTTAAATAATATTCTTTATTTCCAATCAACCCTACTTTATTTTTTGTGCACCCCCAACTTTTTTTTTCCTCTTTAGGACAACATTTTCAATTTTTGTTTTTTCCTCCACTTTGACGTGGGGACTTTAATCGAAATTCCAAAGATGTTCCAATTGCAATTTGGCCATCGGGCACGAACCCCACCTTGGAATATGGCGAAACCAAGGGTTCTGTGCCACGGAAAGCCAAACTAATTAATGCACAATTAACTTTCCATCGCCGCGGGTTCAATTAACTTTCCAATTAGCCCAAAGCAAACAAGATGCATGGACCTCATGAATATGCAGGAATATATCTAGGATAAAGCCTTGCCCAGCTGCTGACACATTTGATTTGCTATGAAAATGAACTGGTAAATAATAGATAAGACGGTATAAGTTTTGGCTGCGTGAAAGTTTGGAGAAAGTGGCGACCAGAGAGCGAGAGCAGCGAAGCAACAGTTCCAAAGGTTCCTTTACCTACTTGATATTTCTCTTCGTTTTCGTTTGCTTTTTCTGTATTTTTTTTGTTGTTTTGTCGCCAACAAGCTGAACCGTAGGGTTTAGAGAGCGTTTGGCCTAAGCCTGGTTAACATTTTTCAGCACAAAACACTTGGCCATATTGCAGAGTCACACAGACACAAACACGGCCGCAAAATAGCAGTTCTTCTAAGCAAAATATGTGGCAGCAACAACGACTGTGGCGACGAAACTCAATTGAAAGTTGCCTCTTGGCGTCCATTAATTGGCGTTCAGCGATTTCAGTTGCTGCCTGTGGCTTTAACGTTGAGAACCCGCTGTGAAAATCCGGTCCGCGAGATGTTCTTCACTTGGGAGCTGTACGCGTGCTACTGATTTTCCATTTTCACGCAGAGCCAACAAGTTGCAAAAAAAGGGAACTTCATTCGAAAGCACTTCGTCTTCGGCCTTGCCAACTGCCGACAGGAGCAGAAACGGAAACAGAAAGAGCGAGTGTTCTAGTGCCCCGAAATTGATGACAAAACACTCGAGAAAATTCAGGAAATTCAATATGAGAAAATTCGGCAAAGTGAAAAATAATTTCAGTCTATGAAAGTTACCCTTAAACTGTAGAAACAATTAAAAAAGTAAATAAAAAATATAAATAAAATTAGTTTCACAATAACATATTTTATTTGGCCAGTGTTGAATTAGAAAAATAGTCAAGAAGTTTTAAATTAGATATATGAAAATAAAAAAAATTTGTAGTCCCCATAATTTCTGTTTTTGTTAATTCTGTTAAATTTCTGTTATGTTAAAGTTTTCTGCTTGTCTTAATTTTTTAACATTATTATCTTAATTTTTTTTAAGTGCTGCAGCAACAACAAACCACGCACACAGAGACATTCAGTGAGAGAGAGAGAAAGTATCAATCGTGTAAGCTCCTTTGGCATTGAATTCTTTCAATGCGAACTTCGAAAGCTTTTTCGCAACTTGTTGCCTTGTGATTTGCTCAATCAGCTGTTGCTCTCTCCCCCCTCCCATCATATCCTATTTTTATTATTTCTGGGGAGTGGTCTCTATAACCCATGAAGCATGCTATAGTTTTGGATAGAGAACTTCGCTGTCCTTAGGATCCCATTATATTTCTATCATTTTCTAGACTATTGAACTCGGGGCGCAGGCAACTCCAGGACGAAAGTGATTAGTTCGAAAAAGCTTTGACGCCAGCTTTATGCGACTTCACCTTGAAAGCTCAGAGAAAGGAATTTTGGAGAGCCAGGAGATAATAAATGTATATATCTGTGTATCGGCGTAAGTGTGTGTGAGTGTGCCAGTGATTCAATTTGTTGAATACTTTTTCGGCGTTTTTTCGTCTTAATGACCGCCCATAACTGCGGCTCGAGTTACCCATAAGCGACCTTAATTGACGCACACAAGTGCGCCCAGAACATTTTTTTCACCTCTCTGCCATTGCACGGTACCCCGCCACCCTCCCCTTATCCACCCAACCACCTTATTTACCTGTTGTCATCTTTGCCCCTGAAAAAAGGAACACAAAAACACGAAGCTACGGCGAGAGCAAGACCAACAACGGCTGACATTGAGCAAGCTGCAAAGTAAGTTTACCCATGGCAATGGCATCGTGCTGCTTCTTCCTCTCAGGTTTTCCATACCCTTCCCGAGGGTATTATCGATTCTTAAGTGCAAAATGCCAATGGCAAGGTCCTCGGCACTCAGATAGAAAAAAAACAATGCCTACTTTCTGGCGCAGAAACTTCCTAAATACCATTATTGGAAGTATTGAATACAAATTTGATAGATGTGGGGAATATCAATATTTTCAATTATGGAATCTATAAAGTTAAAACAGTAAAATTTAAAAAAAAATCCGCAATTTTAAAAAAATTTACTGTAATTTTATAAAATCTCTTGATACTTTAAGTCTAATTTGGTATTGACGTCTTATTACGAACTATCAAAAAGATTTTATTTAAATTCTTTTATTTATAGAATTAAATACTATATAACTCAGTATAGTATTTAATTCTATAAATAATTAGAACTTTTGAAATATTAAACTGAGATGGTTTTAAGGGCAATATGCATTCTATAACGATTATTTATTTCTGTCAAATCTATATTTAAATTTGAACATTATCTTGTTCATTTCCATTCCCTACAAAAGGGTATATCCTTTATCGGTCTGAAAATCGCCGACTGCCTAGTTTTGCATTGTGTTTGCAACAGACAAACAGACCGCATAGGATAGTATAAGGACACCCCCAAATGGCGTAGCTGTGTGTCTGTCCATAACCTAAATGTGTGCATATATTTATGTTTGTAAGTCGGTGTGTCTGTGGATACTTTATGTGAACAGGAAACTTTTCAGGCAGACTACTTCAAGCTAAGCAGGGCGGGACGGACAAAGGGAAAGGACACTGGACTCAGACATGTACAGACAACTCATCGTAGGCTTCTCTTTAGCGCAGGATATTCGCATAGACAGGGGCAAACAGGGGCGGGGCGAAAAAAGGCCTGTTTTGAAGGATGGCGGAACGAAAATATAAAAGCGATTGCCAAACTTTTAAAGATATTTATAAGTCGCTCCTATAACTCCAAGTTGAAGTCTTACATACAGCAATTTAATGAGGTTTGATACCATTTTATGTGGAGCCATTTATCCTGTTACCATGCAAGTTGACAAACTGGAAACGTGATAAGCATTATTTAAAAAGATATTAAGAAAAATGTATTTTTTAATGCTATTATACAGAAGAGTACCATTTAATTGAATTAATTAATGCAAATTTAAGAACCACAAAATGGTAATGATCATAACAGTATACATTATAGTTTTACAATTCTGCTTTCCGGAAATGTTTAATCATGCATGAAATTAAAAACGTAATAATGTAATAAATTATAAAACGATTATTTTATCATACTGATTAGAACTATTATTATAAAATCATTATTAACGCCAAAATGACTTCTATAGGTTCTTCAAATTTTAGTCTGTTTATTAAAGCTCACAATATGCGGTTCAATTTAGTCATTTTTGCCCTTCTGGGAGTGTTTTTTATTAAATCAAACGTAAGTTTACGATAACTATATATTGAATTGAAATCTTAAATCAATTACTTAGGTTGCGATCGTTTGTAAGTTCACAAACTTTGTGTGTGAAAGCTATAACAAATCTTGGGTGGAGTTTTATAACTGCCGTCTAAAGGCCGTAAGTCGAGATAAGGTTGTACTTAATATGAACCAATATATTCTGCATCCAGCTTTTGATATACAAACCCATATGAAAGTTTACAAAAGAGCAAATGGCTATAAACCCTGGCTCATGGACACCAAAATCGATTGGTGCCGTTTTATGCGAATTAATTATGATCCTGTTGGTAAATTAGTCCTCAGCATCTTCCAGCCATTTAGCAATATTAACCACACGTGTCCGTATGTGGTAAGCTTTTTTCACCACATTAAATATGCATTTAACAATATTTTTTAAATCTATTACCAGGGTCCACAGATTATGAAGGGAGTTGTTATGAATCCAGAATTACTGCGCCTACCGTTTCCCACTGGGGAATATTTAATAGCATTAAGATGGTTTTTTAATAAGAAACTTACATTCGATACAAACGTAAGTTTTTTGTTTGTAGAAGATGTTGCAAAATCAAAATGATTTTTTAACAAATTCAAAGATGAAGTGCAGAATGTAAATTGGATTAAATAAATTAATAAAACAATATTGTTCTTAAATCGTTCAAATTAAAGCTTTTAAGAGGGTAATCATTTGATATCATTAACAGATGAAAAAGTTTTTTATAAAGGGCATTGGCCATTTCCAATGAATAAATAATGGATTGTCTGTTTTTTGAGTTTTTAAAGTCTTACTGAAAAGTTGAATGGCGTAATGTTTATTTATACTTAATGTATTTTAAATAACATAATGGCAAATTAAGACATTAAGCTTTTAAAATATTACAATCTATATTAATAGCTCAAATGAAGTAAATAAAACGCTTTATAATGTCACCCTTAATTACTTTTTGAATTTTAGCTGACTGTTTGTTTGTTTAATTTGATTCTGTATCTTAAAGTGCACAGTATGTGGATCAATTCAGTTCGTTGTGCTCTCCTGGTAGTCATTTTTACCAAATTTAGTGTAAGTTCCTAAGACCATAATATTTTTCAATAAATTCTTATATAAGTTAACTAGGATGCGCTCATTTTTAAGATGACAAACGCTGTGTGCGAGAGCTATAATAAATCGTGGTTCGAATTTCATACCTGTCGCCTTAAGGCCATAAGTCGAGACAGAGTTGTTTTTAATATGAACGGAACTATTATTCATCCGGCTAATATTATACACACCCATATGAAGATTTACAAAAGAGAAAGTGGTTTCAAGCCTTGGCTTATTGACTCCAAAATCGATACTTGCCGCTTTATGCGAACAAATTATGATCCCGTTGGTAAAATTGTCTTTGGCCTCTTTCAACAATTTAGCAACATTAACCACACGTGTCCGTATGTGGTAAGCTATTATTTATTTATCATTATTTAGGCTATTAAAAATATAATTCTGAATGTATTTCCAGGGACCTCAGATTTTGCAGGGATTTTATCTGAAGCCTGAATTGTTGTATCTTCCATTTCCAACGGGTCAATATCTGTTGGCTATAAGATGGTTTTTTGATAGAAAACTACAATTCGATACCAATGTCAGTTTTTTCTTTGAAGAGGATTTCAGGAAATCCACCTGAGAAAGAATTCATCAAGAGATTTAAAAAAAAATGTTACAATATTGTATTCAACAGTTTTAAATAAAAAAATCATTTGTTGTTTTATTTAGGATTTGATAAATTTGTTGGTAAACAAACCTATGACCATTAAGCGACCTGATTTTTATGTATTTTCTGGGAAACTGTTTATCATAAAGTACATATACTTAAAGCATTCCACATAAAATAATGTTAAATTAAAAAATTAAGTTATTATAGATATTCCAAACAAATTGTAGCATTAGTAGGTACAATCAAGCGGATTCTTTTAAATGCTTTATAATTTCGCGGTCGATTGCTTTTTATATTTTACTTTCCTTCCTGACTTGCTAAATATTAGTATGTTTTTGGAAGCTTTCAAAATGCGGTTTCATTTAGTCATTTGTTTTCTGCTTGGTGTTTTTTTGACAAAATGTAGTGTAAGTTCACGAAACAAAATATTTTGGATTTAATTCTCAAATCAGTTAATTAGGTTGCGCTCATTTTCAAGATGACAAATGTTGTGTGTGAGACCTATAATAAAACCTGGTTTGAGTTTCATCACTGCCGTCTGAAGGCCGTAAGTCGCGACAGGGTTGTTTTCAATATGAACGGAACTATTTTGCACCCAGCTTCTAATATACAAACCAAAATTAAGATTTACAAAAGAGAAAACGGCTTGAAACTTGCCGCTTCATGCGAACAAGATATGATCCTGTAGCCAAAATAGTCTTCGGACTCTTTCAACAATTTAGCAATATCAACCATACTTGTCCCTATGTGGTAAGATATTTTCAAATTCATTGATTGTGCATTAAAAACTATATTTATTAAATATTTATTTAAATTCACTTGCAGGGCCCACAGGTTTTGGACGGATTTTATCTGAAGCCTGAATTATTGGGGTTACCTTTTCCGACTGGCCAATATCTGTTGGCATTAAGATGGTACTTCGATAAGAGGCTGCAATTCGATACAAACGTCAGTTTCTTATTTGTCGAGGACCATGTGAAATCCGATCGTTTACAATCCAATTAATATCACCAAGAATTTGTATAACATCTGATCTATTGCAAAACAAGAGAGAACGCTATAGTCGGGTTGGAGTCCCGACTATCTAATACCCGTCACTCGGCTAAAGGAAGTGCGAGGGATATGGAGTAATAGACTTTGATCAGCAATAACTTTTTAACGAATGGTCCGATTTAAAAAATTTCTTCTACATTTCGATAGGTATTGATAAAAACAACAAAACTGCATTTTTACTTTTCCGAAATATTTAAATTTTTAAAATCGTTTATAAACTATGGTGGGCGTTAGAGGGGGCGTGGCACCTTCTTGAAATAAACTTGCGCTGCGTAGGAACTCCAAGAATCTTCATGCAAAATGCCAATCCTCTAGCTTTTATAGTTTCCGAGATCTCAGCGTTCATACAGACAGACAGACAGACGGACAGACGGACAGGCAGACATGGCTAGATCGACTCGGCTAGTGATCCTGATCAAGAATATATATACTTTATAGGGTCGGAAATGCTTCCTTCTAGCTGTTACATACTTTTGCACGAATACAATATACCCTTTTACTCTACGAGTAACGGGTATAAATATTTGAAATATATTGTGTATATGAATGTGGTTTTATTTCGCATTTTTAACTTTCGATGTTTATGTAAAAAAACATCGATATTTTTTTTGTAAAATATCATTAAACATCGATCTATCGATTTTCACATCGATGTTTTCTCCACCTCTAACAGCATTACATCCATTACAATATTTTTTCCGTAGTGCAATGCAAGTTTACCTGTTTTTAAATTATTCAGACCCCTTTTCCAGCCATCATAGGTATAAAAAAAGGTTTTTGGTCCAAACCATCGACAAGGGGCTTAGCTTGTTGCTCACTGCACATTGTAGCCCCTATCTGTTTTTCCCTTATTCCCTCTCCCTCCCACTTTCCCTGCTTTTCCCATTTTTCCTGGGGCTTTCGTTTCGTTTGCTCTTCATTTTTCCTGGCCGTCTTTTTTGATTCTGTTTCAGCAACAAGTTGCTTACATTTCGTAAGCCCGCCAGGCCACCTGTGCCAACGACGACTATAACCCATTTGCGTTACGTGAGGGGGTAGTGGGGGGAGGGGGGGTGGAAAAGTGGGTGGTTTAGTGGGGGGCTGGCATTCGGCATTGGTGAAAATTGTCAACGCAGTCGTCGCCTTTGCCCTGCAGATATGCTGGCATATTTATTTATGTCCTCTGCCAGTTTGCTGTTCTCGACTTGATTTCATTTCATCTCTGGCTGCTTTCTTCTTTTTATTTTCTTCTCTTTTAATAACAAAGCCATGGCTGTTGTTTTCTCGTCTTCGTTATTTTTGTCGTATTTTTTGACTGAATTTAGGCTTTTTGTTGTATTTTGGCAGATGTTTTTCTCCAAGGGTTTCGCATTTATTCGCCATAAACGACCCACCCCCTCGCACAGCAAATACCTATGTACTTATTCCGACTTTAATCTTAAAGATTAGCCAGCAAAAGGAAAGGCGTTTTTGGTTTAGCACCTCGCTTTTAGCTCGCTAGGCTTAGACAACCCATTATCCTTTTTCCTACAGAAGTTCATTCACTTCTAGGCCGTTTTCATTGCGGGTGTTTGAACTTTTGTTCTTTGTTTTGATTTCGTTGGGGCAAAAGTTTCGTCTAGCTGGGCTGTGCCATTTAAATTTCAAATACTTTAATGTTCATTCCCTGCCATTTTCATCGCATATAAATATAGGTATCTCTGCGTGTGTGTGTGTTTTAAGCTTTTTATATAATTGAAATCCGGACACGTGCCACTCAATGCGTATGCTGGCAATAAATTCAGTTTCACTTGTAATCTATACGCACATAAACAGATCCACATGTATTATATATTTCTGTTGATTCCTCTCCATATGTAAATTCGCCTGGCCATCGGGCTCCTTTGGGGACGAGAGAAAGGACATTGTCCTCACAGTGTGTAGGCGCCTCCTGGCATATGCTACAATCATAATTACATCGTCCTGAGCAGAAAGTCCTGTGCGTATGTTTATCTTATTTCGCTTGCTTCGGTGTCTTTCTCACTGACAGAAATTTTTATTTTCTTCTAATATGTTTTCAAGAGAGAAAAATAGTATTTCAATGTAAAATTTTGTTTAGTAATTCATCTTGTAAAATTATTTCATTTGTGAATCCAATAATTTTCAGATGGAATAAATTTATTTGCAAAGTGTTTATAGTAAATTGTAAAATTAAATATTGACTTAATCAATATAAATTTAAAAAATATATAATTTTTAATTGAATATAAATGGTATAAACTATAAAGTATCAATCCATATTTGAAAAAATTTGAGAAAAATCTTGTTTATATTTTCAATATTTTATTTAGATATTTCTAATTGTTTTTATAACGTTTTTTCCTAAGTGAATTCACTTTCAATGCCTAGTAAGTCGTCAGTTGCATAACGAAGCGACAAAACTCATTTTAAACAGGCGCCACTCGACGACTGTGGGGCGCCACAGAAATTGCTCCATCGTTCCGCTCCAGACCCCCGGATCGGATCCCAGGTCCCACGTCCCGGCCAAGTCAACGTGCTGAAGATGAGCCCAGAACGGCTAACAACAAGTTCATTAAATACAATGCACAGTGTGGCCAAGGACGATGACGTGCTGGCTCCAGAAATCCTCCGAGGGTCACCGATTACGGGGAGGTGAAAAGCTGACCTGATAGCAAACTGTTGGGTGATAGAAGCTGCGGGATGCTTAGCAAATTGAAATCTTTTATGGAGGTATAATTATTGGAAGCTGACATTCTTGGGTATAATTGAAAAAGTACCAGCACACTTGGTTCCAAAACAATTGGAAAACTTAAATAAAAATCGGTAAAGAAGGCTTGTGCCTTGTTTACCATGAAAAGCCATTTTTACGAAATTTGTTGTTTTATTTTCAAGTACACACACGTGTTATTGATTAATTTCTAAAGGTTTCAAATGATGAGAAGACACAAAAAAGCCAATGAAAGTTATTGTATGTTTAAACAACTGAGACTTGTAAGCCGTTTTAATTAAATTAATAATTTGCTGATAATCCTATATTTGTTTAATCACAATTTAGGCTATCTAAAGTTGTATTTCTTGAGTTTCGTTAAATGATATTCGGTTTGGTTATGACGGCTAGAAAACCTCGAGAATAACCGCTTTAAGTGCGGACAACTTTATGGCTTCACACATCCTGTGACCTAAAAAGCACTTCAAGGAGCAACAATGTTTAGAGGCCGTTTTAATGGGTCAATTAGCTGGTTCCACATATCGCGCATAAGGCAGAAATCCCCGATTGCGTGACCCAGGAACATCGACGTTTTCCACCAGGATTCTAAGGGTAAATTTGCCATAAATATGTGCTTAATCTAGGTCAAAGCAAGGATACCGGAAGCCGTTTCGCTGGAACTAATAATTAAAAACAAGAAAATAAAAAAAAATCAAACGTGTGGAAAAGTAAAAACTCATTTGGACTCTCATGTTTACCTTTGCTTGACCCCCCAAACAACGTACAAACCCATAAGCATATACGGTTAATTTATTTATTTTGTGTGCACGCTTTTATTTGCATAAGCTTAAAAGATTTTTGGACTGCGAGCTTAGATTTACCTCAGTCTGCAGTTGTTTTATTGCTCTCCGCATGACAACCCAATGGCCCCCAAAAGTTTAACCCTGAAATTGAGTTGAAAGGAGCTCCCCATTAAGCTGCAAAAGCTTCGAAGCTTTGGAGGACGTTTTAAAACAATCGAAACTTTATGTCCTGAGAGCTTTTTATATGAGAAGTACTAAAAGTTAGTCAGGAAAAGTTTTCAAAGCTTTTTGGAATTTCCCAGGTTTGGATTTTGGATTTGGAATTCCCTCGCGACTGAAATATAAAAAAATATATTTAAATTAAACACTTGAGACCACAACCGTTGCACCACAGGGAATTTAAGGACTCTCCATACTTCGGCGACAGGCTGTCTAGACAGAGAATCCAGAGTTGAACACCTGACAAATTTCTTCGGCTTTCAGGTAGGCGGGCAATTTTCAACGGAATTTCATTTGTTCTAGCCAGAAGCGTTGGCCTAATGATCTTTTAACAGGCCCAAAGAGCCTAGGGGAATTTCCCAGCCTTGATGCAGGCAGTGCAGCGCATTCATTCATGGGAGCGCTTCAAAGACTAAAGATTCCACTTTAAACTGAAGAGGTCCTGCACTTGAGGCTGTATTCATTCATGAAGTGTCTGCCGGGCGGGAGATCGACACAGCGAGGAATTTTCGAATCAGCGGGGTATTCAAAAGTTGGCAAGACATCTGGCTAAGGAAACTCGAAAAGTGGAACCTTCAGAGAAATGGTGTATGCAAATTTGTTTACGGAAACAATTTTGGAAAATGGATTTATGTTTTAGAAAATATTTGGAATGGTTTTCTGAGCATATTGAATATTTCGGGAACTTTAGAAATAGGACGGAGCTAATTATATTAAACACAATATTAACTAAGGGTATTTCTAAAAAATATTGAATACCAGTTTATTATACCCGTTACTCGTAGAGTAAAAATTTAATATTTCGGAAAAGTAAAAATGCAGTTTTATTATGTTTATCAATACCTATCGAAATGTAGAAGAAATTTTTTAAATCGGAAAATTCGTTAAAGAGGTATGCCCGATCAAAGTTTTATATCTCCATCTCCTTCGCACTCCCTTTAGCTGAGTAACGGGTATCTGATAGTCGGGGTACCTGACTAGAAGTTTAAAGAATAAAAATTATTATAATGAAACAAAAGTATGTTCTTAGATCAGAAAAAGATTTAGAAATGGATTTATAAAATACTTCTTGTAACAGAACATAGAACAT
Source organism: Drosophila prostipennis (assembly GCA_037075205.1). Lineage (NCBI taxonomy): Eukaryota > Metazoa > Arthropoda > Insecta > Diptera > Drosophilidae > Drosophila > Drosophila prostipennis. Next base: position 732,390 of record JBAMCJ010006752.1, read on the forward strand.
AAAAATAAATTTTCCATAGATCAATTAAAAATTAAATTTAAAATTTTGGTCTAGAATATTTTGTTTACATTATTTAGTAAAATCTCAAGTCCCTTTGATGTTGACTTATTCGTTTATTATTTCGTCCTTTCCGTAATGTTTCCCAATTAATTTAGTTCCCATGCAATTTTCCCAAATACAGTCGACTAGTTTTAAATACTATCTGTGATTTTCAAAAAATCAAATTAAATCCATCCGATAACGATCGAAGGGCCCACGCAACACAATTTGGCACTACAATTTTCGCTACGCTCCTTGAATGAATTTGCGAAAAATAGGAGATCCTGAAAGGAGTCAAGGAGTCTTACCTGCTGGTGCAGCACTTGAAACTCAAGAGCCGAGCTCTTCAGCTCAAGTGGAAGAGGCGCACACTTGAGCAAAGGCACCGAGAATTCCAGTTGATAACGATCGGGGTCTGGGATCAGGTAGAGGGGAGTTCAACAATTTTCTAGAATAGCAAGGAGAATGGAATACCGAAATTCCGTTTAAAACCGCCGACTGGGCTATTTTGCCCATCGGCATTCCGATTTCCATTTTCGGACCGAAGGCCCAGAGGGGCGTAGGTGCAATTGCGTTTATTAGCACCGCACCCCTTGGGAGCGGACAAAAGGACGAGTTAGTCCTCGTTTCGGTTCCAAGTTAGAGGACCCATTGAGGAATTGTCCGCCGTTCAATGAATGCTGAATGAGTCGGCTCGGGCAGGTTTTGTTGCGCTTGATTCGTTTTGGGTTTGTCACCCATACCTTCAAATCTCGATTTTGGACAAATCGCTGACATATCTAAAATGATAAGCATCACTCGAGTTGGCATCATCAATTTGTGCAATTTGAAGTGTCGTGGGAAATGCTTAAAAAACTCTCCCCACTCCCTGGCGAAATGTGTCCTTGATTAATTCGAATTTTCAATGATTCGGCAAAAATGAATCGGTGTCATCATTTGCGGTTGCATTTAGGTGGCAGACCACACATTTCGCCTAAGGACATTTTCTGTTGTCTTGACGGAACTAATTTACTAACGGATTTTTCACAAATCATTGTTAGAATATTATATAATAAGAAACATAAAAAATAAATAAAATCGATATCTGTCTCAAACAATAAATTTGATGCAAAATAATATCAATAATAGGGTAATAAATAAACATTTCTCTCCTAAGAATAATGAATATCTCACAAAAAATATTTTTCAGCGGTGATATTAAACATTTTTTCAACACACAGAAAAAATTAACAAAAGATCAAATTGATATGTGCTGGTCAATTTTATATTTTTTAAAGATCAAGTAATTCATTTTATTTTCATATGAATAAAGATTATGTTTATCTTATTTTATTATTATTTTACTAATTTTAGTATTTTGTATATGATAAATATCATGTTGATATGTTTGAATCATAAATTGTATATAAATCATATCGGCTTCTTAATTTGATATGAACTAAGGTAGAATTGACTCTATTTCATATCGAACTGTTTGCTTTAAGACTAACTACCCTCTTATGGAACGTATTTCAAAATCCTAACAACCATCCTATAGGACTGCCACTCACTAAGATCCCCTAACAATCATCCTATGACAGATTTGCAAACGAGATTTCGCCAGAAACATTTTCTATCCCATAATTTGTCAGGCCTGTCGACTTATCGGCCCTCCGAGCAACTCAATTTTTGCACATTTTATGCCAAAAAAAAAACGAATGAAGCCCGTGAGATGTGTGAAAAATTAAATCTGACAAATTTCCGGTTCGGTATTTACTGATTTTTAGATGAATGTATAAATTCCGGACATTATTTTCTGGTTGAGGGGATTAGGAATAAGAATCGAATGCACAAATTTCAAACAATTTTCTCCAGCTCCTGGGCATAGGTGAGATTATGGGTGGCAATGTCCTTGGCAGGGACCCTCTCCGATGGTCTGTTATGAAGTCCGGCGTAGTCGTAGTTCCCCTCCTCATCCATAGGCCAGCGACGTCTATTGGCCAGATCCAAAAGCTCCTTGCAACCGGGACGCAGACCCAAACGCTGGGCAGCCTGCTTGGGTGCCATCTTGAGGTATGACTTCTCCATACAGGAGGCAATCTCCTCGTGAGCCGTGTCGACCAGCATGTCCATGAAGTTCGCATAGATCTCCGAGGGCAAGGATTTCTTGGCTTGCAGTATCTTGTTGTACCGCCCCTCCATGTAGTAGTTCTCCAGGGCCAAAACGGGATTGATAAAGCCATCGTGGAGCAGCAGAGCCGACGGCAAGCGCTCTAGTTCAATGTGAAAGTCGGCAATCCGATTGGTGGCCAGCATGTAGAGCAGATTCAGCCCCATGAACTTGTGCATGTGCTTGGATGACTCCAGGTACTTGTCGTAGTCGTAGTAGTAGGTATTCAACTGGGCCATATATCTCTCGAACGCAGCATAATCCCTGATGGTAATGCTGTGCTCCACGGCGATCTCCAGCATCTCCCGGGATTTGATTAGTTGGTCCTTTTGCTTCGAGTTCGACGAAACCTGGATTGTCCCGAAATTGGACCTCACCAGCTCCAGCTTGAAGCCATCCAGCAGATGGGAGCAATGGGCCAAGTTGGGGGCATGTTTGCTCCACTCGCTCTTCAACTCGGTGTACAAATTCGACATGATCACAGCAAAGGTTAGGCGATGACTAAATTTTTCAGAAGTCAAATTTTGGTTGGTTTTTTTGTGACAGGACCGTTTGCGAATAAAATATTATGGCCTACTTGGAATAAAGGTTGCATTTGCTGTGTTAATACTTTTCTAGAGTTGCTACCTTATTATGTATTCGATAGGAAAATTGCAATTCGATAGTGAGGTTAGGGTTTCCGTTCAGCAAAAAAAGTAAAATTAATCTTTTAAAAATAAATAAAATTATAAAACTGAAATCTTTGATACAAATATGATCAAAATTACAATTGTAAGTATTTTCTTGAGCTAAGTGATGTTCGTCAAATCATTTATCTTTATAATCTCATATCTTCATTTTGCTTTTATACCTATAGAAATGTAATATTACCGAAAACTTGGCCATTATTACTTTAAAAATCTCTGTGCAATAATTTTTTAGGAAAAATGTACTTAAGAATGTGTTGCCTTAAATCTAATTTTAGGCAAAATTTCCTAAAATAGGTAAAAATTCCTACATTTGGGGTAATGTACGGTTTTTTTGTGAATTCTGTTTGTAAATATTTTAGTTAAAATCTGTTTTCATTTTGATTAAAATTTATTTACTTTAACATACTTATGGCTAACAACAGACTTAGGTTTACTGTACAATTTCTTAGTTATTTTCGCAGATGTTTCTACGCCTCCACTTTCAGCTCGTGGACCTTGACTTGGCCGGAAACTGGAGAAGCCTGTGGACTGCCATTGGAGTTGGTGGACAGATTGAATGTGGGACTTTCGGAGCCACCCTTCTTCTGCTTGACACGTCGATTCTGGAACCAGATCTTCACCTGCTTCTCGGACAGACGCAGCCTGTTGGCGATTTCGATGCGACGAAGGCGTGACAAGTAGGCATTGTGCGAGAATTCCCGCTCGAGCTCCAGCAATTGGGTGCTGGTGAAGGCAGTGCGAATCCTTTTGCTGGAATCGGCATAATCGTTGATCAGAGGTGTGATCTCCGCCGGAACTCCCGAGGAGGGAACCTTGAGCGGTGAGCTGTTGGGCGAGCAGGAGGACTCGTGCTTGAACCGCTTGCCCTGGGGCTCATCAAAGTTGTTGGTGTAATCCAGAGAGGCCGACGAGGAGGCGGATGGTGAGGTGCAGAAGCTGCCGGGTTCGGGCAAAGGTAGTCCACCACCCACAACTGGCGATCCGTAGAGGTTGTGCAGCCCAGTTGGCAGCTGCTGCGAGTTGGGATTGGCCGACAGCGGTGGCGAAGGATAGCATCCTTCGTAGTTGCTGAAGCCGCTGGACTTCCTCTTGGTGGCAAACAGCTGGGCATACGGATGATAGAGGGAACCGGGACTGGAGCTAACATGAGGATGTTGCTGCAGGGCAGCTGCTGCTGCTGCTGCTGCGGCGGCTGCAGCTGCCTGTTGTTGCTGCTGCTGCTGTTGCTGGATGCCCAGGGAGAAGAGATAGCTGCCCACATAGCTGGCTGGATACGGAAGCATGGGGATCGATGGCAACATGGCAGCTGCGGCCACTGCGGCAGCGGCCGAAGGACTTCCTCCTGGCGATCCCAGTTTCTCCTTCTTCTGGCTCAAGTTGGGCCTATCGCTGAGCAGGGAATCCATCAGGAAAGAGCGAGACATTTTTACGTTGATTTTCTTTTTTCGATTTCCAAGTGACTTCGAGATGAGCTGACTGAGCTGACTGAACACGATCGCTGACTGTGCGAGACTGTCTGACGGCTGAACCCTCACCCGAGTCTTATATACCTCGAGACCCTGTTCCGGGGGTTGGCAATCCACTTACCCACCCCTGAGGGCCAATTCGAGGGTTGTTTGAACCGAGCCTGTTCGGCCATTTAGTCACCATTTAGCGGCAACTGTTGCCATTTACGCTCCGCCCTTGTTCGATCACTCACATTCACAAAACAAATAGCAGGTAAGCGATGATGCCGCACTGTGTCTGTGTGAAAGGACAATGGCGAACCCTCTGGCAGACTGCCTGTGTGAGTGGCTCTGTGTCTGTGTCCTTGTGGAACGAATCCTTCTTTCCATTTCGTATTATCACTCGAGTTTAATTGAAAGTTGAAGAGAGTGCGTAAAAGCTTTTTAAACGAAACCGAATTAGTTCAGCCTAAGCTAGATCAAATTACTCGGTTCAGTTTGGTTTTAGTTCAATTTCGAATTGGGAGAAACAATTCAATTAGTCAAAAACTAACCAAGAATTTTAAACAGTGTTTAATTTAAATAAATAACAAAAAATTTTAATTTTCACTAAACCCAAGAAAAAATCGATATGAAGCGTAGATCGATTTTACATTATGTAATATCAATTTTAACTTGATATGCGGTCAGGTCGAAAAGAGTATTTCATATAAAAACGATATGCGTATTGCATAACCAAAAATGTACATGCGCATTTCGATTTTACGGCTGATATGCTTTTTTTTGTGTGTAGGTTTGCAAATAGCAGCAAAGATGGATATCTAATAATGCAAAATAAATCTAATAAATCATTTACAAGTGTCCTTTTATACGCAAAACCATTTTCTAAGCCTAAGACTTACAGCGATCATAAAATTAGGGTTTTGTTAAATTTGATAAACAATTTATCAATTAATCCGACGTCTTCTTATGAATTAGACTGCCGCATTTATTTACACTTTTTTTTAATTTGTGAAACTTTCTGAATTTTTGTGTTTGTTTCCTTGACCTTTTTAATAGTTATAGATTGAAGGTCAGAATTGCCTTTCCTAAATAAAAATGTATTTCATATAAAGTTTATAAACTGTTCAAAATTTGTTGGGTTTTCTGAATTTGTTTTTGTTCGTTTCAACCCTGTCTGTTTAGTTTAAATTGAAAAGAAAATCCCCTTTATTAAAAAACTTTATTATGCTACTATTTATATAACTATACTTTTTATTTTATTAAGATTAAAATGTGTTTACATTTTTTGATTGATTAAAGCATTATTGATTCTTTAAATTAAAAGATATTTTTATTTAATAATTCTTTGGCGACGTCCTTTTATACGTTTTATTTAATGAAATTATAAAAAAACATTTAAACCTCCTGCTTTATTTTTGCGTTTGCCGCAATGATCTTTAATCGTGTAATGATTTCGAGGAATCATCTACTGAGTAGCCAATGTCATTTATGGAGTATCTTGATTGTAATTTATTGAAGAAGTACAAAAACCTCTTCAGTGACCCTCCACAATCGAATCTATTAATTTTACAACCATTGAAAAATGCAAGCCCTCCAAGCGTTTAATGCCAATTTCATGGCAACTTAAGACCCAAGTGGTAGCTGCCGAATTCCCGAATCTTACCTCTACTTCTCCAACTCCAGATTTCTGGACCCTCCAACACATTGAGGAATATCTCTCCTTTGAGTCCTCGCCCTGGCGTAATTTTATTGATGCATTCTTCGGCTTGTGCAACTACGGCGAACAATGCGGCAGGGATCATCCATTCAGGACGATCCCATTCATGGATGCAGTCCTTTTGGTCCTTTGACAAATCCTCGACACGACGCACGTTGCGCCTTTGTTTGTGTGTGTTTTGGGCCAGGTCAGGACATCGAAGCCAGACGGAACGTCGCCGAATGTTGTTTTTGGGCTACATTACACAGAATTATGGCGGCAGTTTTATCATTTGTTAACTGACTTTAAGGATTTACCTATAATTGTCCTTTTCATGGCTTTTGTGCCGAGGTGCGGCATTGTCGTCGTCCTGCCAGTTGATCGTATGTTAAGTGGCTATAAAACGGATCACAATTGCTGACGTTAATTGTTAATTGTGGACCCCGGACTTCTTCGTAGGCGATGCGAATGTTCGCCCACTTTTTAAGGTTTTTGGCTTCTGCTTAATTGGCGGGTTTTGCAAAAAATAAAATAAAAGGAGCAGGACCCTGGTCAATATCCAATATCCAGATCGAGAGCATCTGCTGTTGTGTTAATATTTTTACTAGAATTCCATCTCTTTGGGCGGTGCGTTGGTCTCGTGCGAGAGGTCCTTTTGACCGCCTTTTACCAATTGTTTTGGGCCACTTGAGATTTTCTCCATTGACCACTTCCGTTTTTTGTCTGCGATTTTTTCACGCTCGATTGAGTAGGGTTTTTCATTTTTAGAATTGGATCGTGCTATTGACTTAGATCTTATCTTTGGCTTTGCCTTATAAAGAAAGCAAATGTTTCGGATTTTGAAATATGGAAATTTCTTTTATCTATCTTTTGATCAACTTCGTTCAAGCGAACAATTTCAATTTAATTGTGAACAAAAGTCGCCTAAACGCTGAACAAATGAAAGCATATCGAAATGTTTACTTCCCCTTAATTTTTTGATATGGATACAACGCAAAACTAACTGAGCAGGGGTAAAACTTCAAACCGGATTCGGTCCATTAAAGGGGTGTTTCAAAGAAAAATACGGAACCACCACCAACGAGGGCTCTCGAAACCCTTATGAGTGGGCATTGGGTTAATCATTTATTGACATTAATTGGTTGTGACATTTGCATTTTGACTGATTGTTGTAGTTGCCATTGTTGCTACTTAGCCAAGGGTTTGTTTATCCACTCTCTCGTTTTGTATATTTGTTGATTTAACAAATATGACTTCATTATGGCCCAAGCAGTTTTATATAGGCATATGCATGTGCTCGGTTAAATTATTGTTTACCCCTGAATAATTTACGAATGAGCTTTGAGGTTGAGTATGGCCTCTCTGCGTGTTACTGAGTCAATAGGCCTCAGGATACTGGATTTAGGATGGGTTCTTATGCTTTTTAATATGGGGGAATCGTATATTTCCCTGAATATTATTCTCGTTCTGTTAGAAATTATATTCTTAATTAAGAGCAAATAAACAGGTTTCGAGTACCAGAAATACAAGAGTATCAGAAATCATGTTTTTAGGCTATCGATTTCCAGATTTTGAACTTTATTGGTATTTGATTTTATACAAAATACTACAACATCAGTCAAGATAGCCAAAAATCAGATATTTCAGAAATATTTCAGTATAATAAATTTATATTTCGCTTTGTGTTGGATTTCCAAAATACATATTTTTTAAATTAATAAATAAATAATATTAATATATATAATACGTAAAAGTAAAAGAAAGTCGCTTTCTTGATGGCTATTCATAACTGTTTTTCAACTATAGAAAACAAATATCAAAGTATCGCACCGCCAAATGTCCAAAAATACCAACCAAAACAAAGGAAACTTTTTCATTCTATTTTCGAGTATTATTTTCATGAATGAAAAGTCAGCGGCTGGACAAAGGACATTGGACAAAGGACCCAAACACGATCCGCACTTGCAGTGATCTGCAGTTTAGTTTCGTCCTTTGTCCCCCGAAAGATCGATCCTTGTGAGGTAAAAACTCAGGTAAGGCGAAATTCCTTTCTGCTCACTCTTAAAAAAGAAGGACCAGGCCCGCCGTTTAAATGGAGGTTTATAGGTTTCTTTTTTAGCTGTGGTCAAGGCCGCTGGACAATGCTATTAATCAGGTCCTATTTATTGTGGTCAATGTTGTGGCTAGTTTGAAGGGCCTGCATTGGGTGTGCATTGTCAGCCGAAAAGGGGAAGATCTGGAGTGGAGAATGGTGACAGAGCCACCCCAACAAACTGAAACCGAAAAAACACTTAAACACTTAACGTCTAATCAAATTATATAATAAATAGCAAACAAAACGAAACCAGAAACGCTTAGCACCCTTAAGTCCACCACTTACCCCCGCTGTCAACGAGCAAAGCCAGTTAGTTAATAAAAACAGCATTTGCAATCATAAAACGCTTCACTGATCCTCCCCTTCCGCCAGCACGCGTTGGGTTAGGTCACCATCCGAATCCATGGAATCCATGGAAACAAGGTAAGATTCCGAATCGGAACAACCCTCGAGATCCGGCGACTGGCTGAGGGGTATATCAAATGCATAATGAAACAGATTTTGATACGGCCTCTGAGACATCGCCGGGTTTTTCATTCGATTGCAGCCGCTGCAGATACATTTGTATCCTTGTGGTTGCCGGCGATCCTTTTGATTTCCCACGGATTCAAAATGGCTGCCCAACGCAGTTGTCTGGGTTGTGATTAATAGATAGGAAAGACTCTGAAAATTTGAGCATAAGCCCAGAAACCCAATCATAACCGGTCGATTGTTTTATCATCGAAAGAAAATTGAGTAAAACATTGAATACTCGAAGAATATTTCAACAACAATTTTAAATGTATAATGGCTAAATTATTATTCAGATTTATTTTAAATAAAAATAAAATACAAAACTCCAGTCCAAAAACCCAGATTCAAGTTAACATTTAATTTTGGATGGCCCCTAAAATGCATAAAAACAAGTCCACAGCTATTTATTGAACACAAAAATGTTCTGATTTTTTTTGGAATTTTCATCATACTTAACTTCATTTTAATACATCTATTCGATATTTTAAACCATCAATATGTGGCTTTTATTAATCCCCATATATTTTCAAACCCAATCCTTTAAAACAATTAATTTAAATTAAAATATGTGTATATTCAACAAAATAAATTATTAAATTAATTAATCAAAAATAAATTCACCCTACACTTAATAAGTTTTTTATTAGGGATGCCATAGAAATTTCTTCTTTCTTGTAATTTCTATTGATGTACGTAAGAATTTCAAACGAGTTCCAACCAAAGAATTTCTGTGTCAACCCTGCATTTTACTTTCCTAAAAACCAGTATTTTACACAAGTGTAAAATATGGACGTAGACTATTGTAGTTGCAGAGATGAGCGCCTTGCGAATTTAAAATAGTGGCGCCACTGTTATGTAAATGTAGAATGTATTTTACATCAATTGGTTAATTCTGGGTTTTCTTTGCTGTTCTTGAACATAAACCTGTTAGATTTCACTAATGTCACATTAAAATATTTTTTATAAATTTAAAATTAAAATAATATCTGGTTCTTGGTGATGATTTGCAAGTTAGTGTATACCATTTACAGAAAATTACTTCCCAAAGAGCCTTTAAAATCCATTTGACCTATGTTATTTAAATCGGTCTGTCCTCCCACGCGATTTGGCAAACTTCTTGCTCCATTGCATTTAGGCCTGGTAGTGTCAGCTTTGCTTCTGCCACTCAACGGGGTGTCCTTCTCCGCCTTGGCCGCAATCACATTAACGTCAGCCACCTACCTTCATCTGCAGCTTTCGCATTATGCGAGTCTCCTCCCAGCGGTCCAGCTCGTCCCACTCCTTTCCTCGCTTACGCAGAAGGTAGTAGCGGTACATGACGATTGTCACGGCCAGGATCAGGGCCAGTCCGGTACCGGCTGCGGCCCCCAGGACCGCGGAACTTACCATAACCATGTTGCCGGTGAGTTGAATTCACTAGAAAGAAATATTTATAAATATAAAGTATTATTTGATCAAATAGAGGAAAAACACACACGTGATTTCAAAAAAATTTAACTAAGCTCTTTTTAAATTGAAAAAATATTATAATTTATTTTAAGCGATACTTGTACACCCTCCACAAAAAATTTCGAAATTAGAAAAATTGTATTTTAAACTCATATCTGATCTAGACATAAAACATATAATAATATATATATTTTTTTTAAATGTTTTCTTAATTTTATCAAAGTACAGTTAAAATTTTTGATAGTTCGGAAGAATAAAATTTATCTTTAAATATCTTAATATCTAAAATAATTTCCCAACCTCAGCTCCATTAGGCCAATTCAAACACAAAACTCCAAGATTAAGAATGTTATACGATTTTATTGGATGTTATTTAAAACTAATATTTTTGTTAAAAAGCAAATCGGAAAGTCTTTCGTTTCGGGTATTCCGTTTTCCTCTGCCGGCAACTATAGATCTCCGCACTCTCCTCACTTTCACATGACGCAATGAGTGCGTCATCCTCCCCACTTTCAATGCTCTCGTTCTCCAGATCAAAACGATCTTCTCGATTGCGGGATTTACCAGATGATTCAACACTAGCGATTAGCGCAAGCATAAACGTTACAACCAAGATAGACAAAAGTCCCCAGGTGAGACGCATTTTGGAAACTCCGAAATAAAACTACTTAAATGCGTGGTTCGGAGCACACTGTTTTAAGGTATAACTGTTGAAAAACAAACTCGCACTCAGATACCCCAGTTCTAACGCTCTAGACTTTTGTCTAGCGAGACAGCTGTGTAAACTTAACTGCCGTCGGAATTTCCCCATCTAGCGAAATAAACTGGGGACACGTAATTATCATTTATTTTGTGATGAATTGCGTACACTCAATAATCCAAGTTCATGTGATGCACAAAACCATTTCGGAGCATGGCAAACCGTGGATAGGGCTTAAAGTCAGGTGCATGTTCGGGGTATCTGAGAAAGTTTACAGGTACGGCTTCAGTGGGTCTATCCAAGGTGGCCTCATCTTCGTCTTCATCTTCCTCTACAATGTAGAACTCCCCTTCTTCTAAATTTTCACCATTTGGAATCTTTACTTCGTCCCCAGTTGGTTCCTTGGTTTCCTCCCCAGTTGGTTCTTTGGTTTCCTCCGTTGGATCTGGTGAATAGTATGTTTCGTTGGCTAATTTTTCTAATAACTGCAAGTCCTTGAGCATTTTAGCTATTTCCGTTTTATTAAGCGACTTCAAATCTTTCGGGGAGCTCGATTTTTTCAATGGCTTTGTAGAGATCATGGCTATGGCCAAACAAGCGATCAGACTTAGAATACAAAAGGCACGCATTTCTTCAACGTTCTGAACAATACTGAATGCCGCAACACTGGAAACAACTGTTTTAAAAGTTTTTTTGTAGAGACAGTATTTTTAGGAAAACAGGTTTTTGTTTTCTAAATTAAAAATTCTTTATTTAGGAAAAAATGTAGAAGAATATTAGAGAAATCTATGGCAAACAAGCTTATAGAGCTTAGATTGTCTTAAAGCCGGGATGACGCCTGATCACAACGGGACCATGACCTCCGAACCTGGGCCAGAAGGGGCGGATGTGCTTCTTGATTGCGACAGCAGTGGTTGCCTCCTCCTCCTTCTCGGCATTATCTCTGGACTCTCCAGTTTCTTCATCAGTCCAAGGTGAGAAAGTCGTAGGTCCATCTGTACTGTATTCAGAGATATCATCAGTAGTGCTCTCTACCACAGCATCGGTGGAGGACCCCTCATCCTCGGCGGGACGGGCGGCCACAAAGCCAACAACCAAGAAGGCCAACAGAGCGACGACAATCAGGGAACGCATTTTGAACTTGAGTCTATGAAGCTATTACGAAAACTGCTTTCCAATTTCAAACAGCTTCCAGCTTTTTATAGGAAAAGTCTCGGCAATTTTAGACAACTCGTTGATTTTAACAGAAATCTTTATTTACGCTTTTGGTATTTGAACAATTGTCTCAGTGGAAAGTTTTACAAGCAAGTATTTTTGTGAATTTATTTTAGACAATAAAGAGGGTTTATGAAGGGTTCACAGTGATATGTTTTGCCGTAGGGTTTTATTAAGTTATTACCATGTCGTTGTATTAAAAATTACAGGACCAATTCCCCACCACGGAGGAAATCGGGGGAACGGACGAATAGTGGATCGATTATTGGAGCTGCCTTGATCACTACTACTGTTTGTAGGTGGACTTGCAGTCGCAACCGAAATGGCCAGGAAGGCCACCAGGGCAAAAACTGCTGAGAAACGCATCTTAATCCTCTTAAAACTCTCCGGGAACTACATCGATCTCCTATAAAAGTTTCTTCTTATATACAAAAGAGAAACAATTTCATTCATTCAGAGAAGTTTTAACTGCAAGCTGTGCAATCTTTATATCGCCATATTCAGAAATAAACAGTGCAGTTTAATCTGCAAACACTTCCGTCACCTGACGATGTAATTGCGGGGATACTAAAGAGTTTTAAATATATGTAGGTACCTACTGATGAAATAAATAATAAGCCGCTTGCTTTTTTATTAGCTTTTTTCCAGAGAATTCTGGAGCACGAAAACTAAAGTTTAGTAATGCTATTTACTTTAACTTGTAGCGTATAATAATAATTTTTAATGATAATTTACATTAAATTAAAACAGTCGTTAAAACTTAAATTGTAAAGCTTCGACTGTAATCTAAAAACAAGAGAGAACGCTATAGTCGGGTTGGTGTCCCGACTATCTAATACCCGTCACTCGGCTAAAGGGAGTGCGATGGAGATATGAACTTTGATCAGCAATAACTTTTTAACGAATGGTCCGATTTAAAAAATTTCTTCTACATTTCGATAGGTATTGATAAACACAACAAAACTGCATTTTTAGTTTTCCGAAATATTTAAATTTTTAAAATCGTTTATTAACTATTGTGGGCGTTAGAGGGGGCGTGGCACCTTTTTGAAATAAACTTGCGCTGCGTAGGAGCTCCAAGAATCTTCATGCCAAATACCAATCCTCTAGCTTTTATAGTTTCCGAGATCTCAGCGTTCATACGGACAGACAGACAGACGGACAGACGGACAGACGGACAGACGGACAGACGGACATGGCTAGATCGACTCGGCTAGTGATCCTGATCAAGAATATATATACTTTATGGGGTCGGAAACGCTTCCTTCTAGCTGTTTCATACTTTTGCACGAATACAATATACCCTTTTACTCTACGAGTAACGGGTATAATAATAAAGTCGTTCTAAATGGGCAGCCTGTGAAACCCCCAGTGGACAAACCCCTTTTCTTAAGAAAATTTTCCATGTGTACTTCATACTTTAGGGCGTTTTCTTAAATAGCAAAAATAAACGTACAGATATGGCTGTTTTGTTTATTTTATTTGTTTTTTTCTTTGGGCAGCCTGTTAAATTCTTTTGTTTAATAACATAAAACTTCTTTTGATAGTTAATGATTTTATTTTTTTAAAACACAACAAAAATACTAATGAGGGAAAAAGGGCTTGGAATAGATAAAAAGTGGTCCTAGTTGTTATCCTCCGACTCGGTGTTATCTCCATCTTCGTTGCTCACTCCATCCTCATTGTTATCACCATCTTCGTTGTTAGCTCCATCTTCTTGGTTATCCCCGTTTTCGTAGCTAACTTCCTCGGTGTTATTATCCCCACTTGATTCGGAATTGGTCTCATCGCCGGAGCTCTCCTGATTATCCTCACTATTGGTTTCTTCTTGGTTTTCCTCATTGGCAGAGTCCAGACTTCCTCCGTCTGCCTGGTTTTCCCCATCGAAAGAATCCTGGGTTTCTTCATCAGCAGATCCTTCCTCAGGAGCATTTGTGTATTCTCCAGCATCGTTGTTGGACGAATCCCCAACAGCATTTTCCTGGACAGTGGACTCCTCAACCTCGGCTGGACGGGCAGTCACAAAACCAACAGCCATGAAGGCCAAAAGAGCAACGACAATCAAGGAACGCATATTTGGTGTTTAGGCTCGAAGAAATTTCAAAACTGTTTATGAATTTTACCCAATCATTCGCTTTTTATACCGAAATGTTGTTACATTTTTTGTTTTGTTATTATTGGATAGACGATTTCATTACGAATTTCATATTTGAACAATTTCTTATTGTATTACTGTTCTGTGACGCATTTTGTCTGTTGATAATACTCTAAGAATTTAGTGAATCATGATTGTACCACACCTCCTTTTTGGTTTTTTTTTATGATTAAAAACAATTTTTTTAAATTTCTATTTTTTTCAATTTCAAACTCTTCTTGGACAATTTACTTCACTGCAATATTTATCAATAGAAGTAGTTTCTATTATTATTTAAATAGTCAATTACGCATTTAGACTTGAACAAGTGCGTCACTAAATTTAAAATTTTTAACATCATGACGCATTTTGAAATAGGGATATACAAGTTATTAGGAAAAAATTTCAATGTCATCAAAAACGTCAATGTCGAAATGTAGAAGAAATTTTTTAAATCGGACCATTCGTTAAAAAGTTATAGCTGATCAAAGTTTATATCTCCATCTCCCTCGCACTCCCTTTAGCCGAGTGACGGGTATTAGATAGTCGGGACACCAACCCGACTATAGCGTTCTCTCTTGTTTTTGGTTGACGATGACGATAACATCTCCGTTTGGATGGCCAAAAGTGCAATCAGGACAAATACCATCAAAAAGTGCAGCTTAATAGAGTAACATTTTAATTTTTGTATTACGTTTTTAAAGTTTTTAAAAATCCCTTGGAAATTGCGCAATAACTGCACTTTACATACTAAACTAATACTTATATTATAAAAAGTCTATATTTGAAAGACTACAGGAAATATACTAAACCATAAAGAAAAAAATTAGTTATTCCCAGCACTAGACATCTCGTATTAGCTCGAAATATTATAATAATATCTTTGTAAGATTTATACCAAAAACCTATGGGCAAATATCTTGAAAAACATCAATTGTATAACCATTGTTCCAATGGAAGCCATAATAATTGTGTACGGGTGCGTCAATCACAATAAATATTTCTTGAAGTATAATTTAAGAAAAATAAAATCGCTTCAGACAAGCCCCTCGACTGTTTTTCAAAGTATACTGCATACTTTAAGGCTTTTTCCTAAATACAACCAGAAACTAACTTACAATGATATTGCTTTTAATTTTTTTTGATTTTTATTTTCTCTTTTATTAAAAACATTTACATTTTGTTAATGTATAATTATTTTTTTTTTAAAACTCAACAAAAAAGGTTAGACCTAATGAAGGAAAAGAGGCTTGGCATAGATAAAAAGTGGTCCATTGCTACCGAAGCTTGGCCTAAATGGACGAGTCTGCTTCTTGGGTGGAGCATCTTCCGAATTGTTACCCTCCGACTCGTTGTTATCTTCATCTGCGTTGTTAACTCCATCTTCGTTGTTATCACCATCTTCTTGGTTATCCCCGTTTTCGTTGTTAACTCCCTCGTTGTTATCATCCCCACTCGATTCGGAATTGGTCTCATCGCCAGAGCTCTCCTGATTGTCCTCACCATTGGTTTCGTCCTGATTTTCCGTCATTGCCAGAGTCCTGACTTTGTCCATCAGCAGATTCTTCTTCACCAGCATCTGCCTGGTTTTCCCCATCGACAGAATCCTGGGTTTCTCCATCGGCATTTGTGCTTTCTCCATCGACAGAATCCTGGGTTTCTCCAACGGCATTTGTGCTTTCTCCACCATCGTTGTTAGACGAATCTTCAACAGCATTTTCCTGGCCAGTGGACTCCTCATCCTCAGCTGGACGGGCAGACACCATGCCAACAGCCATGAAGGCCAAAAGAGCAACGACAATTAAGAAACGCATTTTTTTGTGTTTAGGCTCGAAGAAGTTCCAGACTGTTTATAAATTTCACCCGATCATTCGGCTTTTATACCAGAAACTCAGTTACATTTTTTGGCAGAAACGCTTGTTATTATTGGAGTCGTCATATTCGTCATATTTAATATTTGAACAATTGCCTATCGTATTATTGTTCTATGACGCATTTCGTGTTTTGATAACATTCTGAGAATTTTCTATCTTTATTTTCACCAAGGTCTCTATGAATCATGTTTGCACCAACCATCCCTTGTTGTTCTTTAAATTTCAAGCTTTTTTTTTACTTTAGCATACTGTACTGCTAACAAAAAATTGTCTTAAAAGTGAATGAAGTCAAAAATTCAGAAAGTTGCAAGTTAAGTTAAAATATAGATAGTGTTCTTTCGCAATTCTTAGTTGCACGTTGTGTAACTATTTAATTACCACTTAGTAGCTGCATTTAGCTGCATTTGAAGTGTTTGATAAATAGTGAGTGCTTTAATTAAACAGCTTGCAAATGGGAAATTTTTAAGCAAATATAATTTTTATATAAAAGGCCTATCGTCTTTGAGAAATTTTCAAGGAACAGAGAAGCAAACCTAATAAAGATGAACTACTTAATAGTACTCTTCGTGGCAGCTATTTTGGCCATGGCCTTTATGGCAGAGAAGACGATTGCGTTTCCACAAGGACAAGTTGTTGTCATCGTCAACCCTCTGAACCTTACAGATTCCGGACCACCTTGCAACGATTACAACAACAACTATTAAATTACTATTCCCAAGCAGGGGCGTAGTCAGGGGGGAAGGGTGGTTCCAGGTTAAATCAAGAACCATCCCCTCATCCAAATCCTGTCTACGCTACACTGCTATATCTTATTTCAATAATAACAAGAAATTTCGTCTAAACGCCATTAATTTTCATTTAGCGGTGTGCTTAAAATATCTCTTTTAATCTAATTCTAACTAAAAGTCAACACAACAAAATCTATTGGTAAAATTAACCAATACGATTGTCAAACAGTTCCCAAGTTGGGAATCCCAACCACAAATATTGTCAGTACTACCAGTCAAATAGTTACTCTCACAACATCAAAATCACACAAATAGCAAAGACACACACCCAAAGCAAAAAACAGAATACACGTAACTATTTTTAATAGTATAATACCTTTTCCTATAGTTACGTAACTATCCATATAGGTCAATTTTACCAATCAAATTTTTTTGTGTGTTGCAATTAGATTCACAAGATAGTTCTGCAGCTTCTTATAAAAAAGGTGAATGCAAATGGAATAGCCTAAAAACCAAGCAATAGACCAAATTTAATTTTGTATTTATATGTTAAATGCTTGCTCAAAAACAAACTCAAAAAATATCCTTCCACATTTACGTCTTAAATGACGAAAGAATAAGTCATAACATAAGCAAAGATTGCCAAAAAATCAGCGCCAAAAGCCGAGTCAATATTTTTTTTACAATTGCTCTTTTTATTATTCATTGATTCATTTTACGACGCACATATTTAGTCAAGCTGAGAAACACACTTCTTTAGCCAGAAGGAGCAACAGTAGTTGTTTCCTCGTTGTTGCAGTTTCGGAGGGATTTTATAATGATGATCACATCTCCATCCTCACTTATTGCTGGATATGCACTGACAAAGGCCATGGCAAAAAGTGCAACCAGGAAAAGTACCACGAAATAGTGCATCTCAGTATAGTTAAGGTAATATATCTTCTGTAAACCGTTTTCCAAAGGCACTAGCTTTTATATGCGAATTTTGTTTGCTTTCATAATGTCACTTTCCAACTGCGCAATGACTGCACTTTACTTACTAAACCAATATTTACCTTTACTTGTATTATTTAAAGCAAATATTTGATAGCAAATGTTGTAAACGTACTCTAAGGAAATGGGAAAATAAATGATAGTAATTATTAGATTTAAAATAATAATTTAGAGAACATATCTTGAACATTTTAATATTTTTAAAATATTTAATATAATACATTTAATTTAATATTTTTTGTTTTTGCATTTATTCCACGAAGGTCAGAACAAATTATGTTTTTAATTAAATCCCCTGAAAAAAGTATACAAATAAATGTAAATAAAAAACTTCAATTATGATCACGGGCATTTCCAGAATTTTATGTATTTGTTAAGATAATATAAAAACATTTGCTTATTAGGGTATCGACGATGGAGTTTGTTGCTTTGTGTGAACAGTTGTTTGAAAGTCTAACAAGCGGTAAAAACGTGTTAATTAAAACAATAAATGAATGGAATCTCTCAATTCCCATTTGAGTTACTCTTCATCATTTTCTTTTGGCTTGGATTCATCGCTTTTTTCTTCATCATCGTCCTCGGAATTATCCTGGGACTTGGAGTCATCTAGCTCGTCCTGGGCCTCGGAATTCTGTGTATCCTCGTCGTCCTCCTCATCATCCGGATTTTCACCTTCCTCATCGTCCAAAACGTTATCCTTCTCTTCTGCCAAGTTCTTCTTCTCTTCCGCAATTCTATTTGTCTCCTCGACGTCTTCAATCTCATCGATATCGAGGGGATTGGCGGAAACCGTGGCCAAGAGCACACAGCAAAAAAGAGCAAGCAGCAAACAGGCACGCATTGTATTGCCTAATTTAGTTTTTAACTAAGTTGAAGTTCAGCTCTAAAATACGCTTTTATAGCAAATCGCTGATTGGCAGAAAAATAAAAGCTGGAATGGGTGACAATTTATATGGCTCATTTTATGTTTACCCGGCGACAGCTGTTGCCTTGGTTTGTGGCTCAAAAAATGAGGCGAAGTCGTGCGTAAACATTTGGGTGACGGAACTTGGAGACCTTAGAAGAGTACAGTGGAGCCCAGAATACTCGAGTTTTTAATCATTCGTATTTAATAAATCCTAAAAATGTAAGAGGTTTACATATAAACACAATTTAAATAAATATTTAAATTAATTTGGATACTCAATTCAACAAATATTTCTCAAATAAGTGGCCTACCTAAAGTTCATTTTAATTATTACCCTTTTTAAAAAATTAAATTAACTTAAACAATTTTAATAATGTTCAAAAAGAATTATAAAATAAAAAAGCTTATAAAAATATAACTGCATAAATTTTTGTTGAAGAAATGAGTACTAAATTATTATTTAAATCATAGTATTTTATATATCATATAAACCATTTACTTAGTTTGTGATTCATTGCATAAAATAACATGTTTATAGAGTGCTTGGTTCCGATTCCTCGAATTATCTTAATATTTACACATGTGTTTAGTTTCATTTTTGGGGTAAACCAAAGAAAACAAGTACTTCCATCAGAAAACTTGAAAAATACGGCAGACCGTGTGACCTTGACGAGTGTTAGCATAGTGTAATCATTTGACACAAGAATCGGTCGATTTGTGCCAGTTAACAAAGATATAAAAACAAAGGCGAGATGGTTGGAAATCATAGTCTCAGTTGCACTCAGTCAGTCTAGTTTTGGTAATCATGCGCTCCATAGCCTTTGCCGTTGTAATCTTTGCCGGGATCCTGGCCCACACCAATGCAGCTCCTCAGACGAACTTGGCTTGGCTGCAGGGTCTCCTGGCGGAGGCTGGTAAAATTAACTCCACGGTTAAGTTCGGCAACAACACGGTGATCATCTCGGGAGTCTCCAATGCCAATGCCAACAGCAACCAGGGTACCATTCGTCCACGTCCTCGTCCGCAAAATAACTATAACAACCAAGGATACTACTACGGATACTACGGATATCCCAGCTACTACAATGGATACTACCGCATGGTTCCCACTGTCAACGGAGAGATTGTCGAGGGACCTCAGACCAGCCTAGAGGAGTCCCAGGAGATTTCCCACGAGATCTCCCAAGATCTGAGTGACCAGGAAACTGGCGAGGATCAATACAGCCAGGAGGCCGATGCTGATCTCTCAGCGGATCAGCTCGATGAGGAAGAGGAGGCTCAGCTCGAAGCGGAGGAATATGGCCAGGAGGAAGATGAACATCAGTCCCAGGAGGCTGAGGATGAAGAGGATGAGCTGGAGGATCCCGAGGAAGATGCTGCTGACCAGGCTTTGGATGCCTTCGAAAAAGAACTTGAAGCTGAAGAAGCCAAATAAGCGACTCACTTAAAATCATCAAAATACAGTTTATAAAAAAATAGCAAAATTCGAAAACGCCCTATAACATACATTTCATTTCATAATTTTGGGATCATTGATAAATATAAAAAAAAGTTTATACAAAACAAAAAAATCTGAACTTATTCACAGCATATTTTTAGATGTCAAGTTTTAACTAAAACAACCAATGATCTATTTTTACATTATTTTTCCTGAATTTGAATAGATTTTTCTGTACCTTCAATTTAAATCTTGTGGAAGCAAACGTGAAACTTCAACCTAAGTTGCTTATTTGCGTGCGGCCACTAGCAAAAAGTAATGATGTTTATTTGAATGCACAATCTGGGGAAAATCTAGGGAAAAGTGAAAACAGTTCCTGTTTCCCCCCAAGATTCCATTCGAGGGAGCCCAAGGACAAGGACAGCCATTGACGACTTGTGCGCCATTGTAAACAGTTGTCGGAGGTGGCTAAAAGGAAAGAAATGTTGCCCACGAAGGAGTCGAGGATGTTGGCAGGTTGGCCAAGGCAGTCAGGTGCTTGACGAACAAAAGCGAATTGCATTATAATGCGGCGCGTGTTTGTAATTTTTAATGCCGACAATGGGATTAGTTGGTCGGCGGTTGAACGTTGGCGTTTGTCGTTTGTCGTTGGCTTAAACGGCATCCACATGCGCTTAACTCGATTGCCGTTGATGGTCGAGAGTGTTTCGGCCATGTTTCCCCCTTTTTGCCGCATTTGCCTATGCCAGCAAACCAACGCCCATCTGCCCATTTCCCCAGCTCAATGCCAATCAATGTCACGCACATAGATACTCACTCACACTGACACATGCAAAGGCCCCTATTTCGATGGGGCATTCACGCACGCATTCCCCTGACAGGCGTCCGTAAGGACTTAATCATAATTTGATTCAAGTTCGACTCGGCCTCGTGCCACTGAAGGAAATTGTAGCATACATTTCAGCGCGCTAAAAATAGTCTCACAAAGAATTCGCTCCCCTGAGGTAGCTTAGGAATTTAAGCCAAACCTACCATAATTGGCATTCCTTTTCAATTATGTGGCATCGGGTTTGCTTAATTAAAGAATTTCAATTGGCCTAAATGAGATTAAGGGCACAACTTTAAATTCGAAATGCATAATAATGGGCCCAAAAGGAAATTGGCTTTGTAAGCCTTTGCTTTACAGAAGCTAAGATATATTTATAGAAATATTAAAAAATAAAAAAGAAAAGATGTCGGAAATCAATAAGTGCATTTATAAAATATACTTTTAAAATGTAAATTTCACAAAATATGTAAATCTTTGCTTTATAAAAACTGAAAATATTTAAATAAACAAAACATTCAATAAATGTTTTGGAAGAGTCTTAAGAATCATAATATAATATTATAATAATTGTAAATACAATAACTTTTGCAATAATTATTGTTTTTATTGTATGAATTATTTAATAATATTATTATATATATATATATAATTATAATAATTTTAAATACACTAACTATTGTAATAATTATTGTTATTATTATACGAATTATTAAATAATAAGCATTTAAACTTTTAAGCTATGAATACAATATTAGATTTCAATTCATATCTAACGGAATGTTAGAAAATAATTAAACTATAAGCTTGTCACCGGCTTCCATTTAAATAAAATCTTAAAAGCTGAATGCTAATTCTCAGTAGCATTCATTCTCATTCAATTCAAAAGATACGTCTAATGAATGGTTTTTCTCGATTGAATTTTAATTGAATAAAACAAAACGAAATGAATTCAATATAATTGAATTGATTTTCCTCTACGATATTAATTAAAATAGCAACCCTTTAGGGATCGCCAGCAAGGCTTAAAGGGACAAAGAGAAATAAGCCACGGGAAGCGCCCATTTCCTTTGCTGACTCAGTGACCCAGCCTAGGAGACAATTGCTCCATTTCTATATGGCTTGGTCAACAATCCGTGCATCACATGTTCATGTCCATTACACTTGACCCCATGGCAACCGCTTTATCCCACCCATAGCCACCCCGTAACCCCATTTACCTCCTTCCTAAACCAATGGAATTCTTGCAACCCGTGCGGTTCGGGTTCAAAGTAATTCGCTTTATGACTGTGATTGCAATCGATTCCTTGGCCCCAGTTAATGTTCCCATTCCCATATCCACTGACCCCGTTCGATTGTCGACGACCTTGTCCCGGCTGTTGCCAATTAAAGTAATTCACTTGGTGGTCCCACAATTTTAGCCAATTATCCAAAATTGAACGACTGAACATTGATTATTTGTGAAGCCAATACAAGAACATTACGATTTAATTCTTTTATGGTAAATAATGCATTATTTAATCAATAAAATTTATATAGAAAATGTAGTTCATGAAAATGTTATAAAATTGCGAAAATATATGCTTGTTATAATTTTAGAATTTATTTACAAAATTTATTACCAAAAAATTATTTATCATGTTACATTATTGCACCAAAAAAATTCGCACAAAAAATTACCTCTCTTATTTTCTGCGCCGTTCCAAGAAATTTGTATTGTGACCTTTGCCAGGTCAAATTATTGCAATCGACGCTCATGCAGCGCAATTGCTATAATTCTTGTTGACACAGTTGACATGTTTTGGTCAATTTGCCACCGCCTGGACCCCCGTGCACGGTAATTTGCATACGAAAAATTACGAAACTTTGTCTAGTCCCATGGGGAGTCGGGCCCCCTCCGGTGTCGGAAAATATGCCATGCGTTGGCTTTAAATTATTATTTGTTGATTTTGCGGGTTCGCGGTTTATGACTGGATGAAACAAGAGGACAAGTCAAAATGAGAGAAAAAGGGGGCAAAAATAAATTTATTACACATAAAAAAATTTGATTGGTAAAATTTACCTATACGGATAGTTAAGTAACTATAATAAATAGTTACATGTATTTTGTTTTTGCTCTGGGTGTGTGTCTTTGCTAATTGTCTGTATTTGTTGTTGTGAAAGTAACTATTTAATTGGTAGAATTGACCATTTTTGTGGTTGGGGACTGTTTGACAATTATATTGGTTAATTTTTACCAAGTTTTTTTTTGTGTGTAGTAATAAAGAAAAAAATATTAAAACTTAATCTAACATTTTAGTTTATTTTAATAAATGTTATTATAACCAGTCCTCTATTTAAATCCTGTCATAATAATATATCGTAGCAACCGAATACCACCAGTTAACCAATGCCTTTAGGTTTAATTCACCCACAATTCTTACTTAGCTTTCCTTCTCTGAAAATAGACATCCCATAAGTGCGTTCATCTCCTGGCAATCATTTCCTTCGACGTTGGACGCTAATTTCTGTTTGCTTATAGGCCACATTTCATCGATGCCACCGGACAACTTGGGCTTATTGCTTGTTGGCAGTAAACAACATGTAGTAAGTGTTTCCAATTGTTAAGTCAATGATGGTGATGGCTGAGCTCTCATCAAGTCGTTTGAATGTCAGGAGGAAAAGAAAAGGCGATGAATTTGATAGAAAGATGCGGAAAGTGAGCAATAAACCATTTCGCCCAGTGTTCGCATATGCTGTCATGTGCAGGGGATTATTAGGGGATAGCTCTCATATCTGATGTTTATTCATTACTTTCAGCTTATTAAGCCCGACATTGCACTATGGGGTAAAAGTCCACTTTTACTGGCATTAATTATTACTAAAAAACGATGTAACATATTAAAGCTCTGTTTTCGGAATATGGTTTACAGTATTTAAAGGATTTCTTTTTGAAAAAATGGGCATGGTCGCGCCTTTTTTCAGGGAAAAAAATTTTTTTTTAGTATCTGCACAACAAAAAAAATTTTTTTTTCGTTTGTTCTAAAACAAAAGAACAAATTTGATACAGAAAAAAAATTTGAGATCTCAAACATTTTTTTTAAAGTGAAATCGGTTTTTTTTAAATATTTCCCATATAATTTCTAACAAAAATACTAAAACTATTTATAGCAAGGTAAGTGTAGTCAAATGATGTTGTAAAATCATTTAAACTAAATAATATTTAATAACAAAGATAATTGCATAGTGTTTTTTTAAATATTTATCGTATCTAACATTTTCCATACAAAAATACGACAATTGTACTATTCGCTACTGCATACAAATCACATATGAAAAAAGTGAGGTTATCTGAGAAAAATGCAAATTGCTCCAATAGTGCGGAAAAGTGCAGAATGCGACTAACACCTATGGATTCTGTATTGATAAGGCTACAACATAGACTTGGTCGCACATTAAAATAACCTAAAACTCTGTTTCAAAACTCTGTCCAAAGTGGAAAATTATTTCCCAGAAACCAGCCTAATATGCATTTGTTAAATGACAAAATGTACGTATAAGCACGCACAATTTGAACAAATTATTACATTTAGCTCATAGTCCAAGCCTGTAATAACCATGTTCTGGCATTGTTTTGTTTACATATTGTATTTTAAATAAATAAATGAATTACAAAGATCATGGCCAAAAATGTGCAAACCCAGCGTACTTGCCTTTGTAAGCAGCAGCTGACTTTGCAGCTGTTATTTTAACAGTGCACTGTTAAATATTAACATTTTAAGTATAGGGCATAAAAGTTTGATGTTTTGTTAGTACTTTCTTATTAATTTTTTTCCAATTGGAACACTTTCAAAAAATGGCTAAATGCCAGTAAAAGTGGACTTTTACCCCATAGTGCATTGTGATTCGAATAAAGAAATAACACTAAAGCACGGTGAGTAGTGCCAACTAAGGATTGGTAAAGGGATCTTCTAAAGATATTTAATTTAGTTAATTTAGCTTTAATAACTACTTAATAAAATATTTCCAAAATTCATAAGTTTTTAAAGTATTTTATTTAATTTATTAAATTAATATTTTCTTGGTCTTTCAGTGAATAATGAAAACAAATTTGATATTGCGACATTCTACATCGATATGTTCTTCAATTGACAACACTATCCACTATCACTTAAGATCCATAAATAGAGAGAAGCATTTGCAGTTCAACTATTGACATTTACATGTCTAATTAATGCAATTAAGCGAAACTGCACAAGAACGTACTCACTTCATTCGACGTGAACTTTCATGGGCATTAATTCATTTGCATAGCCCAAAGCTCTTTGGTATAGAAATAGGGGCGGGTATTTTAGGGGGGGCCGGAGTGGGAGTGGTCCGTTGGCGCCAGACCCTAAGTCCCGGCCAAAACCCTAAAAATAAACATGGAGCACAAAAGCACGTCACTGCCATCCCAACTCCCACTCTTCCAGCGAGCATAGAAAGTCCCTCAATATGCTCCGGTTACATAGACAAAAACAAAAGGAATTTTTTGTATTCAAACAGGATGAGAGCAAAAATAACAATAAACCCCTTCATTTTATGTTCGTTCCCATCAGTTCCGTCCCGCCCGTTTAATGAATCAACAAGTGTGAAAAGGGTTTTTTTTGCAATCCATCTCGCGCCCAAATCGTATCGTAAATTTACATAAAAACCCATCAAATTTCGATTGAAAATTGCACCTCAAGTGAGTCGATCCTTCG
The DNA here is from genome assembly GCA_037075205.1 of Drosophila prostipennis. Taxonomy (NCBI): domain Eukaryota; kingdom Metazoa; phylum Arthropoda; class Insecta; order Diptera; family Drosophilidae; genus Drosophila; species Drosophila prostipennis. The sequence continues at coordinate 758,004 of JBAMCJ010006752.1, forward strand.
ATCCGGGATCCATTCAAACAATGCCTGGCCATGAACGGTTAAAAATGGTCCTTTGATTTTCATCTCTCCTCTCTCTTCTTCTATCCTCGAATTAACATTTTGATTGGATATTTCAATATTGCGCCATATGGAAGGCTGTTTGCCGGCTGGTTATGTCTGGGTTTGGGGCTGGTCAGAACTGGTTGTCCACATGCCAGTGGATTTCGCACCTTTAATGCCCCACTGAGCCCTGTGTTTGCACTCTACTCAATACTGAATATAAACCGTGATAAGATAGCTGGGTACTCGTTATGGTTTCTGGATTGCGGCCTAAAGTGGCCCTAAATTAACATTTAACTATGGCAAAAGTCCTGTATCATAGGGGGTTTAAAAATATCTAAAATCTTTTTTCTTTCATAAACTACTTATTTAATCGCAAAACAAATTAATTTTACATTTTTCTTTACCTTCGGAAAATATTATTAAAATTCTGAAAATAAAATATTGGGGATTGGCACCTGAATCTGTTCAGCTGTATAAATATTCATTATTATTATTATAATATTTAAAAGTTAAAAAAATATATTTTCGAAAATTTTAGTTTTTATAACCTTTTAAGATAATAATTTTTATTTTACCTTCGGAAAATATTATTAAAATTCTGAAAATAAAATATTGGGGATTGGCACCTGAATCTGTTCAGCTGAATAATTATTCATTATTATAATTATAATATTTAAAAGTTTAAAATTATATTTTTTCGAAAATATTACTTTTTATATCCTTTTAAGATAATAATTGTTAAATAAGATAAGATAATAATTATTCATCATTATTATAATATTTAAAAGTTCAAAAAATTAATTTTTGAAAATTTTACTTTTTATATCCTTTTAAGATAAAAAAGTGACTATAGTAAAACGTTTTTAACTAACAAAACCCTCCTAAAATCAAAATAGATTTCAGCTTTTGCTCAATATGTACATAACTTTATTATTATTTAATTCCGATTGCTCCTTAGATCACCTGGGTGGAGAACACGGGCTCAGCAGCCTGTTCGGGAACAACGGCGGCATCGACAGTGGTGGAATCATCACCGGAATTATCACCAGAGGAAGTGGTTGTGGTTGTGGTGGTGGAGGAGGAGGAGGACGAGGCTGCGGGGATAACGGCGGGGGTCACGGCCGAGGTCACGACGGGCTTAACGAAGCGACGACGGGCCAAATAAGGAGTTCCGTAGTCGTAGTAGTTGTTGTTCCAATAGTTGGGAGCATTCCAGCCACCGGGATACCAGCCGCCAGATCCAGAAGATCCATAAGATCCGTAGGAGCCATAGTCGGGCCAGTAGCTGGGATAATAGGGCAAGATGTTGGCAGAGGCCACTTGAGGCAGGATGCTCGGTGTTTGAGCATCGGCAGCAACATCGACAGTCGGCAGAATTGAGGCGGCATTCTTAACCAGAACGGAGGGAACAACTCCGGCATTCTTAACCAGAACGGAGGGAACGATTCCGGCAGTCTTCGCCAGCAGAGATGGCTGCTCCACCGCCAAGTTCAGATTGGCGGAGCGACCCAAACGTCCGCGAAGGGACAACTGGGCGGATGAAACCGCCAGCAAACTGACACAAACCAGAGCAACAAACAGACGCATTTTTCTAATCGAACAACCTCTTTCAACTGACACTCAGTCTCCATTGCTCCGCGTTTTATAGAACTCCTCTTTTTTCGGGGTACAATTTACTTTCCATTTTAATCAGTCCAAATATTGATTCAACTAAATTTCGTTTCTGAGAATCCGTGCAAATTATTTAACCACGTTTTGCGTAGTTTCATGTTTGCTTAGTTGGGTTCTCGCCGGTCGGGGAATAGAAAACAGATTTTGTTGAATAGTTGTCATTAGCGGTTTGCCAACATCTTTGTCTATTTGCCCTCCCCATCTGTTCTATTGTCTTGCACAATTCGGCAATTAAAAAGTCTTAATTGTGAGTTTCGATTCCGGGTTTTACTTTCGACGGGGGCGAAAAAGGAGGTCTAAATAATTTATTCGGAAATATTGCTTGGAATTATTTAACCAAACTTTTTTTAGAGCTAAAGTCCTAGGGAAATTTTTTATTTTTATGTTTCCATCTATTTATGCGATTTTGTTTTTAATATATCCATTTTATTCCACAATCTTTGAAATGTCAACCGAACTTAAATATTTTAATATTTTGGTAAGATAATAATCAGAACAAATTATGTTTATTTTAAATTTTTTTTTACTTACCAAATTAAATGAGAAAAATGATTTATTAAATTTCTGTAGAAGCTTGAAAATATTCATTAAATTCCTGAACTTGTTTTAATTTAGCTGCAGAAAGTGTGCTATACAAAAAGTTACAAGCCACGTTTTTGTTTACGCGAATGTAGATGACAGTTTAAAAGTTGCAGAATAACTTGCGGAATAATAATTGTTTTAGCGAATTGAATAAATTTGGTTGTCCTTTAATGTAATTATTTCATTTTAGGAAATAGTCTTTAAAATATTTAAATATGGTTAGGTATTTTAGAATTTAAAATATGAAAGAAATCGACAGCATAGCACATGTATAGCATGTATAGCAAACGACTAATTAATTTCTGCAAATAGGGACCCCAGAAAATCAAAGAAAAAATTGAAAAGCTCATCTTGATGAAACTCAGTACTAAAATAAAAAAAGTAGATTTTTGACAAAGAGGGTTTCGAATGGTGGAGAGAGAATCATTTCCCCATGCCCATCATACTAAATGTCTATTCAGGATTATTGCAGGTATTGCAGAATAAAGTGAAACGCGAAACACCAGGAAATAAAGAAAAAAACCTACAGATAGACAGGTGTATTAAACAAAACAAATTCCTTACCCTAACAAATTAAATCAATCTTAATAAATTAAATATTTTAAACTATTGTGTTTTAATTTATTTCGATACTTTAAATATATACGAAAAAAAAATATAAAAATAATTCATTTAATATCTGTTGAAAGTAAAATTCTAAACATAAGTAATTATTTTATTTTTCATTCACATTAATTAATATCCAACTTTTCACATCAAGCATACGCAATGTGGACCCGCGTTTCAACGAACATTTACCTATTTTATAATACCAAAATTGCATAGATTTAAGTCATATCTATTAAAAACCAATGTTCGAAAGATGTCATAATATTTCTGTGTATTCTAGCCTTCCTCTACCAGACGGCGAATAAATTAGAAATGTTCCCCATCGCGTATACGCCATGCATGCATGCCCCATCGTCTTTAAAACGGATTAAGTCCGGCACTTAACCAGGCAGCATAATTAAAAAACTTAAAGCAAGTGCACCAGTTTCGGGGGAGTGGGAAATAACAATAACGAACTTGTGTGCTGGCGGGGAAGCATGAAGGATGAAATTTAAGCCCTGGACACATGCGCGGATCCACGGGGGGTGATATGGGTGATATATCACCCCCCACTTGGGTGAAAAGCGAAAGAAATTTTGGTATTCAACAAGTAAGCAACAAAAAAATTGTTCTGATATCACCCCCCACTACAAAATCCTAGATCCGCCACTGCCTGGACATGTCAGTGACAAGCTGTCTCGCCATCGACTGGCGGTCTTCGCTCCAGCTCCAACCTCAACCTCCAACCTCTTTCACAGCTCCTTCTCGCTTTTATGTCCTTTCTCCGCCTGGTGACAGTGAAGCCATCCAAGCATGCCACCCCATCACCACATCCTGGCACAGGCATCGGCAAAAGTTTGTTGCCTTGGTCAAGTTTTGGACACGATAATTAACAACTTATAAATTCGAAAATTGCCACAGCAACTTTAACCAATTTGCAGATATCCCCAACCTGTTGGTCATATACAGAACTCATTCACACACCCAGAAAGTTATCCAGTGTTTGACGTCATTAGATAGACGAAAAAAAAAGAGCAAAAAGCATAACAACAATTAGGTCTACAATCCTATGTAACGCCTACTAAATGACCAGGAAAAAAAATGCTGCAGAGGCGTAACGAATATGGAGCAGAATTGTACATTGAATACCCGTATATTGTCCGCAGATAAGGAGCAACTATCTTATCAGCAAATAGCAAATACAGCGCGATACGATAGGGAAGCGAAACGAAAAGCCAACTTTCACTCTCAGGAAATGCAAAAAAAAATATAGAAAAAATATCAGAGGACCCTAATCAAAGAGCTCCAAAACTACTTTGTCCAGGTCAAAGGCCAACTTTCGACCCACCAGGCCAACAATCACGGATTTAATAAGCCAAATCCCAGACCATTGACAAAAAAAAGAACGAGAAATATCAACTTGAATGGTAAATATTCAACAGGCAAAAGGCCTTTGCGGGCCATCAAAAAATTCTGGCTCTGGCTGCTTTAGTGTTTAAATGGCTGGGATTTGGGGCTCGAAGTGCCTTTAACTGCGAATTTCAAGGCTTCGGCTGATGCGATTACTTATCAAATTGGATTTCTTCATCGACGTCCCCGTCCTTCTATTTTTACTTCTTCTGAGTTGTTTGTCGATGGCTTAAAGTGACAGACGCATCTTAAACTTGAAACACTTTCAATGGGCAAAATAATCTTGAGATATGAATTGAAGAACATTAACTTTTTAATTGGTTTGAACAGGAAAATTGTATTTACCTCGAATTCGAGACTGTTTTAAAAATGCAGATGAAAAAAAGAAGTGTTACCGAATTGTTTAAACAGTTCGGAACATTTTATCTATAATAACCTGTGTTTTTTTTTAATGCTTAATTTATGTATCCAACCTTAAAGCTAAGTAAATTAATCGTTCCTTACCTTTTCACTTCTGCAACCCTCTTTTTCCACCACAATTAATTGTTTTCAAAATAACTTGTATTGTTTGTTTTACCCAAAATCGGGATTATTAATCATCTCCTTGGGCCCAGGTCATTAATATTCAAAAGAAGCCTTGAAAAGCGCTCTTGGCGTATGCAAATCAAAGAAAAAATTCAACACCAAAGCCGCAATAAACGTATTCACTGAGTTTATTTTCCAAATATTTTTGATATTTATGCGAAAAGCAATCTATTCAAATGGCAGGCGACTGAGTCTCCTTTTTGTCCTGGCACGCACACCGTCGAGGGAAAACCAAAAACAGAAACACGGACCCGAATCCGTATCAAAAACCGCTCGCAACCGCCGTGACCAAAGTGACAGGATAAGAGTGGCAGGATGTTGGAAGGACCGCTTGCCACAACGACAGGATAGCCAATGCTAGACGATGCGCCATTCAACGCTACCATATGTTAGCGATTTCTGCCTGTCCACCGAATCGCCGATTCAACGGTGGCTGCAGGAAAGCTCTGCTTTTCCGGCCGTAAGCCTTCGGAAAACTTCGTTTTCCGCCGAACGGAAAGCTTCGCGGCTCCTTATCAGTGGGCGGCATGCTGCTGCGGCTGATAACGAGCTGGCCAGTAATTATAAAGGGTATGATAAAGAATACTTGGACTATTTCAGCGAGTTGGAGAGCCATTCTATTAGGCAAAATACAAGGTTTTCCATTGAAAACATGTAAATGGTTTTTATAGATTTTGTAATTGAATATTTGAATTCCTATAAATGTTTTTTATATTATTGTAAAAAAGTAATTAGTTAATTCAAATTTACATAAAAAAAGTTATATTATAAAAAGAAAATCTACACATAAAAAAAACTTGGTAAAATTAACCAATATAATTGTCAAACAGTCCTCTACCACAAAAATTGTCAATTCTACCAATTAAATAGTTACTTTCAAAACAACAAATACACGCAAGGGGCTGTCCATATATTACGTAATCACCTAGGGGGGGGGAAGGGGTCAACCAAATGATTACTCTAGTGCAAAACAATTTTTTTTTTGTATGAAGAATTGATTACATGGGGGGGGGGGGGTCAAATATCGCCAAAATGGTGATTACGTAATATATGGACAGCCCCCAATTAGCAAATTCGCGCACCCAAAGCAAAACAAAATACAAACAACTATTTTTTATAGTTACGTAACTATCCGTATAGGTAAATTTTACCAATAAAATTTTTTTTTCGGTGTACGCATAAATATAAATCTTTATTTAAAAAATATTTAATAAATTAGATTACTATAAATTTAAATTATAAATTTGTAAGTAACTTTAAGTGTAACCCTTAATATTCAAAGGATCACCTATAAAAAAATATAAATATACGTTTCAAAAATATTTTATAATTTAAGTTATTAACTCTAACCTAAATAAACATAAATAATAAGGTATAACTAATAAATCTTGAAACAAACAACATTTTAAAGACGAATTACCAACCAACTTAATGTAATAGCCGAAGTAACACAATTTTCTTTTTAATATAGCGAAAGGGCATTTTCAATTTCGCAGCTTACACTCGCCTTGGCCTAAAGAGGGTTAAGGGAGGGCTGTTTCGCAGCGAATCCCTGCTGGACGTGCAAAAACATTGCAGCTTTTGCGTTCATTTGCCGGAGAGCCGCCCTGAGGCGAGGTACTTTACTTTATGTCCGGCTTAGGTGTCCTTGCAGCACTTGACATTTGCCCCGATCAACCCCTCAACCTGTTGAGCTTAACCGGCGTTGGGAAATTGGAACAGCTGCATCCATTTTGCCCCTTGGCATATTGTTGAGGAGCACTTTTGTTTATCTCCCTATGCTGGAAGTGCTTATTTACTTTCTTCGTATTTTGGGCACATCAAGTAATTGTTTTATGCCTTGTTATTTTCTGTTTGCATGAAATGGAATAGTTTTTATACTCACCTTCCCTTTTAATTTCGGCATACCAAGTATACGCAAAGTCTGTTTACCTAATTAACATGTTAACTTTTATTTGAATGATGTGATTGAATTGAATTCTAAATTGTCCAGTGAATTCTCACCCATAAGGCACTTTCCCTATATGTACAGAAAACTTTCAACCAAGCTCAAGACAAATAAGAAATGAAATCGTTTTCAATGTGAAATCAATTTTGGTTTAATCAACTTATCAAAAAACTTATACACTCAAAAGCCAAATAAAATAAAACTAAATATAAGCGACTTGGGGGTCTTTTCAGCCAATAGTCAGTCGAACCAATCAAAATACTGGGACACGGATTAGGTTTATGCTTATGGCTACACTTGGGCGGTAAATACAAATAACACTTACAGACGAATACATGCCTAAGTTTGGTGTGGTTGCGCGTACGCTTAAATTAGGTTACAACAGCTTAAGACTTAGTTTTTGGGGGGAAATGGTACAGGTAATTAACACTAAAATGGATCGCATGCTGCAGTGTCTTCGATATGGCTTCACTTAAAGTTAGGGCCTTCAGTTGAGCTTTCCTCGAGGGAACTGTGTGGCACACTCCGGCTTAATGATGCCGCGCATGCGCTCTTTTCGGCTTCTGCATTGTTGGCCAGTCCAATCTCGCCAGCGAGGGCAAGCTGTTCTCACCATTGTTATTGGCGATGGTGCTCTGCAACGAAGACGTTGGCGCTTGGAGGGTAAAATCCGATGGCAGCATTATTGGCTGCACGGTGCTGAAGTTGACCATCGGCGGTGAGAGGGGCGCATAGCTAAGACGGCCCGTGAGGTTGTTGTTATTGGTGGGTGGATTCGAGTTGGGTCCAGGCAGTGGCGACTGTGGCGGCGCCACGTTCAGGTTAAGTCCCGGACTTCTGAAAAGATAGCTCAGATTAGATTTCATTCATAAAGAAGTGTCAAAAAGTGAATTGGTGACTTTTTTCCCCAGTCAAAAGTGAGTTTGGAAAAAAAGATCATTCCGTTTTATAATTTCCTAATTAAACTACATTAAAATAAAATACTTTTAATAGTGTTCCTGATCCATAAAACTGTTAAATTGATTAAGTTATAAAAGAAAATATGTAAGGTGCAAAACCTGTTAAGTATAAATTAAAATTTGCAGTTACTAAAATGAACAAATTTAATAGCGTGAACCACATTCCCGTGATTAAAAGTGGATTAACCGTTTGAAACTACTTCTATTCTATACTAAAATATATATTCTTTTAAGTTAGGTGATCCAAAATCAAGTGCTTTCATTTAGGAACTCAGACCTTGTGGCCTCTATTTCTTGGCTGAATCGCCCTGTCTTAGCTTAACTTTCATATTGACAGTCACTATGGGCATCTTAGAGCTTAAAGGGACGAGAGAATGAGGATTATGACAAGGCTTCTATGTACAGCAAGTCGTTTGGGATAAAACTAGGTGAAGTAATCTCACCTCTGCTGGGTTATTGTGAAGACCGACTTGCTCACAATCCGCTTGCCCGTATGCCAAATGCGTCCAATGTATTTTATTCGCTGGATGGCAATGATCGCCAGCGCCACAGTCCTAAACAAAAAGGGAAAAATGTTGTGTAAATTAAATAACCCAATCCAATAAATCACAAAACTTACTTGAACTTCTTTTTGATATTTCGCTGTGGGGGCTGCGCAGCTCCGCCTCGCAGATTCTGTAGGGCCAACTGCTCACTGGCCTGGTAGCCCTCCAGCGTGAGCTTCAGATATCTTTTCTGGTAGACCAGCGCCTTGCGATGCGACTCCACGCGCAAATAGCGACCAATCAGCTGCCGGCAGCGCTCCTCCAGCTCGGTGACATTGGTGTTACCAGAGCCGCCCAACTCCTCGCACTTCTTTTGCAGGGCAATGCGTTCGCCCACCAAAAACTGAACGGTCTCGGCCATCTGCCGGTTCTCCTGGGTATTCTCCGCCAGCAGAGTGTTGATCTCCTTCATCTTCTGCAGAAACTGGGCCGGCACATTGTCATCGGTGCTGTGGGCCAGTCGATCGTTGGCCTGGGCCAAGGCCTCAGCTAGTTTGGCCTCCCTCTGACCGGAACGACTCACATCGAAGCGGAGCTGTGTGACCTTTTGGTCCAGGCAATCCCTAGCTGCCTCTGCGGTTAACAGCTTGGACTTTAGTTCATGGATTTCGGCCTGGAGTTTTACGTTCTCCTGGTGCTGGCGGGTGCGTGTGTTGGCTCGGCGCGTCTCGGCCTCTTGCAGCGTGACTAGCCTAGCCTCCAGGCTCTCAATCTCGCTGGCCTGCAGGGTCAGACGTTCGTTAAAGTGCTCCAGCTCTGATTCAGCGGAATCCTTGTCGCGGGACAACTTCTCCATTTCCTGCTTGAGACGTTCGCAATAGGCCACCCGCTCCTGCAGCTCCTTTTCGTAACGCTGACGTTCACGCTCACTGCTTCGCTGAGCATCTGCCGATCGCTCACGCTCCCTTTCATTCTGAGCGGCCAACAGTTTAATTTCGCTGCGCAAACGATCTCCCAGTTCGGATTCGAAATCAGCTCGTGGCGATTTCCTCGGTGAGTCGCCAGGTGACTTGAGCAGCAGGGAACTATTCCGGCGACTTTCCGCTCGCTGCAGGGAAGTCAGCTGCGTTTGGAGACGCTCACAGCGTTCCCGCTCCTGATCCAACTGCTTGTGCAGCTCGTCCTCCGCATCCAGCGCAGTCTCCAGTCGCTTTCTCATGGCTTCTATGATCACCACATCCTGCTCTTGAATGTCCTGCGAGTGCTGCTTTTCGCCCAGCAGCTCCTTGCTCATTGCCTCGCATTGTTCCCGTTCGACGGCCAATTGAGCACGTAGCGCTTCCAGCTGATTCAGCAGCTCCCGCTCGCCAGTGAAGTTCTCATCGTCGGTTCCGTTGCCAGTTCCTGGCAAGGCCTCCTCCTCCGTTTGCACACCCTTCTGCTGCTTCTTGTCCAGATTGTTCTCCTCTTCGCTTTCGATGGCTTTGAGGATGTTGGAATCCAGCTGGGCGGAGTAGTTCAATTCCTTTTCCACCTGCTGGGCAATCTCGTCCACCGAATACTGCTTCGAGCTGTTCTCGCTGTTCTTCAGGCGCTCCAATTCACGTTCCAGGGCGAGAACCTGCAGCTCCAGATCCCCGCAACGCCGTAGCGCAGCTTGCAGCTGATCAGCCTTAATCTTGACTTCGCTATTGAGGATTTCCAGCTCCCGTTTACGAGCAGCTGCTGCATCCCCGCACTGTTCATGGGCAGCACTGACGCAATTCAGTTCCTTGCGGAGATTCTCTCGATCGGCAGCTTCCTGGGCAGCTGTTTCCAGAATCTTGGACTCGAGGGATTCAATGCGAAGCCTATACTTTACTTCGCTCTCCTCGTGGCTTTGCAGATTCTGGTCCTGACGACTCAGCTTCTCCCTCTCCTGCTCCAGTTGCTTCTGCAGCTGCTGCACTTTGTTCTCCAATTCACTCTGCTGTCGCTGCTTTTCCGTTTCCAAATTGGAAAGCTTTAGTCGCAACTGCTGGACTTCCGGAGGACTTATTGGTCTTGGCATTTCCGGTGTGCGCATCAGCAGACTGGGCGTCTTTAGCTTCGAGTCCTCTGTGAGATTGGAGAAGTTGATGTGCCGCGGAACCAGACCAGGTGTAAGGCCATCGCTGCTCTGGGCCGTGACTCCCAGGGCCTGGAAGTAGTGGGGATGCTCGAAGGTGTTGATTGGATAGGGGGCTATGAAACCGCTTAGGTCGTCGGTGCGCTTGTGCGTTAAATTGGCCACCGCCTCTTTGGAGGTTTCCTGTAATAAAGAAAAGATAAATATGAGAAGGGGTTCTAAGGGATCAATTCAAGAATGAGGTGTAAGTATTATATCCTTATCCAAAGCGGCAGGCACTCACCATTGTCTGGTGCAGGAAGACGCCCGCACCATCGCTCATCTGGAGGGGAGCGTTGAGGCTGCGCATGGCTGCTCGACGTTCCACATCCGGCTCGGGGAACTCTGTAATCGATCCGATGTCGCTGAGCGTGCGGGCACTCAACTTGCCACCGCTACCTTCCTGCTTGCCCCCTGCTCCTGCCGCGGATGAGAGCAGGCTGCCATCCTGGTGGGCAGCCTGCAGTTCCTTCTCCTTCGCCTCCAGTTGATCGCGCAGGTGATCTATCTCATCGTTCTTGTCCGCCAGCATGGTCTCCATTAGATCCGGAATGGCCAGTCGATTGATCATCTCAGTGCGTATCTTATCCTTTAGCTTTCCGATCTCCGCACTCTTCTGCTGCACTTCGGCCTGCAGCTTATCCACCACACTGCGATCCGGTTGGGTGCGAACTGTGACTTCGGCCTCCAGTCGCATTATCTCCTCCTTGCTGCGCTGCAGCTGCTGCCGCTGGGTGGCCATCTGCTTGTCCCGCGCAGCCAACTGTTCGCTTAGGTTCTGGACTTCACCCTGGAGTTCATGTACCCGGTTATTCAAATCGGAGGTCCCAGCACGATGCAGTTGCTCGGCCCGTTGGCGCTGCTCCTCCAGGCGATTTTGCAGTGTGCATATCCGCTGGGTCTGCTCGTCCATGCGACCCTGCAGGGAGTCCCGGTCATGTTGAAGTTCCTGTTTGAAAATAAAATAATTTTCAGTTTATTATTTAAATGAAAATTTAAGTTAAATTAACTTTAAGTCTCTAAAATTCCTCTCATTTTATAATGTGAGTAAATAGTTAAATATCATCACATTTTCTCTATAATTATACCCTTGCAGAGGGTATTATGATTTCAGTCAGAAGTTTGCAACGCAGTGAAGGAGACGTTTCCGACCCTATAAAGTATATATATTCTTGATCAGCATCACTAGACGAGTCGATCTAGCCATGTCCGTCTGTCCGTCTGTCCGTCTGTCCGTCTGTCCGTCCGTCTGTCCGTCCGTCTGTCCGTCCGTCTGTTTCTACGCAAACTAGTCTCTCAGTTTTAAAGCTATCGGGCTAAAACTTTCCCAAAAGTCTTCTTTCTGTTGCAGGTAGTATATAAGTCGGAACGAGCCGGATCGGACAACTATATCATATAGCTCCCATAGGAACAATCGGGAAAAAAAATGTAAAAAAATTATATCTTGGGTGTTTTTGAACCTAGAACCTCCTACTTTTGGAAATGCCATTTTTTATCTATTTCTGAATTTCGAATAAATTTTTATCAAAATCGGACGACTATATCATATAGCTGCCATAGGAACGATCGGAAAATTAATGGGAACATAATAGGAAATAAATGATTGCTTCGTTGACTTTTATTGTATTCTCTTCTACTCTGGAACATCACTCTTTTTAAATGTTTTCGAATTTCGATTTTAATTTTATCAATATCGAACTACTATATCATATAGCTGCCATAGGAACGATCGGAAAATTAGTGATTAATAGGAATTATCTGCAAGGGTATATAAGCTTCGGCTGGCCGAAGCTAGCTTCCTTTCTTGTTTTAGGATTCTACTGCGTCAAGTGGTTATTTCATATTTTCTGGTGTTTGTGGGTGAGTCAATGGCCGTTCATTTGACCGTTGGCTCCATCTGCATTTAACCCTTTCCAACTTCAATTAAAGTGGATATACATATGTATCGTATCTCTCTGCACTGTGGTTGTGGGAGGAAGTTAAAATAAAATATAACACTCGAAATGGAAAAATATTTGAGAATATTTTTCTTATCTAACCTAATTATAATACTTTGGTTTTGTTTGAATGACAAAGTCTCGTTTTTTTTAATGAATCACAATAAAATCAGCTTGGTTTTTATTCGAAAAAAATTTCCGAGTCAAAAAAATAAAAATAATTATTTTTATAAGTTTTGTATTCATTACAGTTAAAATTACTATTGATCTAAATTTATAAATGAGTCAAAAAAAAATAACAAAATTTTTTGTTTTAAGTTTTGTATTTATTAGAGTTAAAAGTACTACTTATTTAAATTTATAAAACCGATTTAACTAAATTTTATGCAGATTGTCTGGCGATAAAAACGCTCTTTAAGTGCACATTGCCATTCACAAATTCCCCCACTGTTCTCGTTATCTTTGCGTTTGTACTTGCATCTCTTTGCTGTTGTTTACTCGGTTTGATCCATTTATATTCATGCGGGTATGAATGCAGCCTCAGCTTCCCCAGCAATCGCCACAGCCCCTTTTCAACCATTCAATCTCCCCTTTTTCCAAACAACTCAGCGGGATGCGTGCCATAGCATAAAGAAATTTATGGAGGCATTACCGCATATTAGTGTTTCAATTGGGCTTCAGTGCGAGAATGCATATTGTAAACAAGATGGGCTTCTGGTTTTTTGTTTTTTTGAGTTCGGATTCCGAGTGACAAAGGATGGATCAGTGGGTGATGAAAATGTGGCAGGTGCCAGAGGCGCCAAATGATTTGTTTTTCAATCGATTTTCAAGTGGAATGAAAATGGGGGGTGGGGGACAGCATATGCATCTATTTTTGAAGTGGAACAAACCGGGCATGTGGAAAGGGAACAGGGAGCGATGTATTTATGGGACAGCGTGTGCCAAATTCCCAAAACTTTCTGCCATAAATCACATATCTCAACCAGAACAATCGCACACTGAGTCCACAATGAATGCATGAAAAAAAGCATTGTGACAACTGGCGGCACAACAAATTAAATTATATATTTTTATTTTCATTTATATTATGATTGCCTTCGGCGGAATTCATCAAAATAAATAAACATTCGCTGCCGCACATCAATTGTCGCACTGAGAAACCTTGATCGGATATTAAAAGCTCCATTTGAGAAACTCACTCGCAGCGGAATCTTTGGCCCCTGAAACATTTTCAAAACTTCCGCAATTTGCAACCAAATTGTTAGATTAAATTTAACAAAATTATATATTTATATATGTATAAATCTGGCTAATATTCAGTTTGCGATCAAAAATGATTTATATTATTGCGAACATTTCTCCCGATTCAACCGTTCACAGTGCCATTCTGAAGGCAACTGAGAAGATCGAGAAAACTAAGAGGGTTTATCATACAAAAATTATTGTTGATGCTGATGGAAAAACAAGAGAGAATGAATCTAAATATAGATACTCTGCGACCAACCGTTGAATTTTGAATAAGCGATTTAGCAAAGACACCAGGATAACCGTTTCGAGTTCGAATATACATGTAAAGAGGTTGGTGTATGAGATATTTCGCGTTTTAGCGGGTGCACAAACCCTACCGGTACAAACTTTTTTTTAAAAAACAGCATTTTCTAGATATCTTTAGCGGAAATTTTATCAATTATAAAGTAGGTCAGTAAAAAGGCTTCAATATTTAACTATAGAAGTCACAACAAAGACATATTTCACTCATACAATAACTTATTTAGGTAAGTTTATAGCCAAAAACTTTCGGTTTTTCAATTCTTCCACTTTTATATATTTTAGAAAACCACTGAACAAGATGAATCCACAGTTCGAGGCTATTGGAAAGGCTTTTGTTGAACAATATTACAGTGCACACGATAACGCGAAAAATCATGAAAATTTGTCCAAATTCTACAGCGAAACCGAATCTTTAATGACCTGCGACGGAATTCAGATAAAAGGAGCAGAGAAAATTTTGGAAAGAATCACCAGTATGCGTGTTAAAAAGATCAATCGAAAGATCACTGCGTTGGACTATCAGCCCACCCTGGAGGGCGCCGTGCTGATCCATGTAGTTGGAACAATTCAGTGGGAAGGTATTTGGCCGGTCACCTTCACCCAAGTGTTTCTGCTCAAATCGTCAAATAATCTCTTCTACATTGGGCATGACATTTTTCGAATTATTTTACCAAACAAATTGTAATTGTAATTGTAGACTGCATTTGATATTGGTATTCTTGATTTTTGCCACATTTAAATTTCGTGTACTGAAGATATGATTAAATGCCACTTAATAGAAGTGATTAACACAAAATAATGTAAATTTATATTGATTATATTCAAGTTAATTGAAGTGATTAACACAAAATAATGTAAATATATCAAAATATTCGATTACTACACACAAAAAAATTGGAATGGTAAAATTTACCTATACGGATAGTTACGTAACTATTAAAAATAGTTACGTGTATTTAGTTTTTGCTTTGGGTGAGCGTCTTTGCTAATTCTGTGTATTTGTTGTTGTGAAAATAACTATTTAATTGGTAGAATTGACAATTTTTGTGGTTGGGGACTGTTTGACAATTATATTGGTTAATTTTAAAAGGGGGGATCAATTTTAAGGCTATAAATTCGATGGTTTAAGTTTTTTATACTTTAAATATCTTATTCTTATTAAGCTTTTAGTAATTTACTTACCACACAGCCGGCTCGCATCTGATGGACCTGCATCTCCAGGTCGCGAATCCGTTTGATGGCCGCCTCCTCGACGCGAGTGTGCCGGTCCAGCTTCTCGGTGACCCGTTGAACGCCTTCCACGGTGAGCGATGGATGCGAGGGAGAACCCGCCGCCGTGGGAGCCTTACTGCCATGAATTGAGACATCTTCGGTCACACTTAGGCTGGCCGAATTGGAGGCCGTGTTGGAGTTGTGCAGGGATTCCAGGACCTTGGTCTTCTGGTCCAACGTCGTCTCAATGTCTCGCAGCTTTTCCGCCACTTGACTCAAAACCGCACCTTGTTCGGCGGTTGGTCTACCCTGCTGCAGCTTCTCCTCCAGCAAGCGAATGCGGGATTGATAGCCCTCCCCAATGTCCGTCTTCAGGCTGTGCACCTCCTGCTGCAGGGCATCGTTATCCCTCATCTGCAAGCTCACATACTCCTCCAATTGCTTGGCCTTCTCGCCCAGAACTTGTTCATTGAGCGCCTTGGTTTGGACTTGGGTCTCCAGTTCCGAGATGATCTCGCGCAGCACAAAGATCTTGTCAATGGACGCCTTCAGCTCCACCTCGAATTTATCCCGCTTGGCATTCGACTCGCTGAGCTGATGATTAATCTCCCGAAACTGTCCTTCAAGTTGTGCATACTGTATAGAGATAAACGGTATATTAGTAAGGTTTTTTAAAAATAGAAATAGAAAAGATTTATGGAGAAATGTGATGAGAACGGTGCGGGTGCGGATTTCCAGATTAGTGACAAACTTACATGCTTTCGCTTCGCTAACTTCAACTATTTTTTGAGGGTGCACGCAGTGGGAAAAGGAAACGGGTGCAATGGATTTTTAATTATAATTGCGGTTTGGTTTATTGGGTGCATGCAAAGAGTTGTAAATATATTTATTAGATTGATTAACACAAATACAATAGAGTTAAGAATGTTAAGACATGTGAAAAAAAAACATAAAAATTAAATAAAACAAAATAAGAAAATAAGTAAATAAATTCAACATTAATTGGAAACTTATTTACATGCTAATACGTCAAATTCACCATTTTAAAATATTCCAAGCCACAACAAAGAAATCAATCTTAATCTTACACTTATAGATTATTTATAGATCTTTGTAACATTTTAAAAATATTCCAAACCACAACAAAGAAATCAATCTTTATTTTACACTTATATATCACTATGGACGGCAGTCCATGTAGTGACGAAGCGCACCAGGAGAGTGTGCGAAGGCGACTACTATATATACACGAAGAAATGAAAATCTGCTGTGATAGTCCGATCGTAATGAGTAATACACCAAATTAAAGGTATTGCTAAAACTTAAAGGATTGCATACCAAGACCTCAAGAAAATCAATTGGTTTGGGAGGGAGAGCGGTGAAAGTGTAAAAGTGAAAATTTAGAAATTTGGATCTGTTGGGGCCGGTGGGGATAATTGGCCCCCCGGACTACATTAGTTGTATTGCTACTGAAAATGCGCTTAATATGAGGGGTCATATCAGAAAATCGGACGCTCCGTTCAAAAGTTATAGCCAAAATAAGATTTTCTTCTTCTTCCCAAAATGAAAATTTAATTCTGTTTGTCAGTTTGTCCAAAACATGTTTTTTAAGTTCTGAAAATTTGATATGACGTTCATCACATCGATATAAACAACTTTTGTTCTACCACTTTTGGAAAAACCCGCTAGCTTAGCGGGAAAACAGCTATAAATAGCTAAAATTCGGAAAGCCGTAACTTCTATACTACTAAAGCTACAGACTTGTGCTGCATCTCGTTTGAAAGGTATTTTTAAATGCTATAAACGCCTTCTATATGCAATTTGTGTAAATGTAATAGTTTAAAAGATATGAACAAAAGAAAATTGGTTTAAACTTTTTTTTTTAGCTTTTTTTTAATTTTCTCAAAAACGGCTCTAACGATTTTCCTTACAACTTTAAACTGTATAGCCCTTGAGATTCCTTAAATTTTGGTATATAACACATTACTGTAAAAAATCACGTTTAAAAATTATTAAGAAACGAAAATAGCCACTTTTGCCAGCTCATAACAATTAATGCTGCCTAATGCTGTCATTTACGAGCCAAACAGATTTGGGCCAAACAAAATTTTTACATTTTTGATTTGCCTGAAAATTTTTTTTACATGTTCTATTCGGAAAATAAGCAATCACGTGTATCAGGATTTGTCCGAAAAAAAATTATTTTTTAGTTAGAATTTTTTAAAGTTTTCCAAAAATTGACAATTTTGAAAAAGTACCCTCTCATTGAAAATCTTTATCTCCGGTTATACGAATCCGCGTGACTTCATGTGTTTTGATTTAATTCTTCTAAAACCTCTTCTTTAAAAAAAAAATGTTAAAAAAAAAAGTTTGAAAATCTTTATCTCCGGTTATATGAATCCGCGTGACTTCATGTGTTTTGATTTAATTCTTCTAAAACCTCTTCTTAAAAATAAAAACAAATTAAGATTCTAAAAAATTTTGTATTTAAATTTTTTTTTATAAATCAATATATGCGCCATATTGTTAGTTACAATCGATTTTTGTAAACAGTTGGAGCCATTTTTAGTTTTTAAAATATCGAATTTTTTTTAAAATGGCCTCTGCTTTTTTTTATGAAAACACGTTGCAGCAAGTAGGGCTACTCTCTCACTCTTATCGGATCCTTATGGAATTCATGTTTTCTCATCGTTTACTAGTCCTTTAACAATTTTTAATGATTAAAAGTTAAGTTTTAAGTGTTTTAACAATTATTGAATGACAAAAAGTAATTTTTTAATCTTTAAAAAAATTACAATTATTTATCTAACGTGCTTAGAAGCATTAAATTTTGTATGTGCATATCCAAACTGTATTTTAGGGTCAAGGAATCGGTAAAATTGTTTTAAACCGTTCCATTATACAATTATTAACTTTAATAAATAAAAAATAAATAAATAAATAAATTAATAACTAAGTTATATGGGGATGAGTTTTGGTCATGGTATGAGGTATACTAATATGTAAATTAAACCCAGGGTATAAATTGTCCCTTTAAAAACTTCTGATATCAAACAAAAACACCTCTTAACGAGGTAAAAAAATAGTGACGACCGCACCTTCAACATACAAAAGATCTGATATCATATTTTGTGACGAAAAATAATTTTACATTCGAAAATATAAAAACACTTTCTAAAATGTACTTTTTCGGCACGCTACAATAGAAAATGTTCGTGTGGGTAAAATCTTATAAATTTGTCTGAAGCGGGCCGAATGAGTAAATTTTAGAAAGTGTTTTTATATTTTCGAATGTAAAATTATTTTTCGTCACAAAATATGATATCAGATCTTTTGTATGTTGAAGGTGCGGTCGTCACTATTTTTTTACCTCGTTAAGAGGTGTTTTTGTTTGATTGTTCATAACACCTCATATATCATTTCGAAACAAAGTGCATATATGAGGGTGACATTGAAATAATTCCCAACCCCCCAGAGAACTGCGACTTGAGGTGGATTGGCTAAATGGAATCGGATTGAAAGACTCCGACTCGCACGCTCTTAAGTGTCTATATCTTCGGGTCTATAAATATGTCGGCACATGCTTACAAAAGCTCTGGCATATATACAGATGCCGCCCTTGACTCCGTTGAATAGCCCCCACAGGGGGATTTACAATTGAATTATGCCCAACAGGTGCCCCTCATGCGATTTGGTAAACTCTTCAAGGAAATGGCTTCCAGAATACAATTCTTTTCAAGCAGTTTTGTGTTAATATGTGCGCAATTGTGTCAGTTAATAAAAAGTAAGGCCACATGCTGGATAAACTTAAATACTTATATGCCTATAACCGAAACTTATAACCAAAACTAAAGCTAAGGAATAATACAAAACAATAAATAGAAGGAATACAAAATAGAGAGATATGAAAAGACAGAGGAAAAGACTTTGTGAACCCAGGCAAAAACGCAAACGAAAGTAAAACCAAGCCCAAAATCAAGATCAAGATCAAGATCCCAGAGATCATAGTTAGGAACCGTGGACGGGACTCACCTCCTCGGAGGCATTGGCATAGGAGCTGTGCTCCTTCTCTTTGTCGCGCAACTGAGCCTTCAGTCGCTCGATTTCGCGCTGGAACTCGTCGCGCTCTTGTTCGCGCTCCGCGGCCTGATCCTCCAGGAATCGCCTGGTGTCCTTCAGCTGCTTGTCAGCGGTATCGATCTGTGTTTGTGTGTGTGTGGTTATGGGTCAGAGGAGAGGGTATCGAAACGGATAAATAACCTGGCTTACGGACTACTCGAATTTATTTGGATCATGCGTTTAGCACTCAAAGTAAAACGGGGTTTTGGGGGAAAACTCAAAAGGGAAAGATGATCTGTGGGACATATGCTTTCTAAACTCACCTGAGATTGCAGATCCTCGCGGTCCTTTTTGCCACACTCCACCACTTTGTCGCCCTCGCGACAAAAGTCCTCGATCATTTGCAGCAAGGTAACTGTGGAGTTCGCCTGATCCCTGGACGGTTGCTCCTTGACCGGCGAGGATGAGAGCAAATGGCGCGCCCGCTCCTGGAGGGCTAGGAAACTGGCCGATGATTGATCCAAACCCTGCTCCTGCAGGCTCTTCATTGGCCCCAGGCCATAGCCCTCGTTGTAGTCCGTGTGGTTGAGGGAGTTCAATTGGGAGAGCTGATCCCTGAGGGCCTGCAGCTCCTGGCCCAGTTCCGCATTGCGATCAATAGTGTGGCTCAGCTGCTGTTGCAGATTCTGTCGATCAGCCTCCGACTTGATCAGGCGATTCTTGAGCTGCACCAGCTGGAAGGATAGCTCCGAGGCATTTCCCGCAGCCTGCTGAAGATCCGGAGGCAACGAGGTGTGCGTTTTTCCCGCCTCCGGATTGCTGTTCTTCCGCTGACTGGCCACGCCCATCTGCTGGTCATTCAGGGAGTTTGTGCGCAGGAACTTGGACAGAACTTGTTGCTGCACCGCAGCAACTGTGGTCTTCAGACCATCCTCCGCCTCGCAGCAGAGTTCATGCTCCTGTTTTTCCGGCTCGTCCAAATGCTCCGAGGACTCGTCATGTGGTCGCTGTTTGTTCAGATCCTCGGACAAATGCAACAGGTAGGAAGCCTCTGACTTTAGGCGCTCCAGGCAATCATTCAAATCGAAGTCCTCACTTGGCTCTTCGTTGCTCTTGCTGTCGATGAACTGCACCAAACTGGGATCCTCCACAACCTCCAGCAGACTGTGCACATCCGGCACTCGGAGCATTTGCTTTGTGTTGTTCAGGGAGCTGCTGAGCGTCACCTCCAGGTCATCGCCCGCATCTTGACTGCGACTGTGGAACAGCAGGCGTTGCACTTCCTCCGAGAGTGTGGCATTCAGGTCCTCCTCACAGTTGGCCACACACTTGGCCAGCCGGCAGAGCACGCTGCGGAAACTCTTGGACAGCTCCCTCAAGCCATCCCGTTCGCAGATCACCTGTTCCAGGTCACGGGTCGCATCGAAGGTCGAGTGGCGCTTGTTCTTCCGATTCAGCTGCTTTTCGTATTCCAGTTTCATGCGCGACATCTGCGGGATAAGATATGGATATTTAATTTATATTTCATTCGAAGCATTTTTAATTGTTCCTCATATTAATAAAATAACATGTTATCGCCTATATATCTTCTTATATATTATACCAACTATCCTTAGTGTACACACAAAAAAATTTGATTGGTAAAATTGACCTATACGGATAGTTACATAACTATAAAAAAGGTAAAATAGTTACGTGTATTTTGTTTTTGCTTTAGGTGTGTGTCTCTGCTATTTGTTTGATTTTATTGTTGTGAGATTAACTATTTGATAGGTAGAATTGACCATTTTTGTCGTTGGGGACATGTTTGACAATTATATTGGTTAAGTTTACCAATCGATTTTTTTGTGTGTAGCATAGGTTTTTGGTAAGAACTGATTTCTCCCTAAGTGAACTCAATCAGTTTCAAATAAATAGTTGTTCCACTGGCAGTAACTAATAATTAATAACTTCTTCTTCAAGTAGGTACATTTATTTTAGATAATTATTATTCCATTTTATTTTAATTTAAATTTATTATTTAATATCTCGATAAATTTATTTAAGAAATGTTTTAGTTTTGATAGAAATACAAAAAGTAAGTGATTAACAATTTAGTTTAAATGTTCTTCCTAACAGTTTAATATCACGATTTTCCATAACTTTCCATAATGAATAAAATCTTTATATTCCGTACTCACCTCGTCGGCATGTTTAATATTCAGCTGAGTGATCTCCAGTTGACTCTTGGCCGTAAACTTCTCGCGCAGCAAGATCAGCTCCTTGGGCCAATGCTGATCGTCCACGGTGTTTTCCGACAACAAATTCTGAAAATGCAAATTGTTTACATGGATTAAAAACTTTTTGTTTATGGACAATGTGTGGAAAGCTGTTGCCACAGTCGGTTGCATATTGCATTGATAAAATTCGGAGACAGATCAAGCTTTCAGAAGAAACTTTTCCCGCCTTTCGCGCGGAGCATAAATATTTATGGCTACGTCTCAAAATATTTACATGATATAGATGGGAAATGATGTGGATCATCCAAAGTCGGAGATACAGCCGAGTGTGTCGAGTCCCTTGAGGGTGGCACAGACGGAAACGGAGCCAGATACATAAATCTTAATAAAAATCTTCCCCGCCCAAACGGATAAAAAGAAGAGAAAAAGGGAGTGAACAGAGTTGGGGTTTATTTTCGGATGAGACTACACACCCTCACTCACTCACATAAAATCGCATTAAATACAATTAAATCAAAGCTTAAATTAGCTCAAAGATGACGATTTAAAAGCAATTCTATGGATTATCATCACCCAAGCTGTCTTATCGCTGTGGTTTTTGCTCTACCTCTCCCCGTTTGTTCTCTCAATTCCCACTAAAGGGTCGTGATCCCGGCAGATTGTGAGTTTTCTTTGTTTTCAATATTTTCCAATATTTACTCGGGGCTTTTACGTAGGCAAACAATGAGGTACAGATTTCTAAGATCTTTATAAAATTGGAAAAATTAAATAAACGGTCATGTGCTCTTGAATTTTAATATTTTCTTTTGATATTATTTCAAGTAATTTAATTTCCCTTTGAAATTAATAAAACGCTCTGGGCTTCCCATTTGTTTATTTTTCCAAATAACAGCTAAAGCTTTTCCCGCAAATCTTTGTGCGAGTTAAATTTGAATTTTATTTTCGTCACTTGCATTTCTACATTTCATGTGCACTCAACATATAGTATATATAGGAATACGTGTATTTCGTGCAATGCTACAATATATTTTTAGATCTTTGCATAACAAGACGCGGCAATAAATCTCCAAACGAGCTGCGAAATCTTTAGGCTAATCCAAAATAGAAAGCAGAGTGTTTCTTCTTAAGAGTACAACTTCTTTCCTATTGGTTCATGTTGAGCAGTAAGGCCAGCAGGCTGTAGGCTTGATTCATGGTCTGAAATAAAGATGTCTTATAAAGGGAATCTCTGGTAAAATAAAAACCTTACAACCTTGGTAAACAGAGGCAAGCCAACATGAAAAAATCCGCCGGCTTTTAGGGTCATGGGACGATTTAAGTAGACCATAAACATTAGGATGAGGCGGCGGATTGGAGGATTCATATCCGGCCAGTCGGAATTATACATGCAATCGGTCAATATATTTGCAGAATCGATGACGGCATTACCATAAATGCTGGGCAGCATGATTTGCATGATCATGGCCAACAAATACTGCATCATGGCAGCGAATCCTGGTAGATCCTGCATTACGGGACTCTGTTTAAGGATCAACATGGTTATAACCGATAAAGAAAAGCCTATAACTATACTGACCATCTGCATACTGTATATGGTGAAGCATATTATCAAGGAACTGACCAGAATTTGGGTGAAAGTGCTCTTCGAAATGAAGATCTCGATGTCGAAAGCCTGTCGCTTGAGTCTGTGATGCACACGCACCAATTCCAGGAACTTCTCCCGCAGTTTCCTATCATCATGGCGAAGGCTACTCAATCGTTGACCCAACATTCGCAAACAGAGCGATAGATGCAGCATCATATACCAATTAACCCCGTCCATGGTTATATTGCAGACACAGACAATCGGAATGGTTATAGCCTGATAGATGAATGGATACCAAAAGAGGACCGGCTGATGCCAATCGAATGGTGTCCACATCCAAAAGGGCAGCCGATTGGGAATATCGAACAGGGGTTGGATCACAATAAAGGGAATCACACCGGCACTGCACAAACAGTAGAAAATGAAGACGCGGCTGTAGCGTCGATGCTCGAATCTCCACATATCCGCTTCCTGTTTGCTTTTCAACGCAAAAAGATCCGAGGTGCTCCATTCGGTCAAAATGCCCTGGGCCACATGGGCATACTTCCAGTTATTCAGCATTTTAGCCCCCAAAGCGGTTGTGGTCAAGCAGATCAATAGGACATCGGCTGTATGTTCGATATCCCTGCTCAGCATGGCCTCCACCCACAAAAGGACCATAAAGAGCAGGGTGAAGGGAATGTGCAGCAGATATCCCCGCCAATTGGTCCAATCCGGCCTGGAAATGGAACCGTTCTTGGGCCACAGACGCCACCACTCCAGAATTCCTGTCAAATATCGCACTGGTCGAATTCGGTCGTAATCCATTTCCGCAGTCTAAACTCCGATTAATACAATATCTTTTCGGAACTGCCTTTTATAGGGCTGGCCTAATTGATTTCCTTGATTGCTTAATTTTAGGGGCGGTTCTGGTTTCTTGACGATTCAATTAAAATTCACTTAGCCAAGCCAGTTGGCTAGTTTTACATGAATCTTTAGGGGCACTACTACCTCTACATTTTTTACCCATTTTAAATAAAACTTTGTTTAAAGGTTACTCTGATACATAAAAAATGTGTAATCACTATATCATATCATAATCAATATCCCTGATTTTTGACACATTTTAATAGTGAAAGAATGAAATCCAGTAAATAATCTAGCGTTGTTATTTAGAAACCTTAAATTGATTCCTGAGTTTAAGGATAAGAACCCAAAATTAAAGTAGATTTTAGCACTCTTACGCAAGGCGTTTCTTTCGGGGCCCCGGGAAGTTGACTAAATATAACCCAAATAAAGATACCAAGAGAAACCGAAAATTTCGCGCCTTGTACAAAAATAAACTCCTCATGGACCGATTTCGACTGGAAATGGGAATTCCTCGGTTTTAATTTCCTTTTTTTCGGGGAGAAAGGGCAACGACTTTTGAAGTCAATTGGGAGAAAGACAAGTCTTTGACAAAGTGCAGACTGTTTGTTTATTTAGTCTGTGTTTTTTGGAGGACTTTTTGAGTGATGGACTCTTAACAAATTTAGTTTGTTTAGTCATTTCCTGTTGCTTACTTTTGAAGTTTCTTTTTTAAGATCCGTAGTTTTCTTTTTTGATTCACAAATATCTCGACGCACCAAAAACCGTTAGATTTGAATCCAGGCACCAACACAAATTTCCAATTAATGGACACAATAAAACCACTTAATTTAGTTGTTTGTATGTACAATTATTTTCCGCTTTTTGGCAATGATTTGCCTATTTTGCGTTTCACGAGAACCACTTGAAGATCGCGAAGATCTGTAGAATCTATAGGTAGAATTCTCTCTCACTCTTTAGGCTGTGAGATTGTATTTTATTTAGATGAATGAATTATCCGATATAGACGTACGCACGCACTGAAGTAACGGTAAAGACTGAACGCCACCCAAAGCAGGCAGCCCATTATAATGAAAATCGGCGGAGAGAGCGGCGAGAGATCGGAAGAGATCGGAAGAGATCGCTGCAAGCAGTTCGCTGCACTGCTTGCTTCTCTCTCTTTCTCTGTGCGTGTTGGAATTAATTCAAATTTATGAGCGTTAATTTTGAAAAGTTATGTAGGCAGAACCACTCTTTCCTTCTTTTTTACTTGTGGGGGTGTTTCTGCTCCACTTTTCCCCTTTCATTAATCGCCATTTGAGCCACACTTACTGCTTTGACTTTATCAGCTCCATTTCATGACTTCATTAGATCGGTGTGAAGTAAATAAAATATTATGCTTTGACAACAGGACGAGCACATGTTTATCTTTCCACGAGAATTTGGCGCGCTCGTTTCTTGTTTATATATAAACATCTTTGCATTATCATATAGTCCGCAGAATGTCTGCGAAATTTGCTGTTGGCAAACAGAAGAAATCGACGGATAGCCCCCATATGATACATATAAAAGACTATTTTCTGACAGCATAAGTGGGGCGGAAAAGTTTTGGTGAACAGTGGTAGGTTTTTGTACCAGAATGATTTGAGTTTTCAGTATTTGAATAATGCGTAAGCATAGCAGTAGGTATAGGTTTAAAAAAATCTTGTAGATTTGAATATATCATAAACTTTATTTCAGTTTAAATAACTAAATGGTTCCCTGTTTTGCTTCGAAAGCCAATTTTAAATAATTTTGAAAATATTTGAGTTATTAAAAAATCGAAATAATTTGTATGTCAAGACTTATGACTAAAAATATAGTATCAATATTTCTAAGGTGATCACATAAGATTGGGTAATTTAATTTGTTTCATTTTTAATTTTTAATATTATATATTTGTTAAACTATACTATATTTTTTCTGTAAAACCCTTTTATTTACCAATGATTTTATCCCAGATTATATTTTCCTAATAAAAACATGACCTTTAACCAATATGCACTGTTAACACAATGGCAAATCCAGCAGTCTTTGACCTTCGATGGATTTATTTTGGTGTCGTACAAAAGAACAACATAAAGTGTCGCTGAGAAGCGCCATCATAGGGGAGGTCTTCTCTACCTATACCATCCATAGGCTGACACGTGGCCACCATATTTGGTGAGGCAGTGAGGATTGACGCGGCTGCTGGAAGGGATTGAGGCATCTGTCAACGGTTCTTGGGGATCATTGACTGCCGGGTATAAATAGAGGCATGCCCAGGTATCAAAGTGCACACTGATTTAATGCTACATAATTCGAAGTGAGTTGAAAGTTCTTTTGGCACACGTTTGTGGCAGCATGATTTTCATGTTGCTCTGTTTTTAGCCCTCCTGTTTTTTGCCTCTTTTTGCCTCTTGCTTTCATTTGTGATTTTGGCTGCTTGACAAATTTTGCACGTTTTTTTGTTCGTTTGAGCGGCGTGCAGCGCGTTTAAAAATAATTTATGCTCGGGAAGAGATTTTTGCAAGGTAGATACTTTAAGATTAGACTAATCATTAAAGTGAATCACGCATACTACGTTTACTTTGGTAATTTCTCTTAATCAGATCGGTTTGTATAAAATTCACGCAAAATAAAGTTATATAAATTTGACAAATGTAAATTAATATTATGATAATTATCATATATTATATTATAATATGAGTTTATCGTGTTGTTTGAGTTTATGAAAAAATTCTACAGTTTTTTAAAAGGCTTCTTTACCAATTCCAAAATTTATGACAGTACAAAAATTTTGAATTTTCTGATAAAAATAAATTTTTAGAATGAAAATTTAATTCTATAGTTTTTTAAAATGCTTCTTTACCCATTCCAAAATTTATGATAGTACAAAAGATTTGGATTTTCTGATAAAAATAAATATTTAGAATGAAAATTTAATGTAATTTTCGGTTAACAAAATCGTGCGATGAGTTGAACAATTAAAGCCATGCCACATGCCATGATGCACCTATTTCGCTCACCTGAATCTGCTGCTCCAACTCGGTGGCGATGTCCTGTCGAGCCAAAGCCAATTGCTCCTGCAACCTCCGTTCATACTCCTCGATGATCCGCTGGATCACCTGCGATTCGTTATTAAAGTTCAACTCGTCCTCATCGATGATAATCAGCGAGGTATTCGCGAGTCCCTCTCCGGCTCCCTTTTCCGGGCAGGTAGGAGTGGGTGATTCGTTTGCAGGCTGGGTTAGTTTTTGCATTTTGGGTGTTGATTGCAGGTAGTTACAATTGGTTTAGTTCATTTTATTGGGTTATAAAATTCGGAGAGAGAAACAAGAATGGACATGCAGTTAGCTCAGTTAGTCAAAACAAGCTAGGATATGAAAGGTTATATGGAATATTAAAGAGGTTAATACACACCTTATAGTCATCGTCACCTTGGCGGCGTTCATAGAACTTTATGCGATCACTCAGCTTGCGAACCTGATCCTCGTGAGCGCGTTTCAACTCCTTAATATGCGTTTGGTAAAATATCTTCAGGTCGGATATATCGACAGAATTCTATAAAAGATAATTATAAACATTTAAATGGGCTACATAATATTGTATGTAAATTATGCATGGTCAACTAAATGGTGTTAATTTTTATGTCATATAGCAATCGATCATTTTTTGTAAATAATTTTTTATATTTTTTTACTCGTACAAATATTCACTTTGTTAATTTCAATAAATCGATCATTTAAACAATTTTTTTATTTTTTTTTTACTTTTTTATTGAAAAATTCACTTTAGAATAATTTTGTTAGTTTCAATGACTATCAACGTCTTGACTTATGAATATTTGTTTGCAAATAATTTAAGTTCCACTTTTTAGCTGTTTTTTTCATGAACAATTTTATATGCAAATATGATAAGAAGAATATGATACGGAACTTCCGTAATTATTATATGTATGTATATTCTTTTCAATGAATAAATAATCCAATTTGGGTACTCATATTTAAAAATTGTTTTATAAATCTCAGATTGGACTGAAGTTTTAAAAACTATATAATCCTAATCCTAATCCCTCCTAATTAACCACACAAATCCGAGAAATACATGACTACGCAAACAATCCGACTCACATCTTCGCCAGCTTGTCCAGTGGTCTCTCCCAGGGAGTCCAATCCACAAGGAGTCATCTGCCTGTGACTCGGACTGAGAAGCAGCTCAGCCCTCTTCCGTTTGCGTGGAGAGGGTTCCTTGGAGGACACAGCGGCTGCCACCTCCTCGGGCAGCTGATCCATCTCAGAGCACTCCGAAGAGCTGTCCCCAGCCTAGGTGCTGCGACTTGTGCGAGAAGACATCGTCCGAGAACTGCTTCTCCAGATCGGCGCACTTGTGCTCGAAGTACTTGCGCAGTTCCTCCATTTGCTTGGCATGAGCTGCCTGCTGGGTCTGTTCGCTGCTCTGCTTCTCGCTCTCCCACTGATCGCGGGCAATCTTCAGCTCCTGGGCGCCCTGGTCGCGACACAAGGCCATCTGCTGGTTCAAATAGTCATCGAACTTCCGCTGAACCATCAGGAAGATGCGTTGCTCCGTTGGCACCAAGTAGGTGTGGAACTGCTCGATCTGCTTGCTAAATGCCGGTGTCCACTCTGGATTTATCGCCTGGAGGCCCAATTCTTCGTTAGGAAATTGTCTCTCCCTGGAGCTCCGCGATCCGCGTTCCTCGTTGTCGGTGAGAAAGTTACGATCCAAATCATCATCGCTTTCGCTGATCAAATCCATGGATATCTCCGACAGACGCTGGCCGGGATTACCATCCTGATCCGGCCATAAGACACTCGAACGTTTCACTGCCTCAATTGTTTCCTGAAGTTGCCGTCGCAAATTCTGCACTTCGCCGGCCATACGATCGGAATCCGCCTGCAGCTTCTCACGCACATTCAGCGATTGTTGCAGAGAATCGGTAAGTTTGGCAATCATCTCATCCCTCCGCGACATCTCCACATAAATGTCCAAAGTCTGTGGGACAAACGCAAATATATTATTTATAGAGTAAACATTTGTTTTAGATTCACTTACCGGTGCGCCAAGTTCATCCTGAAGTGTGCGATACTCCGTGGAGTTGGTCATCAGCGAACTGGAATCCCTGGCCGAGGCTGGACCCGCACTGGATTCCCTTCGTGCCGCCTCAAGTTGCAAATTCAGCGATGCCAGGCAGTTGTCCTTGGTCTCCAGTTGCGTGTGGAGTTCCTGTACCTTGGCCTCCAGTTGCTTGAGCATGTTCAGGCTCACCAAACTGGAACTGCTGCCTGCCGCCTTTATTGCACCCGCGTGCTGCAGAGTTTTTGACTCATCTAGAGACAAGGAAGGTGGATCCTGTTCCTCTTCGATAGTTGTGCTCATGGACAGTAGTCTCTCGCTTTCTTCGGTTATATCCTCAAGAACATCCTTGGAGAACTCGTTGAGCGGAACTCGCTCCATTTGCTTGAGTTCTACATTGTTGGAGCTGCTGGTTACTTGCGTTTGCTCCGCTTCCGTGGGCGAAAGTTTCGGCGCATTATCCGTAATCATCGGCTGATTCATGGCCATCAATCGCAGCTTCATCAGTTGCAGGGAACTCTCCTCGTCATCTTCATCGTCATCCTCTGACATTTCCAGAATGGTTAGCTCCAAAGGTTCCAGTGCCTCTGGTTTCAAACGTAAGGTAGTAAATGCTGTAGCTGCTTTACGTTCTACGATTTGAGGTTCCTGGAGCGGAGGTAGCTTCAGGGTTTCCATTGTGGACGAGGGCCTAATAACCTCTTGCACCTGATCCTCCTGTTCCTCATCCAAATCGGTGATTAAGTCCTGCTTCTGTGAGGTATTGACTGTTTCCTCAGCTTCGTACGTCACTTCGATCGATTCATTGGTGGCGACTATTTCCTCCATCGAATGATCCTGTTCCTCTGTTATTTGGCTTTCATCCACCTGGGTTTCTGGGGGAGCACTGGCACTGATGGCCTCACTGCCTTCGGTTTTATCTTCCCTTTCCAGAACTGGTTCCTCAACCAATTCGGAAACATCATCCGTGGTGCTCTGGTTGCTCAAACTGTGATCCACCGACTCGTTATCCTCGTGCAGGGAGTGCACAGGTTTCCTCTGCTCCAATGGCAAACTAATGTCAAAGTCATCGTCATCAGAGGAGCGACTCACTTGCACTTTGGAGCCAGCTGGAAGATCGGAACCCTCCTCGCTCTCATCCTCATCGACGACCAGGAAATGCTGGGCCAATTGACCACCGGATAGCTGGGCATCATCGATACGAAACTCATCCGCATCGTCTTCATCTTCCGGATTGCTGCTTAGACTTTTGGCACTTGATTGCTTATCCTTTGGCCGGGCAAAGGCAGCCGCCTCCGATAGGGATTCCAGTGGCGAATCCAGTTGCTCCTCCACCTCACTGATCTCGATGGCCTCCTCGATCTCCTCCTCAATACTACTACTAGTTGTGGTTGTTGTCGTCGTTGCTGCTGTTGTTGTTGCCACAACATCGGCACTGCTCGTCGTCGTTGTTGTTGTTGTCTGCTGTTCGGCCATGTCAATGGTCATGGAACTGGTGGGTGGCTCAATGCTAAACGACGACACCGACTGATCCTCCTCGGTGAGACTGAGATTGTTCTGTCGCCTCAATAGTTCGGCGGTATCCGTGGAGGTGACCGCATATGGTGTGCTACTCGATGTGACCTCCGTCCAGCTGCTCCTCGAGATTATGTAAGTGTGCGTGGAGTCATTGTCGGAGTCGCAATCATCAGCGGGTTCCTTATCGCACACACCAGCGGCCACATGTTCCGAATTCTCCGGAGATCGTTGCTCACTGGACGCAGTCGGCTTCTCAAATACAAAATTTAGCGTGGGTATGAACTCAACTTCCACACAAGTTGCTGCCGCTCCAGTGGCACGCGATGTTGCTGCTGTGGATGTTGCTGCTCGCTGTTGCCGATGATGATGTTGCTGGCAACTCTTCGAGACCCGCCGCTTCGATCGCCTTGTAGCTGACACTGGCGCTGGGCGGACGGAGCAATGATGTGATCTGCAATGTAAATAAAGCAATATTAATGGCCATCGTATTTATGTTTCTATGGAATCTATTGCAAACGTATTTCTTTGATGAATTACACTTAAAAATGTTGTAATAAAGCCATTACTTTTAATAGTTTGTAAATAAATAAATAAAGTAATATTAATGGCCATCGTATTTATGTTTCTACGGAATCTATTGCAAACGTATTTCTTTGATGAATTACACTCAAAAATGTTGTAATAAAGCCATTACTTTTAATAGTTTGTTTAAAAACCAACCAATCAAAAAATAGTACAATTAAAAGGAACAACACTAAAAAAATTTGTATTTTGCCAAATAACAATAATAATATAAAAAAATGTTGACCAAATATTTTTGTATTTAAAATATTTCAACTTGTATGTATCTATAAAATAACCCAAAAAGGTTTTAGTTTTATATATATATTTTCAATTTTCAAATGATTTATTGAAATATAAAGAAAGATAATAATCAAAAAATAGTACAATTAAAAGGGAAAAACACTAAAAAAATATTTATTCTTCGGAAAAATAATAATAATAAAAAAACAAATTTTGTCCAAATATTTTTACTTTTATCTATAAAATAATCCAAAAAGATTTTACCTTTATTAAGAGAATTAATTGAATTAATTTAAATTAATTCTTGACAATATTAAAATGTTTAATAAAATATATCAAAATATTTTTAATAAAATCACTAAAATAAAAAAATCTGCAAAATAGTTTTATTAACTAACTAGTTATGAACAATATTTAAAATTAGTTCCTAACATAATTCTTCATAAATTGACATAAAATATAATTTATTACTCAAGATATTATACCATTTAAATTGGACATTTCGATGACATTTTACCACCCTAAAAATCCGAGAACATTCGGATTTCTTTGAACAACAAATGAAAACAAGAGCAAGTTTTAATTTTTCGTTGGCCCACTTGTTGTGCCACCGGGCCGTGCCACTTGAATTTGAGGCAACACACGCGTCTGCCGCCATAAATTTATTTTCTAGATTTTGATTCGATTTAATGATGTCACCCAGTTGTCAAAGTCCGAGACGCATTGTGAGAATTCTTTTGTGGCCCACTAAACTTGGGCAAACGGTATTAAGCGACTTTCTTGCGCAAACAAATGCGATTGGAAAACTAGAGTAGATTTGGGTATCTATTTGGCAACATTCAATTTCGAATTGACCTGCATCTCAAGTGTGCATATCGGTGGCTATCTTCTGGAGAAGCAAAGACCGCCTCTGCCCACATCCATTCTTTGATGGATTGCAGCTGTGTCGGTCGTTGGTTTCCCTTTAAAATATAATTAGAAAAACATTTGAGGCATCTTTATGTTTGGTAATAAAGTTCGCTTCGCGGAGGAGTTGCATATGCCGCCTGAGTTATTTATTTTTGGACTTGCCCACATTAATTAAGAAAGACGCTCTGTCCACTCGAGTGATGTATTTATGTATGATGAAGGTGTTCGAAACGTGTGCCACACATGCACATCCGTTCCCGAATCGAGTGAGGAAATGTTTAGGCATTTTCCAATTACATTTCCCACAGCTGGAGATCTAATTAGATCGCCTGCATTCTTTTATATATAGACATGTGCCAAGGCAATGCGTTTGACGGTAGAATAATAAACTTTTTTGAACTTATTGCGTGGATCAAAATGTAGATGTAGGTTATATGCAAAAGTGATAATAATAATAATAAATATATTAATAAGAAATAATTATTCTACACACAAAAAAATTTGATTGGTAAAATTGACGTATACGGATAATTACGTAACTATAAAAAATAGTTACGTGTATTTTGTTTTTGCTTTGGGTGTGTGTCTTTGCTAATTCTGTGTATTTGTTGTTGTGAAAGTAACTATTTAATTGGTAGAATTGACAATTTTTGTGGTTGAGGACTGTTTGACAATTATATTGGTTATTTTAGCAAGTTTTTTTGGAACCTGAAATTAATCTTAAACATTTTGCATTCAAAATTAATTTCAAGTTTATCATACAAGCCTAGTAACTACTGTATTTAAGCATTTGCAAAAGACATTTTCCACATTACACATACGACATGTGGGTCAGGCCGTAACGCTTGACAAAGTTTTCAGAAGATTAGCGAAAAATATTTGTGAAAAAGTTTTCCAATCCCCAGCCACATGGTAATTTGAACGTCCTTGAACTTGTCAGGCCAAAGACAACCCAAGCAGGAAGTCCCAGCCCAGCGATAAGGATATCGGGATAACAAGTTTGCCAACATAACCATGACAACGGATTTTCTTCAAGTGTGCGTGCCCCATTCGACGGAAAAGCGAAAGCGAAAGTTTCTCCCTTCTTTTCGCAAAAATTTCAATTTGTTGCTACAGTTTGCCTCTGTTTTGGGGCCGTTGTTTGGGTGTGACACACATTTCAGTTGGATCGTCTGAGGTTTTTGCACTTCGGCGACTAATAACAACAATGCCACTCCCACCCAAAAGGGAAAAAGGGGCGCAGGACCTAGCCCAACGACTCTGTTAATGGCGCTGCCGCCTTTCCTTTGATTTCCCATAAGATATTGTCGATAAACCTTCAATAATGGCACGCATATTGGCGAAAATGATTAAATTAATAGCTTTGCCAGGCGAAAAATTGACAGTGAAATATGTCGAACAAAAATAAAGTGGGATAAGGGAAAGGATTTGCTTTTGCGTTCTTACTATAAAGGTTATATAATTTTACAGGCGTCATTTTATGTGAATTCTTAAAAGCTTATTAAAAAAAGAACATTTTTCAAAATGTTTTAATTGCCAGAAAATAAATATAAACCTCAGGGTTAAATTAAAATATTACCATCGATTTTATTAATAACAAATGTACAAATTATATTTAATTACATTAAAAAACATTAAAAAAAAAAAGAAAACATCTTATTTTTCAGCTCATATTTTGAAAAACTTTCAGATTCGAAAGTGTGATATTTTAAATAAATAAGGGTTAAGATTTTTCTGTTTTGTTAAGTTTTAATAAAGTTTTTAAAAAATTACTTGTAATCGATCATTATGATACTAGATTTTATTTCTTTATCCACTACACTATAATAACGAGCACTAATGTGGCTCATTAACAGGCGGTTTCGAATGATATTAACACACTTTGGGTGTCGAGTGATGCAAATGTCACTGGGAGATGTTAAAGATCACGTTGCCCACAATAACTCACATGCAATTTCCCCATTTCGCTGGCCGCCTCTCATTCGATTCAATTCAGCTATGAAGTTATCTCAATTAAATGCAATTTACAGTCACTTAAAAAGTCCATATATCGACAATGGCTATTATGAATTACATTGTGCAAAGTTTTACGTATATGCAAATCGCTCGTAGATTTTTTTAAAACAACTTTAGAGGCACTGGCACTGCACTTTTATCTTTTTAGAGCTTCGGTTCCCCGAAAGACGAGCGACGCGACCGCCTGCAGTGCAAGTTCTTTTATAAATAAAACACCAGAAGAGACATTCAATTGAAATCAGTCACTCAATCCGAGGAAAATCAAAAGAAAAGCGTTGGAAAAGAGCAGCCCCGGAGAGCCCGAGCGATTGAGAGCGAGTGCCGCGGAAATTTGCAACGCGGTTCCAAGCGGTTCCGTGCACCGAATGTTCGCTCCCATTTTTTATTTATAAACAAAATTTATATGTGGAACATAAAACGCTTGCCTCCGTGTGTGTGGGCAACATTTGTTGCCGGAATGTTGATGGCGCGATATTGATAAGGCGAAGAATATTCCCAAACAGTTGATATAACTTAAAGGGCCACTACCTAAATCGTATAGTCATTTTGTATTAAATACTTTTAAATAAGGTTTTACCACTATTAAAAAATGTGTACCATTTGTACATATTTATTATTCCTAATTAAAACTTTGCAGAACAAAGTTTAGCCTTTCATGTTAACATTTGTCACAAAATGCAAGAAATTGAAAATAATAAAGCAAATGTTTTGACTTTAAATAAAATAGATAATACCTTTTGCATGTTTTTACATAACACAAAATAATGAAAAGGTAGATAAATAAAATACCATTAAACTTTCATTACTTAAAAGTAGTAAAAATTCTTTTAAAAAAATGTAATATAAAAATAAAAATAGAAATATTTCAAATAAGCGATATAAATTAAAATATTTACAAGAACGTTTTATATAAGGGCCATCAAATATCATACACTCTAGAAGTACAAAAAAATTCATACTTTGTAGTGGAAATACATATATACATCTTAAAAACATAAAAGGTCGAAAAAGTGGTCTTAAGTGGTTTTTACTGTAGTTTGTTTGAAATTTTCTGAAGGGCCTTGTGGTCGTCTAATCGAAAGTTCAAAGGCGCATTCAATTTCGATTTCATTTGTAAACACACTTAAAAAACAGCTCGCTCTGTTTGTGGATTGTATGTTTTGAAAAATAAATTTCAATCCATACTCCTGCTACTTTTTGTGGATCGCACAGTTCGCACATTCCGCGAGCGAAAATGATGGATGTTCTATGGATGCTCCCCAACGGGTTAATACTTTAATGGATTCCCGTGCTTGTTCGGCTTACCCAATCGTATAGAGTGTAGAGATTCATGGTGACTGCACTTGAACCAAATAAATTATGGCCTATTCCCTGGCTTCTTGGCCGCCTTTGTTGACACTTGCGCCTGTCAGTTGTGCATATTTCTATACGTTCTAGATGCGGCCCAGATGCGATCCATTTTCTTGTTGATGTTTACGTTGGGATTTTGATGACACGATATTTCTTAATTTTTTCGGGTTGATTTGCTTACAAACACAG
The DNA here is from genome assembly GCA_037075205.1 of Drosophila prostipennis. NCBI lineage: Eukaryota > Metazoa > Arthropoda > Insecta > Diptera > Drosophilidae > Drosophila > Drosophila prostipennis. The sequence continues at coordinate 793,709 of JBAMCJ010006752.1, forward strand.
ACGCACACACAACACCGAATAATTTTGTAGGTTATGTTGGATACTTTACGTAAAAATTGAAATTTTTTGAATTTTTTAGTTCTACACGAAGACAACACAATAAAGGGAAAACTAGCTACTAAAACTGGCTAGGACATTATAGGATTTTTCAGTACTCCTTGAAGGAGAAAATTAGTGCTGAATCCGGAAAAAAATAGGGAAATTAAAAAAAAAACAATAGTGCAACCGATCTGAAACAGTTGCACGTAAACGCGAGCGCGATGCAACTGAGAACCAAATCCATTGCGAAGAGTCTTTTATTTTTGGGTCTCGGGGGATAAACCCTCTCATTTTCTCCACTCCCAAATACTGTAACGCTCAGTGAAGCACAACACAAGATTGTTTAAAAATAATCAATCGTAAACAAAAACTAGGGAGAGTCAAACAGAGAAAATGAGAATTCGTTATAGTATCCCCTCATCCAGAGAGAAACAAAGAGAAATTTGAGAGATAAAAGAGGAGGAAAGTAATTAAGTTTTATCGGCTGTTCTATAAATAAGTTTTAATCACAGATTTGGCCTTTAAAAGAAATACTTGATAAGGAATAATTTAAGCAAGTGTGAAAAGATTTATGGTTCTAATGGGACATTTATAAGCATTGGAAATATACAACTTCCTTTTCATTTAAATTATCTCAAAAATTCTCGAATTCTTACCTAAAATAAAATTTATAGTGTGATAAAATAACTAATTAGGGCTTCAAAATGCAATAAAAACCAATTCTTGTACATTTTAATATAAAATATTTATTTACATCTATTTGTTATTGCTTGTCAATAGTTAGTCTTAAAGAACTCCGTGAATATACCAGTATCCAATCTGTATATTCATACAAAAATATCATTCGATTAGTGTAAATATATTTTGTAATACACTGTTTAACAATTGCTAGTCAGTTATTATTTTAAGTCTATTAAATATTTCCATATTTTCTAGGCATCCTGTCGTAAGGCGATTTCTGTTCCCCGCGGGGCTAATATTGTCCTGTTATGTTTTGTATTTCAAAAAATGCAATACAAATTGTAAATGTCTGTGTTCAATTTGGCAGATTTTCTGAGTATTTTTGTGTTTAATTAATATTCAGTTAGTCATTGGTCCTAAATAATTTGGCTAACGAACTTGAAATTCGAAAGGCGTCCAACAATTTGAGCTTCTTTTTCTTTGTAGTTTCTCTGTGCTACAAAATTAGTTTAGTTAATCACATAGAAAACGGAGAAATTTATGCAAATCCCATAGAACCTTATAGGTCAATTGGGATTGCCGCCCTCCTTTTGTTTGAACTTGGTGGAGTATTTGTAGAAATCGGACATCTCAAAGGGTTTGGTCACCTCTTTGTATGGCTGGAAAGTGGCCTGCTGCACCACGGTCATGTTCTTTGGCGACTCGATGCGAATTTCGGGCGATAAGCTGGCAGTGGCCACGGTTAAAGGCGGCGATACCAAAGCCGTTTGTATAGCATTGCCATGACCAAGTCCGGATGCAATTCCACTCCCACTGTGATTCAGATTCTGGTTTTGACCCTGGTTGGCAGGCGGCGGTCTTGGTGGCGGTGTAGGCTGCTGCATTTGACTTGGCTTGGGTGGTAGGTTTCGAAGCGCCGGTATGTCCAGCGGTTCCAGTGGATACGACACAGATATGCCCAAAGTCTGCTCCATAGCGTTGAGGTACGATGTGGATTGACTGAGCAAAGCTTTCGAACTGGTATTCACCGCATAGCTGGCACTTGGGTAATTCTGTGTCGGTCGCTGGTTCGACATCGAGTAGTGACGACCCGCTACCGACATCGACTGAGAGGAGAGTTTGGCGCGGGGTTTGCTCGATACCATGGCAGCTGCTCCGGGATTACCACTTCCATTGCTACTCCCAGCTGGACTGTGCGGCTGCGAATCCATCTGCCTTATTACAGGCGGTCCATCGAGCGACGATTCCATCCACTGCTTGGACTTGGGTTTCTTTTCAATGGTCGTGGATGAGGAGGACAAGGAGATCTCATCGTGCGGCGGATAGCGACTGGGTGGCATTGGTGCCGCCAGCATATCGCTGGAATGCGATTTCACTTCTATTATGCCCAATTGAGGAGGTGTTAGGGGTGCTATGTGTGACTGAGAACGCCAGCGGTATTGCTGCTGGTGCTGGGCTGCTTCCATGTCGACCGAGATGTAACTGGGGGCCAAGGATATGGCATCCAGTTGTCGCTGCTGCTGATGAAGCATGGGATTACGCTGCTGTTGTTGCTCATAGCTGTGATTGCTCGGTGAAGCCAGTGGGGAAACATACTTCTTAATGTTCTGACTTGACTTGATAAAGCCGCCCTCATTGTAACTTTGATGGGTGGGCGATAAGTAATACTTATCGCACTGCACGATAATTGGCTGCTGCTGGGGGGCAACTTGCGGAGGCTGCCTCAGAGTGGCCACATTTGAGGAGTTTGCCGAGTACATGGATATGACATCCGGCTGTGATCGCTGGTAGTTCATGTTCATCACCAGATGCGCCTGTTGCTGATGCTGCTGGCGCATATATTGCATTTGACTGGGCGTGGGTGTGGGTCGCTTCTTCAGGGCACTCTTCACCAGCGGCGGTTGTTGTTGCGCCTGCTGCTGGGCCACGCCTATCACCAGCATATCGCCCGCCCCCCCGACGAGGAGGGCTGGTAATTGTCATATTCGGAACTGCGATTCGATAGCGTTTCCGACTGACGATTGTTATTGTTGTTGGTCATCTGACTCTCACGACTTTCTCGACTCGTTGTGCTTTGTTTCCTCCTGAGAATCGAGCTGTTCTCCCTGGCCAAAGCTTGGAGCTGCTGTTCATGCTTGTACTGTTGGGCTAGTTGGACGAAAAACTCATTGACTGTCATCTGTTCGTAGTTGCCATTGATAATGGCCGTCTCCTGCTTCTGGATTTGCTGCAGCAGCCAGCTCTTTTCGCTCAGTCGCTGCTCCAAAGCCTGTTTCCTGGCCTCCAGATTTTCCTTTCTAACCTTTGGATCATCCTCGTTTTTGTTGTTGTTGTTGTTGTAGCTACTGCTGCTGTGGTTATTGTTTACATTATTTGTGTTATTGTTGTTGTTGTTGTTGTTGAGGTTGTTCGTGGAGTTGCTTGTAGTTGCCGCCTGTTCCTCATCTTTAAGACTGGCCATATTTCTGCTCTTGGGCGCTTTCAATTGCATCGCCAGTGGTTGCTTGGGTTCGTCGGCTTCGTTGGTGGGTTGTTGGTGCGGGTTTTGATATTTCGGGGGATCCTAGAAAAGACAAGCAGTCTTTGATCAGTCGCCTCCCAAGCTGGTTTTATTTTTATGTAATTTATGTATGGTTTTTATTTGGGGGTATTCAACTAGCTCTGATACAGGATGTTAATCTATTTAATTAGCCTAAAACTTGAATATTTTAAAAGTTTTTTTTAAAAACTTGGAACTATTTTATTATTTTTTCAGAAATATACACTAATTTTTGAGTATCTTGACATTTGGATCTTATTAGAATAGTTTATAAGGTACAAAAAAGTGATCGATTTTTATAAATCATTTTTAGAGTTGCTTTTAAACTGTTATTCATGAATACAAGTATCAGATCTGATGAATACCCCAAAACGATTTTAGTTCAGAGTTAGCTTTTTTGTATTAGAGACGTGCACTAGTTTATTAGGTTTCTTATGCTTTTTGTTGTATGTACAGACTTAGTTTTTGTTTGTTTCCGATTTCCACCCGTTTTATCACGCACCACAACCACTGTAAACCTTGAAGCGAACCCTCTCCAAAAAATGGCCAGAACATTAACCCAAACATAGAGAAGCTCGATGAGGTGTTATTTGTTTGTTGTGTGTTTGTTTTTTTATAACTTTTTTTTGTACAGTCTTGTTTTTTTTTCTTATGGCCTTCGTTGCCGGCGATGACTTAATATTGAACGTGCAAAAGTCGTTGAATTAAGTGCGCCTACAGTGGATGCTCGTCGAGAGGAACCAAACTGGTTTTTCTCCGCATCTCCAATAGTTTCCACTGTGGGGGTTGGTTTCTAATTAAAGAACCTCCACTGTGCATGTTTAATGGTGTAAATGGTGCACACGCATACACGTACAAAGACAACAACTACGCTTATGACTAACAAATATAAATTATAATGCATAATTTAAACAGTTCGATTGGCCCACACAAACATAAGAACAAAAACAAAAACGAATAAAACAGGTCAAGAACGGAAAACGGTAAAAACAAAAACAACTTTTAACTCACCAAAAGAAGACCTTTGTTGTTGTTGCTGCTGCCTGCTGCTGCTTATGTCGTCGTAAAAACAAACAAGAACCGTTATGTTTGGCAGCGCCTGTGAATGAGTTAATTTTTAATTGTTGTCCATTACAATTTCGGCAAATTGGCAGAAACATTAGTAGTAGTAGTTACTCAGGTGGGACAAACGGGAGAGAGAGAGGGAGAGAGGAGCACACCTTTCCGTTTTATCGCTGGAAATGCGGTCGCATAGCGTCGCTGTTGTTGCAACGCCGCGTCCTCTCGCAGAAAAACAACTAAACTGGCGTTATTTTCCACTTTAAGTGCTTGCTTTTCGATTTGTGCGCTGCGCGTTTGAGCAATTGGGTTGTGCAGCACTTGAGCTCGGCTTAACTAAACCAAAAATTGAGCAAATTATACGGAAAAACTCGCAAAGAAAACAGACTGCAATGCTGCGCCTACATAATTAAAACAAAAAGTGCACGCACACAAACGCACTTTCGGCCAGTGTTGGCAAGCGGTCGGGCTCTTTTCGTGCTGTTAGACGCAAGTGATCTGTATGTTAGCGAACTGTTAGCGAAGTAACAGTGAGAAAGTCACTGGTAGAGAAACAGTGAACACTAAATGATTTCTGGATTAATAATTATTATAAGTTGGTAAATAAAAAACAAGTACTAATATGTAATCTGTAATTAATTAAAATAAACTTGTAAATAATTACTAAATAGATAAAATATTCATTTAGTTAATATTAAATGTGTTTTCTAAATATATTTCACTAAAACAGTAAAAAACCCATAAAAATGTATACATAGATTGTTTTTAACTGAATATTGGACATTTTCTGTGCAACCCAAAATTTACGACTATTGATTTCAGGAATGATTTTTATGATTTATTGTTGATATTGTTTAATTTTGTTAAAACACTTTTTGAAGACTTGTTTATCATTATAAATATCTATAGTTTAATATTAAGCCAATAAAACTTGACGATTAAGTAAAGATTAACATTAAGATAATTATTTTTTGTGGCTTTCCTACTGGAAACGAATATTTTAGTCACTTTTGACGCCTTGTCACGGCCAGTCAGTCACAACATTGCGCATCACTGTTCAGCGCTGTTAACCAGAAACAGTGTTGTTGCACGCCGGCCGTCGAAAGACTCATCCAACGAACGAAATTGCATCCGCAAGTGAAGGTATTTCGGCAGTGGCCAATTGGAGGGTTTATTACATAAATTCGCGTTTTCCGGCTGGAAAAGTAAAGGCTTCTTTATGTCATTGCAGTTGTTGAAAGCGCTACCCCACCTGCGCAGCGCCACCTCAGCCGTGAGAACTCAGATAGCGAGAAAAACGTGGAGCGAGCACATTGCCACGAAAGTCTTTTTTGGCACCACCTCCACCACTCCCGCCGCACCACCCACTCAATCGGCAGCACAACCTGCGACGACTTGGGGCGCCAAGAAGCAGAATAGAAAGGTCAAGCTACGATCCGCAGCCGCCGAGTTCATCATGTCGAATCCGGAGATCGAGGCCCAGCTGGCTCCTCTGCGGGAGCGGGTTCAGGAGCAGGGCAACCTGGTGAGGGATCTCAAGGCCAAGGGCGCCGCCGAGCTGGACGTCAAGAAGGCGGTGGCCGAGCTGAAGGCCCGCAAGAAGCTGCTGGAGGACAAGGAGCTCGCCCTGACCCCCAGTGTGGTTAGCTTCGATCGCGCCAAGATGGAGGATCTCCTCAAGCGGCGCTTCTTCTACGACCAGAGCTTCGCCATTTACGGCGGCATCACCGGCCAGTACGACTTTGGACCCATGGGCTGTGCCCTCAAGTCCAACATCCTGGCCCTGTGGCGTCAGTACTTCGCCCTCGAAGAGCAGATGCTGGAGGTGGACTGCTCCATCCTGACCCCTGAGCCTGTGCTGAAGGCCTCCGGTCATGTGGAGCGCTTCGCCGACCTGATGGTCAAGGATACGAAGACGGGCGAGTGCTTCCGCTTGGATCATCTCATCAAGCAGGCCCTGGAGAAGCTGTCCAAGGCCAAGGAGGCCACTGCCGCCCTGCAGGCCGAGTGCGAGGACATCATCATCAAGCTGGATGGCCTGAACAAGCAGGAATTGGCCGATGTGCTGGCCAAGTACAACATCAAGTCTCCTTTAACCGGCAACGATTTGACCGAGCCCATTGAGTTCAACCTGATGTTCGCCACCCAAATTGGACCCACTGGCCTGGTGAAGGGCTTCCTGCGACCGGAAACCGCCCAGGGCATCTTTGTGAACTTCAAGCGTCTGCTGGAATTCAATCAGGGCAAGCTTCCGTTTGCGGTGGCCCAAATTGGCAACTCCTTCCGCAACGAAATCTCACCCAGATCGGGATTGATTCGTGTGCGAGAGTTCACCATGGCGGAGATTGAACATTTCTGCGATCCCGTTTTGAAGGATCATCCCAAATTCGGTAATATCAAATCGGAGAAGATGACCCTTTACTCGGCCTGCAATCAGATGGATGGAAAGTCCGCCTCTCAGGTGGAAATTGGCGTAGCTGTGGCGGATAAACTGGTGGCCAACGAGACGCTCGGCTATTACATGGCCCGCATCCAGCAGTTCCTCCTGGCCATCGGCATCAAGGCGGAGTGCTTGCGATTCCGCCAGCACATGTCCAATGAGATGGCTCACTATGCCTGCGACTGCTGGGATGCCGAGATCCTCACCTCCTACGGATGGGTGGAGTGCGTGGGCTGTGCCGACCGCAGTGCCTACGATCTGGGACAGCATACCGCGGCCACGGGTGTGCGTCTGGTGGCCGAGAAGCGTCTGCCGGCGCCCAAGACAGTGGAGGTCAGCGAAATTGTGCCCAACAAGCAGGCTTTGGGCAAGACCTTCAAGAAGGAGGCCAAGAACATTACGGATGCGTTGGCCAAGCTGTCGCTGGAGGAGATTACCAAGGTGGAGCAGCAGTTGGCCGGCGATGGTCAGTACAAGCTGACCACAGCCGACGGTCAGAGCCACGAGCTCGGCAAGGACACCATCAGTGTGAAGCACTCGTCGAAAACGGTCCATGTGGAGGAGTTTATACCGAGCGTGGTGGAACCGTCCTTTGGCATTGGTCGCATCATGTACTCCCTGCTGGAGCACAGCTTCCAGTGTCGCGATGGCGACGAGCAGCGCTGCTACTTCACCCTGCCCCCGTTGGTGGCGCCCATCAAGTGCTCCATCCTCCCGCTGTCCAACAACGCGGATTTCCAACCCTACACCCAGAAACTTTCTTCGGCCCTGACCAAGGCGGAACTTTCGCACAAGGTGGACGACTCCAGCGGCTCCATTGGCAGGCGGTATGCCCGCACGGATGAGATTGCCATCCCGTACGGCATCACCGTCGACTTTGACACGCTGAAGGAACCGCATACGGTGACGCTGCGGGATCGGAACACCATGAAGCAGGTGCGCGTCGGTCTGGAGGAGGTGGTGGGCGTGGTCAAGGACCTGTCGACGGCGAGAACCTCCTGGGAGAAGGTCACCGAGCAGTATCCTCTGTTCGAGCAGCAGGAGGCCAGCAAGTAACCGGTTGAGGATGATCGACGAGTTTCTCACGCTTGACACGCATTTACAGAGTCGAAAAGTTTTCTATTTCTTTTATACCTACGCTTAAAATTGAATAAACATGCAACATTTAATGCTTCGCAGGCTGAAATCGGAGGTTGTTTTATTTTTTGGAAGAGTTCTGCTTTTTGTAAAATTTTTTTAGCTATATACAAAATTTGTACCTGTTTTACCTTTAGTAATATTATTCGTTGAAAGATGCATTACCTTACTAATTGTTTGTTCATGATATATGGGCATATCCACGGAGTCGTCCCGAAAAATGATTATTTTGAGAATGGTCTTTACTTCTTACTCTCCCCCATACATTCGTTATAAAAACTTAATAAATTTAATAGGATATGCATAAAAAACATTCGAATTTACTCAGTACAAAAATAGAATGTAATAAAAAATGTTTTGATTAAAGTTGTTATTAATATTGTTTATATCATCATGAAATAAAGTAAATTGACATAATTATTTGGTGTTAATATTGAGATATTCAAAAGTTAAATTCGTCTATTTGAAATGCACCTTGATTCACTTATTGAAAATAAATAAAGTAGATAAACAGAAATGTGTATATTATACATTGATTAAGTAAAGTAAACGATAATGTGTATATTATATGTACATTGTTTAGGATTTTTTTATAAAACCTCTTCCTAGCAATGATTATTTTCAGTGTAATCTTAATGGGTAAACATGAATTTGATGCTTGTTTACTTTTCCATTCGATTTCAATTCAAATCTAACGGAATGTGCGGACTTTGACTTTGCGCTGTTTACCAACACACGATGATTCATCGGATCGGTATTACCATAATAACGTAAGGTGGTCATACCGCCGGCGCCTCTTCGCAGAAACGATACGTATTAAATAAACCAAAGTCTCGAATTCGAGGACCACGTGCAGACTTTTGCAAATAAACGGCGCAATTGTTGCTCGGAGTGGCTCAGATAACGGTAGATTGAGTGCCCACCGCGAATCCAACCGGGCCAAGCGATAATCCGCGCGATTTTGTGATCCCAAAGTTCGAGAATTCGAGACGAAAAGATGAAATACATCCTGGTCACTGGCGGCGTCATCAGCGGCGTGGGCAAAGGCGTGATTGCCTCCTCGTTCGGCACCCTCCTCAAGTCCTGCGGCCTGGATGTCACCTCGATAAAGATTGACCCCTATATCAATATCGATGCTGGAACCTTTTCGCCATATGAGCATGGTGAGTTCTCAAGCTCTTTTCGTATTATATATGGTGTATATAATATGTATGCTCGCGACATTAGGGAAATGTCTGTCTTTTATTTTGGCAAAATTTCAATATTTCGCACATCTGTGTGTGAGTTAGTGATATCGTGTGTATTGTGTGCCTGCAAGTGTGTCCATTTATTGTTGTAAGGTGCAAGATGTTTTTGTTGTTGTCAAAGGTCACGCGGATTGTTGTAACCACATGGTGTGAGGGAGAGAGAGGGAAAGAGAGCGAAGTGGCAGTGTTACCAAGCAGGGCGCAAAACGCTCTCCCGCCAAAAAGCCCACAAAAACAAAGTGCTGAAAACAAATATTTCCAACCGTAAATCACATTGTCTACAGATACGCTGTTTGTTATGACTGCAGAAAAACAACTCAGATCAAATTCTTTAGGACTACTTAGAAAAAAAGGAAACTTGCTTTGCTAAAAAAATATTTTTAAATTTATACAATGGGTAGCACATTTTATTGAGGTAAAGAAAATAAGGAATTTATCTCGATCTAAAATCTTTTATTTATCAAATCATCTAATTTTTTTCAGTGTGTACAAATGAAAGACAATGTGGCGTGTTTACCGTTTTTCATGTGGGAGTGGAAAAGAGATAACTAGCTAACCCGGTCTGTCAGCTGTTTTTCATGCCCACTCCCTCGCACTCTCACCCTTTTCTCTCTCTCTCTCTCTCTCTCTGCTGTTAAAACCAACAACAAGTAATCGCACGTGTTTTGGAATGTTGGACTTTAACAATTAAGTTTTGTTTATAAACAAATGAAAAGGGGAAATACAAAAAAAAATCTTTAAGCGCATAGCAACAAAGAGAGCAAACCATTGATGCAACATTTATTGGCTTGAGTGCAAATAAATGCGAATTCAGATCTCTCTACCTGCATTTCTCTCTTTCTTAATTTCACTCTCAGTTAGTGCTCTCTCTCTTTTGTAACAACAAATTCCTCCCTCAACCGGCAGACATTGTTTTTGTTGTTATGGCTTGACATTGAAAATGAAAGTTCTTTTCCCCCTTTTTCACTTGCCTTGCTTTGCTCGATTCCTTCTTATTTTTGTTTTGCTTTCTTTCCTTTTGTCCGTTTGTTTAGTGTTTTTATACGATTGAGCGAAAAGGGAAACTGTTCACGCGAAACTGGTCAAAATGATCCGTAGGCACCGGCGATTCCAATAAGACTGAGCAATAGCAATGCGAAATCAGTAATGGCTAGTACTTTATCTTGAGCTTAATTAAAAGCTCCCTCACAGCGAAGATCAATTGTTTTGAGTAGTTTTTTTGGTGAAATGGAAAAAGTCATTGAGTATTGAGTATTTAGTACATGTACATATGTTGCAACACTTCACTGTACTTGTACTTTTGTGCATATGTATTTCTTTGCTGATCCGTTTTTCGCTCACTCACCTTTTCACTCTCATCCTCTCCCCCCTTTAAACTCTCTCACCACCCCCAACTCTCCCCACCCCCGCAAAAGAACTTCCTCCACCAAAATGGCGCCAGCAACAATAACAACAACGACAAATGAATAAACGGCACACACAAATTTATTTATGCAACGTGCGAATGCAATTACGATGCATTTGTTTGCATGGGTGTGTGTGCGTGTATGTTTTTGGGTGGTGGGCGTCGTCTATATGTATTGCTGTGTGACATGTGACGCAGCGTTGACCTGAACGATTTGCGAGGCCGGTCTACACGTGCGATTTAATACATAAATTAAAGTGAAAAGAAACAAAAGTGACGTTATATTTTTTCCTTGGAATCGGCTTATCTGTAAGAACTTTACGTGTTTTTTGGTATATTTAGTAATTTATCTAGAAGTTACCATGTAAACATCAAGATAAAGTCGTTTTTAAACTGGGTGACTCAGAAACTACAGACGATTGAAGTTTGAACTTACGGTTTTATTTTTGGTATATTTAGTAATTTACTAGAAGTTACCATGTAAACATCAAGATAAAGTCGTTTTTAAACTGGGTGACTCAGAAACTACAGACGATTGAAGTTCGAACTTCATGTACTGATAAGATTCGAATCGTATTTCGTTAAAAAACTTACCACCATGGATTGTAAACTAATTTTACAACTGCATTTCAAGTAATTCTGCCCACCTGATTAATTATGATATGTACAATTGTAGTTGTGTAGATAGGCCTTTGCAACTTCGATGAGTTAAAAGAGCGGACAGTCCAACTCCCCACCACCCCCCTTTATGCCCCACCCTCCTTTCGAGGGGATTACTGTCTGCCGCCTGTCATTTGCATTTTTGCGCCCAGCTTCACTTTTTGGGGGTCGAATTGCACAAAATGCAATTCTGCTCATTTGTTGTGCTGCTGTTGTTGTTGTTGTTGTTGTGAGTTTGAGTTCGCTGCCGACGTCGACGTCAGCGTCGACTGCGACTGCGGCACATGCGTGTGCTTCATTTGTTTTGCGTTAATTTCGATAGTGTGAGTGTGAGTGGGTGTGAAAGAGGAGGGGGGAGGAGAGGCGGGGGAAAGTGGAATGGGAAATGGCAAGGGTCGCCATATTGGCCGCTGCGGCGTTCCATCTTTTGAGGGTGTCTTCTTCTAGCTGCCGAGTGCTTTGTTGCTTTGCTGTTGCCTGGGCTTTTTGCGTGTGCTTTGCGCTCCGTCATGCTCCCCGCTACCCCGCTACCCCCCACTCCGCATCCCACATCCCGCTCCATCGGTCACATTAGCGTTTTTAGCCATAAAAGAGCCAAGCTCCTCTGCTCTCCACTCTCCTCCACCTTCCCCCCATCTCCTCTCTTTCGCTCTTCTGTCTGCCCGTTTGGTTGTGTGGCCGTCATCGGCGCGTCAACATCGTTAGCAGCTGTTGCTCTTTGCCTGTGCGCCATTAACTGCCTGCCCCTTGTCCCCTCCCTTCCCCTCTCCCCTTCTCTCATCTGCCCCGCACACCCCCCATCGCTTCCACCTCCTTTTGGCCTGCATTTGCTTTGTTGCTGCCTTTCTGCTTGCGCATTCGTTACGCTCACGTTTCGCGACGACAATAATGCTTGGGCCTCTGCTGTTGCTGCGGCTGCTGCTCCTCTTCCTCTTTTTTCACTCACGCTCCTGCTCCGCCTTGTGCGTGTGCTGCCACATACAGTGGTAACTCACTAAGAAGACAATTAAAATGCCACCTTTGAAGCCGTTTTCTCGTCCGCCTGTTAAATTTAAAGAAAGCTTTAAATTATGATTTCCCATACAAGTTCATGGTTTTAAATGTACTTTAAATTTAACAAACGGATGAGAAAACGGTCCTTAAAGTTATAAATTAAAATTACAAATTTCTTCGCAGAAAGCTTGGCGCCAGATAAAGCTGATTAAGTTTACGAGTAGTTTGGCTGAATAGATAAGGCCCAGATAAACAATGTGGTGAGAGCGCAAAAGACCAATGCAGGTGAAGTTTGCATATGTATATTTGACAGACTATTTCAAAAGTGTCAATGATAGATATAATGATAACATGAAGGCACCTTAGCTTTTTAAATTTTCCCTAAAAATTACTTATACGACACGTATTCGAACAAAATTATTCTCCCAATTCCCCTTGTCTAACTTATGAATTTCAGTGGAATGAGTGGCTTAAACCACGGAAAGTAAATAAATGCATGGTTGAAATCTACGCCACCTAATTAAAATAACTTTTTAATGCAAAGGCGTACAGTGCGTATGAGTGATAAACTTTGAAGCCACTTTAAAAAGCGTTTTTTTTTCAAAAACATTTTTTTAGAATGTTTTTAATGACACAAAAAGAACACTGTCAGCTTAAAATTTCCGAGGAATATTTTCAATATAATTTGCAATTTCGAAGCTCTACTGTACTCATATACATATGGCCGTGTGCGTGTGCGAGCTTTGCTGCGTGTGTGTGAGTGTGCAAAAATTAAATGGAAAATACCATTTCGCTGTGGCGGCTCTCCAACTCTCCAGCTCGCCAGCAGGATGTGACCGTTGCTACGCGTTTCTGGCGTCTGAGGTTGAGTGGCTGCCTCCCATCTGCGCCCCCTGCCACGCCTCGCACCGTTCCGCCCACTCATTTGCTGACACACGCACACACACACAATACAGTTTACTGATGGGCCCGCACGTGTCGGTGTGTGTGTGTGCGTGAGTGTTCTATGGCTTCATAAGCTTCAATCTTTAGTCTGGTCAAAAGTTTGCCCACTTGCCATAACTTTAAGCATAGCTTACGGATCGCTTTAAGTAATTACATTGGAAGTAATACGGAATACAGAAGCCGTTTGCTAAATTAGCCATTTATTTAGGTTCGGGAAACTTGGGAAACTTCGGGAAAGATGAGTGAAAAACAAGTAAACTGACTAAGTTCTTAAAAAAAACTTTTCAACAAGAAAAAACAATTTTCCATTGACTTTTAGTATCTAAAATTCTTTAAAAAACCTTTGCATATGCCATCAGAAGATCAAAACCTTCAAAGTATTTTTTAGTTTACAAACCAGAAAAAAAGAATTTCTAAAATAATCTTTCTTAAATCTCATGAAAACGCTACTTTTGTTGTGTAAATTTATAGGGTTTTATGTGTTATTTTGTTTTATTAGCTTTCAAGTTTTAAGATCTGCTAATAGATGGTTTGGAAAATGCACGCTGCTAACTTCGATAACTTTCCTTTATTGAATCAACTATAAGCTTATCGAAACTATGAATAAATTATGCAGTTTTTTAGGAATGTTGGATAACAAAATGAAGAAAATTAAGATGTTTATAAAAATGAGTAATAGTTCAACTTTTCTTCGCATTTGATTAAGGATAATCTACTGATAAGATAGACCTTATAAAGATTGCGCAACTTTGGGGGTCTGTTTGGCTTAATTGTAAGAAATTAAATTCGGAAATTCGAAATTCGGAGCGTCTGTCCAATCGCACTTGCCCCTTATTATATAGCGTTATATTACAACCTCTCGCTGCCTTCCACCTTCGTTTTTACCACCCAGCACCACCCACCTCACACTTACGGTGTCTGAGCGACAGGCGCCAGAAGAAGAAGAAGAGGAAGAGTGATGAGAGGGGAGCGAGGAGTGAAGAGGAAGAGCGGTAGCCGTGGAGCCACAGCCAAATTCACATCGATTCGCTTTGCCCGGCGTTTTGTTGCACCGCCCCCGTTGGTTCTTCCTCTTATTCCTCTTCTTCTTCTGCCGCTGCCGCTTCTGCTGCTGCCTCCTGTCGCGTGATTTTAACGAGCCTCCTCTTTCCCGCCACCTCCCCCCGCCGACCTCTCTTCATGGTTTATGCTTTTCGCTCGCTCGCTTCCGCGCGTTGATTGTTGTTGGCTGAGCATGCAGTAGGCAGGAAGAGCAAAAGCAGGAGGAAGAGGAGGAAGCAGAGGGAAGGGGGAGGTAAAGAGGAGCTCGAGGAGAGCAGCAGGCCACCGGCTCCACCTCACACAGACAGCACGGCTGGCTCTCTCTCGCATGTGTTTGTGTGTGGCCATGTGGCTATGTGAGTCAGTGTTTGTCAGTGTGTAAGTGTGCGTGTGCTGGATAGCCGGCAATAATATGCCCAAAAGCAGCAAAAGCAAAAGCAACAACACCGGGTGCCAGCGAGCAGAGCGAAGCAAATGGCGGCGGCCGTTTTTAGCGTTTGTGCGCGCTTCTCCACCTCCCCCTCCTTCGCACGCCCCACTTCCCCCCCCTCTCTCTCTCTCTCCCCATCCCCCCACTCTACACACACACACACAATGTATATATGTATGTGTCGCGCCGGCAAAAGCAAAAGCAAAAGCTTGTGGCGTGGCTTTGGCTCTCGCCTGAAACTGAACTTAACTGCCAGCCTGCTGACTGCTCTGCTCCGGCTCCCCTCCCGCCCTCCCCCACTCTCCGGATAGCCTGCGCCTCCTCGCTGGCGTTTTTTGCGTTTCAGTGTGCGCTTCTCATGCCCTCTCTTTTCCAAGGGTATTACGATTTTAAGAAGAGATTGGATGTTCAAGAGAACATTGCAAGGGATTAACCTCAGAAAAACCTCTACTTCTTATAAACAGTGACCTTTACTAAGAAATATTTCACATAAAAGTTGCATTAGTAGTTGGAATGAATGTGTGCATATTATCAGGATAGAGATGATTATTTTCCATTCCTGAAATATCATTCATATCCCTAATGTAAATTTAACAAGCGGACGATATAACGGCCCTTTGACGTGCTAAAGTTCTGATAACTTTCCTTTGTGATGCTATAATTCCCAACTGGTTTTAGCTGAGCAGTGTTGGCAAGTCCTTTAATTACAGAAGTTTTTAGGTTTTTAAAGTGTTTAAACGTTCTAGATTTAAATACCTAGTTCTGCGGGTTATAGTTTGAAAACTTGATCCAAGGCAAGTGTATCACAATTTTCGCTCTTTCCTTGTCGGCCTTCCTTTAGTACTTTTTTTTTTGTTTTTTTTTTATACATATTATTTTGCCTGCCTGCTGCTGCTGCTTCTGGTGGCTGTTTGGCTGGCTGGCGTCGTTTCAGCTGCCGCCGCTAGTTGGCACGTTTTGTTGGCTGGCTGGCTGGCTGGCTCGCTTGGCTTTTGGGGGGCTTGTGGACCTGGCCGGGGATTGGGATTTTGGAGTGGGAACGGGAATGGGAGGGGAAATGGGTATGGGGTATGGGGACTACTACTACGACTGCGACTGGGCCTGGGTCTGAACACGGCCTGCTGGCTCATGGCTTTCGGCCTGATGGCGGATGGCTGCAGCCTGTCGCAGTGGCAAATAGCCGATGGGGCTTGGGCCAGGGGGTGGCGGGGGGCAGAGCGGTCTGTGTGCGGCGGCAGCGGTGGCGGCGCGTCAACGGCAGCAGGCAGCAAAAGCAGCAGCAGCAACAACAACAACAACGCCGCCGCCGCCGCGACAGCAGCAGCGGCGCTTCGCACTTTGCTCTGCTGAATTTTCAATTTCAGTTGTAAGCTGACTGCAATCAGCAGTGGTTCGCATTTTGGTTCGGGAATTCGCAATTCGCAATTCCGCAATTCGGTTTCCCCCGATTTTCTCCCCGGCATTCTCGGCGCTCGTGGAAAACGCTCTCGGGACATAACGGAATATACGGGCCGTTGTTGCGGCTGTCCGAGCGCACAAAAAACTTTTCGATTATTATAAACTTTGGCGGTAACGATACACACACACACACACATGGTACGACGAAGACCACCCACTGAAAACCACCCACATGTCCCGTTAGTTGCGACTCCTGGCGCGCTAATTTTTGCATACATATGCAGGCGTGTGTGTGTGAGCGAGTAAAAAGCACGCACATGTGTGCGTGTGTTTTATTGATTTTATGGAGCAACTATATAGTTTATACCCCCATCCCCCATATAAGCCTATCGGCATTCTTTCTTTGCTCTTCATTCCTGGGCTAATTTCAATGACAGTTGAAGCGAGAGGGGGGCAGTGATAAAAGTTGAAGTTTAGATGGGTGGAAAGGGAGAAGAATAGTTGGGAGCAAAATAGAGGGGTAGTTTAAAGATGAGATAGGGGCTAAGCTTAGAAGTTTAAGAAGGGAAGTTTAAAGCTAAGGGAAAGGAAAGCTGAAGGAGCCTTTTAATCTATAGAAAAGGGAAAAGGAGTTGAAGTTGCTTGAGAGAATGAAATAACCCTTTTAAGATCATTATCACGTTAGATAACCGGAAAAATATGTTAAGGAGCTTACAGGAAAACATAGCTAAACTTTACTTCTTCTTGCGCAACATAAATTTGAACAAAATTACTAGGATAATTAGTTTCCGCATTTAATTGGCTAAGCGTTCTAATGATATGAACAAATTTGTACAGTTTGTTTAACTTTTAGATTTTTAAACTAATGATCAATTTCTTATCTTCATAAAAGGAACAAAGGAGGAACATTACCATAAAGATATCAACGACCCTTTATGTAATAAGCTGAGTAGCTTAAAAACTTGAGTTTTATAAGAACCCATGGATTTTAATGTAGTTTTGATATGCAAAGCAGAAAGAGACGTGAGTACCCAGTATATTTTTCACTGTTCTCTCTTTTCCAACTCGATCAATACAATGCCTTTATGCAAGATCTGACCTATAAATAGTTGTGAAGCCAAAGAAGCAGTCGTTATCTCGTTACCCCCTATAAAATCACTCGCTGATAAGCAGCGGGAAATCAAAGTTGAGGAAATGATTTCCAAATCCCCAGTGTTGGTCCACTTAGCTGCCAATTTCCTAGCCAAACAGCTTCCAGCTCAATGTGATTATGTGTGTGTGCAAGTGTGTGTGTGAGAGGCCTCATAACTTTCCACGGCGGGTCGAAACTTGTGAAATTCTTGGCTACCAACAGCAGACGAGCAGTTACCCAGCTCCCAATCACCTCGACAGCAGCTGGGCCAGCTTTTCAGCCCGCTTTTTCAGCCCCCATCCCCTTGTTGGCCCTACCCTCACCTAACAACAGCAACAACAACAACAACAACAGCAACGTAGAAACACACTGTCGCCGGCAGTTTTTGCCCATAAAAACGGCAACGGCAACGACGAAAACGAAAATTTAACGACTGCGCAACGTGACGCATTATTTGTCTGGCTTGGCTTGGCTTGGTTTGGCTTGGTCTTCTGGTCTCTTGTCTGCTGCCTGTGCCTGTGCTGCCTGCAGCAAAGCAATAGCTGCCGCCAGAAATTGCTTTTGCTCGCTGGAATACATACGAACATACATACATACATATAGATTGCGGCCTGTGCCTCCTCTGCCACTGAAACTGCCCCTTGCCCCTGCCTCTGCCCCTGCCCCTCCCACAATCTCGAGACTCCACACTCCACGCTGCCGTTTTTAGTATTTCGCACTCTGTGCACGGCAAACATTTTTGCATGACTGACTGAATGCCGCCGCCTGCGCCTGACTCACTCACACACTCGCAGGCGCACAACAACACACATCCACAGACCGATGCACTGGGGCCAGACGATGCACTTGGAGGAAATGATAGCAGGTTTAGGGGTGATATTGAAAATATTCTAAGGGAAGATTTCCTAAAAAGCTTTAATAGGTCTTTTCTGATTTAGAAAACAACTAATTTTTAGTGGTTCGAAGTTAGGATCAACTTTCTTATATTGGTAGAACACTTTGGTAAAAGGTCCTTGAAATTAGAATATTTATAAGATGATTTGAAAAACGTTTTGGAACTTTTGGTTTTCAATAGAGACTTTTGGTACAGAATGTATTTTAACAGCTCATTTTTAGTGGTTCGAAGTTAGGATCAACTTATTTATATTGGTAAAATGTCCTTGAAATTAGAATATTTCAAAGAAGATGATTTGAAAAACGACTTGAGAACTTTTTGTTTTTTTTAATAGAGATACGGGATGTATTTTATAATTTTAAAAAAATGTATTGTATAAATTTAAAAAAATGTATTGTATAAATTTAAAAAAATGTATTGTATAAATTTAAAAAAATGTATTGTATAATTTATTTTCAAAGCCTAAATAGCTATGAACTTTTTTTTAACTTACAATTTTGTAAATAAGAAAAAATGTATTTCTAAATGCAACGATGTTTATATTTCGATTTACATACACATAAAAAATCCTAGTATAAAAAAAAGGTATTAGGATCTTATTTTGTTAAAATGTTTTTAAAGACGTGATACTTAGAACCCTTTAACAAAACATTTTTAATTAGATACGGATTGCTAACTTTTTTCCGAGTGTATCCAGCGTGTGCAAGAGAGGGGGATCTGGGGAGAGTCAGCGAGGCAGCGGAACCGGGAGCGTGAGCGGAAAGCAGGGAGCAGGGAGCAGGGAGCAGGCAGCAGGGAGCTGGGAGCAGGCAGGCTCGTGGAGTAACCGTTGGCTGGTCTTGGTCTCTCGGTCGTCGGTCGTCGCCGTCTGTCTCTCTGTCTTTCTGTCCCTCTCTGTCGCTCTGGCCTGGCGTGTTTATAATTTGATTTCGCTGCTTCTTTCCTGCCTCGTCTGCTTCTTCTTTCAGCTTTGGAGCAAACGCTGGGTGGGGTGGCGGAGTGAGGGAGATGGACGTTGGGGAGCAGAGCACAGCAGAGCAGAGAAGCATTTCCTGTCGCCCTGCTCTTTTTGGGCCTAGGCCTAAGGAAGGAATCTTAATGAAGTTATTGTGTTAACAGTTTGGGGAGCACTGGCTGCTCATTGATGGTCACGGATCGCAGCCAACTGGCGGGTGGGAGAGGGATGGCAATCAGTGGAGTGACCAAAAAGCCTAATGCTCTTTTTCCTCTCATTGAGTTAGTTTTTGTGCTGCGTGTGTGTGTGTTTGTCAGCCTTTGGAGCATGCATTTGGCATTCACCGTTAGCTGGTGGCGAACAAGTGAAACAGCAAGAGCTGCCCATTGAACAAAGTGAACGCGCGAAACAAAGACAAAGCAATCCAAAAAAGAACTCTATCGTTTTGAGCGCCCAAACATGGCGCCAAAAAAGTCCACCATTGTGCTCAATGTGGAGCAGTTTATTCACGACATCGAGGAGCGTCCGGCCATCTGGAACCGCAACTTCCACTGCAACAAGGCCTTCCTCGAGCAGATGTGGGACGAGCTGAGCGGAGCGCACAAGCTGCCGAGTAAGTAGAGCATATGGCCATGGCCAAAAGGAGTTCCCCCCACAGTGTTGCCAACCAAAAGTTTATTTTAAACTAAACTTTATTAACATAGAATAATAAAAATAAAAACAGGTTGCTTAGTAACAAAAAAACAATGGTATTGCCTTAAAATTAAATTGTCCTAAGTAAAAAATTTTTTTTTGTTTTTAAATTTTGTTTAAAAAAAAACAATGACTTCACTTACATAGAAATATAAATAAAAAATGATTTAATAAAAAATTTATTAAAAAAAGGGAGGATTTAGAAGCAGATTTTTTTAAATTTAAAGTGAATTTTAGTGAGGATAACTCCCACCTATTTAAGTTTTGCTAGGACGAACATTATTTGGTATCTATTTTTATATAATATACATTTTAGCAAATATCTTTTGAATAGAAACATTTGTAGAATTTTATAAATTGGAATTTTAAAAACTAATAAATTTCTAATTAGTTTAAACCCAAAATGAACACAAGTGAATTACTGCACTAAGAATTGCCTTTATGATAATCAAAAATAGCAGTTTCAATTTACGTAATCAAGTTAAATAAAAATAGTTCCCTGTTCTAATCAGATTTGGCGAATAAGAAGCCAAGTTGGCAACACTGACAATGACTCCAAACGAGAACAAAGAGGTTTCTATCGTTATACCACTCTCCCTCCCAGAGATCGTGCTCAAGGCCAAGTGGAAGGGACTGCGAGACAATTTCCGAGTGGAGTACAAGCGGATTCCTCGGGCGGATAACGGTGATTTTATGGTAGACCCGGCCACCTTTGAGTCCAAGTGGCTGCACTATTACGCCTTGCTGTTTCTAAGTGAGTTACAAGTAGGTTATTTGAAAGAGGGTTATCTTTAAAATATTGTTATCCATCAGCTGATCACATGCGCCATCGTTTGCCCAAAAACGAACAGGATCAGTCCTTCTACTTCAACCAGCAGAGCGAGGACTGCGAAAAGACGGTGGTGGAGCCGGATTTAACAAATGGTTTGATCCGTCGCCTGCAGGACAGCGACGAGGACTACGACGAGGAGGACATGGAGGCGGAGGCGGACGGAGAGGCCAGCGAAGCGACTGTGGAGGAGGCGATGCCCACGCCACCGGCTGCCCACCAAATGAACCAAGTGAGCACCACACCACTAGCGACGGGAGCTCTGAGAGCCCAGGAGGAGGCGCATCAGCACGCCCTGATCAAGGCGGGATTACTTCGCGCCCAGTTGATGGAGCTGGAAAAGGAGGCCGAGGATCTGAGCAAGAAACCAGCTCCACCGCAACCGCAGCAGCAGCAGCATTCTCCAGCGGCTCCCCTACTGCAATTGCTGGTGGAACCACCGGCTGCCCATTGCTCTCCGCCGCCAGTGGTGACCACCACATCCGCACAAGTACAACAACCAGGATCAGCAGCTGTTTTGGCGCCGGCAACGACCACATCCGCATCGTCTGTATCCTCCAACGGAGCGTCAGTGGGGGGCAAGAGATCTGTGTCGCCACCGCCACTCTACAACAAAGCACATCATCCGCTGGCCACTCTGGCAGCAGCTCATCATGCGGCTAAGGACAGAAATGAGGATTTCGGCGGCTCCTCCGCGGTTAACGGAAACGGAGATCATCTCAGCTTCACGCAACACTCCTATGCCAATGGACTGATACCCGCCCTCAAGCTGAAGAGACCGCGTCTCTCGGAGGATAGCAACTTCAACGGATCCTCCACCATGGATGCACCTCTCGTGCCCGAGGACGATGACTACCACTACTTACTAAGCCTGCATCCGTACATGAAGCAGCTGACCGCCGCTCAAAAGCTACGCATACGCACCAAGATACAAAAGCTCATCTTTAAGGAGCTCTACAAGGAGGATCTCGAGGAGTCCAAGTAGTGGAACAGCCCAGAAAGCCTAGACTAAGCCCAAGACTGTACATACGCCCTGTATCCTAGATCATAAGCATTATACTTAGTTTGTCTCCATGCCATGCTACTTGATTGATTTCTAGTTGAGCGCCACTCCAAGGAAAGCTGGGAGTGCGCCATTTACGCCTAAGCACAAATACCTTGGAAATAAAAATGTAACTGAAAAATGTTTCCAGTTTGTAATTATTTGTTTTCAAAAAGGGAGGGCTGAAATTCATCTTGACACTTATTAACTGCTAAATTCCTTTTTTTAGGTGAGGTTTACGTCTTGGACGATGGCGCCGAGGTGGATCTGGATCTGGGAAACTATGAACGCTTTCTGGATGTCACCCTGCATCGGGACAACAACATAACCACGGGCAAGATCTACAAGTTGGTCATCGAGAAGGAGCGCACTGGCGAATATTTGGGCAAAACCGTTCAAGGTGAGTTATAAAAGAAGAAAGATATGTCGAGTATTTCGACTATTAGATACCCGTTACTCAGCTAAAGGGAGTGGGAGTGAGATGAATATATGCACTCGTCAAAGCTACTAGCGCCATCTAGTGGCTGTTTCATTTTTAGCTCATAACTTTTTAATGGATTATCCGATTTTAAACATTTCTTCTACATTTCGATAGGTATTAATAAGCACAACAAAGTAGTATTTACACTTTTTCAAAATCTGTATAGATGTCGGCGCCAGGCTTTTTTCAAGTTATTTAAGGCGATTGTGGGCGTTAGTGGGGGCGTGGCGCTCGGCTAAAACAATCTTGCGCTGCGTAGGAAGCCCAAGAATTTGAGCTGTTAATGCCATATTTCTAGCTTTTGTAGTTTCCGAGATCTCAGCGTTCATCCAGAGACAGACGGACTTTTGCACGAATACAATAAACCCTTTTACTCTACGAGTAACGGGTATAAAAATATAAATTTCCCCAATGAAGGGGATAGAAATTCTTCTGTAGATTGGAGAACAATCTTATTAAAATTTAACAAAATATGCTGAAGAGGCTACTAATTTCTTCAATTTTCTTCACAGTTGTCCCACACATCACGGATGCCATTCAAGAATGGGTGGAGCGTGTGGCCCAGACACCTGTCCAGGGCTCCTCGAAGCCACAGGTGTGCATTGTGGAATTGGGCGGAACCATCGGCGATATTGAGGGAATGCCTTTCGTGGAGGCCTTCCGCCAGTTTCAGTTCCGCGTGAAGAGGGAGAACTTCTGTCTGGCCCACGTGTCGTTGGTTCCGTTGCCCAAGGCCACCGGTGAACCGAAGACGAAGCCCACGCAAAGTTCGGTTAGGGAACTGCGTGGTTGCGGCCTGAGTCCCGATTTGATTGTCTGCCGGTCGGAGAAACCCATTGGACTGGAGGTCAAGGAGAAGATCAGCAACTTCTGTCACGTGGGTCCGGATCAGGTTATATGCATCCATGACCTGAACTCCATTTATCATGTGCCGTTGCTGATGGAGCAGAATGGAGTGATAGAGTACCTAAACGAGCGACTGCAGCTCAATATTGACATGAGCAAGAGGACCAAGTAAGTTAAAATCTCTCCTGAAAATCTAGTAACTAGAAACTAATCCCTGTCTGGTTTCAGATGTCTTCAGCAGTGGCGCGATTTGGCCCGCCGCACAGAAACCGTTCGCCGCGAAGTTACCATTGCCGTGGTGGGCAAGTACACTAAGTTCACGGACTCGTACGCCTCCGTGGTGAAGGCTCTGCAACATGCCGCCCTGGCCGTAAACCGCAAACTAGAGCTGGTATTCATTGAATCGTGTCAGCTGGAGGAGGAAACTCTGCAGTCGGAACCGAGCAAATACCACAAGGAGTGGCAGAAGCTGTGCGAGAGCGATGGCATCCTGGTGCCCGGTGGCTTCGGTTCCCGTGGCATGGAGGGCAAGATCCGGGCGTGCCAGTGGGCGCGAGAGAATCGAAAGCCGTTGCTGGGCATCTGTTTGGGTCTGCAGGCGGCGGTGATTGAGTTTGCCCGCAGTAAACTGGGTCTTAAGGATGCCAACACCACGGAAATCGACCCGAATACGGCCAATGCCCTGGTCATCGATATGCCGGAGCATCACACGGGTCAATTGGGAGGCACTATGCGATTGGGCAAACGAACTACTGTCTTCGCCGAAGGACCCAGTGTCATCCGTCAGCTGTACGGTAATCCCAAAACGGTGGAGGAGCGACATCGGCATCGTTACGAGGTTAATCCCAAGTATGTGCCGCGACTGGAGGAGCAAGGCATGCGATTTGTGGGCACGGATGAGGACAAGACCAGGATGGAAATCATTGAGCTCAGTGGCCATCCATATTTCGTAGCTACCCAATATCATCCGGAGTATTTGTCGCGACCGCTGAAGCCCTCGCCTCCTTTCCTTGGCCTGATCCTGGCCTCCGTGGATCGGTTGTCCCAATATATTCAGCGCGGTTGTCGCCTGTCGCCCCGCCAGCTATCCGATGCCTCTTCGGATGAGGAGGACAGTGTCGTGGGCTTGGCCGGCGCAACGAAATCGTTGAGGTCCTTGAAGCTTCCCGGCACACCCAAAAATGGAATTTCAAATGGCTGCAATGGTAGCTCCAGCACTTCCGACGGCGAAGGCGCCTGCGGAGGCGTTGATCTCACCAACGGCCATTAATGAAGTTGTGAACGGTTTCCTAACCCGGGAAGTGTTTAAGATCCGTTTAACAGAAGTGCTCCCGTTGGCGCAATTCGAAAAAAGGTTGCGTCAACAGGAGCATAACTGGATGTGTATAATAGGGTGTTGTCGACTTAAACATTTTTTATGTTTTATTGAAATGACTAAAAGTAATCCACATATTATTCTTTAGTTAGCATAAGTTAAATATAATTTTAATTTCATGGGGATTAGTCAAGAGTTGTAACTAGTATGATTCTGATCCTCCAAGATTTTGGTTTTTCGTATATTTTATAATATTTTTTATTATATTATGTTTCTTAAGAATGAAAAGCTCTATTCTACTACGGTGAAATGAAAATATCATGTTTGCCTCAGAAATCGCTTAGCGCTGAATTCGGGCGGAATTCATACGTTTTATATTTTTGTTCATAAGAGCGATTTCTGTGGCACCTCTGTATATCTTTGTTTATTTCAATATAAAACACACGGTATATGTTTTTAATTTGCAATAGTTTAGCACTTTTAAACTAAAATATCCAATTGTGTTACTTTTGTCACTCCAATTTGTCAATTAGTTTGAAACCTTAAGAATCGACACATCCTAGTGTGAATAGCCTCGCGTGTGTCTTTTTGAACGAAAATGGAAATAGTTTATAATCTCCTTAACTTACGATTACAATTACCATAATATAACTTTCTTATGGTATGGCTTAAACAATATTTAAAGCAAACAAAACGAAATGTAAGCAATTACCTTATCCATATATATTTTTAGATAAATAATGAAATAATTCAATATACTTTGTGCATTATTTGAATTTGGTGGGCAGCTGTAAAAGTGTTGGAAACTACAAAAGTGTTGACACTACAACCATCCCTTTTCCTCTTTGAGGGCCTTTCAGAAATTGAAATCGTTACTTGGCGCGTAATTTTCAAATTTAAATTAAAAGGCAGCTGATAAATGGGAAGAGTTTTCTTCTTGCTTTGCAAATGTTCATTCTCTAATGTATTCTTCAGGTTCGCTGGTGGTCACAATATTTTAAATTAAATTGTTTTTGCATTGTCAAACTTTTTTAGGTATAAATTGTTGGTATAGTCGGAAAACAATTGTTTTAAAAATAAACTAAAGCTTTTTGTCACCACCGAAAGTGTCAACTAAATTTTGGAAACTACAAGGCGTCGGAACAACAAGTGCTAAAAGTCTATTTTTAAGGTCAGGCAGATCAATACGGAAATGGATTTAACTTCTTAGCAACCGCGTGCTTAATTTTTGGGATTTCATATTGTGTTTCACTATATATATTTATATATTTACTAAATATTTATGCTTTATAATGATTTTAAAAATCTTAAATTTTGATGTTTACATATTTGGTACAATAAAAAATTTAAACAATTTTAAAAATTTAAAATTGCCATAATTTATTGTAATTATTTGAAGTATACATTTTTAAAAAAATTTAAACCTTTTTATAAAAATTTAATATTTTATACAAACAAATTTACAAAGGGTTTTTATGGTTTTTTATTGTAGCTTTCGGTCTAAATAAAAAATGAAACAATTTTAAGAACTGAAAATTTATTGTAATTATTTGAAGTACATTTTTAAAAAAAAATGCAAACCTTTTTTTTTATAAAAATTTAACATTTTATAAAATCAAATGTTATAAAGGGTTTTATATCGTTTTTAATTGTTATCTTTCGGTCCACATTGACAACTAAATTTCGAAAGAGCAACGGAGAGTGAGCTTTTAGTGTAATTTTCTGCTTGTTGACGCAATTAGTAAGGCGGAGAATTAATCAAACGCTGGTACTCGAGAATAATAATGGACGCTAGCCCATGCGGATTCAGATTCGGATTCGGATTCAGATACCGGCTGGCGTTGTCAGACATCGGCCCGTGCTCAACAAAAATAGACAGGGCATACATTTGGGCTTGCGTCCGCGATGAGAAGCGATGGCTGGTGGCCAATTGAATCGAGGCAGATCGCAGATCTCAGACCAAGAACAATGCGCATTCTTCATTGTTCGTTCAATTGGGTAACTTGGTCTAGCTAATTTCGCATTCGGAACAACATAAACCCAGAAAAATATGAATCAGTCCGGTGTCCATAAAAAGAAGCCAAGGGTTCGGAATCGCCAGAGGAACAAGATCAACCAGGTGCATCAAGACCAAGTGGAAGCCGTAGAGGAAAATGTGGACCAAGTGGAAAAGGTGGCCAAAAGTGATGACTCCCACGGGGAAACTCCCCTTAAAAGTGACCCAACTAGGGTGAAAAGTCCCACAAAAGGTGGAATCTCCTTAATGGAAACTTTATTTAATAACGGTCCAGTGGAAAACCCGCAAGAGAATGATACCATTAGGCTTATACAGGAACTGTTACGTAGAAAATTATTGGCCAAAAATAATGCAGCAACAACTAGCAAAGCAGAGCCGCCTGTTCCTGTACGAAGCGAAAATAGTTAGCCAACCAAAGGAAATTAAAACTGAAAAAGAAAAACCAAAGATTTCTAGTTCTTATGAAACTCCCAAAGTGCCAGCAGAATCCAAGACAAACGGAAAACCGCCAAAGGATGTGAAAGCCGATGAAATGGATGAGCTGCTTAAATGCTTGGGCACCAAATTACAAAAAGGTTAGTAGGAGTTCAGTTTTTAAACAAATTATTTCCAGGATATAATAATTTAACGAAATAAACATAGGTACTGGAGAATCCCCAGCTGCGGCGCTGTTCAGCAATCTTGGGAAGCTATTCAGCCAAGCGCCTCCGAGCGATGTGGAGTCATCCGACGAAGAGGCCGAGGAGTATGTGGAGTACATCTATAAGCCAAGGCAATACTTCATGGCCTCATTGTGCAATGTAGGTGGCACAGTACTCTTGACTTATTTAATAGAAGTTATTAAGACTTCTCAGTTCATTTCATTTTTACTTGAACAACAGAAACCACTTTTCTGTGAAGGCATTTATGGTATTTTTAAAATATTTGGTAAACATTTGCAAGAACTGCTTAGATTGGTTAATATTAAATATTTTATTTATAAAATATTTTTATATTATTGTTTTTAAAGAATACAAATTAAATATTTAATGTTAAAATCAAATAATCTCCAGTATTGGTTAAAAAAGTTCTGATAATACTGTGTTCCAAATCCATAAAATTAAAAAAATGGTGATTAAATCTTTTATAAGATCATAATATATGATTTTAACGATTTAATTGTTAATTTTAATTTTTGAGCTTTGGAAAATATTTGTTTTTTACTGTACGTTAATTATTTTGATCTCAATAAATTACCTCTTCTCTCCACCAAAAAGTTTTGCAAGGCGGATCTGTGTGGCCAAAACCGGATACCCTGTTCCCGCTGCGGACTGAGCTACTACTGCAGTGCTGGCCACATGAAAGACGACCAGGAGCACCGGCAACTGTGCTATGCAATTCGCCAAACGGTGGACCGCAATGGTGAGAGCCTGTCAGCAAATCATAAATCACACTAATTGCCAATTTTCGGTGGGCAAATGCAGGTCACGATATGTTCTACAAGTGCGGCGACTTCAGTGCCGAACAGTTCCGTTCCTATCGGATCGTCTGCATCCGTCAGGTGGAGAAGGAGATGAATCGCCAGCTCACGGCAACGGAACAGGAGTTGCTCCTCTTTCCAATGATCTGCGGCGAGTCCAAGTGCCGGGAGCATCGCTTCAAGCGTCTGTCCATCTGCGGCGGATGTGGCGAGTTGGCCTTCTGCAAGGATAAGCCGGAGCATCGCAGCAAGGAGCATGCCAAGTGGTGCGGAGCCTATCAACTGTTCAAGGCCTTCATCATGTTCCAGGCGAACTTCGGTCGGCTGGACCCATCGCTGCCGAACAAGGTTCTTAGGGAGCTGCCCATGGCCTGCTCCAACACCAAAAGCATCATGAAGAAGCTTAATTTCAGTAAGAAATTTACACTAAGAAAAATATTCTAATACTGAATTCGGATAGAATTTATTTTAATTTACGTAAGAAATTCGCCAAGTGATTTCATATAACGGAATATTATTTAAGAAAGGTGTAGTAATTTTTCGTAATTCCGAATTAAATCAGATTTCAAGATTTATACCAAGCAAAAACTTAAAAATAAACTTAATTAATTATTTATTATAATTATATTTGACTTAAAAAATTGTTTTTTTTAATTTTGCAGAATACAAGTTTTTGTTGCTTTAAAATATGGATGACACAGAAATAATTTTAACCGAAATTTGGGAAGAATTCGTTTGTAAATTAATCGGACCGGAAAGAAACTTTACTTCCATATATTCCATATTTAAACAAGAAAGGAAGCTAGCTTCGGCCAGCCGAAGCTTATATACCCTTGCAGATCATTCCTATTAATCACTAATTTTCCGATCGTTCCTATGGCAGCTATATGATATAGTTGTCCGATTTTGAAAAAATTTTATTCGAAATTCAGGATTAGATTAAAAATGGCATTTCCAAAAGTAGGAGGTTCTAGGTTTAAAAACACCCAAGATATAATTTTTTTACATTTTTTTTTCCCGATTATTCCTATGGGAGCTATATGATATAGTTGTCCGATCCGGCTCGTTCCGACTTATATACTACCTGCAATAGATATAAGACTTTTGGGAAAGTTTTAGCCCGATAGCTTCAAAACTGAGAGACTAGTTTGCGTAGAAACGGACGGACAGACGGACAGACGGACAGACGGACGGACAGACGGACGGACAGACGGACAGACGGACATGGCTAGATCGACTCGTCTAGTCATGCTGATCAAGAATATATATACTTTATGGGGTCTAAAACGTCTCCTTCACTGCGTTGCAAACTTCTGACTGAAATCATAATACCCTCTGCAAGGGTATAGAAACTAGTCATATTTTATGACTCATAATTCACATTCTTGAAAATAAAAATTCCATTACTCTACTAGTTTTATAACATAAGTTTACTGTATGATCGGTAAATCTGTCCCTAAAGGATTATAAAATATTTTCAGCTTAGTTTAGTTTTCAAAAACCTTTTGAATATTTAATAATTTTTGGTAATTCCAAACAGATGTCACAAATGAGTGCGAGTACGCAGCACTTACTCAGGTGTCCACAGGACCTTTAACTGCCTGGTTTGCCCTAAAACTCTGTGAGCGTCTCAGGAATTGTGAGGAGTTGACTCTTCATTTAATTGGAGCCGAGATTGAGTTTGAAGTGGATATGCTACAAAAGTGGGAACTATTTCTTCTTCACATAATGCCAACGGTAAAAAGCCTAAATGTGGTTTTTATTGGACCGGAACTGAATCCCAATAATATATCCTTCGAGCAGCTAAAGAAAATCAAGTGAGAAACGATTTCATTTTTTTAAGCAATTTTTAAGATACACCTATTTTAAATGATATTGATCATTTTCAGGTGCTGTCGCTTGTGCAGGAAAGCTAAAAGAACTGTAAACTATCATTTCGAGAATGCTTTGTACCATAACTACTGCAAAGAACCGCATTTTCTTCAGCCGAATTTGGGTAAGTTTAACTAGTTTTTCTTTTTGCTGAAACTAAATCTACTCTACTCCTTACAGTTTGCTTCTTTAACTCTGGTCTATACCGGTCAACTGGATATGCCCTCGAGGACACTTGGCCAGATACCATTCAAGCTACCCTTAATCTCAATTGTCCCATTGTTGTAACCTCATATACAAAGTACGAGGCTCCTCTGGATATGGCTCACTTTATCAACCAATCGAATCGTCATTTAAATGTCGTCTTGCCACCGACAACAAATCCATTTTCTTCTGAGAAGCCAGAACGTAATTTTATATCGGATAACGAAGCGCCTTTTATGTTCAAAAACTTCTATTGCTTTGTTGTTGAGTGAATAGTCGGAAGTGAGAAAAGACTGTTTAGTTTGAGTTTATAAATAAAGACACCAGTTTAAATTATTATGATGTGCGGAAGAGATATACATATGTACACGTCAGTTTTAAACAATTTAAAATTAAATACCTTCATTCTATCACTTTTTTAAAACTTAAAGAAGGATAATAAATTGTTGGAAAAAGTTTAAGGCCCGTTTTCTCATCCGCATGTTTAATTTAATCAAACATTTAGCAGTAATTTCCTGATTTCTCGATTAAACACTCAATGCTTCAAAACTTCATTACTTTTGTGGCTTTATTTGAGAAAGTATTGCTCATCGTTAGCGTTATGACGCACTGTTAGCAGCAACAGGAAACCACTTTGTTATCACCTCACAAATCTTTACAGTAACCACTGGATCAAAGAAAGAAACCAGAAAATAAGTTCCACAGATTCAAAAATATATTATTATAAATAATAAACAAAATTTAGAAAATTTATTATATATATAAAAATCAAATTTCTTGAAGTGACAGATTACTTTTAATATTCTCGATGTTCTAGGGAGTTTTTACTGTACAAACTCAAGTGACATAAGACTGAGGTGTTCCGTAAGTGGGCGGCTTTGGGTGGGGTGTGACGTTGTGGAGACGCCCGTTTCCCGTTCTACAAAGAAGCCCCAATTACAATGAAACCGCTAGGTTGTTAATTTCGCGGTGAGCTTTCGGGAGGAATAAGAGAAGAGTCGTGCCACCGATCTTTGTAGTCTCATGAGGCATGGATCGTATATAGCTGCTGTTTTTTTTTTAGCGAGATAACTGTGTTACAAACGGCGTTGAGAGAATCTCAGTGCATTCTACAACCGCAAGAAGAGAACAAAAGTTCTTGGGCTTTAAGTGTGAGCGTTTGTTTGTGTCGACACTCGTAATTACAATTGGGGTCAAAGAAATAATACTTACAATTTTAAAGACTATTATTCGCATCTTCATTTGGATTTTATTTTACACAATGTGTAATACACATGCCAAAGAAATAATAGTCAGAAAAAACATAGAATGAATACTGCCCGTTTATGTAAATTGCGTAGCCGACTAGTAGAACCGTCTCTTTAAAAATAAAATATTCTTGCCTTGACTATAAATGAATTATAACGCTTATAAACTTACAATCTTCATTTGGATTTTATTTTACACATGACAAAGAAATAATTTTCAGACAAAAAATAATATGGGTGAATGGATTAGAATACTTCCCTTTTATCTATATTGCGTAGCCGACTAGTTGAACCGTCTCTTTAAAAGAATAAAATATTCTTGCCTTGAGTATATAAGAATTATAACATTTATAAACTTATTATTATAGATTTTCTCAGGAAGCTACATAATTGAACTATTTTATTACGATGCAGAAACTCTAAAGCTTGGTTCTATACGTTCGTTCATATAAACTAACATTAAATAAGCTTGGATTTTATTCTCGTATATATGACAAAAACAAAGCCATATATATTTTTTTAATTTGCTATCTCTGATTCTATAATTTCACCCTCCGCTGTGGGCGTGAGCGCGCGAATGTATGTCGGCATTATGATTGTACGCTTATTATTATGGCCGCATACGAAGTAATTTCCAAGTTAACTTTTCAGTTGAGCGCTGGAACAGCTGAAGAACGCGAGCGTCCAGATCGGATCGCCGTCTGATTCTCGTTCTTATTCTCGATTTAAGTCGTTAATTGTCGCGCTAAGTGCTCCGCTTTTCAGTTCTGACCTCAAACACTTGTTGACATCTCAACATCGCGAGTTGGGTAATTCTGTGAAACTCATCAGTTTAGATGATCTAGTTCGTGTTTCTTGACTGGAATTTCGATTTCTGAAGTGCATCTTTGTATTTAGCCAGTGATTTCAAGATAGCAAGCTATACTTACTATCTTTTAGATACATTTATGAGATTGCCGCTGTCGCGTATCTAATTCCAACGGTCACGATTACTTATTGGGAGCGTTGAAGAGTGAGCTTTCCAGAGCTAAAACTTTCCAGTGAACAGCTGTTTGGGGAGCTTTGGGGTTTATTTTCCCATCTCCGAGAGCACTGCACTTTGCAGAGAGTGAGAGCGAGAGCGAAATAGAGCGGGAGTGGGGCAGGTTTTATCAGTTTGAAGAACGATTCATAGATAAGAAAAAGTCGGCGGCGGGTGTTAAGTCATTTACACAATTTATCGCTTCTTCGCTTTGCGCAATCGAATGGAAAAACGGAGTGCACTGCATTCCTGATTGGAGTAAAAGTCGGAGCACACGGATCATCATCATCATGAACAAACTAAGGGCCCTATTGCCCGGTCAACATTCGACAAATGGAGCATCGCGTCATTCCGTAACCCTGGAACCGGAGATCGGATTCCAGATCACAATTGACAATCCGAAAAACAGTGATCCCAGCAAGGGTTCTGCTGCAATACCAGAGCTCAACGTCCACCTCATCGCCGCCCGACATTTGCCCTCTCTGTTCGGCTTCAAGATCGTCCAGGGCTATTTGATAAAGGTAAATTATTGCTAATTGGTCATGATATGAGGCATACTTGCGAAAATAGAGTAAGATAAAATCACTCAAATTGAGAGAAAAGGAATATATTTTTGTTTGTTTCTCGAGTAACTTCATATGTAAGTTCTAGATTTCAAAATATACTATCAGTAAAAATTGTATTTTTTCTTGTGACTATATCGAAAATACTTTTTATAATTCATAAGTTCCAGATTTCAAAATAAACTATCAGTAAAAAATTGTA
The DNA here is from genome assembly GCA_037075205.1 of Drosophila prostipennis. Taxonomy (NCBI): domain Eukaryota; kingdom Metazoa; phylum Arthropoda; class Insecta; order Diptera; family Drosophilidae; genus Drosophila; species Drosophila prostipennis. Next base: position 826,496 of record JBAMCJ010006752.1, read on the forward strand.
TTTTTGCTTGTGACTACAATAAAAATACTTAAATTTTTATAAAGGCAAAAGAACCTATCAAAGTTTTAAAGCGAATTAATTTTATTATGATAGGTTAATTTGAAATCACTTACGAAATTTCCTACTTTAAATGAAGGCAAATGAAAATATAATATTTCTAGGGATAAATTATGTAATATTTTGTGTTTAAGAATTCATGATCAGCTAAGTATAAAAATCAGTAAAAAAGCATAAACAATTTTAAAAAGAAAATAACCAATCTTTAATATTGAGCTATTTGAACTATTTTGTAAATTATTTATAATAAATAATCAATCAAGATCAAATGTATTAAGACAAAAATTTAAACAATAAATTACAGTTTATTTATTAAACACATAAATTTGTAGCGCCTCGACCATACATATTTTCAAAGGCCCTGAAAGCATCCTACACCCAGAGAAATGCGGGACTAATTTTTAGGTAATACATGACCTAAAAATTTTTAATAGACTAAATTTTCAGATTTAGGTAATGGGTTACCTGAAAATATTGGCATGTGGACTATGTTCCTACTTTTTAGGTAAAGCTACAAAGATTTTTATAGGCCATCGTAACCTTAAAATTGGTCCATAAGACCTAAAATTTAGGAATAGCTTGCAATTGATTTTTCTTCATAATTTAATACAAATAAAGGTCCTTAATATTACTAAACAAATTATTCGATTTTTAAGTTTAATATTTAAAAATATTATTAGAATTAGCTTAATGCTAGTGATGGAAAACTTTCAATATATTAAATCAATACCAACGTGGACTATTTTCCTAGTTTTAAGGTAATAGTGAACTATTCTAAAAATAGAATTCGCTTATGCCCCTAGAAGCAGCCTTTGGTTTTGCCGCAGGGCTCTTAAATAGTTCCGTAGGCCAGAGGCTAGCCTATTGGACTCTCGCGCAGAAGACCGGGGATCGATTCCCACCGAGGACAAAATAAAATGATTGTTTTTTCAGAACGGTTAAATATTTACTTATCCGAAAATAACAATATAAGCCATTAAAATAAACAAATATGTTACTATCAATAGTAAAAATTTTAACTTTTTTAAAAATACCTAATATTTAGGTAATTCTGACCTAAAAATCTAGTCCACTAGCCATTTTTTTAGGTAACGATTACCAAAAATAAATCCAAGACTGCGTACAAAATATAGTCCATATGACCAACATTTTAGGTAAGGATGGACTTGGCGCATTTTTCTGGCCATGTTTCCTAAAATTTTAGGTAATTAGGCCCCTTTTTAGTCCATTTTGTTTTCTGGGTGTATAATTTATTTATTTAAGTAGAATTTATCTATTTCTGATTTCTCCCCTCACACAATAAAGGTGAAGCTATTTCCCGGATCGAAACGATTGGACAGCAGTATTCAGACAAACACCTGGCCAAAGTTCAATGAAAATTTCAAGTTTCCCCTGGTGCCAGATATCAAGTATGTGTGATATATGAGGAGTTTACAGAGTTGCATTATTATTATTCGAAATGCTATTTGATTAGATCCTCCATGAAGCATGTAACCCGAAGATCTGCAAATGGTCAAACAAATAGCCCAGATCCAGAGGCAGAACAGCTCTTCTCCGGACAGTTTGTGGTCTTTACGGTCTACGCGCTGTTGGAACTTCCGGCAACAGTAAGTTGGTCGCGAAAACCCTTTAAACCTGGATTAAATTCCTTTCTTACCAGAATTTCAATCGCTTTAATAAGACATACCGCTCGCTGAAGGACAGGAGTACCAGCTTTGTCCAACGTTTCGTCGATCCAACGGCGAGTGCTCCAAATGAGGCCAAGACTGAATCTGGAGGAAAGCCCAATGATCAGGGCAAAGCGAAGAAAAAGTCTGACAGCTCCGCACGGGACGCAATGCCACCGCTGACTATAAGTGAATCACGCAGGAATATAGGTAATTTTATTAGATATAATAGTATGATATATTGATATCATATATTATTATTGCGGTGGAAACGTTACTATATATTTTAAATGACTTAAGATTAAGATATGATGAAATATGATTCTGTTTTTATCATAATAATTTAAATATTAGGATGAAATTTCGAAAACTTACAAATTTAGCAGGGTTTCGTTATATTATTATTTTAAAGTTCTAAAAAAATATTATAAAACTCTAGAACTAAATTAAAAATCCGATAAAATCAGTGACCTATTCATTTAATTTAGCTCTGATATCTTAAATGACTTAAGATTAAGATATGATGAAATATGATTCTATTAGATAGGGGTTTGTTATATTATTTTAAAGTTCTAAAAAATATAAAAATCCTTCAGAACTAAATTTAAAATCTGATAAAATCAGTGACCTATTCATTTGATTTAATATCTTTTTTAAAGTATCTGTATCTTTTCCCCTCAGGTTCCGTCACCTGCTACCTGGAATCCAAGCTCTTTCAACGCAACAGCCGAACGGGGTGTTATTCGTCGAAAGAGTTGTGGCTGCCTATAAAAGATATCACCACAACGGTGGCCAAGTCGTCACCCAGCAACAACAATGTGAGTAGGAAAGAGTCATTTGAACATGTGTACCTGACCCAGAGTATTGCTAAACAAGTTCACCCGAACTTGGTGTTACAAAATATAATGCGACATGGGGCTCCGGGTGTTTTCAAATGTAATGGAGATGTGTGCGCTTTAATTGTACAAAGTGAAAGCTTCCCGCTTGGGCGGGAAAACACAACAACACAGGCACTACAAATTTAAATGAAAGCAAATTTTTTAATTGCAACCAAAAATGGAAAAAAAATATTAATGTGCAAGTTGAGTCAATATTATTCCGGAAAAAATGAATTGAAAGTCAACCCTCGTGCATTTTCCCCTTACCTAATGTCACTGAAAAAGGGTTGCGATATCTGTAGAATTCATATGTTTGAACTAATTTTCAGTATGGGTCAATTTAACATTTATCTTATCATGCCAATGCGATTTCAATTTGTTGACATACCTTAGGAAACTATAGGTTTTTAAGCCAAAGTGGGAAGCATATCGAGTCCTAACCGTTAGCATAAAGTAAACAACATTTGGCTTACGAAAGCCAATTATTGATAAAAAAGTAACATGCCATAAAAGCTGCAATTATAAGATAAAAAGTTAGTGCAGTTTATTATATCAGACATTTTAGGATTTTTAAAAGCCTGAAAGTTTTAAATTATTACTATAAACCTGTGAATACAAGGAAAATTTTACGAAAAATCTAATTTCATCTTAAGAATATTTACATTATATTATTTATATTATTAATATTTTAAAAACAAAATTCAAAATAAATCTAGTTTCATCTTTAAAATTAAAGTGCTAAACAATAAAAATTTGAATGGTAAAATTTACCTATACGGATAGTAACGTAACTATAAAATATAGTTACGTGTATTTGGTTTTGGCTTTGGGTGTGTGTCTTTGCTAATTGTGTGTAATTGTTGCTGTAAAAGAAACTATTTAATTGGTAGAATTGACCATTTTTGTGGTTGGGGTTGGTTCATTTTACCAAGTCTTTTTTTTTGTGGGTAGAAGTATGATTTCGAAAACATTTTTAAAGCTAATAAAAATTAATAGTAATATGGATATTTTAAATAGGTTTTTTAATATTTATTAGTTTCTATTGATCCCAATGCCTATTAATATTTGTTTTCAGTTCGTAAACTCCACCAAGGGCGTGGTTGAGCTGGCCCTTGAGGTTCGAGATCTGCTGGAATGCGAGTCACCTGTGGAGACTTCGATGCCCCCGCAAACGCCCTCGAACACGCCCACTTCGCCAACGCCCCCCGCCACCACCCACTCGGCCAACAATTGGCAACGGATGACCGCTGAAGTGAAGCGGAAGATGGGCATCAGCAATGCCGGAAGCTCGGACTCAGGAAGATACCTGCTCCGGGTGACCACCACGCGGATGCGGTGCTCCAACAAGGTCAAGGACGAACTGGAGGCCACAGCGAGCTCGGGAGTGTATGTGAAGACCACGGCCTTCGAGCACGGCATCTACATTGATGCCTGGAAGTCGCCCATCTTCTTTCCCTCGCTCTCCACCAAATGGGACGATGGATCCGGCGAGGGAATGATTGACATTCCGCTCCAGAGACTCGATCAGTTGGAGGACATAGTGCTTCGGATCACATTGGCCACCAAGAAGATGGGCAAGAAACTGGTCCTCGGCACGGTCATCATTGGCGGCGATCAGGCGGGAGATACGGGCTCCGAGCAGATGCGCCTCATCCGGGAATCGCCGCCAGGTCAGCGGGTCGCCGCCTGGCACTGTTACCACTGAAATCGAACTCAAAGCTATGCTCCTAGCCAATGTAAATAATAGCAAAAAAGTAAAACTTTAGATAATTCCTATCAAAATTCCTTTGTGCATAATGTATGTATGTACTTGCTTATCTATCGTTAAAAGTATTAAATTTAATTGCGAATTGTAAAATGCTTCTTTGGGAAAGTTTGGCTCATTTCAACGTCCATGGCGTGTAACACTTGGTTTACTGCCCACGCTGTAATGGGAGTAGCCATACAGAGGAAAAAATGGTCTCAGTTTAAAAAAAAAAAATATTAAAAAAAAAAAACAGGTCAAGTCGATATCAAAAAAGAAATAAATTTCTATATAAATTTTCAAATTTCTATATAAATATCTAAATTTCTATAAATAATAAATAAATTTCTATATATTAAATAGAAATTTGTCCTAACAAAATAAAGATAAATGCTGTTTTTGTGTAAAAAATTGTTAAAAGTTTTAAGTTCTCAATAATTTTTTTAAAACATTTAAAATTTTTGGTAATGATAGGAACGGCTGATTTTATCTGATTTTCATCTGTAATAACGCTTAAAGTTTTAGGTATTTTTTTAATCATTTTTCTGATAATAATTCTAAGTAGTATTTGGAAAACCAGGCCTTCCGAGACCTCGTTTTTCCCCCAGTGTATTAGCACCTTCGCTTTATTGGCAGTTCGCAGAAATATTGCCAGCATTTGTGCGTCTGCCAGGGATTTTCGCACCCATCCGTACGTTTTTCACCCGGTTCCAGTCCACTGTGCACGGCCAACATGTGTGTGGAAAAGTCAACGGCAAACCAAACGCGACGTTTTTCAGCTCGCCGCGGAGCGTTGGCGTTTTGTATTCGCTCAGAGTCTCAGTTCTCGAGAAGACGTCGGTTGGATCGGATCGGATCTGAACGGAACGGAACGGAAAAGATAGGATCGGAGCGAACGGATTGCTTGTTTACGTTGCCATCGCGCAGTGGAGTTTGCGAGGCGACATCCGACGTGGTTAATGCTTCTGTGCGTCTGGTTCTCCAATGTAAAAATAAAATTGCTCCAATATGTGTGCGCGAAACAGCTTTTGAAAGATTTTCGAAAAAACCCCGATCGATTTGGAAGTGCGAACCAGGTAATCGTTGGGTAAATTTACGCTAAACGGTTGACAGTTCAATATTGAAGTCATAAAAGCAGTTTTTATCCGTGTTTATATGCAAAGTGCGTCGGTTTATGTGGATTGTGGATTGGTTCTCCCCGAAATGCTCACAAAGTCGCTAATCGAAGTGCAGCTGAAGGAGACATGGTGCCAAGTGATAAATGGAATAAAAAATGTTTCATTCATGAAAACAATCCGCGTTCACATATGTAGGCACCCAAGAACGCAGATGTATTTGGATCTGCACGCATGCTATTTTACAGATGCTGTCAAAATAATAGCAGTTGCAATATTTCCAAAAGAACCAGTTTTTCAATTAATCAAAATAAATGTTTTTAGTCTAATAATAATTCCGATTGCTTTTTAACTAATTATGCTTTGGCCAACATTTATCTTTTTGGGGTCGTTTAGATCTCAAGAAAAAATGTTGTGGTTGAAATATTTCGTAGTCTTGGAAATAAATTATTTTTATGAGATTTTAAAAATGGAAAGTTTTTGGAACTTGAAAAAATGGAGACGATTTGAAACACTATGATTGAAATATTAAAAAATTTGTTTAAAAATAGAAATTAGTCAAACCTGCTTTTATGATTTAGTTTTCTTAAGTTTAAATCGGTATGAATCACAACTAGATCTATTGGAATTTCCGGCTCCCAAAAAAAGAACAAGAATTTTCTTTGCTTATCTGTATTTAATCTACATGATTGTACTGCTATTACTTTGACCCCATCTGTTGGTGCATATGTGTTTAAAATGCATTTAATTCATCTGTGGAAAATTGGGTGCTCTGGTGGTGCGGCGGGGAAGTGGATCCATATCCATGGAGGCGTGGATGTGGATGCGGTGCCCGGATGATCGGATGCTCGGATGCTGGGTGTCTAGGGATGCTTGGTTTGTGGGGTATGGGGTGTCGGCTTCTTTGCGATCCCATCAAATGTCGATGAATTGTGCATTTGTGCCCCAGTGTGCGTGGATGCGAAGCATGATTTATTTCCAACACTTCCGCTAATACTCAAATGTGGCCGACGATGTCGCACAACGAATTTAATGCGTAGCCGATTACAAAAGGCTGACTAATAAATTAAGCTAGCCAGAATCCGTAGACAATGCCCAAATGCCCAGTACTGCCCACGAACTGCCCACTTAGTCGGCAGATAAATAGGAAAAACAAAGCCCAAACGACAGCCAACCCGAAGGCAGCGATTGGGTTTTTTAGTAGCTGGTCACGTCATTAAAATTGCATTTGGTTAAACGAGCCCGCGGACATGCAACACATCACAATCACACACACACACACAACAACAGTTGATTGGCCATACCAGACATTGTGGCTAGCCGGCCAAGAAGCCAAAATAAAATAAATCAGGCAACTGCACTGAAAGAAATTGCATTTTAATTTGGCCATCAAGAAAATCTTGAAAACCAGTTATAAACTTCTCATATCAAAATGTACCTGACCTCCCACTTATTTAAATAAAATGTAGAATGTACTTATCATATATAAAAAAAATTCTTATCATGTTTTCAGATAGAGTAACCTTTGGATATTTATCAAAACAACAATAGATATAAAACCAAGGAAATGCTTAGCTTAATCGTGTTGTTAGTTAAGAACATAACTTCAATGATATCATTTTTAATTTGTTCCTATTGTTTTTGGAATACATTTTAGAATAAATTTGTTGTTGTATACTTTTTGAATATCACATTTCCTTGTACTCTTAGTAAAATTTAAAACTTTTAGTTTGACAGCTTTTAGTCATATTTGTATTTATTTTTGCCCTTATATTTTTCAAAGTACTTGCATTTCAATATTTTTAATGGTTTAAAAATAAATTTTCAAATCCTTTTTATTTGACAGAATCACCTAATAATATAATGATAATAGAAATAAAATTGTAACCTTATGTTTAGTTCTTTTAGTCAAAGTACTTGCATTTAAATATTTTTAATAATATTTAAAAAAAAAGTTTTCAAATCTTTTTTTATTTGAAATAGCCACCTAAAAGATTTTTGCCTGTGTAGGGAACTCTGGTCTCTATAAGCTGCTGGCCAAATCCAAATTTGTACATTTTCATTCATAAAAAAATCGCGTCGGTCTACGCAGCGGCAATTTAAGACCAAATAAAAAGTGGGAAAAATAGTTCGACCACATGCAGAGCGTTCGTGGGCAGTGGGCGGTGGGTGGGCGATCCACCTTATTTGCGGAACTGGTAAACACATCTATTATCCATAAGTGCCGCCTTACTCACCTAAAGGAATTTAATAAACTGGTCACTGGATACTCTGATATTTATGACTTTCCAATGGATATTTATTTTAAACTTTTGCTATTTATGATATGACTCGACGACCCCGTCATAGTTGATTTTTAATCGCACTTTATCAAGGTGAAGCGGTTGGGGGGCGTGGTTTGTGGGCGGTGGTTGGTGAGGCTGGGGCAACTACGGTTTGTTTATACGGAACGGAAGGGAGAGGAACCGAACGGAGACGGAGGTTGTGATTGTTGCTGCTCTGTTTGCTATGCGGACGCATCGCATTCTAAATTAAGACGCAGCGTCGCCCGAAGTACACACAAATGTACATAAATATTTTGTTTGAACGCTGGGGTGGACATTTTTGTGGTTTTCCAAACCGATCATCAGCAAAAATAAAAACCGTGGATAAAGTCAAAACAAAATCTTTAATTTTAATGTTTATTCGGGGTTATGTTACCCCTTTGAACAAATTTATCGGCAGACAAAAATAATTAAAAAATGTGTAAGCAAACAAAACGGAGGAAGTCTTTTTTTTGGCAAATAAAGGAGGCAAATTTAAAATATTATTGCTGTACAAGATTTTTAAAAATCGTTAAAAAATACAAATTTTATTTGAAAATTGTATAAATGTTCTAAAAATAATTTAAACATTTTTTTCTTATATTTAAAATCATATTAGGTATTCAACTTTTAACTCCATAAAATTTCTGTATCTCAAACCTATTTGTTTTAATATCAAGAACTTGGTTCCCTTCAAACATAGTTTTGGGAAATCGGGTGTAAATCATTTTTGTTTACGTCACATACGTAGATTCGGTGGGGAAATGTCCGACTCAATGTATAAATCATGTGTCGTCAGGTGTGTTAAAATAGTTCCTAGTGGTTTGTTTGTTGTGGAATTTTATTTCCATCAAACCGGCAAAAACACTCTTCACGCATCGCGAGTTACTCAATATTGGATGCTTATAAAAATTGAATATATATCCGCCTGTTTGTTTAGTGGGCGCTGTGTGTTCACATTGTAAATAAATCACAACGGGTGATTGGTACACTCGGGAATGGGGTTCAGTGTTTGGTTTCGCTTTATTGTTGCGCCGAGTTTATTGGAATTTAGCGCGGAATATAAATGGCCAATTTGCGGATACCTGGTCAGGATGGCCGTATCGAATTTGGTCATTGGGAATAACCAGAATGCCGAATGTGGGAGAGAGGATCGTGTGCGAAATGCAACTGGTAGCTTGTTCCGGCGCATCTGACCTTATATGATCGGTAGTTGGGGGATATAATCTGGGTATCTGAGTATCTCAGTATCTCGGTATCTGGATGTGGCCAAGATACAAAGTACACGCACTTGTGTTCCATTGCCCGGTCTTCGTCGTTTCTCTGGGTCTACTTAAAATTCCGCGCTGCAGTTCGACAAAAATAAGAATGAGACCAGACCTTTCATCCATACCCACTTATGCAGGGGGCATAGCATCAAAAGCACTCGGCCTCCCGACAAAAACCACATAGTTTATCTTTATGTTTCCAATTTTCGTTCTCCCAGTGCGCGATCCTCTGTTTGTAATTACATGTACGGGTATGTAGCTAATTAATTTCACTTTTTTTCTTTTCGATTTTTTTTTTTTTGTTTTTTGCCCACGCTTTTGATCGCTTTGGGCTAAGGTCTCAGACAAGTTCAAATATTTGCTTTGTAGTTGGCAAAAGGCGGCCGCCGAGATAGGGAGTCGGGAGAACGAACCGATTCACCAGATTCAACAGATTCACTAGATTCACTAGACTCACCAGATCACTAGGCATATACCATCATCATCATCATCGGCATTGGCATCGTTTAATTGTGCAGTGCGTGGGGGGCACTCTTTATGTTTTTGGATGATTTTACTTTGACGCAAATGAGTCGCTTAGTCAGGGCAAATTAGGCACTCAAAAGCATAATACAAGTACAGGTTCAAGTACGCCTGCTGTTTGTTTGTAGGTGTATTATATAATTTAATTGGGCTACCGCAGGGTGAAGAGGAATTTTTATGGCTGCCATGTTGGGCAATCCTCTCGAGTTAGGATCGTTGGCGTAACGGGATACTTTCCAAGTTTAGCATTCCTGGTAAATGAGAAATCATTATATTATTATTAGTATATATTAGTATTTATAGATGTGTTTTGATTTTTCTACCGATATGGGAAGTCCTAATCTCAAAATCATAGATGTATTTTATTTTACCATTTTTTAATTTAAATATTTTTTTGTTTAGTTATTTTCTTTGTTTACTTTAGCTATTTTAAAGAAATTAGGTATTTACTAAAAAAATATTTTTAAAATTTTATGAATTTTTAAATTTGGTTTAAAATTTATCAGAATTTATTGGCAGTAAATAAGAGCCTGCATTTAAATAAACCACATCTTTTAAAAATTGCAATAAATATTATTAATAAAATATTCATGTATTGATTTATTGACAAATTTTAATCGAAATTGGATGTGACTCTTCCGATTAGGAGACCTTAAATTTGTTTTCAAATTTCAAAGAGTTCAAGGTTAAGTTCAAAACGACTTTATATTTGTGCTTCCATTCGGCTTTGGCTTCTGGAACACCCAAATACATACCAATCCAATCATTCCACTTACCCCACATTTTATTTCTATTTACAGTGCATTTGTCAGGGTCTTTGGATTCACGGATTCGTTACGGTGGTTTTACCGATCGGTTTTCGAACGACAACGATACCATAAGGCAATTGAGCATGAAAGTGGTGTGCTTGATTTTCGAATTCCTGACGGTGGTACAACTGCTGGTCGAAGCTCAGGTGAGTGTATGGAGAGTACGGATCGATCGCCCACCCACTTGTCGAAACCGCATTACGTCAACCCGAAGCAATTCGATTGGGAACTGCGAACTATTTACGATTGCAAGGTCAATTACCGCAGCCAAATTAGTCGCACTCTCGTTTTTTCCATTGTTGTGGGAGGGGGCACGAAATCGGCTCCGGAACGATATACTTAGTTCTCCTTGAGCTTGAGGTGCAGAGCAATTCGTATTTCCGCATGATTTGATGGGAATGTTTCGGTTTTCCATTTCGGGATTTCCCGATTCAGCCATGACCTACGTCCGATTTCAAGTGAGGCATTTAATAGCGGCTGATTTATTGGCACCTCATTATGCCAATACGCTCTAAATCATCGATTGTGTTTGTGTATTTAATTCCACTAATTTCAGTTGTAAACATGATCATTTAAATAAATCAGTCGTTCAATTTATTCAGTAATAGGTTGAAAGACAAATCTCTTGATTACTCAGGAAACCTGGTCTGTTAATAGCTTCCTGTTTTGGCAAAAACATTTTAACGCAAAATCAGTTGATTGGGTGAAAGAATTTAGTGGCAGAATAAATGAACTATTTTGTTGTTGGATTAACAGGTTCGGGTACCGGTTATGGTTATGCCGCCCAGAATTTTAGAGACAGTCATTGAACTAATAAAACTTTTCGGAGCTGTCGTTAATTTCGAATCTCTTTCTAAGGTCAGATGGGCTTTAAAACTGACACCAGGCGAAGGGGCTCTAGAATGGGCTCAATAAATTGTATATAACAATTTCAGAACCTACATTCAGAATTTTTTTATAGGGGTAAAACATAAAAACAACATGGGAAAGAAACATTTTTGGTAGATGAATATAAAATCTAATAGGTAATGATTTTTTGTAATTTTTCCATTAGTAAAAACCTTTAAATTTAGTTTCTTGTTTTTAATTATTATAATTAATTATTATAATGTAAATACACCCAAAGAAAAAATCCATATGAAACGTAGATCGATTTTACATAATGTAATATCAATTTTAACTTGATATGCGGCCCCGTAAATTCGATATGCTCGAAATGAGTATTTCATGTTAAAACGAATTGCATAACCAGAAATTTACGTGCACATATCGATTTTACATGCACATTACGATTTTGTGTGTAGGTATTATTATTAATAATATTTAACAAGTTATCAATGAATAATACAAATGACTCAGCATGGACGTCAATCTTGAGTTCTTGAGAAATATACTTAGATGCATTACATTTTATCGTTTATTTTGTAAAACCATGCATCACAGTAATGCACCAGAAAATGTCCAGTTTTATGGACTCCTGCAGCTGTAGGGCGTTGGTGAAGAGGTTATGGCAATCGGACGACGGTCCTCGACAGACGTCGAAGCCTATTTTCGACTGGGACGGATGCAGGGATCCGCCGGATCGGATCGGTCGGCGAAAAGCGTGAGTTATTTATAGTGCGGCGTCGCGTCGCCTGGCGTCGCATTTGGAACTGGAGCTGGGACCGAAGTGTACATAATGGTATACCATACTTTCCTTGGGGATCACAATGCGAACGCAGACACTAAACTGTCGAGAGCAATGACACTTCAAATAAAAAGCGGCGACATGTCTGATTTATAGTGGTTGGCTGAGGCAGGAAAACAGGGACGCCGGGAAGCTGGGCAGCGAATGTGGGACTCCTTGAGGCCGAGATGTCGTAGGGCGCAGATCGCATTTCACTCTGTCGACCCCGTAAAAAGGGAAATCCAAAACCCGATCTCATACGTATTTCCACATTATATCTTTCAGAGTGGACATGTGCAGGAGGCGAGGAGGGAGATATGGGACGCAATGGGTCACCATCGGCACCACCATTCGTATCACGGTTCACACTGGGTGGATGGACGGCGGGTGCACCGCCTACGGATGCCACACCAACAACGATGGAGTGGGCGGCGTCGATCGCTCAATCACCACCAGCCCTTCAGCCGGTGGTCCCAGTGGTCACCATGCGACGAGGAGTGCGTCAAGCGGCGGGAGCGATTCTGCAAGGTTAAGCGGAAGTGTGGCCACACCAAGCACGTGGAGCAGAGCAAGTGCCGCCAGTGAGTAATTAATTAATTTAAGAACCAGAGAGATCGCTTTTAGATATCTCCTACCTAGCCGAAGGGAGTGCAAGGGTCATGTAGCGCCACCTACCGGCGAATCTATTATTTTCTCATTACTTTCTTAATAATGGTCCTCTTTAGAAAACAAAACAAAATCGAACTTATTTCCATAAAATCGTTTAAATTTAAGGTACTAAACAGATTAACAAAACAAGAAATGCGATTTTTTAAGAATAATTTTTAACAATAAAAGCCTAACTTACTTTTGTATTAGTATATTCCAAACATGTACTTGTGACTTCCTTAATATATTTGAATTAATTTATAGATCATCAGAGATGAGATAAGAACTGATGATAAGAAGAACTAATTCAGGGAAATTAGAGAGGCAGCTATTTCCGATTTTGGTTTTTAATTTTTTCTGATTCGAGATTTTTATAACACCGTATATTTATGATTTCATAATAAATAATATTTTCATAAAAAATAGACATTTTGAATTGAACTCGACATCGACATGGAAATCGTAACTTAATCACGTTTCTCATTTTGAAATTATGGCCTAGTAAAGTATGGTGGTATTAAAGCCTATCATTTAAGTAGATAAATAAATCATCCTAGGTACCTTTTAAATTTACTTATAAATTTGCGTAAAAACGGACGTAAGACGACGGACATGGCTAGATCGCCTTGGCTGTTAATGTTGCATAAGTAAATATCTATGAACAATGTACATTGTATATAAGTACAAGTATGTAGAGTTATTTTAAAATATATTTAGCACAAGGTATAGCACAGAAGTACATGTGCATTTACGAGTTTGACTATTTTTAGCATTAGTTCACACAAATATTAGGAATATTTTTTAGGCCATACTTATTTAAATTGTTTATTCTTAAAGAGTCCTAATTTTGGCAGCGTATCCTCTTATGTACATTACCATTAAAAGAACTTTATTTTTTGTATATTTACAGTTGTCATCCGGCACCTCCTATAAAGTGGCAACAGCCGTTAATTTTGGACGATAGCCACTTCCGAGAGAGGAACCCTCCGCCTCCACCTCCACCTCCACAGCCACAACCGCAACCACAGCCACATCCACCACCTCCACCGCCTCCATCAATAATCATAAATGCAGCAGCGGCTGCTTCAAGTGGACCGACCGTGGATTATCGATATACTGAGTTCAAACCACCACCAGTTTCTGCCCCAACTTATCCCCCAGTTTATGCACCAACCTATCCACCAACTCACTTTCCAACGCATCCACCGAAATCAGTGGAGATGGTTCGTCACCTGCCAAAATACCCCGGAAAAGATGTATATAGTGAGGAGGATGTGGACGATGAACCCGAACTTGAACTTGAACCTGAACCCGAAGAAGATTTGATAAGCTCCGACGAGCAGGGTGACTTCTTTGTGCTTAAACATCATCGCCACAGGAGACGGCAAAACAATCGCAGAAAACCATCCCATAGAAAACCTCTAAATGGGGATTATGATGACGATGACTTCGTGGACTTTGGCGAAAGAAAGTCCCTGAGACCCAGAAATATGGGTGAGGATAGTAGTGTGGAGGGTGATGTTTTCCAGTACGAGGACTTCGATATGCCGGATCCCAACTACGCGGATTCTGAGGAATCAGAGACCGAATTCCGCAACGTCAGCTGGGTACAGCCGCCCAAGGAGGGAATGGGTCTTAGGAGACGAAGGGTCTATTCCAAGTGGAGCCGATGGACCAAGTGTTCGCCAAAGTGTACAACACGGAGATATAAGTAAGTTGTAGCGAAAGAGTATTCAAAAATCATACACTGATAAAAAAACGGATTAAATCCAATGATTTTATATTCAATCCAAATATTTTTCGATTTGATTTTCATCCATTGTGGTTTTTATTAAATTTAAATGTGAAAATATTACATTTAACAGTTATAGTTAATTTAAAAAACGTTTAACTTTGATTTGAATAAGAAAATATATTTTTTAATGAATTAATATATTATTTTCGCCATGGTTAATCATTCAATTAAATATTACTATTTTTTATTTAATTTAAATATTTAATGGGAATCTTTGCATTCAATATGCAAATATTTATTTTTACTATTCTATTTTTTTATCAGTGCATAAAAACAATTTTCATTTTTAAATTATTTTTTTCCAATTTCAAAGTATCAGCTTATTTTCATTAATTTCTGGTTGTCTGAATCAAGAGATTTTTCCAGATAATTGCCATTAATGATTTTTAAATTTTCCGTATTTTGCAAATGTTTAAGTAAACTTTCTCAGAAATCAAAGAGACTTGTAGATCAAGGAAAAGAAATGGTTTTAAAAATTCTACCGAAAAACAATAATTATTCTTCAAGTCCATACTAAAATCTTGAATTCCTCTAGAAAATGCCGGATCAATGATCAGTGTGGACGGGAGGTTCTCCGGGAGATTGCCTACTGCTATACGGAGGGCAGTTTCTGCCAGCAGTGGCTGCAGACGCAGTTCCAGAAAACTCCCGCCTTCGAGACGAGACCCGGTTCCGGGTCACCGGCCAGCGCCATGAGGAGGATGCAGTCCGAGCAGCCGGAAGTGTCCATGAATGACCTCAACTACATAATGACCGGAAAGGGTTATCGCGGACCCGAGTACACACCTCTCAAACTGAGCTGCGGCATTGTGCGCAGCGGAACTGGACGGAGGAGCATGTCCAACATGCTGAAGATCATCGGGGGTCAGGGCAGCGCGGAAGGGCGAATGGCCCTGGCAGGTGGCCATCCTGAATCGCTTCAAGGAGGCCTTCTGCGGTGGCACTCTTATTGCTCCAAGATGGGTTCTAACCGCCGCTCATTGTGTGCGGAAGGTGCTCTATGTTCGCATAGGTGAGATCATAAAACCACCTATTATAGGGATTAGTAAGAAATATATATTTTTCGGATCACATAGGTGAACATAACCTGAACTATGAGGACGGTACGGAGGTGCAACTCCGGGTCATGAAGAGTTATACACATCCCAACTTCGATAAGCGAACAGTGGACAGCGATGTGGCATTGCTCAGGTGGGTTCTATTTCACTTTAAGGCCATAAAAATATCTAAATCTAACTTGACATTACAAATTTTCCTAAAGGTTACCCAAGGCTGTTAATGCCACCACTTGGATAGGATACTCCTGCCTGCCGCAGCCCTTCCAGGCGCTACCCAAGAACGTGGATTGCACCATTATTGGTTGGGGAAAGCGTCGAAATCGGGATGCCACTGGAACCAGTGTGCTTCACAAGGCGACAGTTCCCATCATACCTATGCAGAATTGCCGCAAGGTCTACTATGACTACACAATCACTAAGGTACTAGTTGGGGGATACTTCATGTTTTATCATCAGTAATCTATATTTAAATTAATTCCTACAGAACATGTTTTGCGCGGGACATCAGAAGGGTCACATCGACACTTGTGCCGGAGACTCTGGCGGTCCGCTCCTTTGTCGGGATACAACCAAACCCAACCATCCGTGGACCATCTTTGGGATCACCTCATTCGGCGATGGATGCGCCCAGCGAAATAAATTCGGCATCTACGCCAAGGTTCCCAACTACGTGGACTGGGTGTGGTCGGTTGTTAACTGCAATGGCAACTGCAAGATGCAGTAGCATCTCGGCGGGTACTTAGAATTTGCGGACCTATGTCCGTCATGTTTGCAGAGGCTGTGAAAAACTAATTTACACTTTAAGTGTCCGATCCGTGAGAGAAATCTTCGCTCGATCACCATGTCACAATATATTATGTGCTCATTTTACGATCCTGAAGCTAGTTAACTAGAAGTTAAATGGAACATAGTCGATTGTAAATGTAGACAACCAAATATTTATGTAATTAAACCCCTGAAAAAGCACCTACTAATTAAAAGGCTTACTCTTGCTTATACTTTTAACTCTCCTAATGTACATAACCGAACTCCTTATGTTTTATGTTTTAGAAGTTATTAATAATATCGAAAAATTTAAGATAAATATTATTAAAAGTTGTCTTAAGTGCAAAAAGAAGAGTAATCTAGAATCAAAATATCCCTGTCAATTCTAATAAACCTTTAATATATAAAACTGATGACAATAAGAAATTAAAAGCCATATGAACTGTAAATAATGAGTGTTCCAATCTGTTGATAAGCTTAATATCTAAACAATTATTTTCTAAATGTCCCAAATTTGTACTTTCAAACGATTAATACTCATACCATTTGCAACCAATTAAATCCTATAAAATGGGCTTTAAGAAATCGAATAATTAACTTAGCGAGGGACTCTTTCCTTATAGGCGTACCAAAGAATCACAGAAATGTATATTACTTATTAGTTTATTATATTGGTGTTAAATGCTGCACAGTTTTGCTTCCACAATAAAACTATTTAACGTGATCCCTATACACATTCTTTTTTACTACTACGAGTACACAATGGATTATAAAAACAAACGATCACAATAGAGAGGTGAGTGCGCGAGCACACATGCAAATAATATATATATGTATAAAAAACATTTCGTATAAAGTGGTTTGGACATAGAAGCCTACCCATCGGCTAGGACATAGTGAAGGGCCACGGAAGCCAGTAGAACCAGCAGGGCCACTGCAATTCCCACCATGTAGAGACTGCGCGAAAGTTCCGGCTTTGGCATCGAGCTGGGCAAAATCCTGGAATCGTCTGTGCGATCGGCGCCTGCATTTCCGTTGATGAAGTTCGAGTCATCCGGCAGTCCTTCGGCCTCCACGGAAATCGTCTCTGGGTCCAGTTCCACGTCCAGTATTTGTTTGGCCTGGGCTACCACCACAGTGGGTGCTTCGCCACGGAAAAGGTACTCGGAGAACTGAACCGTTGCTCCGACCGATGTGCTGGGTCCCTCCGAAGGCAGGCTGAAGAACACCCGTCTCGGTGGCTCACTAATGTACAAGGCTTCATTGGTCACATAGGGATCGGTAAGTCCATCGCAGTACACTTGAATACGCGTGATCAGCGAACGCAGCACATCGTCGCGCAGGAAACGCTTCACATCTGCTATACTGTTCCGCGGGCTGCAGAAGACCTTTGTGGCAATGATGCCGCTCAAGTGCAGAGTGCCATTAAACTCGCGCACCTTGATGTCCGTCGGTTTGCTCAGCTGGCACTTCATCGGCAGCACTATGCTCGCCCGGATGGGATCACCACTGCCGATGACTCCTTCCGACGCAAGCTGGGGCAGGGAGTCCGTGGTATTGCTGGCGGCTGAGGCTGTACCCCCACTCGCAGATGTGGGCTTCAGCTTGTCCACTTTAGCCTTTTTCTTTTTAATGTAGGCCTGAAGATCGATGGTATCCTCGACCACTTCGTTCTGCAGGAATACCTCACTGGCCAGCAGGTTCTTGCGCACCGCCACTATAATGTTCTGAAACTGATCTTCGATGTTTACGCGACGCGTTGAATCCAATATGGGCAGCACGTCATCCAAGTCGTAGCTGCACTCCAGCTGAATCCACTCGAAGGGCTTGTCCACAAACCTGTACTCCATGTTGGAGAAAGTTCCGCCGCTGTCAGAAAGAAGAGACAGTTTTAGTTTACATCAAAACAGCCGAAGTACAATCAAACTACCATATAAACATTAACAATCCTAAAGGTTAACTAACACATAAAATGCATTCCGAGAAATAAGAATAGTAAGGGCAACAAGGAAAGCAAACGAAGTGATTATTCAACATCAAAAGGATAAAGTTATGAAAGTACATAGTTCTCAACATGTTAGTTACCATATGATGCATTTTATGTTTGCCGTAAAATACGTTTTTTTGCAATGTCTAGTTTTAAATTGTAAGCGATTCGTTTGGTGAAAGAAAGAACACACAGTGAGACCCGGATCTGCGATTAGGGGTTAGGGCTTAAATACTCACTTTCCATAGCTGTAGTTTTTGCAGAGCACCTTCTTGTCGGCCAGCGAATACGAGAGGAATACGAAATCAGTCTGTGCAATATCGGTGGTGTAGACGCCAAAGGAGCTGTTGCTTTTCAAGAGCAAGCTAAGAGGGAGGAAAGTCGTTATATAGGTATTAAATTGGTTTTCTTATTTTATGGACTCACTCGTAGATATCTGAAAAGAGCTTTTTGGCATTCTTAAATTCGGGACTCTGCTCATTAACCACTTCGGATCTAACTGAAGACACAAAAATACCTGCAAAGAAAATTAGCAATTAATTTTGCAAATTCAGTAGGCTCGATAATTAGATAAGGGGAGAAACCGAAATACTTAAGGTTAGAATTAGATTTTGCGTGAATTTCTGGACAGGTAAACATAAACCTACACATTAAAATCTAATTGGTAAAATTTTACAATGAGATAATTTCGAAAAGGTCAATATTATAAGTACTATTTTCAATAATGTTAAGTTTATATTATTAAATACATTTTCTAGTTTCCATTGAGTAGTCTTTAAACC
Organism: Drosophila prostipennis; assembly: GCA_037075205.1. NCBI lineage: Eukaryota > Metazoa > Arthropoda > Insecta > Diptera > Drosophilidae > Drosophila > Drosophila prostipennis. The sequence goes on from JBAMCJ010006752.1 coordinate 845,560, forward strand.
CTGAAAACGTATGAGAATTTAAAGTTTAAAGTCTACTTTAAATTTAAGATAAAACGGACCAAACGAAAGCGTTTTAAACCTTTCTATAATCTATCTATAACTAGAATCTATACAATGTTCTTTGAGGATCTATGATATATTAAAGAGGCAAATAATATTTAGTGAGGGACTTATACATAGTGGGTTTGGCAACAGCTCCTGCTCCTTAATAAATGTCATCCCATAAATTTTATTCTCTAGCTTAAAATGCGTTTTGGGTAGGGCAGATAAAGCTGCGGGGGTCGCACGCAAACCCACCGATGACGTCAAAGGATCCGGGACACATTTTGCTTGCGCTGAGCCACTGGGAGGCCAACGCCTGTGAATTGATGTCCGAGATGGTGAGCCGCACGTCCGCGAGGTCCTCCAGATCGGCATCCTCCTCGTTGTTCCTGGCCAGATGGACCACCACGCTCTTGGTGAGGTCCGCTTGCTAAAGAAACCGGAATTGGATGTTCCGGGGGGAAATGGAGTTTTAGTTGAGCGGGGCGAAAGGAACCAAACAAAAATCTACGTGGCGGATTGCACTTACATGGCCCACGATTATCCCGTACGAGAACTGGTTCTCCTGTGCGCATTTCTCCAGGTACAGCTCATCGTGTTTGCTCAATAGCACTGTGCGCATCTTAAAATACGGGCTTTTCGTTAAATTTAATGTTAACTAAATTCGTTCCAAAATATGACGACTTCACTTCAATGATATATCCTTCTCTTTCTTCCGGGAGGCGTCATTTGTCCAAACCTATCAAACATTTATCGAATAAAAAAATTATCATGGCCGAATATGACCGTATATGACAAAAATGGTGTGGGCTGGTGTGACCGTTGCCTTGGGGTCTAAATTTAGGTGAAAGTCAACGGTGTATCGATTATGAAAATTTCGTATCGATATTTAACGGACTTTTACTTGGCCATCTCTAGGAATACCGTTAAGTTTGAAAATAGATTTTTAAATGTTTAAACTATATATTTAACAAAATTTAATTTGAATTAATGAATGGAAATTAATTTATTATATTATATCCATTGAATATATTCTAATACATTTAAATTATGACTCAATTTAGTTTAAAACTGATTATAATTAAAAGGATATTGGTAATACTTTTTTTCTTTCTTAACTTAAGAAAGTTATTTCTAAGAATAATGTCGAATTAATTAAAAGCAATTAACATTTAATATATAGAAAGAATTTCTTGAATGTTTAATTATTCTTAATTTCGTTTTAGAAAATTTTGTATATGTTCATGTTAACCTTTTATGAAAATGTATTACGAATATATAAATAAATATTTATGATTATTACATAAGTTGAACAGAAAATTGTATTTAATTTAGGAAAAATTTTACTTTTTTGATCCAAATAATTATAAAAAATAATTTAAAATTTGATATACAACTACAATAATTATTACTTTACCATTTTGGCAGTCGATTGGATGAAAAGCTTGAGTGCTTACCTTTCCTAATCTTCAAGTTATTAAAACTTAATTTACCTCCGTGGCTCTGAATCGATGAAAGTATGTACCCTCTTGGCAGGTTCTTCAATTAAGCCCCCAGCTCCAGCTCCACTTCCACTTCCATTTCCATTTCAATCTCCATCTCCAAGTCCAGCTGCAGTGCATCTGCTGCCGTGGGGCGATTACGCACGAAATGTGGCCAAAGAGCGGACTGGGACCCCATAAGTACGGCTCTGTGCCACCCAAATGGTCAAGTGATCGCCGGACTATGGCGCGAACGGACGCGATCGGTAATCGAATTAGGTAAACAAACACTCAATAAGGCGGGCGTACGTTGATAATGTGTGCATAAGCAAATAGGAGACGGGACCCCTGGACGAGGAGATTCCGAGGAGCGGGCTGCGATTGCGGCGGCGATGACGGGCGAAAACTAAATGAAATTTCATTTAGGTGGTCGCCAACGGCTGCGGACCATCTGCTTGTGTGAATGCTTGATTGTTGAAGTGCCACTCGATGGGGCGAGGGCGCACGCTACTCGCAGGGATCACACTCGAAAAAATTTCATTTAAATTGTCTCGAAATAGGTCTTTCAGTATTATTTGTATTTTATTTATTTATTTATTTCAAAAAAAAAAAATTATATAATATTATAATTAAGTGTTTGTGGGCTAGACAAAAAAATTATAATTTAGTGTTTGTGGGCTAAATAATTCTTACATTTATATTTAAATATACATATATTTTTAAAGAGAATAAGTACATCTTTTTGATCAAATTAACATTAGGGAAATTATTATTGAATTAATATTATTTATTGAAATTATAAAACAATTTAGTTAAGATAGAATCCGATATCTTTCGCATAATATTTTGAAATCCGTTAAAGAACACATTTCAATAGTTCTTCAATAGAAAATTGTGATTTAAAAAATATACAGCTAAATTTTTATAAATCGATACTCCTAACTTGAAGTCTCGATAAGTCGAACTAGTTTTTTTTTGCAATATAGACTATTAATTCGGTATACTATTTATTGTTAAACCTTCTTCAGTTAGAAATGAGTAATATTATGTTTAATCAATTGTCGTCATTTTTCACCGTGCAGCGATCGGTATCCAGATATTATTTACTTAGTAAATTATTCCTGTTCGATTGTTTGCGTTTGCTCTGGATCTCTGGCATGAGGGCACTCGAACGTCATCGTCAGCAACGTTCATTCATGATTTGCCTTTCACAAATCGGTGGAACATATATGTACGGTTGTCTGGCGCATTGTGCACTTTGCATTCGAACAGACAAATAAATACAAAGGCAGTTCTGATCAGCTTAGTGAGACATCTCATTATCGCCAGGTGAGTCTTCTTCCAAATCGTACCGTTGTTTCACATCCAGATTTGCGGACCTCTTCCCATCCCCATCCCGGAATTGGAATCGGTTCGGGTAATTGCTTTTTAACTCGGCTTTCAGGTCTCAGCTTTCAGCTTCCAATCCTGCAGCGCCGGGAGCCACTCAATTCCGTGGGCTTTGATGCAATTTGGCTTCTGTGCAGGCCACTCTGCCATTCGGACCCTGTTCTGTGTGGCTCGCCGATCACGCCATGTGTAGTTTAGTTGCAGTTTCGATTCACATCGGATTGCCTTGCCCAGGCAGCGCATCAATCATCCATCACGCACGAAAGGCCGAAAGACAACGACCTAACCTAGCAGAATAAACCTGAATGGCAAACGCCCCATGCCACGCATGCGATTGTATGTGGCATCCAAGGTTCTGGTTCCATCGGGATGAGGATGGATGCAATTTCGCTACTTCACTGCACTCAGGTGGTGCCGATTAAAATACTTGCCTATAATTCTATAAAACACTGTGTTTCTTCAATTTTTAGGCAACTACTTATTGAGATGGTCTTTTGAATAAAATGTTTTCTGATATTTATTCAACAACAAAAATATTCCATTGTTTTCATTTGGTTTTTTTAAAATATTTTTGATAATGTTTTTCATGTTCATTATAAGCAAAGTTTCTATAAAAATAAAAAAAATCAGTTCGAAACGTTCAAAAGAAGTGGGTAATTTTACGAAATTGTTCTTATGAAATAATACCACAGTATTCAAAGCTAGTCATTTTTATGCACGGAAAATGAAATATTCCATTCTGTATATCGAGAGTAACAAAGTCGTACTTAGAGATGTGATATAACCATGATTTTTCAAACTAAAATATCAATTTGTAAATTTAAAATGATCATCAGACATCAGAATATATGCAAAAACGTATCCAACTTTGATTTCAAATAAATTCTACTCAAATATTCAAAATTAGAATTAAAATTAAAAAAATATTTATTTTTAGCAACAATATTTTATCTGATCAAAGTTCGCTTGGATTCGAATTGTTTCAATTTCATTGTTTTAAGAACCCTTTAGTTTTAATGGTTTTTTGGTCTAAGTTTTTTAAAAAAGGATGGGAAACCAGTTAAAATCAAATAAAATGGATTTAATTAACAAACAAAAACAGTTTATAAAAGTTTTCAGTACTTTTGGTGTGAGTTTTATTGAGTTTTGACGGTGTCTTATTCAAATCATCCTATTTTGGCAAAAAAAACATTGTTTTTGTTGGTTTATTTTGAAGGTAAAAGACTAAGCTTTCGTTCCGTACCCAACACGTGAAGTTTTATAATCGAAAATCCAATTGCCATTTCAAATACAGAAGGTACAACCTACAGACCTCTCCCTTACTGTTTTGCATAAATCCCATGTCTAAATCATTAAACATCATGAATTGGTATTTGAAAGTGCCTACTTATTGGGGCCATGGTCTCGACTTTAATGCAACCGAAAATTGAATCCATCAATCAGCAGAGAACATTAAGAATTAAAAGGTTTTGAATGATACCATTTCAATTCTACTTCGGTTTTCCGACAATTAAAATGGTCGATTAGGAGTTAAATGCCCCAAAGGTTGCATTCTAACGCCTGATGTCCAAATGTTTATTTGTTGTAATGAAGCAACGGAGGTTCCCCAACTCTTCCTCTTCGAAGGCCTCTTCTTCTTGCTTCGTCCCCAACTCTCTTTCTCTCTCACTCTCTCCCATACTCATTCTTCTTCTTGCCAGTGTTTATACTTAGCGCTTTGCCAACGAGTTTATAATTGTTTGATTTGTGTGCGCACAGAGTGTCCATATGGTTGTCCCGCTCTGCCACGAAAGAGCGAGAGAGAAAGAGTTTCCCTCAACGGGCGCCATTATGAAAGTGCGATACTCGCAAACCGGTTGGCGTTTCGAAAATCACTCAAAAACCGAGTGAAACGGTTGGAGTGGAGTGGACTGACCCGGGTGACCAGGTGAAATTCAAGCGCTCATTGTGCTGAGAGCAGCTTTCGCGTGAACAACGTTTCAACGGAGCGCAGCGTTCGAAAGAAATTCTAAGAAAAAAGTATTTTTAAAAAAGAAAGAAAACCAGGAACGTTTTCTAACTGTTTATGCCGGGATCGGCTTTCGTGTGCGTGTATATATGTGTGTGTGAGTGAGCAGCACGCTATGAATCCAATTGACCGCATTGCGTTTTCATTTCCGTTTCCGGTTGCATTTTCTATAATCGATACTTCTGCCTTGGATGTGCGACATTTGTGACTGTGACTGTGAACGTTTTTGTGCTCCACATCAGCTGGAAAAGTAATACCCACTATAAAACAAAAAAGAATATAATAACAATAAATAAAGGGAAATTGATTAAGGCGATTCTTAGACATGTTGATTGAGCCGACTTTAAACCGTGACCTTGGCTCGCTTACTGTCGCAAATTCTGGCCTCTCGGCCGCGCACTGGAAAATGGAGCCCCATCCCCAACGCATCACATCGCTGGCCCCTCACGCCTCCAGTGGTAAGTGTCCCCAGTGCTCGGTTGGTAATTAGCCGACGGCAAAGCCAAGCTTTGCTCTTATAAAAAATATAAAACGTACAGTGATCCAAATAAAAGAGAATAATTCAAGAAATTAGGTCAAAGGTGTTGTATGTCATGACTTAAGGAAGCCATTAAGTTCGAATCTACATTTAAAATGTAGTGACATTTAATTGAAATGATGATCTCAATCAATATAATTTATTTTTCATAGTGATTACATTTTTAAACAGATTTCGAAATATATTTATTTTGAAAATATCAAATATTCATAGTAAAGTAATTCAAATAAATTGAAATGAGATAATTATCTATTTCTAATAGATCTTATAAGTTTTTCAAATTTAAGTTTAAACTGTTAGCATCTAAAAAAATGATACTAAATCTAGTTTATTTAAAATATTTTCATTGGTCATTTATATCTGTAAGAACCTACTATAGACTCTATAGTATAGAGTCACCTATAGGTGACTTAAACATTTTTAACAAATTGTATTTCAATTCCTACAATTGTATATGTTTTATATACTGTTCACAAATAATATATAAATGTTGTACATTTCGGAGTAGTTAAGCCATAGTTAATGTTTCTTATCAACTGGTGAGCCTATTTAAATCTAACAAATAGAAACCGTTACGCATGTCATAATACCAAGTGCGTGGCTCATTTGCCAGTCCCATTTCCTTGCTTTTCACCTTTCTTAACGATAGACAAAAAGTAAACAAAACTGGTTCTCATTTGATGAGCGGCACAATTGATTATGGGCCCATTTATATATTCAGTTAGGGAGGACTGGAGGTGCGCGTACGTTTTTAAAAAATATTTACTCGACAAACAACAAAAGTGAAACGCGCATTTAAAACGCTAATTGACAATTTGAGCGACGAGTTGCCCAAGCCGAATGATATATGTATGTTTTTTAAGCGAAGGCAAATACAATATTCTGTCGAATTAACGTAATACACGGTCGTTTTTTAGCCAGCTGAGTACATATTTTAATTTTCGCCTTTTGTGCTGGCAGCCCGTCGTTTCAATTAGCTTGATAAATCTGCTGATTTGATGCCAGGAGATTCGATTGCGTGTCGCCACCATTTTGGCGATCGCCTTGGATCGTCATTGGTATATATATTCACTTATTTATTTGCTAGGGGAATAGGAATAACAAAAAACAAATACGAGTACATCGTAAACCCATCAGTCATTTCGGTTCAGTTCAGTTCAGTCAACACAATTAACGGTTAATTTATCATAATTAACCATTGTGGCCGGGACAGCTAAAGCCACAATAATGACAATGGCCAATTATCATTCAATTCCGTTCAATTGCAGTAGCGGCGGCATCCGTGGCAGCAGCAGCAGCAGCGGCGGCGGCGGCGGCAGCAGCGGCAACGGGAACGGGATCCGGAGCGGTAACGGGGTCCCCAACATCGCCCACATCTGTGCAAATACCGCCCGGCTTTGGCGGCGCCTCTGGAATGCCACCGGGAGCAGCCGGAGCCACGGGGAGCACCCTCAACACCCTGATGTCGCAGCATCGCCTCCTGGAATTCTCCCGTTTCGGCGGTCTGCGCGGCTACGATATCGCCCAGCACATGCTAACGCAGCAGGGCGCTGTCTCCAAGTTGCTAGGTGAGTTGGGAACCTTAAAAACGAGCACAAACAAAAGTAAAGAAATGAAAACGGAAAACAAGACCCTTCAGTTCCGCCATCAGATAACTAATAGGCACTTTGTTTTCGATTTGTTTGCTAATTTTTATGATAAACATGTTATTATCCTGCGAGTTTCGCCTCCCCTCGGCCAAGTCAATATCCCTCGTGTGCGCAGCCGTGTAATTTAGCCACTTAAAATTGCATAAACTCCTGGCTGGCGGTGGCCAAAACGCGGCTGGCTCATTAATCAAAATGCGGTGGTGTGGTGGTTGGTGCGTGCTGTCCTGGCACTGAGAAAAAATAAATATTTTATAAAATATCTGCTACAGAATAGGAACTAGAGGGATAAAGCTGAGCATTAAAGGATTTAAGTGTATACACAAAAAAAAATCATAGTTTAAATCTTAATACTAGTTGTGTTAAAAATATACTAGGTCCAGAATAAAAGTGTCTGAATAATATAAAATTTTAACTCTGTAGTATTAATGTTAAACCAAATATTATAAAGTTCATATTTTGTGGTTTTATTTCTATACCAAAAGTTTAACTATAACAATCCCGAAGGTATTAATTTGATGCTTATCTTATAAATAAATTTTAAACTCAAAAGTTTAGAATTAATGTACAAATGGTTTAGTTTCTATGATAATTTTTTTTTTCGGTGTAGAATAACCATGATTAGGAACTCATATGTTAAATAAATCTTTATAAAATATATATTTATGTTTATAATGCTCATTTGAGTTATATTTAAAAAATTTACATAAAGTGGATATCTTAAACTCGAACTCTTAAACCAGTTTATTGGCGATATTTGAAAGATTTCTATAAAGAACATTCTTATACCCCAAAATATATTTTTTACGAATTTCTTTGTATAAACGATAACTTTTTTTAGCGTAGAAAAATAGCAATATTTTGATATAAATATTTTAAAGATTTTCTTATCATGTTTAGTCGCTTTTTTCTCAGTGTATGTACCGAGGCAGGTAGTGTTTCCCCTCTCGTTTATTCCACAACACTTCATGTTGATGAGGCCGACAGATAAAGATATTAAAACCGAAGGGATAAGCTAAAAAACCAGATGGATTGCCAAAATCCGAAAATCGGGCTCTCATAGTCATAAATCGATTGTCTCATAATTTTCTCGGATGTGCTCTGATTTTTGCAGGCTCGCTGCGACCACCGGGCTTAATTGGTGGCTCAAAGCCCAAGGTGGCCACGCCGACGGTCGTCTCCAAGATCGAGCAGTACAAGCGGGAGAATCCGACGATCTTCGCCTGGGAGATTCGCGAACGCCTGATCTCAGAGGGTGAGTGTTTCGCAGATAATTGCAGCTAATCCGCGGGGCGGGGGAAATGGGTCCCAGATTGATCGCTGATTGATCGACGGCCGCATTTAGCTTTTAATCTCGATCTGGATGTGGTTGGTAATTGCGTAATCCCGCCTTGCAGGTGTCTGCACGAATGCCACCGCTCCGTCGGTGAGCAGCATCAATCGCATCCTGCGCAATCGAGCCGCCGAGCGGGTGGCCACCGAGTTTGCCCGGACCGCCGCCTATGGGCTCTACCCGCCGCCCCCTCATCCGTACGGCAGCTTCACCTGGCATCCGGCTGGAAGTGTCCCGGGTGGCCAGGGGGTTCCCCCTCCACCGCCTCCATCCGCCCTGTGGTCCGTCGCGGCTCCCACGCTCGCGAATCTGCCGCCAAGTGCCGCCAGTGCGGTGCAGCCATCGCCCACTTGTGGCTCCCTCAGCTCGGCCCATCTGATGGCCAGCGGTGGTGCAGGTGGTGTGCCCTCGAATAGGGCCATCTCGCCCGGCTCTGGCAGCCATGATACCCTGGAATCGGCCGACGAGAACCGGCACATAGACTCCGATTACCTGGACGACGACGATGAGCCCAAGTTCCGGCGCAACAGGACCACCTTCAGTCCGGAGCAGCTGGAGGAGCTGGAGAAGGAGTTCGACAAGAGCCACTATCCCTGTGTGAGCACCAGGGAGCGGCTCTCCAGTCGCACCAGCCTGAGCGAGGCGCGAGTGCAGGTGAGTCAAGCTAATAGATATTATAGTATCCTGGAACAAATTAAATTTTTTATAGAATTTAATTTAAACTCAAGAAATTTCTCTTTAGTGCCTGTATCTATAACTAAAATAACTTTCATATGTACATTTTCATCCGTTTTCGAAAATTAAGACTATCTAAACTTAGCTTAAAGATGTGACTTGAATTCTTCATCTTAATATTTGTTTATTTTGCATATTTAATATTTTTTGTAATATTTAATTTAAATTTCGAAAACGTAATATTTATTAAAATGCTCTGATTAATTTGAAAATATTTCAATCAATGTTGAAAATGATATATATTTTCTTTACCCTTAATTTTATGAAAAAGAATTTAATTTTTAAATAAAAGTACAAAATGCGTAATATTTAAATTAAATACAAGCCGCAATAGATGAAAAAAAACAAGAGAGAACGCTATAGTTGGGTTGGTGTCCCGACTATCTAATACCCGTCACTCGGCTAAAGGGAGTGCGAGGGAGATGGAGATATAAACTTTGATCAGCAATAACTTTTTAACGAATGGTCCGATTTAAAAAATTTCTTTATGGGGTCGGAAACGCTTCCTTCTAGCTGTTACATACTTTTGCACGAATACAATATACCCTTTTACTCTACGAGTAACGGGTATAAATATTTAAAAACCGAATATAACGCATTTATCTAAGTGTTTTTTTTGGTGTAGGCATAAATTAGACTCGAAAATTCATCTTCATATTTTATACCTTTTCTCTTTTTGGTTATTTAACTCTAGAGGTTGCTGAATACTTTTCCATAAGTTTAGTTACCCGATCATTACTTAACCTTCATTTTATTTTTCCCCTGCAGGTTTGGTTCTCGAATCGCCGGGCTAAATGGCGTCGCCACCAGCGCATGAATCTCCTGAAGCGTCAGCGCTCCAGTCCCGCCAATCCGATGCACTCGCAGCAGTCGAACGATGCGCCGGCCGGTTCGCCCACGCCCAGCAATCACAGCAGTGCCTCCACCTCCGCTCCAGTGGCTCCCGTTCCGCCCACTCCCCAGCAGCAATCCCAGTCGCAGTTGCCCCTGTGCGGTGACCACTCGCCGCAGGCTCCGCCGCCCTCGGTAATGCTGCATCCCCTGCATGGACCTCCTGGCGGGCACCATCACCACCATCCTTTGCACCTGCCCACGCATCCGGCGGCCCTCCAGCTCCTCAGTCACTACCACCAACAGCAGCAACAGCAGCAGCAGCAACATCAACAGCAGCAACAACAGCAGCAGCAACTCTCACCCACAGGCTGCAATCCGGCTGCTAGTCATCTGTCCATGGGCGGCGAGAGGAGTGCCTTCAGGAGTCTGGTGAGCTCTCCCTCGGCCGCTGCCTTCCTGGGTCTGGCCAGGCAATATGCGGTGGCTGCCTCGTTGACGGTGGCCGAGGAGCAACGCTCCAGATTGCATTACTCCTCGCCACTGGCCGTCGATGGAGGAGCAGCAGGATCCATGGGCGGCGGAGGAGGCGGCGGCGGTGGCTCAACCATGACGGTGGACAACTCTTCGTCCGACTCGGATGAGGAGATCAACGTGCACGACGATTCGGATGGTGAAATCGAGTCGCCGGCGGCAACGGCGGCAAAGGTGGCCCGCCTGTCATCCTCCGATGCGCCGGCCACGTTGCAATTCCTAAAGCATGACCGCTAGATAGGCGGCGGCAAAGTCTAATTGAAAACTTGAGTTGTGCGCGCCTCTGTGATTGACAGCAGCAACAATATAGCTGCAGCAACTACTGATGCAATTGCAATTGCAGCTTGTTGGACTGAAACACGAGAAGCGACTACATTTCTGGGCAAACAAATCGAAAACCAAAGTTAAAATGCTGCTCACCTACTTGCCTGCGGTTCGGGGTCGCTGGAAGAAATAGAAAAAACAAACTAGAAACAGCAGCAACAATATAATGGGCGGCTTAAGATTAGCTGAAATTGTAACTAATACTACGTACGAGCACGCTTGTCCCATTTAAATGCACACACTACAATAGATCGTACGAGTTTACCCTCCAGTTATGCATAATTACTATACTTGTTCATTCGCCGGCTGCCGACTTACCTCATCACCATTTAAGGCTATAGCATATGCAATATAACTCTATGTAATTGTAACTCTAAAGTACTCCTAAGACATCTTATTTATGAATGCGTGTTGTGTAAGAAATTCATTTGCGTTGCGTTTGAACTGATATTTAAGTGTTTGTTTGGCTCAAAAAGGCAATCCGTACTCCACTGAGTGAGAAGGCAAATAAAAAGTGCAAGAAATATACGAAAATCCTTAGCTTTATTTGGGGGAATTACAAAGATATTAACCAGGAAATTGGTTTTGCTTCGGTTTGACAACGAATACAATTTATTTGTTCGATTTGAGGCATAATTATCCATTCGAACACAATGGGGAACACAGAGACAACACACAAAACACGGCCGGCGAGCATAAATAAGCATTTAACACTCGAAAGCTTCTTAAAACGTTATTAAATATTAATACAATCAATATTCATTGTGTGCCGAACGAAATCGAAATCAAAAATCAAAAGCCAAAATACGCGCATAGAAATCGCTTAAATTTCGAACGTAATGGCCAATATGTCCAAATCTGGTAGATAACATCGACATTTTAATTATAACCAAATGAAGCCGCGTTCGCACAAACACACAAGCACAAACTATATGAGATGGGAATCGATGGTATAGGATGGTATAGTAGTATTTCTTTCATATGGGAGGGGTACTCCGCTGACCGATTAAAAATGCCGAGCCAACTAAGCACATAAATCAATGTAAATTATGGTGTTAACAAAAGGCGAGCTTGCAGGCTTGGATTGGATCGGATCGTTGACTTTTTTAGGTTGGAAACCGGGTGGATGTGGATGTGGATGCGCGTCTTTATTTCTGTCCCGGTCGAGATTTAAATGAGCTCTTCTTAGGGGCCTTCGCATCTGATAAGCGAGCGTGGAGCGGAGCGGAGCTCTTTCGTGTCGATACTTACAGCTCCGATCGGGATTGGAATCGAGGGGGGGGTTTTGGGATCGGAACGGCATAAGCATCGGCATCGGGTGTCCACAAATTCAATTTGCTTGGGTTTTTATGAGCAAATGGCCGCCCCATCCCAACCAACCGACTTATTCTAATTTAGTGCGGAGCTGCTCGTGAGCATTCCTTTAATAAATTTAAATCACCTTCTATTGAAAATATTTTCACCTCGCGCCCATAAATTATACATTATACGATATTTATACAGTCTGCGCCACGGCTGTGGGTCAGCAAAAACAAAACCGAATGTATGTTTGTATACATATATTTTCGGCGTTTGTTTGCCTGCGGTTCACGCTTGCTCAGTGGTTTCGTTTAGTGTACTAAATTCTGATTTCGGGGCCTGGGGATTCCATCAGCATTCCGTTCCCGAGGAGCTTCGCCTTGACGGTTTGATGGACCTGGGCAAAAGTGGCGCTCTCATGAGCGCCATATAATCGCAGTCAAACATTTTTACGATCCACCATCTCAAGCTCGTATATCCACCATCCTCAGCGAGCTGATCAGTTGGCCACTTGATGAGGCCCGCGTCCTGGAGATTGTCCCGCAACTTTGTTGCCAATTGTCTGTGGCCCGCTGTTGGCTCTGAGCGGTTTTTATTGTTCGGGCTGGCGGAAATCGATGAACTTTACCAAGGATCCATGGCCCTCTTCGTAGCACACAGGGAAAAACAAATCAATAACTGTTTTTAATTTTGAGATTTTTATTTTTAAAGAAATATAAATATTGTCAGCCAAGACAAGATAACAAGCAAAATGCGTTTACTGACGTGTATTTGTAGATTTATATTTTTTATTATATTTTTAACACTCGTTTTTTGGTAATAGTACCTCTGGTTTTTACAAATGATATTTATAGCCTATTACAAAGACGAAAAGACCGGTGATAATAGTCAAAACTGTTTGGTAAACCATTATAATATTCATAATATTTTCTATTTTAAATCTGGAATGGGTCTTACAAAATTAAAAAATCTCATTTCTAGTTTCTTATTAAGTTTATTTGTTATTTAGATATTTACTAAATTTTATGGTTTATTATTTTACTTCGAAAGCTACGTTTTTTAATGAAAGAACATGCGCGGATCCACGGGGGTGATATATCACCCCCATCTCGGGTGAAAAGGAATTTGCGTATTCAAAAAGTATGAAATAAAAAAAAAAGTTTTGATATCATCCCATACAACAAAATCTTAGAAAATATATCCCATCCTAATTGCTTATTAAACAGTTATTATTTTTTTGTTTTAGATATCTTAACATTTTTTAATTCCGAATATATCTCAGTGCAGTTATATCTTCTGGGCTCCCCAGGCAAGGAGCCGGTGATAAATCTGTTGGCGAGCCGGCGCAACATCGCCATTGCATACTTCTAAATGGACCATAAACGTGCGAAGTCGCAACACCAGCAATAACTAAAGTTAGTTACGTTTACTAATATGACAACAATGTTGTCCGTGGCCCGGCCCTTGGCCCTTTCCCTTCCCCTTCGCAGAGCCGCCGATGCAAATGCGAGCTAACCAGTGCCAGACGCAGGCGAATATCGTTCCCAGATTGTGAATGGGAATGGGTGTCGTTACTCCGCCATTACGTTTACGGCTTACAAAAACAAATACTTCAAATGCTAGGGTCTCTCCCTGGGCAGCAAGAAGTCCACTACTCCCCTCCCCGGCAATCAAACACGCAAAAGCAATTAAGTCGCACGGGCCCATGGGTTAAAGGATCTGCAATTACATATCGTATGGTTTTCATATAGTCACGAACTTTTACTAAGTAAAAAAAACAGAGCTCTAAGTAATTTCGTAAAAGTTTGTAGTTTTGATAGAGGGAATTGGAAAACATTTAGGGAGATTTAGGGTGAACTGTCCTAATACATTTTAGTTATGATGATTAAATTAAACCAAAGGTAGGGTTAAAAAAATAAAAATTAGAGTTGCAATGATACTAACTTTTATCGATATCAATACTTAAAATATTCTGTAAATTTTATTGAATTTTAAGATCATTTCAAAAATATATATCATTGGTATAATTTATCAAATTTAAAGTTTGAGAAAATAAGAGAAAGAATTTAAAATTAAAATTAGAGTTGCAATGATACTAACTTTTATCGTTATCGATACTTAGAATATTCTGAGAATTTGAAAGAATTTTAAGATCATTTCAATAATAGATTTCATTGGTATCACTTATCACATTTAAAGTTTAAGAGAATAAGAATTTAAAATATATTTTAAATTCATTGCTACAGTTTAAATGAGAATCTTCTTTATCTAAATTTATTTTGAAAATACCCGTACCTATATTAATACCTATGATGCCAATAAATATATAACTTGTTTAATGAAGCCAAAGTGGTTTTATTCTACAAACTCCTGTCCCAACAAATTGAGATACGTTTCTTTTTATATATTCCCACTTATATTATATATCCGAAGGTATGCCTGTGAAACATGTTGGGGCATTGAAATGCGTGAGAGTGTCGCCATCCAGTCGACTGATTTATGCTCAAACTTAAATGGCCACAATGGCGATTCAGATGACCCGACCCAGGTATTCCGCTCCGCAGCTCCCCGATTCCAGATTCCAAGGGGTTTCGACGTCAGGGCCTCTGTTAATGAGCCGAGCGATTAAAAAATGTGCATTTGTGTTTGTCCGCTCCTTAAATGAGCTCGAGCTTTTAACGCGCTGCCCTAGGAGAACGGATCGTGATGAGGGGGGGAAAGTGATTTTGTCTCGTTGTCATCTCATTTGGAATTGGGCGATAAGACAAATTTGTTTTCTTTGTTTATAACTTTATGCAGATACAGGTTTCGGTTTCGGATGCGCTGCTCCAGCGGGCATCTTCGACTCTTTCCAGATCCCCAGTCTGAATACCCAGTAGAGCATCCGTACTTCGGTAGATTCAGCTCGTAGCGTTTTGGTATATATTCAATCTTTGTCGCCTCGCAAGTCCGGAGCGACAACAACAAAAGTGGAATTCTGAACATTGATTTAAATTTTGAATTCAAATGTCTTCGTTGTCGCTGTGTTTCTCGGGGTTTTATTTTATTTGACCGCGGCGGCAGCTGCCGCTGACATCTTCATTAACGAGGAGTGTGATCAAAAGAGTAATGAGGTGTTGATAGTGCCCAAAAGCGAAGGGGCTTTATGCATTCCCCCGTGGATTAATTAGGAACAATGCCACTAGCCCCGGTCGCCAGAAGTTGTTCTAGTATGCCCCCACTGGTAATTGTGGGCCTCTTGTGTCCCCGATCGATCTTAGAGGTCTTTGAAGTCTTTCAGATCTTTCAGATCTTTCAGATCTTTCTCAGATCTTTCTGATTCCGCTTGTGATCCCAAGTCTGGCTCTGATTCCGATTCTTGTTCGTGCTCGAACCCGTATTCAACGCAGCTGGGGCCTTTGTTATGCCTGAGCAATTTGCATATGATAAATCTGCTTCCATATTTTGTTAAATTGCTGTGCGGGTTTTCTCTTATTGGCCTGGCCAAAACCATTGGCGCGTGGTAAATTGGTTGTATTGTAAGGCATCTAATTAGTGGCCGGCTACCGAATTATGACCAATTATAACTATTGATTGATTGTGGGCTATAATCAGTGGGCTCCTCAACTCCCGTTGCTGCGGATTTCGGTTCCAAAAACAGTTGCTCGTTTCGCATTGTTGTGAAAGTTTATCGGTCAAACCAAAAAGTTAAAAAACAAGAAATGTCAAAAGGTTAAGAGCTTCACACCCAGAAATGCTGCCATAATGGTTCTTTTAAGTATTTTGTCAATAGAAAATATGATTCGATGAACTGAGGAATTGAACATTGGATAATACAATACTTGAAATACAAAATATTCAGATCTGGCGTTCTTTATTTATTAAATTTTTTTTCATTTATGGATGTTTTTATGTAATTCAATTACTTTTCTTTAAATCTAAAGGATTTACGCAACATTTTTTAAGTGCCTTACTAATATAAATAATATTTTTTTATCATTTCATCTGAACTTTTCGAGCTACAGTTCCTTTAAGGATAGACATGATTGCTATAAATCGCGAAAATAGGATTATCAACCCATCTTAAGAATTTAATTAAAACATTATACTTTGAAAGAATAATTTATGGAACAAATTCCACCTTTCTTAACCACTTTTTTATTGTAATGAGAAGTTTTTTTGGTAAGGATCCCTACATTGATTGTTTATGCATTGTTAAGAAACATTTTTATCAGTTTTGTTGAACATTGTTCCTGAGTGAAGTACTAAATATTTTATTTCGGTTTGTTTTGAGTGCAGGGCGCGGTGTTTACCATAAAAAAGCACACTTCTTGGCTAACTGCCCAGTCGAAACAATGTCTAATTAAAGGCGGTAATCGCCTCGGGTCGGACCACTTAGTCCGCGCATAAATCTCGGCCCTCTAATGGGAATGATCCCCCGGCCCCAGAAAAAAGGGGGCTGCCACAATTAACCGAGACTTATGACGCTGCACCTGATTAAGATGCAGCCGCGGTCCAGTCCTGGCCATCAAACGAGCTCTAAACTACGCCTATTGTTCGGAAAAGAGATGCTGCGATGCCGATGCCGCTGGCGACTACTACAAAAATGTTAAACGGCTTCTTGGCCAAGATTTATTGCCTGTCCCAAAATCACAGAAGACCCGTTGCTGCCGACCGAGAAATCGATCGAGCAGCTCGAAAAGCGATCCAATCCCGGATCGGTGGATCGCATTCCGGCGAATCACGCATAAACGAAGTCACCGTATGTCGTATGTCGTACGCATTAACCCCGACTTTAACGTATTAATGCGCCTACATCGCCCACTAATTGAGCCAGCGACACCGAACCGTCTGATAAGTTGGCTCCGATCTGGGAATATCCACTTAAACGCCGGCATGGCAATGGTATTGGTGTTCATTGGGGATAGCGACCGCTCCACTAGATGCCCCATAATGCAAACAATATGTCTCTATAGGATTTCAGTGGCTTCATTGATTCTTATCACCCTATAAAATACATTTCGTTTGATTATTTGTATTTCTCTCGCTTTTTATAAGCCTTCTTCAGTTGTTCACGGAAAAAAAATTTTAAAAATATATATTTTCTATCATGTTTTTACTTTTCAAAATAAATTTTATTTTATCAAATAAAAACACCTCTAATCGAGGTAAAAAACTAGTTACGATCGCGCATTCAACATACAAAAGTTTTGAAATCAACATTTGTGACGATAAATTATTACACTCGTCATTAAATACACTCTCTAAAATTTTCTGAATTTTATGCAATTCTCTAAGTTTTTGCGATACCTTTCGATTGGTGTATTACTCTTAGTGATTTAATAAATCTGTTTCATTTTTTAATAGCATTTTAATTTCATTTTTATCTTACATTTTTTTCTTTTAATATTTTTCTTATTTTTTAAACAAATTTCGATATATTTCTTGTATTAAAAATTGGGATTTTTAAAATAAGTAAATACCATTTACTCTATCTTATTTCTGGTTAACTTAAAAATCGAAAATGCCTTAATATTTTTCAGTGCATCTGCCTGGTTGTTGTCGTTGTGGTTGTCGTTGTCATGCCGCTTGTGTTGTTGTCACCATTGTGGCTCATCGCTGGCTTTTGTGCGCCAACATTTTATTTTCATTCAACATAGATGGCTGCTTTTTATTTGAAGTCGATTTCGGATCGGATCGACTGGGATTCGGATCGGTTGGTTCGGCTGGGATCGGTTGGTCGGTCTCCATGCCCATAGAGCGATTCAGAGTGTAATTTATGTCTTTATTTAGTAAAGATTTCGTTTCCTAATTTATTGTGATATCTCTTTGGGCAACGGCAGCAGAAGCCCCAGTTCCAACCCATCCTCGGTCGAGTGTTGTTTTTGTTTTGTCCGCTTGTCGACACCTTGGCCAACTCTTCTTCAGATCTCCAGCTCTCCAGCCCTTCAGCCCTTCCTCTTGCTCTCATTTGGGCCCCGGCTTAGAGATTGTGGCCATGCGATGATGTTGTTTGTGCTCACCTCTTTTGACCGCTCGTTCGTTCCCGAGATTCCCTTGACAGTTGGACTCGCCGTTGACCATCTCACCTGTGGCTACTCCTGCTTCTGTCAGGCCCTTTCGGATTTTTCGTAACCCCCACTCCTCAGTCTCGAGATCCCGGTCCCCAGTTCCCATTAGGAGCGTGAAGTGATCCCAATTTATCTGCTATCTGCTGATAATGCTCACCGAACAAAGTGAATTAAATTGAATTTCAAAATAGCCGCAAATGAGACGAACAAGCGAACGAAAAGGCCGAAACAGTTTTGAAGTTCTCAACTCTATTAGTTAACCCTAATGTGGCCATATAGCACCGCTTGTTAAAGCGATCAGAGATCTCTTATTATTTTTTGATTTTTAATCAAACCATCTTAATTGTTTTTAGATTATTATTCTAAAAATACCTTTTTGATCCAGTATTCTCAATTTATTTAAATTATAAGAAATACAACTCAGGCAATCTATCGTTAAATTTAAATTTTATTCTCCTTTATTTAATTTTTATTATTAGAAATGTTTTATTTTTAAACTTAAGAGTGACTTAATTGTTTTTAGATAATTAAATATAACTTTATTTATTGGAACTCAGGAAATCTATCGTTAAATTTAAATTTTATTCCCCTTTTTTAATTTTTGATTATTATAAATGTTTAAAAATATAAACTTAAGAGTGACCTAATTGTTTTTAGATTATTATTCTTAAAATTTATTATTAAATTTACGAGTGACTTTGAATTACATTTTTTTAAACAATGGGTTCTAACGGGTTAGTGAAATTTTAAATCGCCCAATGAAATTGGCGGTGTGTTTCCCTTCGGAAACGGTGTGAAGTCCTTTATTTATGTCCTCGTAATTTATAGATTTTTTATTGCCCGCTGCTCCGGCAGCCAGTGACGTCAGCGTTGAGTTAACCCGAATGGGATTGGCTGCAGGGCAATCGAAGACATCTTCATTAGGAAATGCTGCGCGTCCGGATTGAAATTCGCACTGGCCGAGAGTCGAGAATCGAGAGTCGGCGACAAGTGCTTTTCCTTGTACCGAATGTCTGCTGGGCTAATTGGATTACTCTGGCCAATGGCCACGTTGGCCCAGACCGCGAGTCTGTCAATTAAACCCGCGAACGAAATGCTTACATAAATTCCGAAATTGCTTGCGGTGCTCATCGATTTAAATGGAAGCGGCGGCGGCGGAGGCTGCGGCGTGGGCAATTTATATGCAAATTTATTTCAGCTGCGTGCCCACTGTCCGCCGATCCGAGATTCAGTCGCTTTAGAGGCTTTAGTGGCGACCAGGCCAGGTGATAACGATAGCGCCCGTAACTATATGACGGCGATTATGATTGCACCTAAGCGATGGCAAACTTGGCAGCTGGGCGGAGGTGGGGGGTGGAAAAGCCCGAAGTCTGAAGCTGACGACGCGGGGGCCAGAAGACTGAAGAGCGGAGAATTGCTGCCCGAAGACCGGAGCAATTTGCATACAAATGTTGAATGCTCGTGGTCGCCTGCGCTTCGTGATTCCGGCCAGATTTCGCTGGATTGGCGATCACCGATGCACTGGGGAAAAATAAGAATTCTAAGGTAACAAATATTTAATTCTCTGTTAAGCTCAAAGAATAAAAAAAATATTAAAATAATTATAATAGAATTTTTAAATATTACTTTACATTACATAATTATTTTTACATAATTGTTATTAATCTCTTAATTTTTGTAAAAGTTTATTTTTTACAATCTACAATGTAGTCTCTACATGTCTTCATCTCAATACATTAAAGGCCATTTTCTCGTTCGCCTGTTAAATTTAAAGGAAGCTTTAAACTCTGATTTCCCATACAATTTCATGGCTTTAACCGTACTTTAAATTTAACTGTAAATTTAACAAACGAACGAGAAAACGGCTATAAATATGATATGTTTGTTTTCACAACAAAACTGCCAAAGGAAACATCTAAACCTCTCATTAAAAAAAAACTAATAATTTAAATAAATTCTAAAATTATTCCTAAAATTTTTCTAAATATCCATTTTTTACAGTCTACGTCTTTTTCTGAATATATTAAATATGATCTGTTTGTTTTCATATGTTATGTCAAAGTTGTTTTACATTGTATTTAAAAGAAATAAATTAACCTTTTAAGCTATAAGATTTAATTTAAATCTAGCCTTGTTTTTCTCACTGTTTCTTTGGAATTAGATGGCTAATTTATGCGATCAGCTCTTGCAGAGACACACATGTAGAGCGAAGTTAACGGTGTGGAGTGCGATCTTCCGGCGACAGCTGCAACTCTCTCTTGGATCTGGGATCTCGAATCAGTGATCTCGACTGCAATGTTGGTTCTTGGCTAACTTTGAGTTTACGATTCGAATCCAGATCCAGATCCAATTCGAATGGCCCGACCCATCCCGATGATTTATCGCGGTGACGGTGCGTTTTATGTTTTATTTTTCACGGTGACAATGCGCGACACGGATAACGTGACATTTGCATGGGTCGCCACTTGCGACATTAAAGGGCATTCTGCTGTCAGCCGCGACTGTCGACTTTTTCTGACACCTGTGAGCGGGATGATACTCGTACTTCCTATAGAGCACCTCCCCTTTTCCTCCACGATTCCGTACTTAACATCTCTATTAGCGGCTCTATCAAAGGCGAAGGCGCCAATACTGATTATGTACAGGTAATTGCAAAATGCAACCGACAACACCGCCTGCTAATTGCCGGCAATTAATTTACTCGTCGCTATTTTACACATTTGGGTTATGTGCTAATTTCTACACAATGTGCATGACGGATGGCGATAAACATGATGCAATGACATAATAAAGCCGACAACGACAACGGCAACAATGCAGATGCATCAAGGAGAGCGGTGCGACTGTGGAATATGCAAATACCGTGCGGCAGGCGATAAAGATCATGGTAACCAAATGCAAACAGGCCCAGCAGCAATATCGCAGGTTGCTAGTTGCCGCTGTCATGTTGACAATTGGTTGGTCGCTTTGTTTTGCGGCTGTTGTCATCATTGTTGCCACAATTAACACACAATGTTGGGCAGTCAACCCCGCTTTACATACGTCCATGTGTGTCCTTTGGAGCGCAGGTGGTCCTTCCTCGCTGCTCCCTGTCACTAGGCCCCTCCGTCACTTATGCAAAACGAATTCAATTAACACCTCGGCACAAAACATTCGACCGATCTGGCCACGAATGCTGAGCACGGTAGCCCCGACACGCAGGACTCGTAACCTTTCTTTCGTCACCCCTGTCGGAAAAGATATGGCCTATATGCAGGGGACCACAGAGAGAGTTTACACTGGGAAAAAACAAGAACTCAAAAACAAGATTTAATGTCATTTAATAAATGACAACTCTAAATCTCGATTTTGGCATGTCAATATCGTTTCTTTATCACAAGATCCTACAACTACTAGTTTTGAGTTACCAAAATCTTTAATAATTTGTTCTTAAAAGCATAATTAGATTTAGGCCTAATCTAATTTCGGCTTTTAACCAAAAAAAGATTGCTAAAATACGACGTCTACTTAGCAAATTAACTTTAATTTGGAGTTACTTAAATAATAGTTGTTGTAATATTATAATTTGTATTGAATAATATAATAAATTGTAAATTATAATAATGAATATAAACAATTACACTGTGCAGCATTTTTAATGGTTTTTAAATTTACCTCGATGGATGATATATTTTTGGATTCGTTACGAATTCCCAAGATAAACTGCGTTTTTCAAAAAGTTCCCCGACGCAAGGATTCTTAGCAAAACAGTATGAACAAATATTTTATCATACGAGATCTAGAAAAATGATAATATAGGGAATATTTTTCAGAGTGCATAGGAAGAGATCACCCCTCGCAGCGGGTGATCCCTGCTCAGAGTTCTGTGGTAATCGGCACGCCGGCGCAACTTCCGCGGCCAGCGATCGCAATTGATGGGGGAAGAGTGCCCACCAACCACCACCACCGCGAATCGAGAACCACCGCGAAGTGGTTCAGCGGTTGCGATCCTACGACAGGTGATACGCGAAAGGAAATGCTCGCTCTGCTCCCCGAGATCGCCTAGTTATTTATGTGACAAAATTTTGCAAATAATTGGATTGACTGATCAAAGCGATAGTTGGCAGAGAACGGCGAACGGAATTGGAATTTAATTCAATTAAATGCGTACTGCGGTGCAATTCCTCAAGTGACCTGGCAGTTGTCGTGGCCACAGTTTTATCTTCGAATCGAGTGAACCAGTTAGTATATACCTAACCAGGCCTATAAGTAGAAGGCAGCTGACCCAGCTGACCCCAAGTTTTGTCTCCGCTGATGTCTTCATGCGACTGATATACGATCGAGTCCCCAGCTGAATGATGAGGGGACGCTTATTAAATATGTTATTTGTGCGGCAGCAGACGGCGGCTCTCTTGTTGTTGTTATTAATATTTTTTTGGGTAGGACAAAAGCTTTCCCATAATTTGGGAATTATTAGGGCTTTATCCAGCGAAGCACCCATCGGAATGGCTGGCTATCCTAATTGGATTAGGTGGAATCGATCGAATCGAAAACAAAATCAAAATCGAATTCGAAATCTCCGCAGCGATATGCGAATCATGTTTGTCATTTCCCTGGGTTCACCGGATTTTACCTGGAAGCATTGCCCGAAATTGTGAAATTGTTCAGTTGAGCGGATCAGCCGTGTCGCAATCTATGACATCCGCGTAATGCTGATATCCATGGGAAAATGCCCCCTCTATATAGTATACTTGATATTTTTTTCGGCCACTCTGAGAACGTCCCAAGATGGGCCCACAAAGTCCAACCTGTGAGTCACCTATTAGGGTTTGTTGAGACAGCTTAACGCTAATGATCGTGCGGTGGAGTCAGTCAACCCATTCTTGAGACCAGTTGAGTGTGTCCCTCCGTAGAAGTAACCCGCAATTTGAGGCCACGACTTCTCCACTACACTTAATTTGTACCTATTATTTGGTCTTGCCCAAAAAGCGACTGGGTCATTGTACCCCCAACCAAAAAATAAAACACAAAATAACCATTCGAATGGGGGCAGAACCTCTGAATCTTTTATGCACCCCATGCATTTCTGATTTCCAGAATGCAAATTATTAAATTCGAAATGCAAATTATTGTTACGTTTAAATTGTGGCCACTTCCCTAGCATTACCATTAATCGAATTCGAATGGGACCAACCGAAAAGGTTTGTTTTGTGGTCGGACTTGTGACTTGTGGTTGCTCCCGGGGACTCCATTTCTTACCTCAGTGCCTCATCGACAGTGCCTCAATTATACGCATGGATTGTAATGGGAATGGGTTTGGTATCAAGGATGGGGCAAGCTGAGTTGGGAGTCCGGAACTCGGTCAGATGTTGGTTTACCCTTTCGGTCATGGGTTACACCTCCTGGAATTCTTTTCAGTTTACTATTGAGGAGTCATTACTAATGCAAAGCAGTCATTAAAATAACAAATATTACTTACAGATGCCCTCAAAATTAAGGGACTGCGATACCACTTATATTTGAATATTTTTCAGACTTTAATTATTACCACATGTTGAGTTGGGAGTTTTAAGGAGGAAGATATTATTATTATATTATATTTTCTTTACTCTTAAAAATATTTTTATATTATTTACCAATGTGCAATTTTACTGAAGAACATTATGCCATTTTGAACTGCCATTCATATTAAGGACCCAGTCCACTCTTTTATAACTTAACCCATTAAAGCTTGCTTATATAACAAATTACCTTTCCATCCAGCTTAAAAACTTTAGCAAATGACAAACTTAAGTACTGGTTATTCGTCTTTGTGGTGGTTCAAAAGTATTATCGTTTGAATATAATTATTTTCGTGGCCATTTTCCCGTACATCCCAGTACATCCCTTGGGTTGGTGGCCCAACTTTATGGACAGTAAGACAGCACAATAAATAAAGATAGCCCAGCCAAGTCGAACTGTCCGTCTGTCTGTCCGTCTGTCTGTCCGTCTGGTGCATGATTATAATGGCATGGCTACTGCAGTGGCTAAAGCTCCATTCCTTGGAAGCCGACTCCGGATGGTTATGGCCGTAAGCAGCGTTGGTAAGTGCGCTGATCGCCATCGCGAGTGCTTCCTGTGCACATGGGGGGGATGGGGGTTGGTATATAGGAGGGTGTGGGTTCGGGGTTCGGGTTCTGGTTCTGGTTCTGGAACCAGAGTCGCGCTTTCGAGTGCTATTCGTCTACGAAGGCGTTGTGCGGCGGTTAGTGGTTGCTTGGTGCTCGAATTTGGACCAGATAATGACCATATTTACCATTTGCATTCGCTACCTGTATGTATAAAAATATATAGAGAGTACGTGTGCGTGTGTGCGACTGCATGGGTAATTACGAGCAATTTTCACTCCTTTCCATGAGCCACAGGCTGACTGACTGACTTGTCCAGCGCCAGATGGCCCGGCACTGCCACGCCCCCTTTGCCTTTTTGCCGCACACCCCGCTTTTTACCGCCTTGAGTGGCCGCATTACACAACCTCCATTGTTTCCGTTTTCCGCACAATTATTACTTATACAAAATGTATAAATTAATAAAAAGAAAAGGCCATTGCAGTTGCCTTTGGCTTCGGCCTTTTTGCCATTGCCGTGACCGCTTTTACGGCCACTTAACAAATAAATAAATGGGCCGCAAATTGCCAGGCAAAAAATTGAAAAAAAAATATATAAGAACCGAGCAGGACGTAATGTCTAACCACACTGCAAGGACCGAAACTGGCGGACCAGCCCAACCGTTTTGAGCCAAGATTAATAGCTGTAATTGTTATTCATTGAGCGCCGTGAACTGCCATTGTCTCAACACTTGGACCTCTGAGCCAAAATTGGCCCAGAACAGCTGCCTTCGTTCTGAGTATTTTGACTTTTCACTAATATCTCCAACCACAAGATCCTGGGTCAGAATTTTGCCCATACTCTTGCTCCTGCCGATCTTCGTTTTGCGATCCCAAATTAATATGTTCCGCTTCGGCCCCAAAATGTTTATTTAATTTCCTGTAATTTCCATAATCTTCAACGCAAGATGCTCTAAATGAAGACGTCAGTGACACATATGCGAATTAATTGATTGGGATGATACTAAATTATAGAGTAATTATAGAGAACTCTATAAACGATGTAATGCATATTGTAAGCCATAAGAAATAAATGCACACCTTTTTTATGCAGAATATTTTTATTACCAATTTAAGTGAGATATTTTAGGGTCATATTTTTATCAAAATCTAATCATTACGAATTAAATATATATCAAATAACTATTTAACTATTTGAACTGAAACATTGATATACCTTTGTCTTTATATTTGTTTGCCATTTTAGTCCCATTATTTTATCTTAAATATCTTTAGAATTAATTAACTTTTAAGAATATAAATAACAATTTATTTATTTTTTATTTCTATTTGCCATTATAATCCATTTATTTGATTTAAGAATACCATTAAAATAATTTATTTATTTACTGTTTATTTTAATCATTTATTATGTGCTTTATTTTACCAAATATACTTCTTCCGCATAAAAGAACTTCATATTAGGAAAAACTTATTTCTTTGAAATTGATTTATATTTCCAAAACAATTCTTAAGATTACTCATTAAATGTTTATTATCTCACTTCCTTACGGATATTTTAATTTTTATATTTTTAAATCACAGCTTTTACCAGAAGTCCTTCGTGGCACTGGCTTCCGGCCAAATCGGTGGCAAATGAAGATGAGGCAGAAGAATATTGCGGATTCAGTCAGGGCGACAAATGTGGCAATAGCTGTGAAATGGGGGCCGAATACAGAGTCATAGGCGGGTAAAAAACACCGAGAACAAAGCAAACTTGGGGCGGATTTGGCCAGGTTACCAGGTGGCTGAGAAGAGGTGACCGGCGGTGGTGCGGAATCGCGGCCGTGTCCAAGTAGAAGCCGCTGGCAAAACCCGGGCGCAGAGCCAGCGAACAATGTGCAAGTGAAGCCCCATAAATATTGTTTAATCGATGTTTGCTCTACGTTTTATTGCATTTATGGCGTTTTTAATGAGCGCGCCGGGTCGCCGAAGACCCAAAGACTCGGACTCGTATTCGCATTCGTATTCGTACTGGGATTCGGATACCCGGATGGCGAGTGTGCAACATTTTAATTTTATGTCTCGTCCGGCGGACGAATGGGGCGACTTGTAAGCCGCCAGCAACAGCAGCGGCCAAAGAAATTGCATTTGCAGCGACAACGACAACGGAGGCATTAAAAAATCGCACAAAAGTCGGTTGGTTAAGAGCGGCTTACAACATTTTTGTCAGTGACTTGGTGACTTTGAACCAGAGCTCCAGATAGGATGGGGCATTACGTCTACGGGCTTTCTGGGGTCGACTCGTCGACTGTTACCGGAAAATGCACAGAAGAATTCTTAAAGATACAAACTGTTTCTAAAGCTTATTAAAAATCTAAAATGAATATATTTCTATAAAGAGAATTAATAAATAATTTCTGATAAACCAAGCTTAAAAACTAATTTCCAGCTTTTTTTTGGTGAAAAACTTAAACAAAAATATGAGAATATAAGTTTTTTACACACAAAAAAAAAGCATGTTACCGTAAAATCGATATGGCCATGTAAGCTTCAGGTCATGCAAAACCCATATCGTTTTTACATGAAGTACTCTTTTCGACCAGGTCAAATTTACCTGGCCCCATATCAAGTTAAAAATGATCTTAAAAAAGGTCAAATTGACCTACGATTCATATCGATTTTTTTTTGGGTGTATTTATAGAACAAGAATATTTAGTTTTTAACAGATATTTTCTAATAAAAACTGAACTTTCACTTTTTTCCTGATTGGGCAAACACCAAAATTGCAAACAGACCACTTAAGATATTAAAACACCCGAAAAATGCAGATCGATTTTACATTATGTATTATACATTTTAACTTGATATGCAGCCCCTTAAATTCGATATGCTCGAAATGAGTATTTCATGTTAAAACGATATGCATATTGTATAACCAGAAATTTACATGCGCATATCGATTTTAAGGCGACATGCTTATACAATAAGTGTATCATTTCTAAAATAGGCCCTTAATTTTTAATTTTCAATTCGCTAATGCTATTTTCTTTCATTGAAAATGGTTAAATAAAATTTTTTTTCCCAATTTCGAATAGCCATCCTAGAGAGGAAATTTTTGACAGTGCCCCGCCACCGCCGACATTCATCAGCAGTTAATTTTGTGCGCCTCGGCAACAATGTAAGTGGGCAACCAGGACTGCAGCTGAGATTGGCGGAGGAATGGCATTGGAGCTGGGATTTCGCTGGCAATTGGCTCGTAAAAAGCGGATTTCGACGGACTACGCGAATTGTTTGTATTGGCTGGCATAGAGCGTTATCGCATTAACGGTGATTTAGCGATCCTCAAGCGATCGCCTCGGCGTGCCATTAAAGTTTCTCATCAAGTTTTATCGGCCATTAGAGCGAAATCCGTATTTAATTAACCAGCCCAAAATGTGAGCTTGAATTGGCCAGCGGCGATTACTCCGGACTCCTATTTAGTTTGTTGCTGATTATGGGCCATAAAATGGCTGCTCTGCCCAACAGGATCCACATCCACATCCACGTCCAGTGCATCCATCTCCGAGAGATGCCGATCCCATTGCGCAGGCGTGCCAAATTGGTTAACAAGCGCCGAGCCCAGAGACTTAATAGCAATCTCAATCCAGGACCCCGACCGGACGACCTGGCAGGGTGTTGAGTGGCAGATTACATGCATTAGGCTGCCCAGGCTGTCTGGGAGCCCCCTCGCCAGTCCCCTCCAGCCCCACACATCCAATTTATCGCGCCATGACAAATTTACGGCTTGTAATTGCAGTCAGCTCGAAAATTAAACCGGCGAAAAATCCACAACTTCATAAACACAAAAAGCTGCAGATGCAGACTTAGCACCACTCCCTGATCCCTGATCTCTCTCAGAGATCTCAGATCCCATTCCCGGTCCAATCCGATGGTCAGACAATTGTCGGCAGTAGTCCGCAGTCCCCATCCACCCGTTGGTTGATCTTTCGCCTGAAATGGCGCTACCCTGCAATTTGCGTCTTGAGTTTCCTGCAAGCTCTCGAACCCTGACACTGCCCCGCATTATTCAATTTTGATCTATACACTGCAAATAAAAAAGGCGACTTTCAGTTACTATTTTTATTTATTTTAGCAACGATGTATTCTACATACAACAAATAGCAGGTTGCCGTAAAATCGATATATGTATGAATGTAAGTTTCTGGTTATGCGAAACCCTTATCGTTTTTACATGAAATACGCATTTGGACCATATCAAATTTACCTGGCCCTCAAGTTAAAATTTATATTACATAATGTAAAATCGATCTACGTTTCATATCGATTTTTTTTGGATGTAGTAATGCTGCTTGAAGGTAAAATATCAGTGGATGTAATATTTAAAATATTTTCTATTATTCTTTACTTTAATTTTTATTTTCATTTCTGTTATTAAAATATTATCTTAAAAACTGTGAAGCACTTCGGAAATCTTTTACATTTATGGTTCATATTAAGTATTTTTATTAAATAATAAAAATCCTACATTTAGGTTTTTATTTTATTATAATAAAACTGAATATGTTTTTTAAACAATTTTATTCTTCAAATATTTTTTATAGCGAAGGAATTAATCTAATTTTTGCCCAGTGCATATCGGTTTTGGACGATGCTCACCCGCCGCCTTTCACTGCAACACCGATTGCTGGCTCAAATAGCCGGTATTGACTACCGGTGATTGGCGATTTTAATGGCCGTCGAATTGCGGCCACTCCGCCCGCATAGTGTCACATAATTTATTCGTAAATTAGCCTGGCCAGCTGGCCTGCCAGCCACGTCAAAGCAGCAGACCACAAACACCCCCACTGGATGGATGTGGATGTGGTTGTGGATGAATGAGTGGATGGATGGCTAGATGGATTGCTGGCTGACTGGCTGCCCGGCCAGTAGCCACTTAGCGCCCACTCACACCCTTGGATTTCATGACTGAGGGGTGTACTATTCTATATACGCCATATACCAGGTCGGGGGGTACGAGGGGGTTTTGGGTGAGTAAGGAGCGGATTCGGGTGCCGCCCATTAGCGTGCGTCCGTCGGCCATGTTCATGTTGCTATTGCAATGTCCACTGGAATTTCTGCTGCCACACTGAAAGGGGCTGAAAGTATTCGAGAATTATGTTGGCTTTGCTTCTGCCACCCCCTTAGACTTTGGTCATTAATGGATAATGTTAAATCTGCCCACTTTCTGGGACCATGGATTACTAATCGGCCAATTATAAAACATTATATGTGTGCAGTGTTTATATATTTGCTTGCACTCTCAATTAAACTACTCAAAATATTTGCCTAGTAATTTTGTTCAAATATAAAATATTAATAATATAAATAATATTAATAATAAAAAAAATTAATAAATAATAATAAAAAAAATATTTGCATAGTGGTAAAAAAAAAAATAGGGAAATAAAAAATTTTAAAATTGATTTCCTTTTTATATTTTAAATCTAATTAATGATGTTCAATTAATATGAATACATACAATTTGCAGTGAACAAAAGTTAGTGATTTTTGATATAGATGCTTATAAGCATATAAGAATTATAATTCTCATTTTTGACCAATTGTCTAAATAAGGAACATAAGTTTCCAAAAATTTTAAACCTGGGAATTCTAGTTTTTGACCTTATTCTTTGAAAGAAGTGTAAAGTAATCTGTTTAGAAAGTTGAACTAAGTAAATTAATTAAGTTAATAAATTCATTTGTCAGTTTTTGCATATTTTTGTTTGATGAAGCTATCGAGAGATTGTCATCTGTGGCTGGTCAGACACATTCCTGGCACTCAAACCTCCCGAGAAGATGGAGTGAACAGGGGCTTCTTCCCAGCCTCGTATCTCCAGCTGTCCATCCGCAAGTGGCTGGGTAAAAAATGAAGCCAACGTGATCGACAAAAACGCAAATAAATTATGAATTGCCGGCCGAGAAATGCGCGGCTGTGCGA
Source organism: Drosophila prostipennis (assembly GCA_037075205.1). Classification (NCBI taxonomy): domain Eukaryota; kingdom Metazoa; phylum Arthropoda; class Insecta; order Diptera; family Drosophilidae; genus Drosophila; species Drosophila prostipennis. The sequence continues at coordinate 875,814 of JBAMCJ010006752.1, forward strand.
GAATTGTGTCCGGTGTCCATTTGCGGCGCTATCTGCACGGTCTGATTGATGGTTCCGCGCCTACGCCGCACAACGGGGAATTAAATGGTATTATTAAAAGGTAACAAGCTAAACGCCTTTTAAAATTTTCGGTGAGTGGCCGCTGTAATGGCAGGAGCTGTGGACCGGACCAAGAACCAAGAAAAAAGGGCTGAGAACGTGTTATTTATGCATTAGCGGCGGTGGCAGAAGGGTCATCATCATCTTGAAGCTACCGATCGGGGGAGCTGCAACTGGAACTGCACCTGCCAAAATGGAACGGGGGCGACGAACCCCCTATGATGTGACTGAGTGACTGCCTGACTGCACCCTTCGCTTCCCTTTCCCTGGACCTTTGTGGATTTAAATAAATTCCAAATTAAGAAAAACCAAAAGGGTTCGCTGTTCGCTAGGCGTTTTTCCAGCAGACCAGACCCCATCATCAATTCATCAAAACATGGCAAGGTGAAAAAGGGTCCAGGTTCCAGGCACTCGGTGATTAAAACAAAAAGGACGATAAGCAGCGGAAAAAATTAGAGCAATGTGGCCAAGGACTCGGTGAATATGGAATAAATTTTGGAAAAAATGTTTTCGATAATGACGCAACATTCGAGGTTTTTGTGCGTTAGTCTTCCTTTTCGTTTTTTGTGTTGAATAGCCGGCGGAAATGCCAATGGACAGACAGGTGAGTTTCAGCTTTTGACGCACGACAAGCCAGAAGGAGCCAGATACCAGATACCATATAGATGGGATGTGGATGTGGACCCAAAAGATCCCAGATACGCATCATGCGCGTGTCCAGCGTGCGCTGTCTATGAAAATTAGCCCACACTTCAAAACCCGAACTCCGCGGTGGTTTTTTAATCAATCGCGTGCGCGCTCAGCAAGTTTGATCTTCGGATCGGGAGCGGGAGCTTAAGATCCCCAATTCACCGACTCGATGCTCTCTAATGCCGGTGTATCTATAAGAACGGGCTCGCATGACGGCTCATCACCTGCCTGTCGGATGAAGCAATCGCAATCGACCTTTCGCAGTTCGTGCTCCTTCAGCTGCCGCTGCATTTAGCTCACTCGGCTCGGAGTTGCGTGATTTTAGCATTTGTTTCCTGATCGACTTTAATTACGGGCTCGCTCTCTGCGATCTCGCAGCATCTGGAGTATGCCATCCGAATCGAGCCCATTGAATTGGAGCACCTCGATATTCAGGTACATCATAAGTATTCAAATGTGCGTGCCTTTCGATTCATTTTACAAAGCGGATATCGAAATAACAAAAAAAATTGTAATTGATTATATTAAAATTTTTTAATATTTTTTAAATTATTAACTGTGAATTTAGAAAATATTGTGTATAACTTTTTATGTTATATTTTTATTTGAATAAATTTGTTTCGCTTTGTTTGTTGCATTTAAATTTGTTCTCAGTGCACTTGCATACCTGCTCGTAAAGCATTTATAATTATTGCTTTACAATAAAAACCGATTTCATTATATCTATCACCTGTTTATGTCAATGTTCTCAATTGTTGATTTTTTTATTTGACTACTATTAACGAAGGATGACGGTGAATGGGATAGGATCACATGTGTTTCATCTCGCTTGCCCGAGGACTTGTCTTCTAAGCAAACATTCTTAATGCTGCGTTTTATTGACTCGAGAAACGGCTAATTGGTCACGTCCCGCGTTATTGATAAATGTTTGGCAATTTATATGGCTGATCGCCCAGAGGGGAAGCTGAATATGAGGCAGTCAGAGTCGCGCGACTTCAATCGGTTAGCTGCCACACCAATTTACAGCCGGATAGTTAGCGCTGACGTTAACCCCCTGCGAGTGTCACGTTGCTCATTATTAAGATTGATTCGAGGTCTAATCACGTGTTAACACAAATGAACAGTCATTACAAAGTACGTGTGTGTGCGAGGCTTTCCCATACTCATAATTTTCACCTCTATAGAGAGGCGACAAGTGCGACACAGGCAACCGGGAGCTTCAAATTTTATATTCACACTGAAAAAATACCGCTTTAGTATTAAAAATAATTAAAAATATTAAATAAAACATCATCATTAAATTTATTCATTCTTTATTTATATTGATTTAATAAAACTGAACGGCATTTTTATATTCTCGTATTTTTATTCTCACTTTATAAAGTAAATTATCGTGTTTTTTTAATGAAAAATTAAACCTAAATAATAAAATATATAAATATTAAATATTTTGAACAATTACTACAATTACTATTTTATTTTAACTTGGTTATGGTAACGGAAACTTGGATAATATTTGTTCATTGTCCTAGTTCCACCTACAGTTTCTGACACAGTTTATTTTTAAGCTGAAGAAAATGGGGAATAATTCAATATACTCTTGATTGAAAGTGATCATTTGTTACATTCCATTAATGTACGAAAGACTAACTTGTGTTCCAGGTTGCTTTAGTTTTGGCAAAGAGTTATATAAAGTTAAGTAAAAGAGATATAAAGTTTATAGTCTTTAAAGTCTAATGTTATCGACTGTATTTTACAATCAAAACATACCACTAATTTATTTTCTGTAATTTTAAATTCTACTAATTGTTGACTAGTGTTTTAGACAAAAACTTAAATCGTTTTTGTATTTCAGATGAACACTACATTTCCCTCAGTGCTCTCACCCCAACTGGCTGGCTATCTTTCATAACCTTTTATCAGCTTCGACGGAAATCTCTTGTTCAACCCACACAGGCACCGCCGGCTCGTCCTTTATGCGCTCTGATACCTCAATACAAAACATCGATCCCTTTCCGATGATGATTTTTGATTAAGTGGCCTGCGATTTGTCAAAATATTTCACGCTGCCGCCAGAGGAGTAAAAAACAAAAAACCAACCGAAAAGAGAGATGGTAAGGGGCGCACGTGAGCGAAGGGGGAGGACTATCCAGATCCAGGTTTGTGCGAGACTCGGTGTCATCGGGAATCTGTCTCTATATCTCGACGGCCTGTCACACGGCGGCAATATCCAATATCCCACATCCCATATCCACGGTGACAGCGACAACGACAATGACAATTGCCGGCCACTCGGTTACCTGCAACTGTGCGACTCCCGGCCAAATACAGGTGAGCACACCAGATCCATATCCAATCGGGCGACTGACGTTTAAAAATGCCCATAATGCGTTATACGCTTTATGTTTCAATAAATGGCCGGCAAGACAATGCCGAAATAGTAAACAGCAAAAAGCCCGAGGTGGGTATTTGGTTGAGAATTGTGATTCCTATTCCGTGATTCACGGCGACAAAGAGTGACTAATTGACGACAGGTCGGTATTGATCTGTATTATCAATGATTTGTGCCACTTTGCTCTTGCTGCCGGCGGTATTTGAGATTTTTATCCGATGCGAACGAACCCGCCTGAAAGCCAGCTAATTGATGTGCACCAATAAATCTGGAATCTGAAATCCGAAATCTTAAATTCGGTGAGAGTGAGTGAGAGTGAGTGCGTTCCCAGGGGCCATCTTTTAGGAACTCGAGCGATATTTTGGCAGCGGTGGGAAGCCAACTCAATCCAATTACCCGCAACGCCCCAAGAGCCCGGTTAAGTGGGGCTAAGCCGCTGCCCCGGAACGAAACGGATCGCAACGGATCGAAACGGAACGGAACCAATGCCAATGTCCAACTCGATCGAGGATCTTGCCAATGCCAATGCAAAAAGGCTGGAGGATCGAAAGGGGGCGCCGCGCCGGGTGACACATGCGAGCTATCTGCTGCCATAAAAGCAGCAACAGCAACCTGGATAAAAGCGGCTTTCACGGGTCCCTGGACAGTGGGTGAGATTGGGAAACAATATGGGTACAATTTTAGAATATTTTCAAAGATTATTTACAAAGTTATTAGAAATTTTAATTAGGGTAAATAAATATTTCAAGTCAAAAATTAATTACATATTTACTTGTAGCAATACCAGTTTTTACAGATACACTAAAGTAAGATTTGATGAATTCGATATAGTACATTTTATTATTTATTTATTTATTATTACATTAAAGTTAGCAAATATCTGCCAACATAAACAAAGTACCCCATTCACATCAAGTAGAAGGGGGCAAGGACAGGTAAGTTGGGATGTTTGTTATAATTAAATTAACATAGCATTCCGAAAATATCAAAAAATGGAGTTCGTTATATTGCAAACATAAAACGCAAAATGGAACATGTAACTGAAAGTTCGTTTTACAATTAATATTCAATACTTTTTGTTATTATAAGTTATTGACATGTTTTTAATGGTTTTAGTATTTTTAATATATATTTAAAGTTACCTTTATGAATAAAAAATATTGCAATATTTTCATGATTACATATTACGTTACTAACAATTTTCTTTAAGAGTCTACAAAAGTATTGTAGTAGCAAAATGAGTAATGTTTTGATTATTTTTTAGTTCTTATATATTTCCCATAAGAATCGTAGATGTGCATTACAATTTGGGAAGATTATGGCCATGTTTGCCATGTCTAAACCCAATCTCACCCACTGTTCGAGGGACGACCGGCTCGGCCGGGCAGCGGCGACAAAGGCTGACGCTGAAGTGATGACCGGACAACAAACTACATTCAGCAGATAAATACTGAATTTATGACTTAATTTAACTGCGAGCCAACGACAATTTTGATGATACGGAGGGGCGGGACGCGATCGGCGGACTGAGTGGGCAGTGGCAGCCACGGAGCGGACACAGCCACAGCCGCAGCAGCCCGAATCCAGTACATTAGCCAATCCTGGTCGCACATCGCTTCATTCACAGCCCGAGACACACATAATTCAAGTGGTCCCGAGAGTGGGAAAAGTGGCCAAGGGACAGGGGGCTGCGATGGGTTAACGCCGATGGTGATGTCTCTATTGGCCGCAGAATCAGGGAAGCTGGTCAGAGTTTTCCCCGAAGCCTAAATGCACGGGGAATGCGAAAGCTGGGGAACAGGATTTGGGCAAAAGGGAGTGGGTTCGGGGAGAGATGGGCAGGGAGGAAACGATGGTTATCACTCAGCTAGTTGGCCTGGGCATCAATTAATTTATGGCCATGCGCAAGGCACAAATTGAGGCTGAATTAGAGCAACACCAGCTGAAAAGGGGAGAGATTCTCAGTTTACACAGGCAAAAAATTACAATAAGACATGATCTCTAGGGAATATTTATTTATCTACACACAAAAAAATTTAATTGGTAAAATGGACCTATACGGATAGTTATGTAACTATAAAAAATAGTTACGTGTCCTTGCTAATTGTGTGTATTTGTTGTTGTAAAAGTAACTATTTAATTGGTAGAATTGACAATTTTTGTGGTTGGGGACGGTTTGATAATTATATTGGTCAAGATTACCAAGTTTTTTTTTGTGTGTAGAGTTCCATACCATAAAAGTTTGGAAATTGGAAAGAAAATATAATAATCATAGGCATATAATCATTTAAAATGGTTAAATACAATATAGAAAACCGTTTAAATCATTTTATTTAATTCCAAGTTAACTATGGGATATTTTATTATATGAACACCTAAAATCACATATCACAGAATATTTAAAAATTATTAAATAATTGTAAAATTAATCAGAATACCAGCTAAAGATTTAAATAGATATTTCTAAACGAAGACCGGATGTACAACACTACTCGAAACCCCAAATATGAACTGTAATTTTTGTAAAGATTATAAATATTTAATGGGGCCTAAACTGATGTAATTAAATGGCAATATGGATCTTACATTTTAAAAGTATTTTCCCAGGCAGCAACAGATGACGGAGCAGGAGCACTGAAATCTGGCCCAGAAGCAAATCACTCAGTTTCGATGTCAGCCAACTGACTGATGAATCAACCATGTCGGGGGTCATGAGGTTGAGGTTCCCCGACAGGAAGGAAACGCAGCTCGAACACAAAATGTGTTCTGCACCTCTGACTGGCCTTGCGTGTTCCTCCAGGTGGGTCTACGCCTTTGTCTTTGCCACAAAAGATTTTCACCTGCAGTTCACCTCCAATTCCACAGCCACATCCACATCCACATCCAAGTCTACTTCCAATTGCGATTCCCAAACACTCCATCTCGACCTCGTCTTTTGTGACAGCAATTAACCGTCTCAGTCAGCCGGATTGTTCCGTCCGGAGGCGGTTCAGGTCGCCTTTCCTTCTGGCTTCTTTCACCCAAAAATACAAACTACAAACTGTTGCCCTCCAGTTCACAGGGCTCTCGCGATGAGCGTTTCGTGACCCAAACAAATTATTAATTATTAATTGGGGAAAATATGCTGTAATTGTAGCGGTCGCTTCTTCTACGGCTCTTTCTTTTTTGGCTGACTGGCTGACAATGCCCGAAAATTAAATGAAATTAGCCAGCCAGCCGGGTAATTTCACTTTGCATGTGACGAATTTTCCCGGGGAGAAAGGTGCGTGAGCAGAGGCAGATATCCAAAAAGAACTGGCGGTGGTATCGCGGTTGGCTGGGTGATCCGTTTGATTGAACCGACAGCTGGAAATGCGACTCATCCTCTCGTTTTGCAGGCGATAATTGAGGCACTAAATGCAATAACCAAAAGAATCGCCATAATGAGCACAAGATTTTAGACGAGCTAATGGAGAGATGATGCCGGGCATCTCGGACTTAATTCAAACTGCCCAATCAGTCGCGACAAGTTTGCAGATTGAATGCATTTAACACTTTCGAGCGGTTAACAGGCCCAGTTCTTTACGCCCCTGCCCCCTCCTCCATTTCGATTCGGATTCTTCGGAGCCGCAGAAAATATAATACACACACATATGTACGTTCGCCTCTCCGGAGTCTGTTGGGTCGATAATTTTGATTTATGTGGGTAAATCATGAAGGGAACGCAAAGATTTACGATGGATCAGGGGCAGATTTATTACTTTTTGATAGCGGGCGAGAGTCAAGAGTCGAGTGAAAAGGATTCGCAGTTCTTTGGTGTTTTCCCCCTGAAAAATCGAACCACAGTGAGTAGAACAGAACTGAAATCGAGAGGAGCTGGTCGGATGCCGATTCCTTTAGATGGTAACGCCTGCAGCCGCTTAATGCGTGCCGCCGTGTATTTAAGTTATTCTAATTTGCCTGCCGATGCAGATGCCTCTTGCCGTTGTTGTTCTCAAGGTGTCAGCGGCACAAAAGTGTCCCATTGTCGTCGCCCCTCAGAGGATGAGGTGCCGCTGGAACTGCATAGTCAGGTAACAGGTCAGTCCCCGAGATAACCATCTGTGGCGGTGCCGGGGCAACAGCCTCCTTAATATTACCAATTTATTCAAATTCACCGCTCTTTATCAAGTCACTGAAAAACAGAATTGCTTGTACATTGGTTGTATGGATGAGTATAGTCGTTTTGATTAATAATGATTATGATTATAAGCTTTGGCTAAAAGGAAAATTCGGATTCAGAATATATTCGGCTTTTGATATTAGAGTGATTCTTTCTTTATGGTCTCAAAACGATATCTAATTTTTATGGCAGTATCACACCATTTAAATTGGATTTTTAAAAAAGTTAAAAAAAACCCATTTGACAGAAGCAAAGATAACTTTAAATTACGTGGGATAAAAAATAAATAAAAATACCCAAAAATTTGTATTTTTGTTAAGCTTTGAGATAAAAATAACACCCATTATGGTTTCAGTGCAAAATATAGTCCAAACTTAAAAAAAAATATTTCATTATAATACTTTAATTTCTTTCCAATTCCTTTCGATTTGATAATGCAATTTTCTATAATGATTTCAACTATTTCAGTTTTCTACCTTATTAAAAGATGTTTTCCTCGACCTTTAATAATAATATTGTCTTTGAGTGAAGTTAAAAGAAACTAGAGTCTATTCAATAAACCAAGATTTCCGATTATATGCTAATTTAATAAGGTTTCTATCATTTTAATAGTCATTTTGAATACCCTATAAATACAGAGATTCACCAAATAGCATTCAAATTACATACTTTCACACTTCATTCGTATCAATGATGAAAAATACATTTGTTTTCCTAATTTCAATTACATATCTTTCTTGAGCAGCAAAACACATCAAGTCTCGAGTCTTTTAAAATGTGTAATACCAAGAGGGAGCCATCGTGAAACTTAAAAAATTGTAATACCAACCATCGTGGCAGTTTGTGTCTGCCATTTAAACGAAGTTTCGAAATAGCCAAGCGGATTGGGCTGCCAAGGGAGTCTCAACTGAGCAGCTACTGCAATTAGTGGCAACAACATCTTGTTGGCGGTTTCGATTTTCCACTGTGTTTTTCCATTTCGGATGGGAGTAGCGGGCTGAAAGCTGAAAACTGCAAAGCTGAAAGCTGAAAACTGCGAACTGAAATCGCGATTTCTAGCTGGGCTTCGAGTGCAATTATAACGGTGCAGCGTGGTAATTACCTGTGAATGGCATTTGCATAATAACAGCCGTGCCGGCGGCACAATGGGTGATATCAATGCAGGCTAGTGGGGTGTGGGTGCCACTGGGTGGTTGTGGGAGGCGGTGGGGGTTGGCCCGGTGGTGGAAGAGGAGTTGGGGGACGCGGGTGGTCGCGTTTCTGCAGCCAATGCCCCGCCACTCGAACAAAAACAATTGCAATTACCAGAGTAGAAGAGAGTTGGTGGTATTACTTGAAGATGGGAGCCAAAAGGGCGCCACGGAGGACTGGGAACGCCATCAACGAAATAGCTTGATACACTGAACCTAAGAAAGTGGTTCGAAAATATTCCAACAATACCAATATTATTATTAACTTCAACCTTAAAATATTAACTAAAGAAAAAATGATTAAATACTTTTTGACCTTCTTTACTCAAAAAACTAAAAAAATGATGCCTCAAATGAAACAAATAGGAAACATTTGAAATGAATTTCTGTCTTCAAAATTCTAAAACTTTCAAGACTTATCATTTGGGATTTGGGAGATAAAAAACCTAACTCGGGTGTAAAGTAAGAGGAAATTCTTTATTAAGGAAGTATACAACAAAATTTTGTTTTAAAACGCCCACACAACCAAAAACAATACAATACAATTACAATTACATACAATTATTTTTAAGTGTTGGTAAAAAAAATAAATTTATAAATAAATAAATAAGCAGTTTGAAATTATTGGCCGTAGTCCACTTAAGGACGTTTTCTCGTCCGTCTGTTTAATTTAAAGTAGGGTTAAAACTCAGATTTCCCATACGATTTCAAAGTTTTAAGTTTACTTCAAATTTAAGAAACGGACGAGAAAACGGCCCTTAGTCTATTCCCTTAACTCCTATACACACAAACGGTTCTATATTTAACGAAATAGTTATTGAAGTTATATTTTTAATTTGAGTCGTTATTTATAAGATTATATTAAATTCAAGCCATAATCCTTCATTGAGAGCTCAAGGTATTAATGTAATATTTGTATAGTTGGATTTAATGATTGATTTTCTGGAATCGGTTTAGTATATCCCATCGATTTCTTTCACTGCACTGGGAGGTCGAGGCCATCGTCGTGGCAGCAGAAGCAGCAGTAGCAGTCCCTTGCTCACCGACCCAACACGCTTGATGGCATCACCATTACCAGCGGTGGGGTGTTGGTTTTGGCTTGGTTTTGGTGTTGATGTTGGGAGTTGAAATGCGGATTCGTGGGGGGGAGGAGTTCGGTTTGGTTTGGGGTCGGAATCCAGGCTGTTGGTGGTGTTGTTGCCACGCTCTGACGGCTGTTCCGCCATTTTGTTGCGCTCTTTCTGTTGCCACTGCACTTGGCTGCAATGTTGCGAGTTGCTCGTTGCTAGTTGCTGGTTGCTGTTGTTGCTGTCGCCCCCCTGCGGCGCCTCTGGCTTCCCACACGCCCCCTTCTCCTTAGGCGGTCGACAACAATGTTAATCGCTCCTATGGTTTGCTCAAGATTCGGGTGACTAAAGACGTTTCTACGTCCATTTATATGCAAATTGCGGTAGTTATCGCCATTTTGTTTTCCATGTTTTTCATTTTCATTTTCCCCGTGTTTTTCCTATTGCGCTTTTTGTGCAACTTCTAATTGCAGCTGCAGTGGAGCTCGGAGCTAAGAGCTTGAAAACCGTGGAGAAACCGTCGTGGAAACGGGAGCTACTGGATCTGCATTTAATTAACCCTATAACGGTTCGCTAGCCATTCGATGGTTTGAATTTGAATTCGTGAATTATATGATGCGGTCACTAACCACGGATTTTTCCCCCATTTCTTTCCTTAGGTTTTTCTTATTCGACGAAGTTCGAATTGAAATTCGCCCCGACATTTTTCGAACGGAGGAGCTCTGGAGGAGCGGCTTTTGTTATCGAATGCAAAACTATTTAGCCATTGCATGTTGTTAATAATTTTAAAATCAGATTTCCGCAAGTTTGACGCAGACACGAAGGTTGAGTCGGTAGTCGCCTTAGCTGGAGGAGCTTTGTACGTGTATTTGTGTGTTTTTTCTGTAGTTTTTTAGCCCCATGACGTGTCCGTGTCTTGATTGCGGTTTCTGCCCTTAAAAGCGGCGACTGCGGGGCCAGCGCCAACTGCTACTTAAGGAGGGTCATTCAGGAGCGGATTGGGAGGATGAAGGGGCATATAGCTCCTGACAATTGTTGCGCAATTACACAGAAGACCTATGGGCACGCAACTTTTGGACGGTTTTGCGGTCCACAGTGCGGACTTTGGCTCAACTCAAACTCAAAACTGGGAGTCAAATCGCATCCAAGTCCAGGCAGACGCTTAAACTCAAATCACGCCTCAGAAAACTGCAGCAGCAACACAAGTTGCTGCTTGACGTGGCTAATGTTGCTGCTGCTCTTCATTTTGCACGGTGAGAAATTAAGGGAAAATTAGTTTACCAATGCATTGATGAACCATAACCGTTAAGGCGTTGATAAGAAACAAATACGTTAATTTTTCGGTACAATTTCAATATTCTCTAATATTTACGATACGTTTCCAAAATAAATTTACTGATAGATTTCCCTAAATCCGTTTCAAAAATCAAGATTAAAGTATCCTTAAAATGGGGTATCAATATTAATACATATTTAAGAAAATCTACCGAATCGTGTTCTTTATCTAAGATCGCACTAATATAATACATTGTAATTTTTTAAAACTTAGCCCATAAACAACTCTTAAGTGTTAAAGTAAAGTCGCCTATTATTGAAAAAGGCAATAAAAGATAATATTTTATTATTTAATCCTTTAAAAATGTTTTGCCAACTTCAAGTACATTTGTAAGCTACATCTTAAATAATTAATTCAAAATAAATAAAAAAGATTAATAAATATTGAAATAGATACAAATTTTAAGGATATTTTTTCTATGTGTGCGTGATGATGTTGCTGTTGCTACCGCTGCTGATGTTGCTGTTGTGCAGTTGCTGTTGCTGCTGCCGCTGTCCTCGGGTTCGTCCTCAATCACGCCATCGCCATGCACATGAACTACATTCTGTCCGTCTTTGTCTTGGAGCCGCTTAACCCCCACATGCCCCCGAATCCGCCGTCGAGCGGATCGAATCCCTGTTTGGATGTTTCTGTTTCTGCAAAATCAATGTTGACGCAAATACGTGTATGTAGAATCATTTTGCCGACAGTTCAGACTTATTTCTTTCGCTACCGAATTTAATTGGATTTTCTCCCTGACTTAAGGGCTTTAACTGCTGTGGTATGTGGAAATCATTTCTGGCCCCAGTCGCAGACACGCAATGCGATGCCCCCGAAGCCCCTTTTTCCGCTCCTTTTCAGCTGGCCAACTGCAAATTTACTCATGTCGATGAGGCAGGAGCCCCGGCAGTGCGACAATCTCCACTCCACACACCTCATAGCCATATAGCCTCATCCCGATCCGGGCGGCAGTAAAAACTCACTTAATTTAGCAACTGCGAAAAGTTAATCATTACATTCCGCCGGCCGAGTGGTGCGTGCTCGCCGTGATATTGAGGCACATGACTCAGTCGCCCGCCAATTTCAGTATCTAAATTTGAGTGACGGACCCGAGAAATGGATTAAGGGATTACAACCATACCCAACGAGGAACATACTAAAATGGGTTTTATAAATTTGCAATTTTATTTTACTGTATTTCATTACAAAATATGAAGTATTCTTTGCTTCCTCAAATAAACAGAGAAATATTATACCATTTTTCTACTCCTTTCTTTTTATTTTCATAAATTTAAATATTGCTTAGATATCCAATAAAAGTTCATTGTTCCTCTATGGGTTCTGAGGTATTAAATGTTTGGGGAGAGATATTTTTCACTACTTTGTTTTTAATACATTTAAATTAAATGTTTTTAAAAGGTATACAATTTTAATACATTTAAAGTAAATGTTTTAAAAAGATATACGCAATAGTTAATGGAATAATCTTCTATAAAACAGTATTAAGAATAAGCTTCTTAAATGTTATCTTTTCTAGAAAAATAGGCTTTGTTAAACCTGCAGCAAACAACAGTTAGAATGTTTCAACTAATCGCTTTTCCCAATTTAGTTTCGCGGGTACATCAACTTTTGAGAAGAATCAGGAAGTCTTTGCAATTTAACCTACAATGGAGTACGTAGATTTGTTTGCTTTCGCATTAGTCAGCAAATTTTGAGGAACATTTGTATGCAAATGGGAAAAGGCAACTGGAGCCAGACAAAAAGCGACACTTTAATCATTCTGAGCAAGCGCTAAACATTTCCGACCAACAAAAACAGAAACTTGAGCATATTTCCGCTGGCTCTAGTCTCTAAAAAGAAGGTCTTACGCTGGAAAAAATATCTTAAATTGAAGATTTTTTAACTTAAAGTCTTAGTTTAAAATCCTAAATCTTACTTAACTCGCTTAATCTTAAATTGGGAATTTCAAATGGAAAAGTCTAAGTTTAAAAGTCATAAACTCGCCAACATTTCCAATTTTTGTTTGAAAATTCATTTCGCCTAATCTCCTAAAGTCAATTTTCTCGTCAGATTGTGAAATGTAAAGAAAACGTATATAAATTGAGAGTTTAAAGCGTATTTTAAATTTAACATGAGGACGAGAAAGCGATCGTAAATCATTATTAACATTTGGATTTTAATCTAATTTCTCAGTGATGATTTTCCCTCTGTGTAAAGACCCTCTGGCGAAAGGTGGTCGCTAGTTTTTCTCCACAAGGAAGATACAACGCTGTGCCTAAAAGTTATTTTCTATTTGTTTGTTAACATTACGAAATTCCGATTCTCCGTTGGTCCGGAGTAGAATTCTACCCCAGGGTTTTTTTCACGGTTCACCAACTCGGCGACCCACTCCCATGCCCCCCAACCCCCGCTCCGCCCCAAAAAGTAGAACCCCCTAACCCGTCCGGTGGAAATCAGCATATGCATATGCCTACATGTGGGTAAACACCACCGCGTCGCTAACCACGGGCACAAAAACTCCGCCCGGCCTGAGCACTTCTTGTCTACATTGTTTGGAATATTTTCAGCCGGACAAGCGGACAGCGGACAACGGACAACGGACAGGCGAGCAAACAAAAACAGGAAGCGTGGCTACCACAAATATGCACGGCACACAGGGCTTGGCTCTAAGTTCGGGTAAGTTTGGGCTGGGATGTAGATACTAGATGGCTATCTGGCTGGAACTTGGCCACTTTGCTACCGAAATAATGGCGGCCGGCAGGCGTTAGCCAAGGCGGCCATAATTAATGCGCCCATCCCCAAAAAAAAGGTGAACGAGACGCAATTAGAAGCAGGCACACAGTCGAACATCCCTAAATTGAATTGGCATATGTTACGTATATAAATTCGACTTTAATGATTAGATAAATTCAAATATTATAATAGTTTAAGGAAATCATCGTTGCTTAAATTTTTGCACCTTTTAGATCTATGATAAGCCTATAAACAACTTTTATTAAAGATTTTTCTTCAAATAATAGTTACAAAAATCTTAATAAAAAAGAGTTCTTAATAAAAACATCTAATCTTTGGCTATCATTACTATAAGAAAAAACATTATATTAATCATAATATAAGATGGTCAGAAAATTAAATAAATTTTATTTTTACTGGAATTTTAAAATTATTTATCAAAATAAATTTAAAACGTTTCAGTTATAGAAGTTGGCCTGTAGCAGCAGGCATAATTTGTGCTACTTTGGGAGGGTTAATTTGAGCCCCTTCGGGCGGTTTGTGAGATACAGTGATAAATGTTTAATTAGCCGCGTTATTAATCTAATCAATCATACGGGCCGAAATCAATCAGGAGGGGGTTAGACGAGGGGTTAGGCAAGCCGAGTTAATTCCGCTGCCTAACATCCGATCCCCATTAAAAAGCCCCCACCCTCCTTTGGTTTTCTTTGAGTTTTCTTGGCCTTCTGCCATTGGGCGTCTCCTTTGCTTGGGGCTTACAGGAGAGCAAGAGGGACAGCTATAGAAGCCAGTGCGCAACTGCGAGCCTGCTCTTCAGACACGCCTCTCACTCGCTCTCACTCAATTTGATAGCCAGTTTTAAGTTTGGCTCAAATTATGTAAGGTGAGCCGGACTCAACGAGCTTGTATTTGCCCTCTCTTTTACACACCCCCCACCCCACTCTCTCCTTCTCCCTCTCTCTGCCGACACATAAATATTTTTTAGTGGAAGCAACTTTTGCTTAGTCTTTTATCAACATAAATAAATTAATGCGACTGTTTCGAAAAGTTCTATGTGCGTGTATTGGCATTTTGAATGGCCAAAGTTGTGCCTCTCAATCTGCGGAATTATTGTTGTTTTGCGCTGGCAAATTATAGGCCATTAAAATTGATTATTTTGCATTATCGGTGTGGGAGGGAGGTTGGCCGTTCGCCGCCTCTCTGTCACACCCCCTGGAGGAAAAAAGAGAAGCAGCGATGGGGAGTTGCAAAAACAACACCTGCGTTTATGCAAAAATGCAAAAGTCATTTAAAGTTTAAGGGCCAAAAGAAGCGACATTTTCGCACACAATTGCAGTTCGGCGGCCATTATTACACGGCTCCTGATTTCTGTAATTCAGCCAACCAACCAGCGAACCAGTGGGAGTGAGAGGGGAACAGTGGGCGAAATAAATCAATTAGCCGACCCATCTTCACCTCGTGCCGCTCCTGTCACTCCACTGCAGTTGCATTGCCTCCCTCTCGCTCTCGCATCCTTTTGCTGCGCAGGTTTCTTTCTCTCTTTCCCTCTCTCTCTCTCTCTCTCTGTCGAGTGGCGCTAATCGGTTACGCCGCTGCTTACCACCTCCTTACCACCCCCTTCCCACCGCCTTACGACTTACCAAGTAACTAAGACACCGCAGTGGTTGGCCAAAACGAGTGGAGTCGCGTCCAACGCGGATTCATTGGTTTCTCGTCCGGCCGAGTCACTTATGTTCGCCGATGTCCCGTGTAATGCGTTTTTTGCACGTCCCTGTTTTCAGGGAATAGTTGGGGGTCCGGGAGCTAAGGAGCTGTAACTGCGATCACGCAGAAAAATTAAGTATCTTAAAAATTGATTTTAACTAATTTATCAAAATTTTAAGTAATTAAATAACACTAGTTTACAAAAAAAAATCGACGTCACCCTACTTGAAGACAACCTTAATTTTCTGGTAAAGAACATCTCCCTGATTAAGAAATGGGCACTTATAATTTTTTTTATGATGTCAATTTTTTTTTAAGTGTAAAAAACGTTTTTGGCCCTTTTTTATTTTTTATCTTTTGTTCTGGTAAACCGATTTTGGTCATCTTAGACTTATTTTATAGGTAATAGAATGCCCTTTAACTTTCTTATACACAGCATTGAGTTCCAGTCATTAGTTTAGAAGCTACACCGCGTCAAAGTCTGAAAAAAGGGAAAAAATTCAATTTGGACCGGCATAAATCCGATCATTAAAAATACACGCCTAAAAACCGAAATTAGTTTTATAACTTCTTCTGGTAGATTGGTCTTTGACAAAAAAAACAAGCTAATGATCATTAGAATCCACCAGCAAATGCAATTTATATGAATATTTTGAGTTTGGGACAACGGTGATTTTTTCGCCGTTTACAGCTGTTAACTGAGACAACAGGGCCTTAACATGACTTTAACAGGACTGTAATACCCTTTTTACCCAGTTTGAAAAATCTATATAAAATGGAACGCATGGTTGATTTTTAAGCTGATGGTCTTATTATTTTGCTTAAAGTCCAATCTCTAAGAATAAAATATAAAACTAATTTCGGTTTTTAGGCGTGTATTTTTAATTATCGGATTTATGCCTGTCCAAATTGAATTTTTTCCTTTTTTTTAGACTTTGACGCGGTGTAGCTTCTAAACTAATGACTGGAACTCAATGCTGTGTATAAGAAAGTTAAAGGTCATTCTATTACCTGTAAAATAAGTCTAAGATGATCAAAATCGGTTTACCAGAACAGAAGATAGAAAATAAAAAAGGGCCAAAAACGTTTTTTACACTTAAAAAAAAATTGACATCATAAAAAAAATTATAAGTGCCCATTTCTTAATCAGGGAGATGTTCTTTACCAGAAAATTAAGGTTGTCTTCAAGTAGGGCGACGTCGATTTTTTTTTGTAAACTAGTGTAATCAAAAAACTTTAATTTAATAATATAAAATTGGTTTTACATTTGTAAGTATCATAAGTTGATATTTATATTTATTTTTATTATGTGTTGTCTTATAGATTAAAAGTAAACGAATATACATATATCATATACAATAAGTAACGAATTCAACATGGCGGAAAACATTCTATAAAGCAATTTAAAGGGTTCAAAGCTTAAAAAATCTTTTTCAAATTCAGACATTAAAGTCATTAAATGAGACATTAAAGAAATATAGGTATATGAAATCTAAAACACACTAAAATACATTAGCTTCCATTTAATATTAATACTACACATTTATCAGCAGTTTAGTGAAGAAATGGTTTTTTTCTAATGTTAATGTCATCAAGATAATTTAGATAATAATATTTTATTATTATCCAAATTATTTTTCTTCTGGTCTAACCAATACTCTTATTCTTCTGTAAAATATTTAAGCCTTAATCAAACACCCAACTTTACTTTTCAGTGTTCACTTCGCTGATCGATGATTGACAGCCATTTCTTAGTGTCGGCATAACCATAAAAAAAACTTTTCGAACTCGCCAACACCACATATGTATTACCAAACAAAATCGGTCGTCAATTAAAAGGCCGAAAGCAACTGGTAGCACAGGTCTAGCCTGAAAGTTTGATAAACAATGCACTGAAATCGAATGCCCGGGTAATTAATTATTGAACTTTTACAACTGTTTCGGTTTTGGTTTGGGTTTCGTTGGCTTTGTACATATTTTTTTTTGCCTTTTTTTCCTCTCATTTCCACAGTGAATACGCTCAATGGGGCGACGCTCAAACGTACACACACTCAGAGGCAGGAAAATAAAAAACAAACCCCTGAATGCTCAGTGGCAAACCGACCACAACCACAGGCAAACCAGAATGCAGCAACAGCAACAGCAAAGGCAACCCGATCCGATCCGAGTTTTAGCCAAGTAAGATATTGCGCTGCCGGTGGCTCTGAGCTCAGTCTCATTCAGCGAGTCGGCGGGCGTTGAGTTTGAGTGCGAAGTGCGGTGCGCGTCGAGTCAGCGAGCGTTGAGCAGCAGCAACAACACGGCGACAGCAGCAGCAGCAGACAGCAGCAACAGCGGCAACACCACCAACTAGCAACACCAACGGCAGCAACACAAGCGAGCGGTTCCGGTTCGCGTTTTCGAGTGGCGTCTGAAACGGCGAAAAAAACAGAGAGTAGCCCCAAAAAACGAAGACACCGTCGGAAAAACAGGGCCCAATAAAATGAAGCCTTTTCACTAAAAGTCCCCAAATTGAATCCCTCCCGTTTGGCTGGTCTCGCAATTTGGAAGCGTGGCATGGCAACCACCACATCACCCGGCCCCACAAGGACAACCAATAAAGTTTCCATACCACCAGCAGCAACATCCGGGATTTCCGGGAGCGGCGAATCCCCGGGAGCAATCATGCCCATGGCCGCCGTGCCATTGCCGTCGCATCTGCAACTTTTGGGCAGTCCCGCCGGAGGCGTCGGTCAGCCGTCGGCAATCACGCCCGTTTCCCCCACGGCAGCGGCTACAGGTAAGCGATTAAAAATTGTACAAAGTTTAAACAAACTAAATTTATTTGTTTTAAAATCTTTGATTTATTACTAATTCATATTTATTTTTAAAAAAATATTTAATTGATATACTTGATATAAACTTTATTATTAGACAAACAGACTTTGTTTTCTTTTTCTAAAAATGTTTTTGATAAAAGAAAAATATTTATTTTAGTTTTAATTATTTAATAATCTATTGCTATCAGGGACAAAAGAGTAATTTTAATAGATTAAAATATTATTTTGTTTAGGCTAAGATAAAAAAGAAACGGTTCTGACGAGTTTTTAAAAGATCAAACCACCATTAAATCCTACACACAAAAAATATTACCACATTTAAGGTTCCATTTTCTTGTAAAAACGTTTTAAAAATAAAAATAAAACGTTTTAAAAATCCAAAGTAAAATAAAATTTGTATGAAGCGTTTTACTTTTGAAAATGTTTCACCCCTTATTTTGCACCTAAAACTTTTAATAATTTTCTCTGTGTACCAAATAATTAAATGTTCTCTTTTTCATTATATTTGGTATAACTTGGTAACCTTTAAGTAATCCTATAGGATTATAAAAAAGAAACGGTTCTGACGTGTTTTTAAAAAATCAAATCCTACCAAAAACCCAAATTATCTCTTTTTTAATACCAAATATACTTATTTTTTATTTCGGCATCAACTAGATATTATTGCAAACACATTATTTTTGAAATCTTATATTTGAAAATTGTTGTATAGATTTTGAACTATCCCGATAATACTTTATTTAGATTTATGCTAAGACTACAATTTGGGCTATTATAGCTACCGAATCGGCTGATTTTGCTATTGCTTTTACGACTAATGCTGCTACGATATCCGCTGATATCGCCTGTTTTATTGGTGTTGCCTTTGTAGCGTTGCTGTATTGCTGCACGCTCCATTCGAGCCGCAAGATTCGGGCGAATTCCGTGAACTGACAGGGATATCGGAATCGGGGGCCCGAAACAGTTTAAAACAAAAGCCAGCCACAAGAAACTGGTGGCACTAGTCAAATGCCTGCTGGAGAAGTGCAATGATTTGGAAATTTCACAACAGCAACAGCAATGCAGCAGCAGCAGCAGCAGCAACACACAGCACAAATCGCACAGCACACAGCACACAACTGTGGCAACTGTTTTGGTCTTTCGCACATCAGTGGCAATTTGTTTTGCACAAGTATGGGTTGTCAAATAAAATTAGTTCACGTCGGCGGCCATCGAGTGTATCTGCAAGATACACACTGGGTCCCGGATGGAAAATAGGGGACTTTGGGGCGCTGGGGAGGGCAAAGCTTTGACTTGTCTCTTCGAAGGTGTTGGAAGTTGCACAATAAATAAATAATTATAAAAAGAGCCCCAGACCCGGCGAGGTAGAGAGCGAGACGAGAAACGCTGGAAAAGAGACACGGAGACCCCAAGGCGGTGGCCAAAGGGGGTTCGGGGGGTTCGAGGGACCCCAGGGGTACATGGCATACATTGAAGTTTAAGCATAGGGCAGAAACCATACTTAGGGGTCTCAGGTTACGTGGTGCGTGTATTCGCATTATTCTTAGAAAGCCAAGCGTATAAAAGGTGTGCACAATGATTTTGAAGAGTGCCCCGGCTCGGTTTGGTTCGGTTTGGTATAGCTTGGTTCGAAAATGCACATGGTCCGAACTCCTTACGTTACTTTTGCCTTGCGTTACGTATATGCATATGTGTGTCACCCCAGTTGGTGGTTCTGCCGCCTAAGGAACCCGGGTTATCATTTCACAACTCTTTAGGCTTTCTTAAAGAGTCGAAAAAGGAAATTATTGCCGTTCTAAGTGTGTCACCCCTGTAAATGATTACCCAAGTGTTTTAGAAGGCTAAGAAGAATTATTATATCATAAAAGGTTTATTTTAAAATAATGATTTTAAAGTTGTTTACCATGAACAATTTATGTTTGGTTATTCATAAAGTTATTCTTCAACTGGAAGGCATATAAAATACACTTTTGTACATATTCCATTTTTTGTTCTTTAAACGGTATAATATTGATTGATCTCATGATTAGACTTCATCCTTCAACGTTAATTTTAAAAGCTAAAAATCCAATCTAAAGATTAGATTACACAGTTTAAAACCCTATTTTATTTTTAGAAGGCAAGAAATTTTTAAAATACAAATTTAACCACTTTCTGATATCCAAATAAAATTATAAAATAGTAAAAATATTTTAATCCCAATTTGATTTTTGTAAGCTTAAGATGTTTTATTTCAATTTGCATATTTATACTTCGCTGGTTAGCCACACTTTAATAGCAAACTATGTATAATCCAGAGCCGTACAATAAAATCCAATAAAGGATGGCATAAAATTAGAGTGACTTATGTAAGAGCACATCTCCCCGCAGCGGAATTCTTGCAGCTTAGGAAAATGTGCGAAGATCGCAGTAATGCGCACTGGCAGTAAAAACCAGAAGCTTTAGAAGACGAGTAATGCGCTGCGCGCGACAAACAAGATCAGCGAGCACTAACTGAAGGGGCTGGGGATGTGGTTAAAGACGAGGATGGGGGGTTGGGTATCGGGATGAGGATGAGGATGCGTTGAGGAGTCGCATAAAAAGCGAGCAACTTTAATTTATATGCAGTGCCTGGGAAAGGGGCACACAGAGGGGGCCACGGGGATGCAGCGGCAAAAAGTTACCGGTAGCAATAAATCAAACTATCAATTGAATTCCGAGGCGATCATCACTTGTGGCGAGCTGCGATCCCGAGTTCGAGCTTCAGCCCGAGTCCGATCGGCATCGCCTCTTGTTATAAGTCTCACGGTGACGTACGATCGGGTACAGAGGGAGAAATCACACATCGATTATTAGAAAAAAAATATTTCTGAGTTTTAAATGTATTGAATAGTTAAATTTAAATTTAGCCAACTGTTTACAAATACCAATTTTGTTTTTTAAAAATA
The DNA here is from genome assembly GCA_037075205.1 of Drosophila prostipennis. Lineage (NCBI taxonomy): Eukaryota > Metazoa > Arthropoda > Insecta > Diptera > Drosophilidae > Drosophila > Drosophila prostipennis. The sequence goes on from JBAMCJ010006752.1 coordinate 896,891, forward strand.
TGAATATTAGTTTTAAAATTTTATAATAAGACTTAAACTCAATTGGATATTAAAATACATCACTAATAACTGATTATAACAGTTTTAAATAAAACTTTGCCTCTCTTTGCCACTTTTTTGTGTACTTACAAGAAATAGTAAATAGTAGTAGTTGAAATATGCAAGTCTGTTAGTCTCATTCCTTAAAATTTACGCACCAGCTTGAAAAAAATTTCTTAAGATGTTTTTTTTTATTTCTTCTTAAATCCCTTGACTTAATTACGGATGTATTAAAATATTATTATATGTATATGTTCAATTCCACAAAAGAGTTCTATGTCTTAATATAAATTCAAAGGTTAAAACAAAATGTCGACCCAGGAAATACCGAATTAAATATCTAGTGATATTTTTTCGGTGTAGAGGATCGAGGGGCAGGCCGATGGGTTCGGGTTTTGGGCCGTGGTTCCAGCGATTTTAAGCCGCTTTTGCAATTGACTGAGGCGCATCGCGGAGTCGGAGCTGTCGCATTGCGTAGTAAATCATCGGTCGATCCCGAACCGACTTTACCATAGAATCTGGACTGCAATCGAGTCTGGGACTGGGGCAATGGCAATGGCAATCCGGAGGCACTCAGTGCTGTTGACATCCAAGTTGGCCGGCTGTTGCGGCGGCATAAATCAAGCATGGCCATAACCACGGCCACAACAATTGGCGCAACATGCGAGTGCAACAAATTGCCGCGGCCACTTTTAAATGGAGTAAGCCCGACTGGTCCCATCTGCATCGGGTCTAATTAGCCAAGAAGCTGGAGGAGATTCCGCCACCCGATTCCTGATTCCCATTCCCGAACCTCGATTCCCGATCCCCCGATCGACATGCCGTCGCCACACACGGAGCTCGATCGCACCAAAAAAGAGGTGTTAAAATGTGTGCAGTTCTCGCGATCAGATAAAATGTCAAAATGAACATAAAAGCTTCTACATCCGAGGAATGGCCAATTGCTGCCAAGACTCTGACAAGCGATCTGCCGTCCCATTCTCATTCCCCATACCAATTCCGATTCTGATTCCGATCCAGAGATCCAAAGATCCAGGTCCAACAAATTGCCAGCGAGAATTTCATAAATTCCGACTGGAATCAGCAGTCAGTGTCAGCGGTAATGGACCACACCGCGTCCATTATGCCCATAAACGTTGACACTTCCGCCACTGGACGGAGTAGTCCCCTTCCCATCCAGCTCAGGCTTTGACTCTCTACCTCTGACTTTGACGTCGTCGATCAAAAACACACCGAAATTTGTCCAGCCATCTCGTTGTCCCAGTTCCCCCCAAATCCTCGGGGCCCCCACTCGATGATCGGGCTACAAATTTCTTGGTGTTTCTGTGTCACGCGCGGAATGCCGGCAACAGCTTCGTTTAAATTCCAATTGACGTATAATGATTTTGCGCCCCTACACTTGAGAAAATAAAGCTTAAATTAAATTGATATATTTATAAGCAATTTTAACTTAAGACTTTAGTAGTTCGCCACAGTCAAAGGCAAGAAAACCTGATTATTACAATAAATCTTTAATTTTTTTAACCTTATTGGTTTTAAAAAAAAAATGGATTTTATCAAAATCTTAGACTTTAAATAAATTAAAATTCACTAAACAGCCTAAGCTGATCATGATTGAAAAAAATATAATTCTTGGCCTTTAATTTCTAAAATAATAATATTATATTTTTAAAGGTCCTTGAAGGTTTTATGTTACTTTTTCTGTCAGCCAAGCATATACATTCTTTAACAAATATCTTTCTTAAGTTTAATATTTTAAGTTCCATTTATAATTAAGCAGTCAAATCTGTTTAAAAACTACGGAGTTTTTTATTTCATATTTTTCCTGTGTACTATTGATTTTTTCTCCCATTCCAGTTCTCGCCCAGCCCCACAGTCTGAGTCCCTCCACGCCCATCCTGACCCAGGTGACGCCTCCTGCTCCGGCGATGGGCAGCATCTTCTGCGGAGGCAGTGCACCAGCGGGACCAGGAGCTGCGGGGGCGGCGGCAGCGGCGGCGGCCACAAATCTCAACGCCCTGGCCTCCCAGCATCGACTACTGGAGCTATCCCGCTTCGGACTTAGAGGATATGATCTGGCCCAGCATATGCTATCCCAACAAGGAGCTGTATCCAAGCTGCTGGGTAAGTTAGGGGGCTATTAGGTTGGGAGGGGGGCTACGAGGAAGTCTGGACTATGGATTCTAGACCACCCTGACCAATGCAATCAGGGGCATAACGCGGAACCACAAAACACGCGCCCCAAATGCAATCGCCATGTGTCGCCAAGCGTCCCAATCGATTTGCACGGCTCCGTTGTGGGGTCACGTAAACACGACAAATCGATTGGCAATCGCCGTCGCCCCCACCTGCACCTGGACACCCCTTCGTCCTCTTTTCCCCACCCCCTGAACCCCTTTTTCCCCCCGAGGAAGTCTGCAGCAGCCGCACACCTGTTGCCACCTGTGGGCACGACACCCAGCCATGTCATTCTCGATTTGCAGCCGTCTCCACTCAAAGTGGCTAATTTCAATTGCAAGCTTACATCTTGAGCCGGAAACGTAGAATTTTCATCACTTGTAGGCTAACCAAAAAGGAAAAATAAAACTTACATTTTATAGAAATTATTTTAACAAAATATTTATTACCCAAAACATCTGAAAACATTTATTCTAAATATTTAAAAATTCTTAAAAAACTTATACGAGCAGAAAACGAGTATTCCTCAGCTCAGTTTTTTGAAAATACTTTAGTTTTTTACTTAAACAATTAAAAATAATTTGTAGAAATAACAGAAAGTGGTTAAAAAATGTGTCATAACACTCGCAGGAAAAATATATTTAATTACACTATGTTTCATCTAAAATTTACTTCGATGGGTGCGACGCCTACGGGCGTTAAAACACCGGGCGTTATGACACGCACCCAAAAAATGTTCTTAAGGCATATTTTTACACTAATCCATCTTACACCACTTGTGATGTTTAAACTCAAATACAAAGAATCATAAGATGAATAGCAAACTACAAAATAAGTGCTATTTTATCACCAGCTAGTTTAGTGTGTCAGAAAAAGATACGCTAAATAAATCTGCCCATTCACAAATATTCATTAGTGTAACCTCAAATCTCACCATCCGATCTGTGTGGATGCCATTCATTCCCATTCAAGTCAATTTAAATTGTGTAAATAATTTCCGTTTTTTCCGCACAAAAAGCTAGAAAACAAATGTACAAGTACATTTGTGCCCATTCATTAATTTAAGGCAACCGAGTGCACCGAAAACAAAATCCGACTGCCCAAGTGTAATAAATTCCAAATAAATTAGTGTGCTAATTAAAGGCTATAGATAATAGTTTTGCGCCACTCGAAATGAAATTAATGACATGTCCGAGTGAGCCGGCTAATCTGGTGATTCGTGGCGATATCTTTGGGATTTTCTCTGGGTGTAATTCAGCGACAGAGCTCAATTTACAAGATAAACGCGCGCGCCTGTCAACTGCTTCCGACGAATTATCATTTGAGCCGACTTTGTGACTTTGTGACTCTGTGACTGCGACTTGGAGTCTGAGGCCGCTGATGTTGTCAAATATTCAAATTAGCGCTCCGCTGAATGGACGCCGGCTGCTGGCTTAATTGTCTAGTTAGTTAGTGGCTCGGAGCAGGCAGTCAACAGGTAGCAGGTATCTGGTATTTGGCATCTATTTCGAGTATCTGGTATCTGGAGGCCCGTAGTGCCACACAATGCACACACTGCGGCCGGAGGGCTTTTGACCTGTTCGAAACGCCCACACGGGCACACCAGCTTTGAACAATGTGAAAATTATGCGAGTCGCACAATACACCAGCCCAAGGCACCCGAGTAGCTGGAGAATTAGGAGAGAAGCCAAATTGATTGCACAACTGGGATGGGGGGTGTGCCCTACTAAAATTTACACAGCCGGCCACGCCTTCAGACAGTCAGATTTTTGGGTACCCAAAAATTCATTTAGTTAATTGTGAACATTTTTCAAAAACAATAAGGGGCTACTGGCATGCCTCGAACAAAAACGGTCTATGATTATTAAATAAATCATGGTGATTCTAGTTTTGGGTTTAGGAACTGTTTTGGTTTGGAAATCTTTAGGATTTTTCTTAAAACTTGGAAACCGAAATGATTACAATCCAATTTTGATTGTAATTTATTTATATTCTAAACTTGTTAAAATTAATCGACATTACAAATCTGACCATTTTTTCAACAACATTTTAAATATTACATTTAAATTAATTAAATTAAAAATCTTAAAATATTAAAAAATACCAATGATTTTTCTAATTTTTCGGTTCTCAAAAATTCATTTAGTTAATTGTAAACATTTTTTTTGCATACTTTAAAAAAAAGGTCTATGATTATTAAATAAACTATAATGATATTTAATGATTGATTACAATCCAATTTTAATGTAATTTATATTATAATCTTGTTAAAATTAATCGAAATTACAAATCGGACTATTTCTTTAACAACATTTTAAAAATTATATATAATTTTGGTACATTAAAAATCTTAAAATATTAAAAAGTACCAATGATTGCCCTTACAATATAATTATAAAAACATATTTTGTCTTTTTTCTAATTCTCTGTAAATCTAATAGGAATATTTATACAAATAATTTATTAATACACTTAATAATACAAGTACTGAAGAATTTTAAGTATTGAATAATTTTAGGGGATCTTAATTTTATCAACAAATCCATGAGCTATGGGATATCATATTGTACAAGACTTCCCCACACTGTCGCTTCAATGTCTAACCCACAATTTCTCAATCTTGCAGGCACCCTGCGACCACCGGGCCTAATTGGCGGCTCCAAGCCCAAGGTGGCCACCCCGACTGTGGTCTCCAAGATCGAGCAGTACAAGCGCGAGAATCCGACGATCTTCGCGTGGGAAATCCGCGAGCGACTGATCACCGAAGGTAGGTTGCAGAACAATGAGCTCAAGCCGATCAATGAGCCAGGATTTTGGCCATGGAGTGGGGATATAGTATGGAATAGGGAGAGACACAATGCGAGTAGCTGGGCTAATTAACTGACAGGGAACCCCCGAAAGCGAAATTGCCCAACAAATGACAACGGTTGCGACAAGCGTCTGGTCTTCTGGTTCCAAAGTTGCTTACGCGCTTCTTCAGCTCTTCAGCTCTTCAGATCCTCAGATCGTCAGGTTGCTGAGTTCCTGGGCTCAGCTTCTTCAGTGCTTCTTCAGCGGATTGACAGGAGGAACTGGAAGAGCAGCCATCAGCAGCGGGCATCGGTGGTTGGGATTGATGTGTTTATGGTGCTCGTAATGCGAATGCCCGCCGAGGGCTCATTTAATGTTGTAAGAATCAGGAGGATATATTTTGTTCCACCGCCGGCAGATTTAGATTTATCGATTGGCTAATTTATGAACATCCGCTGCCAGGCCGATTGATATGTAAATGTGCTCACATTTGTGTCACTCATTTTGGGTTCCCTCCTCAGAAGTTGCGAGATAATCGCGGACAGAATAGGAGGCCAGTAAGTAGTCCAGTCGGCAGCAACCAGTTGACGGTTTTCTCCTCGCCGCTTGCCGCTTGACAGTTGCCCGTGGGCAGTGGAAATGGTCAGTGGACAGTGGACAGTCGACACTGGACTGAAGACTGAAGTCTAAAGAGGATTGAGGATTGTGGTCAGTTCGCATCGCTCGGTGCAATGAATCGTTCCGATAGCCATCTCTCGCATGAGACGCACGAACACACACAGGGCAAGATCCCAATCGGTCCTCTCATTACAGTCAATCTCCAGCTCATTTCGGGGTCACCAACAGGTCATGATGCACAGCATCCGGTGTAGGGAACAAAGAATCCAGGCAGATCTAACAACAGTGCATTTTCCTTTCAAGTTTGACCTTATCAATTGGAGTAAACGGCAATGAAAGTATATGATTGAAATCATAAAGTATAATTATTAACAAAGTAACTGAAATGATTTTAAACAAGAACATCATATGCGGATCTCCAAAGGATGGGGAATTATTATATTTGTTTATTTATTCTCTGGTTGCTAGGTAATTAAAATTATTATATTATTATTATAGAAATTAGGTTACTGGGCTTTTTTTTAAATTTATGAAACTATTTCTTTGCTAAATTTGCTTTTTTTGAAAAAATGTTCCTTGAGAGTATATAACTTTTAATATTCAAAGAAACAATCCCCATTGAGTGTGGCTTTTTAAACTGAAGTCAAATATCGAATTAATGACTAGACTTTAAAGTTTAAACCAAAACTGTGGAGATTTTTAAGCTTTCTAGTTATAATTTGAATATATTTCAAATATTTTTGAATAGGGATTTTGTTCCGATATAGGAACATCACTAAAAAGTGTTTTTAATATTTATTAAAAATCTTTTGTTTAGGTGTCTGCACTAATGCCACTGCTCCCTCGGTGAGCAGCATCAATCGAATATTGCGGAACCGAGCTGCGGAAAGGGCTGCGGCTGAGTTCGCCCGGGCGGCGAGTTACGGCTATGCCATTCATCCCACGCATCCACATCCGTACACCAGCTTCCCCACGTGGCCGACGCATCATCCTCTGTGGGGAGCCGTCCCCATGGCCGCCGCAGCTGGGGGATCGCTGCAGCCCGGCGGAAGTGGCAGTAGTTACGGCAGCGACAATGGCAACATGAGCTCAAATCCCAACAGCAGCAACAGCAACAACGCCCACAGCAACGGCAACAACACCACCAGCGGCAGTGCCTGCGGAGACAGCAGTGCGGGCAGTGGACGCCTCTCCTTGCCGGCACTTTCTCCGGACTCGGGTAGTCGAGATAGCCATAGCCGCTCCCCGGATGGAGAAGCCAATCGGATGATAGGTGAGTCTCCGTTTTTGGAAAATTGATTTAGGGAATATTTTTAAAGTCTTTCCAAATGATTTATAAGGGTTTTAGTAAAATTATTCACAAAATTTTAACGGTTCATGGTTTATTTAGGGACTTCATGAAATATTTATATCAAAAATAAAATAGACTGTATTATTTAAATGTTTTAAATGCTAAGCATTCTAACATATTTAAGCAAAAGGCTTTATGAGTAGAAATATAAGTTGAAATATACTTAATCCGAGGTCTCCAAATTTTGAAGACAGCTCTACAACAAACAATTCTGTTTATCTAAACAAATATTTAAGCAATTTTTAATTAATTATAAGTATATAATACATTAGATTTACTAAGTTATTTGTTTTATAATTCGGTTTATATTTTTTAAGCGATTTTTAAATTATAAAAACGGATAAAACTGTAAAGTAGGTTTTCCATGTGTATTAGTTTATGAATCAAAAATAAATTTTGTGCGTTCTGACGGGTGTAAAGTCAACTAAAGCCTAGAATTAAAAGTTGGTGGAAAAGTTTCTTTTATTGATCTTGAAATAGCATTGATGGTCTATCTTCTGTCAGGTTCTGTTAATGTTTTTAATGATCGAAATATTTAAATAATATTTACCATTATTTCCCCGCAGACATCGAGGGCGAGGACAGTGATTCGCAGGACAGCGACCAGCCGAAGTTCCGGCGCAACCGCACCACCTTCAGTCCGGAGCAGCTGGACGAGCTGGAGAAGGAGTTCGACAAGTCGCACTATCCATGTGTAAGCACCCGCGAGAAACTGGCCGGTCGGACGGCCTTGAGCGAGGCCAGGGTGCAGGTGAGTCGATGGACACCTCCTTACTTTTGGTATACCAACCTCCCGACAATCAAAGCACACACAATGGAATCGATACAACACCCCCACACCCTACTAACCATCATCGGTCGGAGCCTCAGCAACTCCGGAGATGAGCACACACACACCACCGATCCCCGGCTCTTTTTTTATCGACTAACAAATTGTCTCTTCACCGATTGATCAACCAGGTTTGGTTTTCCAACAGACGAGCGAAATGGCGGCGCCACCAGCGGGTCAACTTGCTCAAGCAGCGCGACTCGCCCTCGACATCGAGTTCACCCAGTCCGGTGGTTCCGGTGGCACCAGTGGCTCCAGTGGCTCCAGCTACAGTTCCAGCTGCCGAATCTGGCCAGCAGAAGCAGCAATATCCATACAGCCACATCAAGAGTACAGGGAGCAGCAGCAGCAACATCTGCAACAGCAACATGAGCAACTGCAGCAGCAGCCACGTGGTAGAGCCACCTCCAGAGGCACCAGCAGTGCCAACTGCCTCACCCACAGCATCAGTTCCATTATCAATGGGCGGTGAGAACAGCGCCTTCCGAGCTTTGCCCATGACCTTGCCCTCGGCTTCGGCGGCGGCCTTTGCCCTCAGTTTCGCCCGCCAGTATATAGCCAAATATATGGGCACGCCCCTAAATCTGGGCCACAATCCAGGCCCGGATCGGAATCGAGATCTGAATGAGTCCGGGGAGGACGAGGAGGAGGTAATCAACGTGGAGCACGACGCCGAGTGACCATTTTTCCTATCGCTTTAAATCGAGAATTTAGTGCAATTTTTACTTAATTTATTCAGTTTGTAGCAACGTTTTCAAACCGCGTGCTCAGTACAAATAAAATCGAAACGATGACATGCGTGCGATAAGTTCTCACGAGTTTCGTATAATTGGTTTGGGAATTCAGAAGATGACACCCTTTGACACCCGGGGTCTAAAGAAGGAAAGAGACTTTTCGAAAATAACTCAAGTGGACAAATCTGACAATTTTGTGGCTACCAAAAGCAATGTGAAAAGCAGACAGTGGCACAGGCTCCAGCTCAAGAAACTCGAACTCAAGTACCTGGCATGGATGGGTTTGGGATCTCGGTGATCTCGGGGATCCCGGGGATCTCGGGGATCTTTCGAAGGGGGAAAAGAGAAGCTTCATTGCTGGAGCCGGGTGATTAATGTGGCTTTAATTACATGCGCTGCCGAGTCGTCGCCGTCCTCGTTTTTGTCGTCAATGTGTATGCTCGGATGGATCACTATAATTATATAGATGGCCGAATTAAATTTTAATTTAACGCCTGTCAAATCAGAAAACCACTGCCATAATCGTTCGCTCAAGAGATCCCCGATGATGTCCGATCCACGGGGGCAGCCCCCGAAACAGTTATTCATTTGATCCAGTGATCGGTGAGAATCAATCGAACTATGCGCCAAGCGCTTTTTTACCATTTTACCATCTTTCCATTATTGATTGTTCGGATTGTAATGAGCCACCGAAGGCGTCAACTCCAGCGTCGATCGGTGATGAAAGAAAGACGCCTGCCTGCCAAGAGAATGCGAAACAATTAAAGCCCCGAATCCGAATCTCCATTCGGATCCCGGTTACCTGCGGCTTTCGATGAGTCGTCCAAAACGGATTGCGCCACCATAAAGGGCTACACCGGAAAAAATTTAATTAAAAATCAATTTGACATGAGCCGGTTACAAAGGTGGGTAGTAACTGCGGAGAAAGGGATTTATCTTGTCATCAAGGCGCCATTAAATTGACATACAAAACAATGATCGATGAAATTTGGATTTAGAAATTTGTAATTTTTCTAAAAATCTAGTGATTGATTAGAAACAAAAGAGATTAGAACAAATTAAATATGTAACACCTAACAATAATTAAAATAAATTTCTTTAAACTTGTAAATTCTTCTCAGTTTTAAATTTGTAAGATCTATGTTATAATCTTTAAGTATCGGTTTCCACTTTTATCTCAATAAATCTATATAGATATAAAATTCCCATACAATTTTGATTATGCTAAATGTGGCGCCTTGGGGTCAAGTGTCGTTCCAGCTTTCAAAGCGAGATCCCCAGTATCGCTGAATGAAAACAGTATCTCCCAACCCAAACGAAACTGGAGTGCATATCATCCGAGAGTTCCGATTGCATCCTTGCCGCTTTTTTCAAGCGTTGTCCGTGGCCTGTACCTGTTAATTGCCAAAGGCGTTAGTATTAAGTGGTTTTCGTGCTTATTATAAATATCTCTTAATTTTCGCCATCCCCACGTTGTGCTGGTGTGAGTGGCAAAATCTTGAAATGGCAATCACCGACTTGCAATTCCAATTCCAATTCCCAACTCCCGGCCAAAAAGGCAGCCAAGTGGACAACGTCTGCGGACTCGTCGTCTGCTTTGTTGTCATTATGTTGTGTTATTTGGCACGATTTGTTAAGCTAAGGAGCAGGAATGGGACTGGGCTGAAGATTGGCGTTCAGGGGCTAAGCGAAGGGGGGTTTTATGGGGAGACATTTTAGAAAAATAACTAAGAAATAATTCAGATATTTATATTGAAATGTTATTGAAATGCTCATTATGGCTGAAGAAAACATAAACTACTGACTGAAAATGTGTTTCTTAGTTATTTTCTATCATCCCGTTAAAATAAAAAAAAAAGTTTTAAAATTTGCTTAGATTACGAAATATATTTTTTTCTTGGGAGTAAAATAATTTTATAATCATATTTGGAATTATATATAACAATTTCTGACTTTGTTTTTGCAATTTATAATTTTTTTTAAATTTTTATTTATTTTACTTCGAATCCAAATTTTTTTAAATTTCTTAAATTACGAGTAAATACCCAAAATGTGGACTTTGTTTTTGTAATTTATGATTGGTTTCAAAACCACTACATTGTTTTAAAAATCAGACACTCTTTGAATTAAACTTTAGGACCAGTAGGACCTTGGTTTCGGCTGGCTGAAGACCCTATGAAACCCTCCTGGAAACGCCTATGCCCATGGATCTCGAGTGGAAACTGAAGCTGAAGGCTGTGCGCGGTTGCATGATGCTGCCGATCGATTGGGTCCGAATCGATCAGCGGCGAGGAGCGGCACCAGGAATGGCCAAAGCCTTGCGTCTCCGGTAGCCGAGATCACTAGTCCTGGTGGAGCTGCCCCCTCCCCCCCCAGCTCAGCCTCCCTGCTCCTATTTTCGGCCCTCTTTGAGAGAGCTGCCGCTTTTGGCCATGGGATCGGGAGCCAAACTGGCGTCGCACAGCACACAGGGCCCATATAATTGTCGCATGCAAGATCGCGGCCATCGACATCGGCATTGACAACTCGGAAGATTTTCAGGGGGGAGGGGAACCCCGAGACAGCAGGACATGAAAGGTAACGCACTGCAGCGACCAGGAGAATAAGTAATTCACTTAACGCTTTAATATCGCTGATAAATGCAGACCAATCTGCATCTGAGGGGGGGGATTTGCACCCCTCTGTCCACCGGGACAACCCATACATTTCCCCTTAATTGGTGCAATTTCGAACGATTTTATTTTATTTCGCCAGCGTTTTTCCCTTTCGGATCCGGGCTGCCCTGCCAAAGGAAGATCACCTGTGCCTGCGCAGACTTTGTGGCTGCGGCGTGCGAACAGTCTGCTCATTTGCATAAATTCAAATTCATTTGCACGTCATTGGGAAAGGGAAACCCTGTGCAAATGCGAATACGATTCGAGCATTGTTTTGCACGTGTTGACAAGTTGCAAGAGGACCGGTGGATGCAGGAGGTGGAAATTAAGCACAGGAGGGACCGGATGCCCCGATGATAAAATGCGCATCCTCTCCAGAACCTCGAACCCACCTTTAGTTTTGGCCAACCGACGACGTCTATGCGAGTTTAATGCAAGCCTAAGCCTATAATTTGATCGTATCCACACAATAACTCAGTATCCAACCCAAACCAACCCGAATCGCAGTCGGACTTTGGGAGCGGACCCAGGCGGACCTCAGCGGAGTGCAAAATGCCCAGTGGCGCTTTTGGGGGCGTGGCCCCGTCGAGCAAGAGCAGTGACAGAGCCGATAATGGATGCGCAGCAATGCCATTTCTGGCAGATCGGGGAGTACTCCGCGGCTTCTGATAAGACCACCGGCGGGGTCACACTCGAAAAATGATACGACCAGCAAGTTTCAAGGTAAAATGGTGGTTTTTAAAGAAAGAAATTGCTTAAAAGGTTTTTATAAGGGATGTATCTCATAAGAAAACAAGAGAGAACGCTATAGTCGGGTTGGTGTCCCGACTATCTAATACCCGTCACTCGGCTAAAGGGAGTGCGAACGCTGTAGTCGGGTTGGTGTCCCGACTATCTAATAAACGTAACTCAGCTAAAGGGAGTGCGAGGGAGATGGATATATAAACTTTGATCAGCTATAACTTTTTAACGAATGGTCCGATTTAAAAAATTTCTTCTACATTTCGATAGGTATTGACAAGCACAACAAAACTGCATATTTACTTTTCCGAAATATTTAAATTTTTAATATCGTATATAAGCTATTGTGGGCGTTAGAGGGGGCGTGGCGCTCGGCAAAAATAAACTTGCGCTGCGTAGGACGCCCAAGAATATGTGTGGGAAATCTCAACCTTCTAGCTTTTGTAGTTTCCGAGATCACAGCGTTCATACAGACGGACAGACAGACGGACAGACGGACAGACAGACATGGCTATATCGACTCGGCTAGTGACCCTGATCAAGAATATATATACTTTATGGGGTCGGAAACGCTTCCTTCTAGCTGTTACATACTTTTGCACGAATACAATATACCCTTTTATTCTACGAGTAACGGGTATAATTACTTGTATAAAGTCAAAAAAGTAGAAAGTCCTTCTTCTTTGGAGGAAGTATTGGATGTGGTTTATAATTAAAGTAGGTACATCTAAATTAATTACAATTACTAAATGGAACCACAGTGATTGATAGAAAACTCAATTAAAGTCTTAAAATATTGAAACAGGCTTTCTAAAAATTAAAGTAATAAATACAAATACTAAAAAAGTTTTTTTTTCATAGCAATGCAATAGCATAAAAGAAATGGAAAAAATTAATGGAAAATGTTTGTGAATAAGGATATAAAAAAAGATTAAAAGACATGATCTGCAATATTCTACAAAAAAACAGCATGTTCCCGTAAAATCGATAAATAATCAGGTCATGCAAATCCCATATCATTTTTACATGAAATACTTTTTTCGACTAATTCAAATTTACCTGGCCACATATCAAATTAAAATTGAAATAATGTAAAATCGGTCTACGTTTCATATCGATATTTTTGTTGGCCACGCGAATTCTTTAGGAGCAGCTCTCAATTAAGGTTATTTTAAAATGATTTATTATTAAAATTTAAAATTTTTTTTACTTAAAAAATATGCTTCAATATTTTGCAAAGTGCATCGGATCTGCTCCGGCAGCAGGACAAGTAGTTGTTGAAAGCGTCGAGCGAGTGCCCAGCCAGGAACGCCCGGCTCACTTAGCGGGCAGGAGTCGTAACTTAACTGCGGACCCGAGGACCAGGATGGATCGATCGGATTACCCGGCAGGCTTTTCAATTCAACACATCCTCCGGTCGCCGCGGCAATTATATGCTCGTACCCGCTCGCATCCAGATCCGATCGGCCACGCCCCCCGATTGGGCGTGCGACGCCAATTATAAGCGCAGAGATCCCGGGACGCTGACTTAAATAAATGCGCGAGTTTGGAAATTGAAAGGGAATTAGCGGTGGGCAGGCAGCCAGCCGATCTGCAGAAATATTGTGCATAATTATATGCTAATCCAATGGCATTGAATTATGTTCAGCCGTGTGTGTGGTCAGTTACCTTTGTACTTTTGGGACTGGAAAGCGGAAAAAGTGCGGGAAAATGCTTTTCGATCGGCGCCTAAATTCAATAATTGGGATTTCCCGGCTCCCCTTTTTCATCTTTGGTGGCCTCCCACCCGCGGTCTGTTTGCATTGAAGTCGTTCATGTGAGTAATTTCCCCTGTCCGGGATTCAAGAGCCCAAATTCGAATATAAATCCAAATTCACCGACAATCGGTAGGAGATTGATTACTGTTAGGAGTGTGATAAATCGCTGTTTTTATTAACTTTTTCGGGATGACGCAGCGAAATTGGAGCTGCATCTCCAGTCGCCAGTGGTCGGCACTTGAATACGGCCGATCGGGGAATCAGATCAGCGTGATAATGTATAATTTGTTGGAGTGTTTCGGTGTGCTCGAAACAAAGGCGATGCCATCGAGTAGGGTTAATTGAATTTGCTGGAAAGCTGAGGGAGATTTTCTGCAATGTTGGGATATTGTTATAATTGCCTGAATTTAAATTTTTTAAATTAACTTATTTTGCGTATTACTGTTTGTATTCATTTATTTAATTTCATTGTATAAAATACAAACACTTATCATAACTACTCGTATATCTTTCAAAGTAATCTGTGTTTTTGATTTCGTGTTATTTTTTAGAATAATTTTACTTGATATATATTTTAAAGTCCAAAAGCTTAAGCACTCTTATAAATAAGAGTGACATAATGTTATGTAAATCTTTTAAAACGGATTCACTAAATGGAAAACTTGGAAATAAAGTTGAGTTTTAATCTAAGAACCAGTTAACATAACAATTTATATAATTGCAACATTTTTTACCTATTTTGAACATTTTTTTCGTGTATGAAAATAACAGAAAAATGTAAAATTACCTATAAAATGAAAAATAATGTTACTGCAAAGAATTTAAAAAGAGCGCCCTTGGCCCTTAAACAATCGATATATCGATAGCCGCCAGTGTGACCTTGGGCTCCCCATTTTCTGTATTTGGCACTCTGCCACCTGTGGTCACACTGCAACCCCATTCCAATTGGGACACGCTTAACAATTTTTTTTGCCAGTTTGCCATTAATTCCAAGCGTCTCAGCTGTTCCAAAAAATTCCCAAACCTATTAAATGTGTTTAACCAAGCGTTTGTCGCAATCCGTGGACTTTAAATGCTCTTAAGCGACCGTGGGAGCTCAGCACCGCACTCTGTGGCCAAGATTGCACCGAAATCAGCGCCAGCGTCAGCAAAAGTTTCATTGGCAACTTGGGTTTTATCAGCTGCGGAAACAGAACGCCAGTTGTTGGGCCAATCTAGATTCTAGATTCTGAAGAGGAACCATAGTGACCAGTTGCCATGGCGAGTCCCAGGACGCGTAGGGTGCTCCAGGAACTGAAGCCCCAGGATGAGAACTCGGTGGGTATTGCTGATTTGCACATATATCTTTTCAATTTCATTGTTCTCTTTGAAATCCCCAGAAATGCTTCGAGTGCGGAACCCACAATCCCCAGTGGGTTTCCGTGACCTACGGCATCTGGATCTGCCTGGAGTGCTCCGGCAAGCACCGCAGCCTGGGCGTCCATCTGTCCTTCGTGCGCTCCGTCACCATGGACAAGTGGAAGGACATCGAGCTGGAGAAGATGAAGGCGGGCGGCAATCGCAATGCCCGCGAGTTCCTGGAGGATCAGGCCGACTGGAACGACCGGGCGCCCATCACCCAGCGCTACAATTCCAAGGCTGCTGCTCTCTACCGCGATAAGATAGCCACCTTGGCCCAGGGCAAGAGCTGGGACCTCAAGGAGGCGCAGGGCCGAGTGGGCAGCAACAATAGTTACGGAGGAGGTGGCTCCAGCAGCGGCAGCTCCCAATTGCGACCCAGTGCAACAGGTTACGGCGGCAATGGGGGATATCAAAATGGAGGAGGCGGTGGCGGCGAAACTGGAGGCTATCAGCAGTACCAAACGCAGGAGTTCAAGGACCAGAAGGAGGAGTTCTTCAACAAACGCCAAGTGGAGAATGCCTCCAGGCCAGAGTAGGAATTATAGAATATTCCCCCTTGGTATCGTTTAATATTTTATTCACATTTCCAGGCACTTGCCACCGAGTCAGGGCGGAAAGTATGCAGGTTTCGGGTTCACACGCGAACCCCCACCGAAAACGCAATCTCAGGAGCTCTTCGACTCGACGCTGTCCACTTTGGCCTCCGGCTGGAGCCTCTTCTCCACCAACGCCTCCAAGTTGGCCAACACCGCCAAGGAGAGGGCCGTCACCACAGTCAATTTGGCCTCAACGAAGGTGAGTTGTCTTGATCTCTTATTTTTGTACTAGAATTTGATCCTTTATTTGCTTAATTTCTCGGATTCTGTTCAATTTTATATTTATTTTGTTAAGTATCTAAGCATATAATTCTTTAATCTTTGTGTAGTTAATTAAACGTGTCAAATGTATTTAGAAATTTTGGATTTTAAATTCATTTTTCATAGATTAAAGACTTGTATTTCAAACATTCAGTACATGTAAACAATAAATACATTAAATGTGTTGCTAAAGTAAAAGAAAGTCTTGTTAAAATAAAAGTAACCTATCCATATTGTGAATTTTAAAACATTTGAAACCCAAACCTCAACTTTTATATCAAAGAGAACAAAATCTATGAAAGTAAACTCCCAACATTGTATTGTTTGTTTATTTAATTGCTGTACCTTTTCATTTGTATGATTTATTTGCCTATTTTTGTTGTAGATTAAAGAAGGAACTTTGCTAGATTCCGTTCAGAGCGGAGTCACCGATGTAGCCAGCAAGGTCTGTAGTTGTGGAAGCTTTCCGCTTTATCCTGCCAAGCTGGTCCAAAGCTAATACTCCTCAATATCCTTGTTATTTACATCCATAGGTCACCGATATAGGCAAACGGGGCTGGAACAACTTGGCGGGCAGCAACATTTCGTCTCCCCAGGGAGGTTACAACGATCCGAACTTCGAGGACAGCGCCTACCAGCGCTCCAACTCGGTGGGCGGCAATCTGGCCGGCGGACTGGGCCAGCAGAGCGGCGTTAGCGACAGCGACTGGGGCGGCTGGCAGGACAACGCCAACAACAAGACGCACCTGACCAGCTCCAGTTCGTACCACAATCAGCTGAGCACCAGCACCGGCGGCACCGCCACCGCCGGCCTCACCCGCGACGACGATTGGTCCGGCTTCGAGGCATCGAACTACCAGAGCGCGGAGACCTCCTACCAGAATGCTCCGTCCGGCGGATCCACCGCCCGACGCAACATGAAGCTGCAGGACACTTCGCAAAAGCTGAGCGAGGGCTTCGAGAACCTGGACGTGAAGAATGTCAAGCCCAAGCCGGCGGCCTCCGCTTCGTCGTCGGGCAACAAAGCCAGCGCCGAGGACGACGCCTGGGACCTGTTGATGAACTAGAATCCGAACCGATTGAACCGATTGTATTTTGTATTCCATTCAGTTGTGTTGTGTCTCCTTCTTGTTACGTGTGTCTTGATGTCAGGCCGAGGCTGCTGTGCGCGCATTTACTGTAACTAACTGAATATGTATTCCCCCAAATACCGGCGAGCTCCAACTTTAAACATACAATGCAACTATTCCCGTTTATTTCCACAGTTTAGACCAATTTTGTATAGATCTACTTAACGAATTACCTAGCTTAAAATATATACCAGGATTCCGAGGGAGGCGAGATGAGAAAATACATATTATGTTAACAAGTGTAGCGGTTGCTTTTGTTAATGGAAGAGTTTAATAGGGTTTTTAATCACATTAGCTACAAAATTTAAAATAAATTAATTTAAAATTTCTAGTGTGACCTGGTACACTCAATGCCAAAATAACAAAACCGTTTGAGAACCGGTTAAGCAAAGTCACGAACCTTTGCCGTGGCATATTTTAGCGTATTCCTTTGGTCCCAAGAAGTTTATCTAGATAAACCTCCGTGGTCACACTGTTAAAACCCAAATTTTCGATTTCGCTTAAATTAAAGAGTTCTGTATGCTTCTGCTTAAAGCCATAGAGCCACAGAAATAGCGTAAAATCAGACTATCCTCTTCACAGACCGAACAGTAGGTAATGGCCATGAAAATAGCAGCAATGCAGATATAGTTTACCACTTTCTTTTGCATATCCACATTCCATTCGCTTGAGTGTGCCTGTGTGTGTGTGTGCATGAAAATCGAGTGCAGAATAATTTTTGCCAAATTGGCAACAATGCGCTAGCGTTTGGCGAGAAATTTGAGTCACACCCGGCTGGAGAAACGCTGAGAAAACACGGAGAATTGACAGAAAAGCGGCGAGAAAGTGAGAATTCCCCGACTTTAAGCCTGCGCTTGCAAGTAGAAAGTTCGAGTGGCTTGGGGAAACTCTCCCTTTTCCCTTCTCTCCGCCCCGTTGAACTTTGGAGACATGTGCGTGCGTGTGCGTGAAGCTGTGGGGTTTTCAAGGTTTTCCGGAAATTCGTTGGCCTTCAAATTAGCAGCGAAAATCAATGCGATTTACGGGGTCCAGGAAAAGTGGCAAAGACATTTATTCGTAGCCCACCCAGGATGACTTCATCGCGGGGAAACCCGATACGCTAGGCTTGTTTATTTATCTTTCGCCCAGAGACATAAACATTAAAAACTAACGAATACAATGCATAATCCCATTTTCAGGCCACCTCGTTTTCCACTTAATTCCCCAAGGAGACCAAAATGAGCCGGCCATAGGAGACATAGGAGCAGCAGCAGTTATTCCCGTAACACGTAATCCCCCAGAGAAACCGAGAAAAACCCAAGCAAACCGAGAGAAATCCTTCAGCTGCCAGTTCAAAAGCAAAAAACTCAAGGTAAACTGTAAACACGAGTGTGGAGAATGGTCAGAAAGCAAGTTGGAATCGAACACAGCGCATCCTTAGCAGTAAGCAAGCAGCAGGATCAAAGGGAGCAGGTCTATAAGCCAGAGGATCAGAAGCCGCAGGATCAGCAGCACCACATCGACATCGACTTGACGCCCGATCCGGCCAGGAGCCAAAACTTCGCCCAGCAGGCGCAGGCCACCTACTCCGCCCGCACCCGCACCCTCGCCAACAGCCATGAGCACGGCCAGACTCTCGGCCTGCAGCATGCCCATCTCGCTAGCAGCCCCTTGCCCTACGACCTGCACGAGGTCGCCAGCTCCGGCTCCATCCTGCCCACCGAGATCCCCATCGAGGACGAGGAGCGGCTGGAGAAGATCTTCAACAAGCTGGACCGCGACGGCGACGGCAGGATCGACATCCACGACCTCTCGGCGGCGCTGCACGAGTTCGGGCTGTCGAGCGTCTACGCGGAGGTGAGTAGGAGATATGATAGGATGGAGGAGATATAGAAACTATGGGGTTGGAAAATCCAGCTATAATTTAAAAACGAAAAGTATTGACAAGACTGAGTTTCAGTACATAGAATGCAAAATATGTTTTGGGCCAGATTTCCATTTTATTTTCCACTTTTTCCACCATTTAGATTAAATATTATTTGATAAACTTCAATTTTATTATATTTCATAACCTTTATTGAATATTAAACTATGTTTTTAGAGTATTTAGTTACTTTACTGCAAAAAAAAACAAAGAAATGAAATACTTTTTATTAAATTAAGTAAAAATATCACTTTAATCAGACTTCTTCAGAATAGCCATATATTGTGAATTAAATTATTGACTGAGAAAATCTACCCACACGTGCCCGGGGCTCGCCATTCTCTCGGGGAACTGCAATGCCTTTGTTATAGGCTAAAGAATATTTAGCAAACATACAACGGTAGAGATCAATAATATGCGGCCTTGGGGAGCAAATGTATCTGAGAATCTTAATTTATACAATGTACATACGGTATTAGAATGCCCTGATCTGGGTAAAACATTTGGCACGGCTGCTGACCCTGGGCAGCTTAACCCTCCGTATCAATTTGTCATATCGGTACTTGCCAAAAAAGGGCTCATTAAATCAAGAGAAATGTGTTTTGCCAAAAAGGAGAAAAGAGTCTATTTTTAGACGAGCACATTGCTTTTGCCCGTAGAAATGTTTTGGTTGACTAGCAGATTTTCTTCGTGATATTAATAGCTGCTTTATTTACATTTTAGGCAAAACAAACCAGTAGTTATCGCTTTTAAAGGTATAAACACTAAGATAAAAATACTATTTTTAGGGGATTTATTATAATTTTTTATCAATTTGTAGGCTCAGTCAGTTATTTTTAAATCAGTAAGATATTTTTATCGTTATCTAAAATACTTCTAGTAAAATCCCAAATTAATTTATCCTGCATAAATCATCAGATTGTGAAATTACATGCAACAATTATTTCGACAAGTTCGAAAGGCAATTAGAATTGGATTAGCTGGTATACAGAGGGTTAATGTGCAGACGACTGGGGAGATTTTTATGGTTTCCGCTGGCGAAGCCCTCGTGATACGGGAAATTGATTTGTATTCGCGATTCAGGTCGATACCACAGTCAGTTGCTCATTATGCTCCCAGCTTGCCAGCGTGTGGCACTAATTTCCAGTAATATTCCAGGAGACTATCTGTAATATTCCTCGATTACTTAAGGGTATGAAATTCAAGGCAGTAATATTCCGCAATTAATTTTCATTACAGAAATTCCTTCAGCAGTCGGACAAGGATCAGAGTGGCAACGTGGGCTTCGCCGAGTTCCTGCACTACGTGCGGGAGCATGAGAAGAACTTGGTCCTGCAGTTCTCGCACCTAGACAAAAACCGTGATGGTGGGTTACCGCTGCCCTTTAATTGGATTCGATTTTATAAACTGAAGCTATTGCAGGCAAAGTTGACTTGGAGGAGCTGATTTCCGCATTCAAGGACCTGGGCCTGGACATTGACTTGGACGAGGCCAGGAATCTGCTCACCAGGTTTGCATACCTATAAACTATTCACCAACCATCTCTTCATAAGTATGCTTTGTTTTACAGAATGGACAAGGACGGCAGCCTGAACATTAGCTTTAACGAGTGGCGAGACTTTATGCTCCTGGCGCCCTCAACGGACATTCACGACTTGATTAAATTCTGGCGGCACTCTACTGTAAGTCCCTCGGTTGACTATCCCACAACCTAGTATTTAGTGCAAGTTCTTGAGTTAAAAATGCAGAGGGCAGTGGATCTGGAAAAGGGTGCCACTGCCCATCTGAGATAGTTTTTGTTCTATCGCGTTTGTTTTTTCAAATAGACATGTACATAACATCTAGTACCGTTGTAGCTGTTTAACGTTCTCGTATTTTAAACTAATTGCCAACTTTTACCCTTCTTATCCTCGCCCATATCCAAAATCGAAACCAACAAAAACACTCCACACCCTAATGATCTAAACTGTCGAATGTAGTTCCTACACCCACACTACTCCTGACTAACTGAGGAAGATCTGAAGGTACATATCCGCCAAGTTACATATTACGATTACCATTAATATTGTTGTAGTCCCTCCCTCACCTAGAAGCAGGGCACTCGAGAACACAATCGTACATTTATACGCCCGGACACCGAACACACCCATCCCACCCACCGAGAAAGGCTTTATCATCAGTCCCATTCGCTAATCAGCCACAAATTATATTGCCTGCATGTGTATTATATTCGTAGTATTTTACCTTCACCCGAGAGAGCATTTCAATCGGCCAATTCTCGAGGACTGAGCTTTTCATACGCATGCGATCGCCCTCTCTTAATCACTCTCTTTAGTCGGGACTGACGTAAATGTTGCGCTTATTTCATCAGACTGTTTAAACTCTCGCTTTATGGGAAGTCCGTTTTGATATCGTTCCGCCCGCTTATCGGGATGATTTTCACATTGTCATAAAGATCCAGCATTTTTAGTTACACAGCAAGAAATCATTGCATATTCATCAGATTGAAATTCAGTTAAAGATGAAAACAACGCCTTTTGAGTTAAATATTCTATTATTTGCTTACTTTTACATCTTTTCTTTGAAAATATTTATATTTGTACGTGATATAAGATATATATGTGACTCTGCATTTAAAGACAAAATTTTCTTATGAGTTACATATTTTCGATTTAAAAAAACAAAGGAAAACTGGGTTTTCTTTACTATTCAAATCATCTAAACTAAAACCGAATATTCCAAAAACATTAAACGAAAACTTTTTGAAAAGAAAATGAAATTAGTTTAAGGTACCTACAACTGAACCCAAAAACTGAAGTACTGAGTCACTTCCATTATTGCTTCATTTGTACTCTAGAGTAGTTAGAAATATATTTTGATAATATTTTAATATTGATAACTATGACACGAGGTTTTGGTTGCTAATATCACCGCATTATCTAATTTCTTTCTGTGTGCGGAGGCAGGTGACGATGTCATCGCGCTTTGTTGTCTGCGTAATCATTTTGTTTACTTTTATCATCTTTTGCTCACTGTCACTGTTAATTTCCACAATTTATATCAATCCCATGTAACTGGAAAATCACACCAAATGAACGGCACAGTATTTTTGCCGTTTAGAGGAATCCCAAAGCCGTCGATCGTCTGGAACGACTTTTTAAAATTTTAGATTATCAACCTGGGTTTTTTGCTTCTACTGGCGACTCTGCAGACTTGAAATCTTAAGGTCAACCGGCTGGCTCCAGGGGATTGTTGTCAAGCAGACTCGGAATGGCGAGTTCTCGGCAGCCGGTTCTTGGGCTCTGACGTACTACCAGCTAGTCGGGTCCCGTTTCGCTTCTATTTTTAGGAACCTGGCAAGGACACAGGTCGGGAATAGCAATCGTCTTGCATTAGCCTGATGAACAGGAAAAGTGAACGGCTGGCCAAGTCGAGGCCTGCGCACTAACTGGGCTTTAATTAAGTTGCGGCTATAATTAAGTTGCTCGCAATATGATGATTGATTCGCTAAAGAGATTCGACGCATTTTTGCGCCGATAAGACCTACATACATATGTATGTGCACTAGTATTTGCTATGTAGTTAGTATGTTGCGAAAAATTATTTACGCGAATTGCGCCCTGTAATCACTCTTGGCCAAAGTCCGCAGTCTAGAAGTTGTAATTGTCGCGCACTTGCGAAACTTTTCGAGAACTCCAGAGGCAGCTGCAACCAGTGATTGATTCCTACTCGGAACCTCTCGAAGTGAGCTAACAAATTAAATATTGTATAAGTTTAAAAGGCATAACAGTGATATCTCTCTCTGGGAAATTCAACACGCAGTTGGGTCTTGGACAACTCTATCCACTAATGACTGTGGCGATCATATAATTCAAGTGTTTCTGGGAATTGTTGTTTATTATTCGAGACACTGGCAATTTAATACCAATGGGGGCTCGTTAAGTAGGCAATTGAATATCATTTGGTGCAGTTAACCACATCTACTTATTGGGCATCGTAAATTAATTCCAGCTTGTTAAGGTATCACTTACCAGTGGCACATCTCTCACCGGGGACCGGCCCTTAAAATGGGCGTGTTTGCGGCTTTCCCTCGAACTTTTTATTCTTATCTCAAGCGATAGTCTAGAATCTTGTGGTCAGAGCTCAGTTTTCAATGTCTAGCTTGTTATTCCACTGTATTTTTTTCGGTCTGATAAGAGCTAGCCATTTTTATTTTGCGTTTTTATATTGAATTCGAAATGTGTTTTCTGTTGACGACACGCGAAAAGTTCGCCCCGGACCTTTTGGACTGGGCCTGGCCTAATCGGGGAACCTTATTTACAAATATGACGTGGAAAAGTTTCCACCGTCTGTAAACAATTAAGATCACCTCTGGAGAGAGCGTCACCTAGGCGAGGAGCTAATAAAGTCACACGCCCGTCATGTGGCTATCAACTGGGTGGCAGACCCTCGAGATGGTGCTAAATCGGTGCGATCCGGTTTGGCATGCGAAAAGTCGCTTTTGTGATAAAGATTCGAAACGTGTAAACAATAACAGGCAAATAAATGCCAAAAGTGTCTGGCCCATTGACTAAAGGTATCGTTTATTAGCTACTTTTCATACCCCATTTTTTGATAAATGTAGAAAGAGAGTATTCATTTAAGCAGTAGCTACATTTCAAGTTGTATATTTCTTATAACATTATTATTATACAGAAACCATTATATTATATTTTTTATAAAATATTTTTCATAAGAATTGCCATTTATTTAGAAAGGCCTAAGCTGATAAATATTGTTTCTCTGAATGAAAAATGTTTATAAATTAAATTCATTATAATTTCATTATAAATATAGCTGAGTGTAGAAAATTATATTTAAATACGTTATCTATAGTTTATTATAAGAATTTTATATGAGTTAAAAAAGGGAATTTTCTAAAAAATTTTAAACCCATAAATTTCATAAAATCAAGTACTTTTCCCGGATCTTTCAGGTAGGGTACTTATAGCTTCGATACCTCACTCCCAGACGATCCATTCTTTTATTTGTTTGTTTTGGCTGTCAAAAAAAAGTGGGAAATAACGCCGAGGGGTATGGGAAATGCGTGTCAGAAAGGCCCAAGCAATGATAGCTAATTGGGAAGAAGCCGATTCTGGGCGGTGGGGGTTTGTTTTCCCTTTGGCAGGGGTTGTTCAGAGGCCGCACGCGCGCTGTCCCATCAAATCGGAGGGAAGAAGAGAGGTAGTCGCGAAAAGCACGGAGCCACGACGAGTGTACTTTGCTCTCGGGAAGCTACAAACGAACATATATCGCGAAGCTTCGGCCGCGATCGCCGACGCTCTCAGGTCCGCCGATTGCTCAGATTCAGATTCGGATTCGGTTTAGTCTTCAGTCAGCTGGCTCCCGCGTTGGTTGTGCGCGCGTCAAACCCCCAAGCCCCCTAAAAATATAAAAGGCCCTGCACTGGAGCGTGGTTATATAATTGAGCTCGAGCGCTATTCTCTTTCGCGACAAGTGTAAACACAATTGCAATCAAGCGAATCGGGCAAAGTCTGGCCACAGCATCAACGAGATATTATATATATCTAGAGGAATAATATAGAAAAAACCAAAAGCCAAAGAGAGCTGCACACAAATATTTTGTAACGGCTGCGAGTGAAAGTTTGCAATTGTTTTTTGAACAGTGAAAGCCACATTCCGGCGCTAAGATAGGCGGAAACGGAAGACGGAGTTTGAGATCGGATTCGGAATCGGAAGTGAAACAGTGCAAACTCGACAAGATGCTGCGGAATAGCACCTATCAGTACAATCTGCCCGTCGATTACCACAATATTCAGCAAATGGCAGTCGCAGGCGATATGATGGAGGATTTCGTGGTCATATTCCGCGATATGATGGGACGGGTAGGTTGATGACAGGCCCCTCTTTATGAGACTGTTGTTCGTTAAGGCTGTTGTTCTAAGAATCTATACTTTATATGGCCAACTGCAGCGGAAGCTGACTCATTCGCCAGCTATTTGCTGGGTTGGGTATATCTTATCGTCTGCGGTTTTTCCTGGAAGTTCAACGGGGATCTCCATGAGGCAGTCTCTGTTTGAAGTTGTTGCCCCTTATAGGGCAGAGAAATAGGGAACCGACTTTTAGATTCTGAGATCTTTATAATATGTTTAAAAACAATCTCAAATTATTTGGAATTTTATAAAGATTTTAAAGAGAAACCCAATGGGTTTTCATAGGTTTCACTTATACTATCCCTCAGATGTGATATTTTCTCGATTCTCAGATCTTTTTTATATGAGTGAATACAATCTTAAATTATTTGGAATTTTAAAAAGATTTTAAAGAGAAACCCAATAGGTTTTCATAGGTTTCACTTATACTATCCCTCAGATGTGATATTTTCGCGCCGTGCATCTAAAAATACCCTTCAAAATGGCAGCGATTTAATTTCCATTCCGCTACCCAACTTCGCAGCTGTTGCAATTGTTCGCTGCACTTGTGCTTACACAATATTTCATTTGGTGCTTCGTCGTGGTTTCGGTATTCGCTTTTTAAGTTGCCCCATGGACGTTAAAGTCGCCTAGCAACAGACGATCCATCGATCGGCGGGCTAAAACGAGCTCCGTCGGCTGACGTGCTGATATGGAACCGGTCCGTCCTTCCCTCCGCTCCCGGAAGTCACCCTGCGGCGAGTCTTAAACTTTAACGATCGCCGAAGACGACATACTTTGCTCACACACACACACATGGTTTCGCGTGGCTCTCCCTCTATTTCTCTCGCTCTCTCTCTCTGTCTTCTACTTATACTTTATGTTTTTTGTTTTACAACTTGTTGCCAGGCGGCTGCAAACGTCACGGTTTTTTTTGCTCTTGGCCAACAGGGCGTATGTGTGTTAACGTGCCTCAACATCAAGTGAGTGTAACAAGTATACGCATAGTGGGCGACTGAGTCAGCGCCATGCGAT
This sequence comes from Drosophila prostipennis, assembly GCA_037075205.1. Classification (NCBI taxonomy): domain Eukaryota; kingdom Metazoa; phylum Arthropoda; class Insecta; order Diptera; family Drosophilidae; genus Drosophila; species Drosophila prostipennis. Next base: position 922,820 of record JBAMCJ010006752.1, read on the forward strand.
GATGATGATGATGATGACCCCTCCCTTGGCGCCTGCTTATCCACAATTTGGTCAAGCCCCCACAATTTGCGTGACGTCAACAGTTTTCTCTCTTTATAAACGTGTTGATATTTACATTACACTGGTGTTTACTTTGAAACCCGCTGACGTCGACGGGGGATTTAAACCGCGTCAAGATCGCCGCAACAAATTCTGCGGGTATGAGTCAAGTTCATCGGTGGGTCGATGATCTACTCTACTCTGCCTATATGTCTTGTAAAAACCCCCAGATATCTGATTCCGATAGCCTTGCTATCTTGTTTGATTGGCCATTCAAGCGTGGTTGCCTTGAATTCGGCTTGTAAGTGGCTCTTTACAATCAAAGATCATTCATTCATGGTGAAAAACCCAGTTAATTAACCTGTTTCCCTTTGCAACCAAGACTGCGCTCCTTTCACGGCCATTTCCACGTTTGTGCGCCAAATTCACGGCTACCTTATAAATAGATCATTGTCTATAAAAAAAGCTCTTTTTCGCAGTCATGTGACTCTGTGTTTATATATAAAATATATATAACAATTCGGAAATGATAAATTCCATCAGAAATGACGTTGCACTCAGATGCCAATTTACATTCCGTAAAATTTCCATCGCTCTTTTTTCCATCAGATTAATATTCTATTTGGTTAATTGACCAAATAATTCCCACAATCCGCTGAATGGGCCCCATGTGATTGCTAGTCGCTAATTATGAGTGCAAACTCAAGTCGTTTCAGTTGTTGAGTACACTTAACCCATTCAATGAACTTAACCCTCCTTTGTCGTCGCTATCAAAGGTTAAATTCACATTCCGCGAAGAGTTCTGAGTGTCACCGTGTGAATGTGACAAGCACGCAAAATGATTTGGCACATCAAGAGCGGATGTGTTTACCGGAATGTACTGGATATATCTTGTTCGGCTAAATAGATAAACAAATCACTTTAGTGCTGTTATTATTCGCCTGCCTATTGTCCAAATTGGCTTCAATGGCATTTGGCCCTGGGGGATGGGTGTAATAACCTTTTTCGAGTTCGCCCTGAACTTGTGGCACTTTTCTTTATAACTCTGCCAGCGGGAATCAATCGGATTCAGTTCGGTTTTTGCTGGCACGAAAGCTTTAGACATCACAAGACTTGATAATTGTTATCAATTTCAGACAGCTTTCCGACTATCAGCGGCATTAATTCGATTTAAAGCCCAAAGCTGTGCAATTCATAGAGACAAGTAATATTTCGCCCCATTGAGGCGTTAGTTTTTTAAAAGAGATCTGCCAAATTGCACAACCACCAATTGGCGACAGACAAAGGCGAGCCAATTATAATTATTTTCGGGGTGGGGCACGTCTGAAGAAGGCAGAAATCGAGAAAATAAAGTACATAGATGCGGCACGAACCCGATATATAGTTGCATCTGTGAGTGTGTGTCTATGCACGAGTAGCAAAACTAATGTGAATGATATAACTTTTGTTTACGGCTCTTGCCTCGTTCTGTTTCGCCCGCTTCCGCAATTCTCACACAGGCGATGGGGATTTCAGTGGCGCGTGTGGATTGCGTAGTTCCCTCTTTTGCATTTGGCTTTCTGCATTCTGCAGTGGCTACCTGCATTATTATTTAATATTACCACACCGTTGTGTTACCAACTGGATATTTTTAAAAGCGAGAACAGTCAGTGGTTAAGTGATTAGATCATGGCGCTAGAGGTTCTCAAGGAACTGGTTCACTTTGAGGAAGAAGTCCAGGGATGTCGCCGTTCCGAAGAAATTCTGGTAGTATTTTTATTAGCTGGGATGGAATTCCAATCTTTCTGTTTGTTTTTAATCTAGCATATATTTTGCATATATTTTATATTCGCATTAATCTCTTTATCCCAATAAACATTCATTCCATTCAAAATAGACTAACTAGATCTTAGATTTATAACCACAAAGTATACAAATGTCCTAACCAATTACCTTTTGATCCTTGCAGTACCTCGACATTGGCGAGGATATGAATGTACCTGATGACTTCACACAGAAAGAGATGCAGACGGGCCTCTGGTGGCGACACTTGGTGGCGGGTGGCATAGCTGGAGCAGTTTCCCGGACATGCACAGCGCCGCTGGACAGGATTAAGGTGTACTTGCAGGTGCGTCTTCGGCGAACAACAAACTTTTTTCCACCCACAAATATTAACAAACGAATTCTCCCGAAACAGGTACAAACGCAAAGAATGGGAATCTCAGAGTGCATGCACATCATGCTGAACGAGGGCGGATCGCGGAGCATGTGGCGAGGCAATGGCATCAATGTGCTGAAGATTGCCCCCGAAACGGCCTTCAAGTTTGCCGCCTACGAACAGATGAAGCGACTGATCCGCGGCGACGATGCCAGCCGGCAGATGAGCATTGTGGAGCGCTTCTACGCGGGCGCTGCGGCAGGCGGAATTTCGCAGACCATCATCTACCCCATGGAAGTATTAAAGACGCGCCTGGCGCTCAGGAAAACGGGCCAGTACGCGGGCATTGCCGATGCGGCGGTCAAGATCTACAAGCACGAGGGAGTGCGCAGCTTCTACCGCGGCTATGTGCCGAACATCCTGGGCATCCTGCCCTATGCCGGCATCGATTTGGCGGTATACGAGACTCTCAAGCGGCGATACATCGCCAACCACGACAACAACGAGCAGCCCAGCTTCCTGGTGCTCCTGGCATGCGGCAGTACATCGAGCACACTCGGACAGCTCTGCTCCTACCCGCTGGCCCTGGTGCGCACTCGGCTACAGGCACAAGGTGAGAAATCTTACTATTACTTTCTATCTTATCGCAATGCTATAATTACTTTTCCGCATTTCCTCTTGCAGCCGCCGAAACAATTGCCAATCAAAAGCGGAAAACGCAAATACCCCTCAAGAGCAGCGACGCGCACAGCGGCGAGGAGACGATGACGGGCCTCTTCCGCAAGATCGTGCGGCAGGAGGGTCTGACGGGGCTGTACCGCGGCATCACACCCAACTTCCTCAAAGTCCTGCCGGCGGTGTCCATCAGCTACGTGGTCTACGAGTACACGAGTCGCGCCCTGGGCATCAAGATGTCGTGAGATGTCTGTCCTAATCTCGCTCCGATCAGGTTAACTCGGCTCGGCCCGGCCACTCGGCAACGGCCCCGCTCTGCAGGGCGGATCGGGCTGCGGCCGGGGATGCGGCTGGTGATCCGGCTGACGCTGTGCTCCATTTTGTATAGTAGTAGCGGTAGGTTAGGTCGGCGCGCTCGCCACTCGCTCTCTGCTGCGACGAGACAGTCTCGTGCTGCTGCTTTCCTTAAGTGTAAAACAGGCCTCTTCCATGTTCTGGGTTATCCTTTTAAGTTTCTATAGTTGAATTAGTTTGGTTATTTTCTTAAAATACAAAATAAGTGATACTATGGCTAATTTATTTATAAATGCGAATGAGAAAATGTTACATTTTGGCGCGTGGAAGACGTGAGCTAATCCCACACATTTCTTAGGCTATCCTGCGACCTATATGTAGGTTTAGGCCACTCTATCTCTTAAGTGCTAATTTATTTACAATTGTACGTAGGCTACTTCGGGGCAATCATCCTCGGTAAACTGCTAAAAACACATACCAAAAACGGAACCGGCTTCGAAAAGTTTCACGGGTTTTCAGTTTGTCCCATTTGACTGCTTTCGAAAGCGAAATAGCGTAAATCAGAGTGAGCGAGGCAGGCTGAATGATGTGAGGGAATCAGAAGTCTAATCGACGGATATTCGGCAGCGTTTTAAGCTTAAACACAAAAGACATTAAAACTACGATGTACTCGTTTTTGCTTAGATTAATGGATTACACAAAATAATGAGAAACACTTAACGTTTACAATGTGATGATAATAGTTTATAATATACACATATACATATACCTACTATAATACCGACTTGTAAGCTTCGGAGCTGTCGCAGTCTTGAACAAGTTCGGCGGCGAGGCTGAAATTTTGTAGCATTTTATTTGTTAAGTTTAGTAACACTTTCTCTTAGATCGTATTGCAATTGAAGCCAACGAGATTAATTGTGACTAAAGCTAACAAACAAAACAAACACAACAACCCCCCAACCCACACACCATGTAATTTATTTTATATATCATGTGAATCTGAACACGAAGGCAAAATCGACCAATCTTAAGTTCAATCCTATTTTATATACATTGTAACGGTTCTGAATTTAAAAACATATGTATAATTTGTACCTTACTCTTAATTAGCCAATTGAATTTTGTACGTCTTTAGTGAAAATAATGACTCTAAATATGATTTTTCATTATCCCAAAATATGCTCTACCACAGCACCGCATTTTAATGAAGTTTATCGAAGTATAACACATTTCAATCATTTGACCTATTTAAATAATCTTGATCATTGAAAACCACGCAATCATTATTCGAGCAAATAAATACAAGAATTAAAATAAACTTAAACACCAAAATTGTTTATAATTTATTAGTCTTATGTTTCTTACTCCACAGGACCTTCTGATGCATCTAGTCAGACATAATTTTAAGTTTATCCCGACTCGTTTTATGAGAAGGCTACCCAAAATAACAAAGTGTCACAGAACAATGTTAAAAAATACTCTTCTACTCTATTTAACGGTCTCTCCAAGCTGATAAACAAATGGTTGACAAAGTCTATCTAGTCCATGAGAAAATCTAAATATTAATGAATATTTAAACTCAACTTGAACATTTTCCAGGCGAATGAAAATATACTTAACAATTTAACTACGAATATATAACTACGAATACTCTGATATACATATTGTTATATTTTTGTACGTTTAGCTAATTTTTAAATAAATTATTTAATGTGATTTATAAGCCCGATTCCAGTTACAAATAAAATGAATATTATAACTGATCGCTTGCATTTTAAGTGGAATAAAGTTAATTGAAAATCAATACTATATATTGAGTAAAAGAAAAAAATGTAAATATTTATGGTTATTTCTGAAATAAATAAAAACTCAAAAACATATCGAAAGTGAACACCGATGACGACCGGTACTAGTTCAGAACTCAGTCCCGAGTATTTATAATGCTGCGAACTGAACGATCGGTGCTATTTTTGGAGGGCGAACGTCCGCCAGCTGTTTTCAATACTCAACGGCAGTGTGGTGATCAGAAAACGCGGACGATACGATTTTCCCATCCGTTGCACCGAAAATCTGAATCAGATTTTACATAATTTTGGAGCCGTAACATGGAGTTTGACGCCACATATCACCACATCTGCTCCACGCAGACGGTTCAGTCGGAGAAGAGGGGATTCTTCAACGAGTTCTGCGTGGATGTTCGGGATGCATGTGGCGACCAGTGGCTGCGGAACTACTTTGGCAAGCTGAAGTCCAATGCGGCCCGGGTTCTGTCGATCTTCAGCGATCGCGAGGTGTGCGATCCCGTGCTGGGTGTCCTGGAGCATGTGCAGCCGGTCTTCAAGCAGAAGGATGCCCTCTTCTCCGCCCAACGGCGAGCGCAGGCGGATAAGTTCTATCTGATGAGCGGCAGTGGCGAGAGCGAGGAGAGCCGGGAGCTGCTGCAGCAGGCCCTGATGGCCGCCAATCTGGCCGTGATGCGGGCTCCCGACCGCAACGCAGATCCCTCCATCGATGATGGCCTCACCCTGGCACTGGCCTACCGGTCGCGGGCCTCCATCCTGATCCGAGTGGGCGAGGGGGAGGCGGCCCTGAATGACCTCAAGTTGGCCATCAACTTTGGACTGGAGCTGAAGACCAGCGTGGATTACTACTGCAAGATGGCCAAGGCTTATGCAGGTGGGTGAAACCTAGAATTAATTGCATACTTATTATTCTTAGCTTAAAGATTTAAAAAATATATTGAATTGCTTTTTAATACGTACCTTTTTAGATAATATAGGAAATAAAAATTAAACCAATGATATTTATTACACTTTTTCAGAGATCTCGAATGAAAGATATAGTCGTCTAAATAGAAAATCTCTGAGCAAGTTTATTACATTAATGGTTTTTGAAAATAATTCTCTTAAGAAAGTGTTATGGAGGCATCGTAACAATTATTTTAAAGTAATTAATTTCCTAAATGATAATATAGGATACATAGTGTATACTAAAGTTAGTTTCTGTTTCTTTAAAATATCCATTTTCTTATTAAAATTTTTTATCTCTCAACAAGTTTAATAAATTTAATTGTTTTTGAAAATAATTTTCTTAAGAAAGTGTTATACAGGTATAGTAACGATTATATTAAAAGAATAAATTTCCTAAATGATAAGATAAGATACATAGTGTATACTAAAGTTAGTTTCCGTATCCTTCATATATATCCTTTTTCTAATTGAAACTTATTATCTTCTAGTAATGGGTGAACCTGCCCGTGCCGAGATCTCCCTAAAGATAGCCGAGAAGATGACTGGCTCCGATCCCACCCACATCGCCCTGTGTCGCAAGGAAATAGCAGCCGTAAAACCGATTCCCAAGGAAGCCTCCTCGGAACAGGTGCCACAACTGGCTCATGGCGAGAATCCCGAACTCAGTAGTGCCTCCAAGGTGGTGCGACTGGTGGAGACCAAGGAGAAGGGTCGTTTTGTTGTGGCCAACGATGGTCTCCGCACCGGCGATGTCCTGCTCTGCGAGGAGCCAGTTGCCGCCTGTCTGGATCCCATATATTTCGGCACTCATTGTCATAATTGTTTCAAGAGGTGAGGGACTTTCAGATTTTAGGGAATATCTGTTCAAAAAATCCCTAAATTGCAGGCTGCACACTCCGGTTTCCTGTCTCCACTGCTCGGGAGTCGCCTTCTGCTCCGCCCAGTGCATGGGTGAGGCCTGTTCCAGCTACCATCGGTTTGAGTGCGAGTACATGGACCTGCTGATCGGGTCCGGAATGTCCATCCTGTGCTTCATCGCACTGCGCGTCTTCACGCAGGCGGCCAACTTGGAGCAGGGCCTGGCCACCGCCAATCTGCTCTTCGAGCACATGTGCTCCCACGAGGACGAGCGCCAGCCGGAGGACTACTTGCACCGATCCCTGATGGCCGGCTTCCTGATGCGCATCCTCCAGAAGTCGCTCTACTTCGGTCGTCGCAAGACGGAGGGCGTTAATCCCACGGCCGTGGAGCTTCAGGTGGCCACCGCCCTGCTGGGTCTGCTGCAGGTGCTCCAGTACAATGCCCATCAGATCTACCAAACGCAAGTGACCGAGGAGCATCGATTCGACGGCAGTAAGACGGTGTATGTTGCCGCTGGTCTGTATGGCACCGGTTCCTACTTCAATCACGAGTGCTGGCCCAGGTGGGTTTTAATATTTCATGTTCTTTTTAAAGAATTTTAAAGAACTATTGGGTTGGCAAGAAAGTCATGTCGTTTTTTTTAGTAATCGCTTTTAGTCTAATTTATTTACGACTAATCGAGCACCAGGGTTTTAAAAATAACTAACGTTTCTAGTGCTATTTCATGTTCTTTATTATAAATTTTTAAGAACTATATTGTAAGAACTAAACAATTTGTTTTTTGAATCTAAAACTCATTATATATAATAATTTGTTGTATTTTATTATATTTCTAGCACTGCTTGTCATTTTGTCGGCAAGAAACTAGTCCTTACGGCCACCAAGCCACATCGTCCCAACGAAGTGGTGGCGGTTAACTACGGACCCGTTTTCATCAAGAACAACCTCAAGGAGCGGCAGAGATCCCTGCGAGGACGCTACTCCTTCAACTGCAATTGCATGGCCTGTCAGGAGAACTGGCCTCTGCTCCAGAAGCTGGACAAGCAAGTGCGTTTCTGGTAGGTATTGAATCCTTAATGGATTGGGTTATTTTATTAACAATATTTCATATTCTTAAAGGTGCACTTCGGCAAACTGCGTTAATCTGCTCAAGTTCCCCAAGGACTTGGCAAAGGATGTACGTTGTCCTCGCTGCCGCAAGAACATCTCACTCAAGGAGAGTGTTGCCAAGTTGATCAAGATCGAGGAACTATATCGGGAGGCCGCACGCGCCATGGAGGCCCAGAAGACCGGAGAGGCCATCGAACTGTTCAGGGAGGGGCTCGAAATGTTCTTCCACGTGGCTGCTCTGCCCCACAAGGATACTATACTGGCCCAGCAATCTCTGACAAAATGTTTGTCCGACACTGGCACCACTTTTAAAAAGGAGGGAAAATAAACAAACCAACTAGTCATTGGCTATGCATGTATTATTAATAGTTTTTTCTACTTGAATACACAATAAAATTAAAATTTTATTAAAAAAAAAAAAAAAAATCAAGTAATCGTGTAATTTAAACTAATTTAGTTCTCTAACAAAGGAAATATTTGAATTTTTCAGTTTTTTCAAGTGTTTCTTCTTTTTTTATTGCTAAATCCAAATGTAACCGTCAATTTTCAAATTCAAAATGTTCTAATTTCAAATGTACTAAAAACAACAGAGTCTGTTATCGCTGCTCTGTTGCTGTTGGAGTGCATGGTTTTGATTCATGGTATTTTTCGACGGTACGGTCACACTGTCCATTTGTTTTGAAATATTTTGTGATTGTTTTTCCGGTCGAAATGTTTAAAAAACTAAAGCCTGGCGAAAGTGAGGAGGATGTCCTGCGAATGGCGGCTGAGTTCAATGCAGAGAAGGCCAAGGATCCCAATTTCCAGCCTGCAGCTGCCTTTGTGCGAATGGATAAAGGTAGGTTAAGGTTGCTTTTTTGTACTAAATGTTTATAAACTATTGTTTATTACACTTTATATGTAGCTCCAAAGAAATCCATGTTTGCCCAAAAACGCGAGCAGGCTAAATTGGGACGTGTTACTACTGTGGGTGGAGAAAAGCAGGAACCGATTTTACCGGCAGCTAGAGAAATCCCAGAGATTCCAACAAGTGTCTCAAAAGAAAGTGAACCACCACATGCCAACCAAATTTTGCTTGATGAAATCCAGGAAAACATTCTGGGCGATGTGAAGGGCAGTAGAATGAATCCCAGTTCCCTGGGAAATGTACTGGGTGAACTGGTAGAAAGATCTGATGGAACTAGAAGACCTGCCTCACAGAATAACAAACAGGTTACTATGATTTAATTATAAATTCGTTTTTATATGTTCTTAATTAACCTCCTTATTTTAGGCGAACAGCAAAGCCCCTCAGCATTTTCGCCAAACAAATGTTGAAAGACAGTTCTCCCAATCCACAAATATCAAAAAGCCAGACTGAATCACCGAGCAGTGATAGAAGTTCTATAATAAAGGATGCCAAACTGGGAAAGGAACTACATCAAGAAAACCTTAACGTCCTCCACCAAATGAGCGAACAGGACATTTTGGCAGAAAAAGAAAGGTTGCTAGCTTCTTTGGGTAAATACATACATATATATCTATCTATATTTATCTAATAATGCGGATGTTGCTTTACAGATCCCTCGTTGATTGCTTTGCTGTCCAAGAAACGTCAGACCGGTCTCAATTCCAAAGAAAATAAGACATCTCCAAAGATAATTGAGGCACCACCGCAACCATCGACGTCCTCAAAAACCCAAGATCCACAAATTTCTTCTTTATCCGATTCAAATCCAGCTCTTGAGCTCTTGCAGCAAAGCGACGAAGGTAATTGGGTAAATTTCAATCTCGTTGAGGATCATAAATTAGCCTGGATGCGAGATATTCCCTCCAAGCTAAGTGAACTAAAGCCAGGAGAGCAGTTCAATGCACGCTTCGACTGGAAAGGTGTGCTTTTGCCCCACTCACTCAAGGAACAGGATTCTTTAACACAACTGGATGAGCGAGAACTTTATTTACATGGCGAAGAGGCAGATCGTCCTGGTTATGCACTTCAAGAGCTTTTCCGCTTGGCAAGGTGCGTTTGGGATTTTCCACACAAAAGTGGTTACTAACTTTCAGCTGCAAATTTCCAGATCCACTGTCTTACAACAAAGACTCTCTGCCTTCGGAGCCATTGCGGGTATCTTCAGCATCTATAACCAGGGATTCTATGATCAAGTATTGTCCCTACCAATATCAAAAATATTCTTTCTACTGCGCTTCGGACTCGACGACAATGCGCCCGCTCAGCTGGAGGTGGTGACCCGAGCTCTGGCAAACCTATTCTACAATGAAACGGACGAAGTCCTCCTTGATCACATCCACGATAATGCCTACTGCCATTGGCAGCCAACCCTGCAGGTTTTGGGCAATGGCAGTGATGACAAAGAGGGTGATACAGATACCAATTCCATAGCTTTTCTGCAAAGCTACATGAAGCTACTGACCACCAGCCAATCTGTGCGCGCGGAAGTTGATGAAGATGAGACGCAGAGTCGTATGTCCATGGACGACTTCCAATTGGCTGAAACAGATCTCATGGACTGCTTGCTTAGAACAAATATATTGCAAAGGATCCGGTAAGAAACTACATTTTTTATAATTTTACCTAGCTAACAACCTTACTTCTATAGGTTTATCTTGGACTCCGTGAAACCAGATAATAGCACGGTGGAGTCCTGTCTGAAATTACTTATAAGGATCGCTCGCACAAGCATAAAAGTCGCTCGGCAGTTGGCTAATGAAAGCCACCTAATGGAAAAACTCTTCATCTACTTTTTACCCTCTTCGAATGGAAGCGATCAGTTTTATGGTCAGCCGCAAATTCTTTTTCTAAAATTAATTCGGGTGTTGATTTGCCAACATCTGGATATAGCAAAGAGTCTTTCCAAAGGTGTCCTAATTGTGCGGCTACAGCAATACTTGTTCCTTCAAGACAATAAGGTTTGTATACGTATTTATTTGTGGAAGTATTTCAATTCACGGTTAACTTTTCGACAGGTTCAGATGGTGCGGGTTCAGATCGAGGCACTGCGCATCCTGCGCTGCCTACTCCTTCTGGGAATCGTGGATCGGGATATATTCAGGTGGGTGTGCGCTAACCAAGGAGCACTATTATCTCGTCAAATATAAATTTACCGTTTACATTGATGTAGCACTTGACGGTTTCGTAGGCGGTTTCACAGCCATCATTTCCCTCTACCAAGAGTTTCAAATAACAATTATTTATTTTTAAAATTATCAAACAGTTTACGTACTCTTTGTGCCACACGCATCGACTAATCCATTAATTGTTTGGTGTATCTCCTCCGGTAAAACTTCCAAGAGTGATTCCAAATGCATAACGTTTTGTGAGTCAATCTAGGGGCAAGTAATTAATGTAGCATCTATTTATTTCGTGTTTTAAAGAAGAGGATACGTACCAATCCGAACATGTCGAACATGCAGTGTAGAAAGCATTTAATGTTTGGATCGCTCGGTAACACCTTGTCCCTCACAGACTGGTCTATGATTTCTTTTTGTTTGGGAATTACGTACTTAGTCTTATTAGGGTTTTAAGAAACGCCACTTACCTACAGAGGCTCCTGTCTGATTTATGCATCGCATTCGTAGTTTCTTCACTTGTTTTATAATCATTGGCGGAATTTCCAGCTATTTCGAAAGACACTGAGTGAGCTTTTTAAGCGGCTGCAGCAAGTACTTACTCCTTGATTGACAGGAATTAAATCATTTATTATGACTAGAGCCAGCAGAAGGCCAAAATGCCAGGACGCCATAATACAAGTGACTTTCGATCCGCCTTCGAAATGGCTTAAATAGAACTGAGCTTCGTTTAAACTGGAGCTCATTTTTATAGCCAACCAACTGCCGATAATAACTATGGTTGCCTATCATTTACAGGCAGTTCCTGCCCGCACTTCGACAGCTGCTGGACTGGCATGGCAATCACTGTGTTTTCGATGGCGTGGGCGGATCGGGGCTGGTGCGACAACACGCAGCCGCCCTGTTGGTCGCACTGGTGGCCAGTGGTGAGAGCGGAGCATGCGACATCGAGGGACAGAAGCTGCTCGTGGAGCCGCTCAACAACTGCTGCTGCGCCTGGCTGCATTCCGCTTCCCGCGTTGAGAAGATCAAAGATGTAAGTCGACTTCAGTAAAATGTTATGTGAATCCTCAACCAAACTCTATTTGTATTCCCAGTTCAGTCAGATGACGCTGTTGAGTGCTGTCCTATATTCCGTATGCTGGTTCTCTCAAAATAGCTACTTGGGAACCAGCAGTTTCCAGACCTTCCTGCGCAGCATCCTACCGAAATTTGTGCAGTCCAGCGGCTTTATAGCCGCCGTACATGACCTAGCGTAAGTTGATCTTAAAGTTACCTATTGAATCACAATTAACGAATATCTCCCAGCAAGAGCTCCGTCATGCTGAGACGCCCTGTTGATCGCCGCCATGTGCACGCGGCGTTGCCTAATGTGGGCGCAGTGCTGATGCACGACTACGGGCCGCAGCTGATTGTCAGTGAGACGTATCCGGTGCCTCTGTTGAGTAACCTCTGGGCCCTGCTCGCCGTTTCGCTGGAGAGCGGCGAGAAGCCATTGTTCGCGGCGCTTATGCAACCGGCGGTGCTTGAACCTCTGGCCGAGTATATGCGCCAGCTGGGCTCCCAACTCAATCGCGTCCTGGCCACCAACTTCTTTGCTCGCAGCGAGCTGAGGTTCATCCATCAGCTTCTCACGACGGACGGAATGGAGACCTACCTGGAGCGTCAGCAGCTTCTGCAGTTGGTCTACAACTACCTCTGCTGCCTGTCCACCGCACATGCAACGCAGATTAAGAGCACCTTCGAGCGCTTCATCTTCAATGCAGAGTTTGTAAAATTGGACGAAGCAAGCCTTAAGCTGCTGCAACAATCCTGTCTAGAAATGGTCTATCCACACATAATAGCTGTAAGTATTGGCCTACATTTTAACAAGGGAAACGTAATTACAAAGACTTTTCAAATCTATAAGAAGTTATTTATTTATTTATTACTATTTATCATAAAGTGATTTCTAGATATTGTATATTATGAATTATTTTAATGAATTTACCAGAGCTTACAAACCCTTAAGTTAATTTATACAGTTTCAACTTTAACTACTTTTAAAAACAAAAATGTGGCAACCTTATTTTTGTTCAATTTATTACGATTTTCTTGGGGATTTATGGAGATACTCATTGGTTTCTTTTTTACTTTTCCTTCAGGACAACTCTGAGCCGTCGCTATCCCTGAGCTACACCCAAGCGCCCATCCTGCCCGCCGACTGGCCCTTCTTCCAGCTGCGCCTTATCCTCAACAATTACTTGCAAAATGTGCAGCAGCGCCCTGCGGCCATATACTCGGGTGAGACCGCACACTTTGTAGCTTGCTTTTCTTGGGGATAAACCGTATGTGTATTTTCCGTGAAAAGAAAACCAGGTGGTCCGCATGACATTGACTTTCGTGCGGCAGCTGGAACGAGAGGGCCTGCAGATTGTTAGCCCGCTGGAGAAGCTCATGTATCTGATGATTGCTTTCATGGGCCCCGACTCACAGTTCCTGGCACCGGATTTGCATGAGCTGCTGCGCGATTGCCTGATGGATTTCTACAAGCAGAATGGCTCCCATGACTTTGACTTTGATGCGGAGTTGGCCGATAAGGGTCGGTTCGAGCCGCTTTACTATCTGTTCGTGGAACACTTCGAGGCGGCCAGCTATGGCGATGAGCTGTTCAGTTCCCTGGTGCTGTTGCCATTGGCCCAAAAATATGATAACAAGTGGCGAAGGCGTCTTTGGTCCGAGCATGTGCAGGCGGTGCGTTTTATAAACTGCGATGAAAATTTGGTAAGTGGCAAAAAACTTGAAATTGGTATAAACTAGTTATGGATTTGATTTCTATCTTCAGTTGATGGGCGGCCTGTCTGCCTATTTGGAACCCGTGGAGGAGGAGCCTTCGCTGGTGAAACTGTATGGCGACGCATTGCAGCAAAAGATGGTTCGTCCTGGGAGCATTGCCTATCGGATAGCTCAGCACCACTTTAACCACTCGACGTCGCTGCAGAAAGCCAAATTGTTTTGATTATCTGAAGACTAATTGTCGATAGTAGCTCTTCAGGGGGCTGTAGTGAAACTGCGATAAAGCCTTTTAATTTTGGAATCCAAAGTCTTTTAAGTGTGACAATATTCTATTTTTAAAGCTGACATTTTGAAGTGCTACCTTGCAACAGGGGCATATGGGAATTGGCTTCTTTTGAGTGATTATTTCAAGTAAATTAAAGTTTAAAACTTATAATATTTGAATAGCTTTTAAAAGATATCTATTTACTTTCAAAATAGTTAGAGTTTGTTGAACAGGTAAATACTGGAAATTCCCACAGATCCGATAGGCAGCTCGTTTGTCATTATTCCACTGCACTTGGGCGAGGGTGGCCCCAAATAGGCGAGGCGAATAATTAGTTTTGCGGGTGTATCTCGGTTATAGGATTCCTTGGTTGTGTAACAGTGCGTTTGGGCTAATTGCGTCAGGCCACCGTAAACTGCCTCTGGCAGGCTATCGGCTGCAGAGCATTTCGCTATCGACCTCAATTAATTAACATCATTTGACTTATTGACACATGGGCCACGACAACTCGCCTCCTCCTCCTCCTCCTTGCGACTATCGCAGCCGTAAGCTTTGACGGCTGATAAAATATATGTAATTAAAATGAACACAATTGAGGGGCCAGTGCTAATTAAATCATTTGATCTAAGTACTCGTGCATGCTGCTTTTTGTTACTTTCCTACATGCCTTGGGCAGAGTTTCGGTCCTAGCGTCACCCACACTCGATTGGCAACTGACTTGTCACGGGGCTTTCGCTTGACACATGGCGTATGCGCAACATTGGGCCACATAATTCAACTTTCGCATGATTTACACCCATCAAAACGGAGAACCCAACACCGTAGGGCGTGAGCCTATGATTGTTTATGTGATAATTGCTTTTAAATGGACGCTAATTGTTTGATAACTGAGGGGTGTTAGCGCCGTCGGTAAATATTTGCGAAGCCTCCATAAATTCAAGCAACGCTAATCTGTTAAGTCAACTGAAATTAAATTTCGATCGAATGGCCTATTAATAGGCAGTCCAAACTTGATTGCCACTTCAGAATGGAAACTGATACAGAAAGTGGTGCATAAATTTACAATTTCAAAGCTAATTGCATTGTTATCATTGATTCCTTGAAAATGAATCCATACCTATATATCGTGTGTTTGAAAAGGATTGTGACTTTATTGGTTGTGTCCTTTTAATTCTTGAAAACTCTTTAAAGTTCTTTAAAAATACACTATCCAACTTTCTCAAGAACGTTAAGATGTACATAAATAACTCAATTTAAACCAAATATGTACATATGAATATCCAAACTATATGCTGGAAGTCGTGTTTCTTTGCACATTAAAATCAATAAAGTGGGGCAATGTTTTTTTTTGATAAGGCGCCAAGGTCTCAGGGAGTTACATTTGGTTGTAGGCCAAATTCCCATATATTTGTATATGTACGCCAGTATCCGGAGTCGCCCCTTATCTTTGATAAAAACATTCAAAATGCCAGATAGCGAGCTCCCATTTATTGGGGGCCCTCGATATGACTGTGCTCGCCAGCTAATAAAAACCTATTGGCCTCCGTTGGCGATCACCATGACCAAATATTTGCATAGCATGCACTTGACAAAGAAACCGGTTTTGATAGCCACCCTCCTCTTGGGATTCCCCAATCGTCATCCAGCTCCTTGGCGAAATATTTGCCCTTTTCTCTGCCAGCCAAGCGAAGGTGTGCAAAAAAGTCATAGTCCGGTATCTGACTTTTGTATTTGCCAACAGCTGGTAAATATTTGTAGTAAGTCGTGGTGAAAAAACAACTGTCAAGTTTGAAAAATTACTTTTTGAGACTTCCTTAAGCTGCTGTTCTCCTCGGGAAGTTGAGTTTTAGAAGTGATGTATGGCAGTTTAATGTTTTAAAACTTTCTTAAGGGAAGAAGAAACCCTAGTACCTTAAAGGTACTACCTTTTATCCTATAATATTTTATAACAGTTTTAAATTAAAACCTTCTTTTTAAGGACAGCCAGAAAGAGTGCAATGTTCATATATTCCAAAGGTGATTAACTTGAATTTTCATCGGTTGCAGCGTATCTAAAGGCATACAAACGACTCACTAACAAAAGTTCTGGTCGCAGTTACCTGAGTCATCTTCCAACTCATTCGAAATATATTCACAAACGGTTTGTATTTCCCTAACGGATCTATTGTGTCACTTCTTATAAGGGTGCAAAAGCCACCACCGCGGAAATAACTCCAGATATCTCAAAGATACCATATGAAACTCACTCAACTCCCCGGCTGCTCGTGTATGAAATGGAATTTTTTTGCCGTTCGGGAACTCGGGTTCGTTCGATCGTACTATATACCATATAGCTCGTTATGCTATCGTGGTGCCTCAGCATTTGTTTGTTCGCCGCACTCGGGCGGCGAATTCATTAGGTATATTTTGTGGCGATCGCGGGCCGAGTTTGCCTCAGTCAGTCGTCGACTCTCTGCACGTGCGTTTGGGATAGCTGTAGCTGCTCATCGGAACCGGGAGTCGGATCTGCTGCCACGTTTTGAAACCACCAAGAAACATCCATCGATCGGCGAAGTAAACAATCGTTTATTTTCGGTGCTGGATATTTATTTTCGAAACAGGCCCCTTTAGGCAAGTGCTCAAGTGTGCAAGATACAAGATAGAAGGCGTACATATATAAAACAACGTATCCCAGAGATACAAAGGCACAGTTCTCGAGCTCGGCCCCACCTAGGAAACCCCATCCTAGGCGGCTCTGTTCATCCTACTGGAACACAGTTAATTAGCTCGAAAAAGCGTTTTGCAGTGCGAGAAAGCGGAACATCGATGAAAATGCAAATGCAATAGCCGTTTCCAGAGTGTGATAGCCAATGAAGTGCCCTTCTGTACAAACCAATTTGTTGTGACGGTGCGAAAGTACTTTTCGGGAATTTCAAGTGGGTCTTGCGGCTCGTTTAGGAATTCATTCGAATCCCAAGTACTGGCAGTTCATGGGTTCCCTCCCAGCGCTGATAATACAATAATTACTTGTTTGCCCAGTCGTAAGTGAGCTTTGTTTCGTTTTCGTTTTCCGATTTCGATTTTCGCTGCCGCGGGTAAATATTTACCGAAAAAGCAATAGTGTGTGTTCCAGTGAAAAGTGCTTAAGTTTCAGAGAAATCGGTGGTACTCACAGAAAAAAATGTATTAATTACCTGCCAGTTGGATATTAATTTTTTGTGTTTCGGTGAGTTTGCAAAGCGGTAAAATGTATTTTTTAAATTTCTGTACACTTTGCCTGCGGTTTTTCGGCCAGCTGTGTTGGCTTTGTTTATCTCCCTGTGTGCGAACGTGGTTTCTTTTGTCTATGCTCCCTGCAGTAATTTAATAAACCTCACCGTCCCCACCCGAAGCCAATTTAATTATGAAAGCTTTTAAAAAATTCTTAAAATTCCCTCTCTTTGATTGCCACCATTTTATCATTTTGTTAAGTAAATATCTCAGAACGCGATTCATGCGGGTCAGTTGCTTTATCAAACCGCTTTTCCGTGGTTTTCTGGCCGATAAACGCACTCAAACCCCTTCATCCAGCATCTCTGTCAGTGATTGCCATGCACTTGAACTTGAGAGCCATTACCAGTTTTCCGGGTCCGGTCTCGTCTATCTTTGGCAAGTGCTCTCGTTCATCTCCATATATTTGTGCCACTAAATAGGGTAATAACTCATCGGTCGTCCGTTTTTTTGAAATTCTATGACGACAATCTTGAAGAGGCTGTAATAGAATCATCCAGCTTGGACTGCAGTCAGTTGTCATTTGGTGGGGAGCATTCGCATATCGGGTTATTTGTTCACATAGCTCTGACACTTAACTTTTCTATGTGAAACCCGACAGTAACATTTTCCAAAATGTTCGCTTCTTATATCTATCAGTTCCTTGAGAATCTCATTACACACTTTAAGCGCTTTTTGAATATATTTAAATGCATTTCTTGGAGTAGTGGTGGTATCAAAATAATGCTTCATTTTTATAAATAGTAATTCAAGGTTTATAATTAATTTGATTTTTTGTTCTCTTCAAAATTTTTAACTTGTAGAGCTAATATGAATTATTCATAATTTTTTTATTACGTATTTCAAATTAAATTTGTTTTGTCTAGTGCCTTTTGAAATCTATTTGAATAATTTAAAGGGGGAAAACCAAATTAAGTGCTCTTAAAAGTGCATAACATAGTGAAAGTAAACAATAACAAATTTGTTTGCATTCAGAGGCCGTAGCACTCGAAGCCTAAAATAATTAAAATCCGAGACATTAAAGTCGTTCAATCAATAAACCACTTGAATAAAATTTCTGAAATTACGGAATTTAAGTTCCCATTTTGTTCACAAATTTAAAAACCATTGAATACAATGACCAAAAATTTTAAGTTTGTTTGTTTAGTCCATAAATGTTGATCTTGTGATATTTAATATTTTTTGGGACAAACAATATGACTTACATATATAGGAATTTTTGAAAAAGTGCTTGGCAACAGAAATCCTTAAATTTGGAATCCAGTTTTTCCTTTTAAATGCCTGTGAAATACCCCAATAAAAAACGCTGTTATGTGAAATATTTATCCTTAAATGCTAACTCGATGAGTGGATTGCATAACTTTTGAACCTGCGCAAACAGAAAAAATAACCCTGTAAGATTAAAATGCAGCTGCATTGTGACTCAAAATCGCGCCTAGCAACCGAAATCCTGGACCTGGGGTTGCACCAATTCCACCCCGAAACCCCGATGCCCGATCGACATTTTTTATGGGGTTGCATTTGAAGGTCGTGGCCTATATAAGTCGCTCTGCCATTCAGCCGACTATATATATACATATAAAGCTGAACTGGATTCCGCGGGGCTCAGCTGGTCGCTGTCGGAGCGCATATAGGCGAATGGAACAGAACACATGCCTCGATTAACTTGTCCATTTGCCAAGCCATTGACACAGCCCGACTAATGGAAATGCAACTCAAATTGTCACTGCTCCTCTTAATGATTGTCGACTGACTATGTGACTGTGACTGCGACTGCGACAGTGGAAGTGTGGGTGCGCCGGGGGCTTGGATTTGCGGCTCAACTGGCGCTAAAGCCGCCTGATCCAAGAGCTTTGGCTGTCAGCCACAGACAATGGGCGAAAAGTACGGAGAAAGCAAGACAACGAACCGGAGATCACAACAGAAACAGAACGCAACGCAATGGCGAACAAATAAACTAATAAATCATTGACCTTGCGAACCTTGACAAAGCGACTGAGTGCACGGGTTAGACGCTCGACCAAAAAGTGCACGGATGCCATTTGGTGACTAGACTGGGATGCACTAAAAATAATCGAGAGCCTAAGAGTTAAAAGATTTTCAAAAATATAATATATAATATTCGAGAGCCAAATAGGTGGGCTAAAATAGTATTCCTAATTCTCTACATTTATTTTTGAACCTTAATGATTTCGCCCAATCAATAAATTCATCGTTAAATAAAAATAAATCCAAACTAGCATAAAAATGTATAAACAAAACTGATTGCCCAAAAAGCACATGATCAAAGCTATATATTACTGGAAAATTACGAACAGTCTTTCGAAAACATTTTATTTTGCCTATCATCAAATAAGAGATATATTATTTGCCTTGTTTAAAAATATCAACGTAGAAAGTTTGATAAGTATCAGAGATCAATAAATTCAGATTCTTATACATACCTCTGTAGTAAAGAGCTTGTACATATTTGGCCTGCTCGTTCCAGATCTCAAAAGAGATCTCTTTACAAATTTCTCCCAGTGCATTTGAGTAATTGCAGCCCATGGCGGAAATGGGAATGGAAATGTGAATGGGAACGGGAATGAGAATAAGAATCAGAATGAGAATGGACTCATATGAGTGCCCAGGGTACGGCTGGAAACCGAAATTATGCAAAGCACAGCGCCAAGTCACAGAAATACCGAGTAGTAGCGGTGCAGTCGCCACGGCGTTGACAATTTTCACCTTTCGCCTTTTTGTCTTTGCACGTTTAATAAAGATTTATGGCAATTGGCCGAGTGATTCCTGCCGAGATAGCGATTGCGTGGGCGTGTGTCGGACGTCGAGAATCGGACGTCGAGAATCCAGCGTCCAGCGAGATTCTTTTGCGTAAGAAATCCGCTAATCAAAGTGCTGTGACGTTGCCTCGTCTGCGTCTGCGGCCGCGGAATGGAATTCATAAATTGAATACCCGTATAATTGAAATTAGCCACCGTTCCCCCTTTTTTTGTTGTAAGCCAGAAATAAGCCAAATACCCAGTGTGCATTAGCATTAAACAAATTTCAGATTAGAGATGTTGCTTTGATGTTGCCTGATGGCCACTAACTGGGTTAGGATTACGGGGGGCCCATCCGAGAAATTTAAATTCCAGCTCCGAGAGTCGGAAACAAACGTTTTGTATTTGGTCAGAAAACAACAGAACAGAACAGAACGGAATACCATGGCCAATTGGCCAGGTAAACGCTTTTCGGCTCTCCGCTTTGCCTTGGCATTCTTATTGGTTTTTTAGGGCCACAAACTTGAATTTTCACATGTCCGTTGGGTTCGTATTTATCATATTTTGCTTTGTTGCCACTATGTGCGTAAGACGTATATATGGATTTCGAATCATGGTGGATGGACTTGGGCAAAGGGAATGATCCATAACGAGTGCTGAGTAGTGTGTTGGAAATCTGACTGAATCATCCTGACGCCGGTTTGCTACAATCCGTGCAATGACCTGTGAAATTATGTGGATTATATGAACTTATCCCTGGCCCATTTCTGTGGGATTCCCCGAGGGCTGAACTGGCAGCTCAAACGGATTTGGTATTCCTGGAACAACTCGATTCTATTTTTTTTGTTTGCCTGAATGATATTTTAAAGTTGAGTTTTAACGCTTCAAAAGTACCGAGAACCCGCTGGCCAACTGTCAATATTTTATTTTACTCGCATATCACCTACTTACTAATGTTTGCTCATTTCGATTTGCATAGCAAACCTGAAATTTAGACGGGTTTCGGCCAAGTTGCTGATTAGACGGCTTAGAACTCGCTAATTGGCAGCCAAAGTTATGCTGTCCAGGGAATTACTATCCAATCAATGTAAATAGCGGGAACGTGCAAATGGCCCAAAGTCCACTACGATTTCGTGCCCTCACGAATTACCCAGTCGAAGTTCTCTGTTCAGCACAAGTTTGCAATTGGCGAAGGTGTTAACTTGGCTTACCTAGTGTCGTAGTTTTCGCCTTCATACAGGGCTTATTTGTGTCTAATTAAATTACCTGTGGAAGGAACTTATTGGCAGCATCATAAATAAAGTGCTATCCTTAGAAAACGTGCTTTTGCCCAGAAAACATGCCATTGCAAAATGTAAAAAGTGATGGAATGCATTGGCAATTTTTTGCATCGAACATGTCTTTTAACCACTTTCCACCGGGAGTCATGTGAGGCACTGGTCACCACCCACTGGCTGCTGACCAGGAATTGAATTGACTTAAAGGTAGTCGCCGGCACATGCCACATGACCCATATCCATTTTTATTGCACACTTGGGCAGAGTCATTAAGCTGCGGTTAAGGCGACAATATTAATATGAGACGCCGCTCGACTTTACGATTTAGCTCAGCCATTTCGCCAAGGTTTTCCATGCGGCTCTGTAGCAGGTGCTCACTTTAATAAGTTGCCTAGCACAACAAACTGAGCAATCAGCACGATTTTGGACCGCCATCTCGGATCGTTTTGCTGCCTCAACAGAAACGAATACGGTTCATCTGCCACTTACTCAATTCAAGTTATGGGTTTCCGAGAGTAGGAAATTGGTATAATATATTCCTAAATATGGTGTGCTTTATTCATTTCAATGTATGTAGTGTTCTAAAGAATTCGCATACAATTGTGTTGTCAAACAACGCAATGTGAGATTTTGTATAATTAATATTACACACAAAATCATTGCTTGTCATTTCTTAGAAAATGGTATTAAAACTAATTTAATTGCATATCATATGTAACACACAAAATCATTGCTTATAATTTCTTTAGAAAATGGCATGGAAACTAGTTCAATTGCTGGAATAAAATATCAATAAATCTGTTGAACCTTAAAGTCGTATTGAGTTGCAAATTCATTTATGAGTAATTGATTTCCTTGAACCGACTTTTCCGATTTAGTGAGGCAATCAGTCCTTGTTAAGGCATCCTTTTTCTGCGAATGGCAAAGAGTGTTCATCAAGAGCCAAGTAATTCTTCTTTCCTGCGAACGAATATCCCCCAACCTGTGGCAATTGCAATATATTTTTATTAACCTTTCTTTCGATTCGGCAGCTTTTGTTTTCTCCGCCTGGCGTGTGATTTGTCCCGTGTTTGCTCCTGAGTCCGTGGGCTTTTGCACTTAATTTATGCCGCCACAAATGAAGCGGAATAAAAACAGTGGACTCCACTCCCACAAACTCCACAGCACCCATCTCTTTCGGGGTCCAAAGTCAGCTGGGTACTTACCAAATGGCATGATATTTCCATTTCCGAGTCGTAAATACTTGCTGGCTCCTTACGCTCTTTACGACTTTAAATCATAAAAAGTCGTCGTCGGCTGTTCCCTTAGACTTACGAGGCCCTCAGATCTCGAACCACTCGAACCACCCAGGGGCTTCTGTTTGCGGCATAAAAGGCCGCGAAATATTATTTATGGTTATTTTCATTTGAAATTTATAACCGAAAAACCATATGATATAAATAAGCAAGTGTGCCGCACCACGGGCAACTTGTCCTGGTCCCCGGATCCGGTTTTTCGCATTGGGAGAGGTCAATCCCCGGTGTCCCCCACAAACTTGTTACGTTTTATTGTTTCACGCAACTTATGGCGAAACACTTGGCTTATTCTGTTTATTTAAAGCATTTCACTTGCCACTTGTTGTTTACCTATTCGGTTGAGCCCCTGACTTTTGGGGGAAAAACTTATTGAAGAGGTCTTGCCAATGTCTTGGTAATGTGGGAAACACTGGAATGGTCACGAACTGCAAACCGCATTTGAGGTGAACGGATTTTCTTTCCTTAACTTTTCAGCTTAAACGGAAGAAGGTTTGGGATATATGGATATAGTTTTTAATACGCAAGTTTATTTCCACAAAGTTGTTGTTTTTGGAGAATATTTACTTGATTTATTCTGCAGTTCCTTCTCAGAATTAGGTGCATTTAAATTATCTTTTATCGATTGAACATGGACGATTTATTCATATTTCCTTGTGGATTTACATGTGTGCACGTGGCTTACCGTATGCAAATGTGAAAGTTTAACGAATCAATAAGACATTAGATTGGTCTGTGATGAAATCGTGTTATTTGTAAGGCAAGCTTTTGAAAAGGATTTAGCATTTGCTCAGGGCAAAACAAATTAAAATATGTAACATACATGTTTTGACTGATGTTTTGATTTGCCAAATTTATTCAAGGCGATTAATTGCGAAAGTGCTAAATCGGGTCTTTGTGGAATTGGGCCAAGTTTAAACAGTGCGTGTAATTAAGATTTAAGTGAAAAAAGCAATTTAAATGGAAGAAAATAATTTACTTACTAATCGAAAAAAAAATTAAAAGTAAATAAAAATTAAATAAAATATACTGTAATGTTTTTTTTTTAATTTTAGTCTAACATTTTTAGAAACATATTACTTGTAGTTAATCTGAACTAATAAAATTGCGATTAATCAAGGCGATTAATTGCGAAAGTGCTTAAATAGTCTCTGTTTAATTAAATCGGGGTTAAACAGTGCGTGTAATTAAGCTTTAAGTAAAAACAGCAATTTCAATAGAAAAAACAATTCATATAAAATCACAATAAAAATATGCTTAAATCGAACTAATTTAATGAAGTAAATAAGAAATACTGTAATGTTTTTTTTAATTTTAGAAACATATTACTTGCAGTTAATCTGAACTAATGAAATTGCGACGCAGTGGGTAACTCGATTTACTTATTTGAATCTGTGTGCCTTCACGAAAGGATTTATGTCAACATGGTACAGAGTTCATGCCGAGGATGTTATTTTTTGCCAGAGATGCCATTAAACTGTGCGTGGATCCTGAAACCTGTGTGGGCGGAGTGAGGAATGTTGCGTCATTTCTCAGGACTGACAACACGGACGTTAATGCTTTAATGCCTGTCAGTCGCATGGCTCCTTAATCGCTTAAGCGGCTGGCGCTCGAGGCGCATTTCCGACAACCCTTTGGGCCGACATAAAATGTGGGCCAAAAGAATTAGCCCGATTGCCAAAATGACTTCCATTCTTGTTTATTACCAAACAGTTTGCATTTTTTGGCTTAAAGCGAGCTTCCGTCCCTTGGGTCCTGGTGTCCCGATGTCCTGTTGTCCTTGTGTCGACGGCACATCCGCATCCTCCACACCCCAGCTGCTTTGCATTTTTTCCACATTTTTCCCTCGATTCTCCGCTTAGTTTTTCCTGCTTTATTCCTTCTCGCCGGCTAGTTGCTAGTTTATTTGGCCGTTTCGGTGGGCGTAAAATAATGTTATACAAGGCGGATCAGCACGCTTGACTTGCTCAACTTCTGCTGTGTGTTTTTGACACTTTGTTGCTCCGGCTTCTTGGGGTCTTGGTTTGTTAATCCGCTTTGATGCCCATCTGCGAGATACATTCAGAATGACCTCCTGTCAGCCACTGATGAACGGATACGACTACCGACATCAGTCAGTCGGCTGGGTGGCCCAAAGTTTGTGTTTTTCTCCGTGCGTGCCACATCAGTGATTGCCGCTTGGGATTGAATCGAAACGGGGGCGCATAAAAACGATTGATATCAATATATATTGAGGGAAATGGCAGTGGCAGTGGCGACTAACACGTGACATGTGATGTCCTGTCATTAGGTCCTTCTTAGTTTGCTGACGACCAGCCAGTGTTTTATGGCCATTTGGCCATTGCTTTTTTGCCGCTTCGAGCATCTTGTAATTGAGGTCGTGCAATAAAATGCCCAGGCACTTGTGATTTAATGACCTCTGGTAAATTACAATCGCTTCTATTTAACTTTAATATTATATCCCTAACTTTTCAGCTGATGCTGCCAAAGAGTTGCCAACTCCGCGGGAGGAGCCCATTAAATCTAAGCATTTAATTCGGCTCTATAGCTACAGAGCTCTGGGCGTTGAACAAGCTTTATATGCAATTGTTGCCAAATACCAGCGACGTTGTAAAAATCGTATTTTATTGTGGCAATTGAATTGCGAATGGGCGTGGAATTGAGTAATGAAAGGCAAAGCGGGCACCGCTTCAAATAAAAAATTCCCAACGAGACGGAAGCCCAGTGGCAATCACAACTGGGTCCCCAATGTCGGTGGCACTGTCAACAATTATTACTGCGATACGCTTTTACAGCACCCAACGCTTTCCATTTTTGTTCCTGCGCATTCAATGGCTTGCTAAATGCTTCATTTTCGGGAGGCCCTCGGCACCCAACCCCACAAATGGCCAATTAATCAGAGATGGGATCATAAATCAGGCAAACGTCTTTGGAAAGTGTCTCTAACTTGATGCATGGAGGAAAACATTAAGTGTATATTTTATATATTGATGTTAAATAAAGAATAAGAGGATAAATATATGAGAAATAAAAAGCTGCTGAATTTAAAATCCATCAAATAACAAGATTTTAATGACGTTTTTATAAAGCTGCCATAGGAACGATCGAAAAATTAATGGGAAATTAATTGATCTTTATTGTATTCTCTTCTAATCTGGGATAAACTTTTTTTTAAATATTTCAGTGTTTCGAATTAAATTTAACAAAAATCGGACGACTAAATTATATAGTTGCAATAAAAAGGTTGGAAAAGTAAATGTTTAAATAATACGAAAAAAGCTATAATTTTGTTTGATGTAACATATTCGCAAGTAAATATAAGTTTGAAATTTCTGTAATTTATAATTTAATAGGAGTAATCTGCAATGGTATATATTGTTTCATTTGAAATTATGTTTGCTTTTAACTTTTATTTGTTTTTTTAAATGTTCCAGTTTGGAAATAACATTTTATAAATTGTTTTAATTTTTAGCCTATACGTGGGGCCTCATTATTTCCGAATTAATTTGATTTTTGTAGATTTTTATGTCAATCCGTTTTGGGTGAAATTTGCTACTGAGCCGTTGATTTTATGGATCCAATTATATTAGTTTAGATATGGAAAATCTTAAACAAAACTTAAATAGTCGAAACAGCTTAAACCTTTTATTCTCCTTAGTTTACTTCCAACTGGCTAATATTTGAATAGTTCATTTCAATGCCAGGTAAATCTCTAATTCAGCTTGAGTCTACAGCTTTTCTGTCTGTATGTTTGCCAGAGGCTAAGGACTTGTTTGCTATCTGTCGAAGGCCAGCTGACGCCTGTGAAAGTTTCAACTCTGCAGCTTTTGCGCTTCTCCCCGGTCGTCTGCTGGGGGGTGAAGGGTCAACCAATGGCCAATGGCCATCCATTGTGTCCCACGCTGATAAGCTGGCCAAAAGCAAAAGTTTCGCTGCACCTGCCCGCCCAGGATGCCTGTCAACTGTCAGCTGACATCTGTTTGCCACGAATTGCCGAGCGAGCGGGTTCATTGAATTAAGATCTTAATTGCTGCAATAAATTCGTGCAAATTCTGCGCTGCCCAGCTGAGCAAAGTTCCCACAATTCTGTGTAAAAATGTCGTAATTGGCGTAATTAGCCAGCGTTTTGCAATCCCTTTCTCGCAGTTTATCTCGGTCTCTTTTTTGAGTCTTCCATTATGTGCTATTGGGCGTTTTGTTATGGTAATTGTCCGCTTTTGTTTGCCTTTCGCACTTGTCGCTCTCAACTTGACCTATAAACGGCACATGCAGCCCAGCTGTCATGGAAAACGGTGACAAATGGTCGTCGGTTCACGCAACTCTCTGTCACTTCCGTTTCCGCTTTTCGCTTTCCCCTTTTTCCTTTCTTCAGGGCGCCAAGGGATTCCCATGAATCGCATTCTTCCACCTGGCAACCACATCAGCCGACTAATCATGATTAATTTGCATCAATTTGGGTTCGGGCTATTTTTAGTCGGGCGGCACTCGCTGCATTGTACTGCCTTAATCGTTTCGAGTGGAGGTCTTTTATTACCTCACGGGAATGCCAGCGCTGCTTTCTCGCAATTCGTCACTCAAGTCGGGATGCGACACTCGAAAGTCGATATATGACATGGATACGGGCAATCAAATCGCGAATTCGGCATCGATAAACTTTGAAGTCCCCAAAAAAAGATATGTCACATAAAACGGGGTTGCTTGATATACGAACTTGATAGTCTGAAATCATTTGAATATTTAAATCCAACTGTGTAGTGTAATATCGTGTTCGCCCAGGCATTCTAAAGTATCTTTCTCACATTTCTGGCTTGTGCAAAATTCTATTCTCTCAAATTCAGATTAAATTATGTTATAAACAGTTTTAATTGACTGCCCCTCAAAGGTACAAACTTTCTCTGCAATTTACTATTTTGATATAACACAGACAATTATGACAATGCATACTGATTTATTGGCAAACTATAAAAACAAATTAAATTCAGTTCCGAGATTTTAATTTTCGTAGTACTCCATTTGTGTTTACTGCCAAATTTAAATGGCACATTCATTGTTTGTTTGTTTGCATTATCGAGCGAATACCTCTGTGTACATAT
This sequence comes from Drosophila prostipennis, assembly GCA_037075205.1. Taxonomy (NCBI): domain Eukaryota; kingdom Metazoa; phylum Arthropoda; class Insecta; order Diptera; family Drosophilidae; genus Drosophila; species Drosophila prostipennis. The sequence continues at coordinate 950,462 of JBAMCJ010006752.1, forward strand.
TTGCTAGGGCAGGATATTCAAACATCGATGTGGAAAAATAAACATTCAGCTGTTTTCCTCCTAAATGGCCAGCCGAAAAAGGGTTGTGGGATTTTCGTCATCTGGCCAAAGTAGACGAACAAACTTCAGGCAACTCAAGAAACACGCTTACTCTTGTATTTTCTTTGTCCGGTGATAACAAGAAAAAATGTTTTCGTTTCAGTGTCCTTAACAACAACAACCAAAAAAGGAATAAAAAAGGACACAAGCGACGGGTATTAGAAAACTATGTTTAATTGTGTATGCATGGGTCGGCAGCCAACAAACACCGAGGTCCTAATGCATAATCGAGTGTGTTTTCATTAGAAAAAACCTTTTCGCTTTTGGCACACTCACTGATTCACTGATTCAGCGAATTCGGGTCCTTTTGATGGTATTTCACTTCAGCTTGATTTATGGGACTCTCGTTTCTTCATCTCCTCTTTGCAGATAGCTTTAAGCGCCACTTTAACCGCCAGTAACGGATGTCCTGATTCCACTTCGTCCCACAGACCGACGCGGGAATACCTATATATACACAATTAGCCACAGTGGATGGGTCGATTGGGTGTGCTCCGAAAAGTTTTGGACCCGCACACGGAAACCGCATAGGCAACCGGCGAAATCTTCCCGGGGCGAGGACGAGCAGCCCGAAAAAGCAAAACACCAGGCAAACAAACACAGGCCCCGATGTCCGACACAATCTCCTTCGAGTTGGGCTCGTCCGCCGACCGGCCCCCCAACAGGTTTCAAGTGAACCCGGTCAACGGCAACAGTCGCAAGTCACAGGACGGCCCAGGAACAGGAATAGGATCCGGATCAGGAGCTGGGCAAGGAGGAGGGGAGGACGGTCCGCACGAGGTCTATCGCCGCCTCACAAACGCCGAGGGCGAGCTGCTCGAGGACGACACATTCGATGCGACACAAATGCTCAACCAACACCAGCCCAGGCAGCAGAGGTGAGTCGGATGGGTGGGTGAGGGGTCAGGGGTCAAACGGGGTCAAACGGCACTCGAAAAAACTAGGGTCCCACGGATGAGTTGGAAAGTGGGAAAAAATAGTTTAAACAATTTTTAATTTCTATCGCAAATATTTGAGTATTAGATAATAATTATAGATATAATAGATGATAATTAATAGAAGATATTTAGCAATTACCAATTAATTTTTCGTTTTAAACTTCAATTCATTTTATTGATTTTTTCTCAGCTTATGTTAAATCCATTCTATATTACCATTACAATTATAAGGCTTTTTAAAATACCGTCGGTTTTCTGCTGGTTTTCAAAATTATTGAAACTATTATTATAATTATTATAATTAAATACTTAATCTTCACTTTTTACAACTTGGAAGTAGTTATATACTTTAAATAACACTCTTAAGTTTGGGAAACTTTTTAAATTAAAGTTTTAAAAATAGGCAGTGACTTAAATAAGTTTAAAGTAGTTTCACCCGTTTTTCTCAGTGCAGGGCTTAAAACGGTTGCGGTTTTTGGGGCTCTGTCCTAGCCGACCTTTTCCTTTGTCTCTTGTGCCGGAGAATGGAAATTTCTTGAATTTTTCATTTTCTGGTAATTGTTTAGTGTTTCATCAAACAAGGATTGCTTTTGTCGCCTCCTGTATTTTGTCCTCGCTTAATTATGGCGTTAACATTCCGCCCATGTTCCATCCGGTCACAAAGGATGCCCGAAAGCTCCTCGAGAATTATTGCTGCCATGGCAGAAAGGACCTTCGAATGAATTACCGAGTTAGCAGGGACAAAGTTGAATATCATTTGCGCACAATATGGGCGAAAATGCAGATGAGATTGATGTGGGAAAATCCAAAACCGAGTAACATACCAGCTCGACGAGATGCCGGTTAATCATTCACGCCACATTTGCTGCAATTGTAATTTTCAGGCCATCACTTTCGAGTGCAATCATTCAAAATTGATTAAAGTCTGTTGAAGGCCGAGGCCCGTGAACAAGTCACGGATCGGACCACTCGCATCTATCAAGTGGCCAAGGTTTGCCGACCTGAGGCGCCAGGTTCAACACTCGCCGGCAGGAATCAAACAATAACACCAATCACAGACTGTAGTAATAACCATCATTTACGCTTGTGTTCCCCGTCGGCAGTGGACAGCCAATTTGCATAGTCCTGGAAAGGTCGATGGGGAATTCTTTGTCTCGCTTTGCCAACTATAAAATGTTCGTTTCGATATGTCGCCGTGTCATTATGACCATGTCTGCCAAAGTGCCACCCGAGTTATGGTAATGAGGCTCATGAAAATATTATAGCCCCGTTTATTGCGGCCCACATCCTGCGAAGCCAAGGCAACTGAATTTCGGCTGCGTGGAAAGCGCTTTCGTATAAAAATGCCTTTTAATCGGCTCAAATTGGCAGCCATTGAGCAGCGAGTTCCTGCATAAATTAATGATAAGCCTACTTAAGGGTCTGCTCCGGTTTTAAGCGGCTGCCTTCGCCTCTCCAGATTGATAATTAATTCCTGAATTTTCCTCGCCATCCTCCCCGCGGCCGCCTGGCAAATTAAATCAATCTCATTGACATACAATCGACTGGATCATCATTATGGGTGCGCTTCACGTTCGCGGCTGCCAGGCAATCCGAAGAGCCGAGCAGACAAACTACCCATAAATTGCTCCACTGACAACAGAGCCCACATATATCATATAAATATCTTGAGGCCATTGAGCAAAGACTTTTGCTAAACTGGGGGGAGTTAGCAGGATTTTTAGATCGACTACAGGATACTTTTACATTCAGCTGATTCTAAGAATTTAATGGTAGGGAGATTGTTAAAAAGTTATCAATTTACTTACTCAATTTACAACCTTTTTGAATGCTTGCAGACATAGATATACATATTTTACAACCATTTTTATTTTAATATAAATCGTAAAGTTGAGTTGTGTTTTCCCTAGAATTATCTATTTCCTGAAAATAACAATAATTTAAAGAACGGTTGTCTGAGCTCCTCTCGATTAGCGGGTGCAGCCAGCAGGGTGTCAGGATGTCAGACGCTCGCTCATGCAACACATTATCGGTTAAAGCCAGGGGAGCTCGGGGTTGAACGTCCTTCTAGGCGCGTGGGCGTGTCCTGGGGCCGTCTGCTCTATGGCAGACTGGCAGGAATCATCTGGGGCCCCGGCACAATGGGTGGCAATCAGAAAGTGCAAGTTTGTGTTTGGGGGGCGCGGCTAACTAAATCGAAATAAATTCAATTGAATTTCGTTGAACTGAATTGGCTGATAATGAAAGTTATTGGCTGTGGATTTAAAATTGAATCCCTGTTCACTGGGTGTGTCAAGAACCTAATCTGAACCTCTGGTTGAGCTGCCAATTAAATTGGTATCCAAAGGCAACTCAAATGTGACCCACAAATAATAATCAGTCTTTTTCTCTCCGACCCACAGGCAATCCATCAAAAGCAGTTTCCGCGACAAGGATAAGCCCTCAAGGTTCAAGGACCTGCAGACCACGACCCGGTTCCAGGTGGACCCGCAGAATGAGGAGTCCGACGAGTCGAACGACTCGCAGGAAGAGCGCGAGCTCCTGGACAACGAGTACGACACAAAATATGGTAAAAGTTTCCGGTCAGTTTGCATTGCTCCCAACCTAGTTACTCAGAGAAAAATCAGGATACGTGTTTTGGCATACAAATAAAATTAAATAAATAAATAAAATTAAGTCCTAATAAAACATATTTCACCATGAAAAAATATATAATTTGAAATTTAAAAATGTTAGTAATATATTTCTTATTTAATACAAAAAAAAAATTATAAATTTAAATTTATAAAGGAATTCAGATAACACAATCTTAAAATCTTAAACCCTACAATTCCTTTAAATTATTAAGTAGTCAACTTTCCGAGCTTTTTCTCTGTGTATCCTCTGCTTCGCTGTCGAATGTGCGAAACTAAATTCCCCCGCTTCCTTCGCAGGCATTTCACCCGAGAGGCGCTACCCCGTTTGGACAACTACCGCAACATGATGTCCATCCAGGCGGCCTACCGTCCAACGCTCGACGAGCTGCACAATGCCACGCTGGTGGGCAAGGTGAGTTTCATTTCCATTTCCATGTTCCCTGATCCATTCCATTTAGATCGGGCAAACTAAATGAAAATTAACGCCTGAGTCGTAAACACACCACAGGACCCTCCAGGGCCACAAATTACAATTTCACAGGACCCATAAATGCTTTACGATCTGCAGGCGAGGTCGTCGTCGCCGTCGCAGTGAAAGTCAAATTTGAATTTACGCTTATGCGCCACCCCCACGAAAATGTGAAAAATTCAATACCCCTTAACCCGAGAAGTGACCCGAACCCGGCAGTGTCAATTCTTCGCCGGCAAATGTCAGCCAGAAAGCCAAAGAGCCAAAAAGCCAGAGAGCGAGAAAGCCATTTGCCACTTGCCATTTTTGTCGCAGGGGCACATGAGCGTGACTGCGAACGCCGTCAGGATTCAAATTGGGCGGTCGTTGGCACTGCACGCCGGGAAATCCCTGGGAAATTGCTTGTCAAATGCAATTCATGCGGTCGGGGCTCCACGCTTTTCCTAAATTTATTCCCGAAAATAGAATAACTTCGGCAGACTTAACCGATTAAATTCGACTCGGCCGCTGTTAAATCAGACAGGTCCATTGACTTTTCATTTGACTTCTAGGCACCCCGATATGAATCATTTCGAAAAGTTTTCTATTCCGAAAGACAGTGCAGTGCGGTGCAGTGCCACCAATTGGCACTAATTGGTTTCCACACTTTTCAGACTAATTGTTTTTGTGTTTTCGCTTCACAATTGGCTGAGCAAATGACTGTCAATAGGAGAAAATGAATTGTTTTGAGATGCAGCCTCTGAAGGTCTATTGAGAAATTGATGCGTTGCACAATGGCAAATCACCCGAAGATCCATGAGGCAAGCTCAGATAAAATAATGTACACTCGAGGCTTTGTAATTAAGTATATGTCCGAAATACTATGAACAGAGCTCTCTCAATGTCACTTGGACAGCCTGTAGTAATCAGCAATTAAGCTGGGGTCTCGTTAAAAGTGCAAAGTTCAGGAGTTCAATTGGCTCAACGGGTGCCGCGGTTTCGGGGGCGTATGATTAATCTATTAATAATGCCCTGCGACTGCGGGAATGCGACGGCTGCCCCGAATTCCTGGAAGCTAAAGTCATCTATTTTCAGCGGGATTTTTTTCGTTTGGCAATGAAAGGGCCCTTTAAAAATGTTCATGCTGCCGACCTGAAATTTGCCGAAAGAAAGAGAGATATTTACCCCACCTGCAGCGCCAGGTTGTTTGCCGAATCATTTATCAACACTAGACAGCTTTATTGAAATTTTCTCAAGAACCCTCTACCCTTTGCACTTAACGCCCACTTATACACAGGAAATAATCTTCTTTATATAAGTCAATTTTATTTGGTTCACAAATTAAAATAAATATAAAACAGTATATCATTATTTTTGGCTACGGTTAATGTTAATTTTTTTTAACAATCGAACTTCCATATTTTATCTTTGTAGATGAATAAATACATTTTGATAACAAATTTTTCTAAAATATATATACACAAAAAAAAGCATGTCGCCGTAAAATCGATATGCGCATGTAAATTTCTGGTTATGCAATACGCATATCCTTTTAACATGAAACACTCATTTCTAGCATATCGAATTTACGCGGCCGCATACCAAGTTAAAATTGATATTACATAATGTAAAATCGATTTTTTTGGATGAATTAGGACTCAAAAATATTTGTTATATCTGTTGTATGCAATGAGTAATAAGTTTCTTTCTCTGTACGAACACAGAACACGCACAGCTTGACGCGCAATCAGGACCCGGAGTCGGGCATCCTGAATGGGGTCTTGAAATTCGGCTGGATCAAAGGTGTGCTCGTCCGCTGCCTGCTGAACATCTGGGGCGTGATGCTGTTCCTGCGCCTCAGCTGGGTGGTGGGTCAGGCGGGCGTCATCGAGGGCTTCGTCTTAATACTGACAACCACGGCTGTCACGACCATCACGGCCTTGTCGATGTCGGCGATAAGCACTAATGGTGTCATCAAAGGAGGTGAGTTCGCACCACTGCCGCCCCTTGGTGGTCGCTTTTAAATGGCTCTAAGTGGTTTTGACACACTCGCCTAGGTGGCACCTACTACATGATATCCCGGTCCCTGGGGCCGGAGTTCGGTGGCTCCATCGGTCTGATTTTCTCCCTGGCGAATGCGGTTGCGTGTGCCATGTATGTGGTCGGCTTCTGCGAATCCATGTTGGCCATGATGACGACCTTTGAGTGGGAAATCATCGACGGAGGCGTTCAGGACGTACGCATCATAGGTTGCATCACCATCCTGTTGCTGCTGATCATCGTCGTTGTCGGCATGGAATGGGAGGCCAAGGTGCGTATGCGTAATGTCCATCCAAACGAGCTGTTATGCACTGACTACCTATTTTTGGTTAGGCCCAAATTGGACTACTTATCATTTTGCTGGTGGCCATTGGTGACTTCGTTGTGGGCAGCTTTATCGGACCAAAGAGCGATTTGGAACTGGCCAAGGGTTTCTTGGGCTACAATGGTGAGCTGAACGAACTGTGGAAGGATTCCTGTTATTAAATCTTTTGTTTCCTCCCCCAGCTACTCTGTTCAAGAGCAACCTGTTTGCTGACTATCGTCAGGAAAAGAGTGGCATTCAGCACGACTTCTTCTCCGTCTTTGCCATTTTCTTCCCTGCGGCTACGGGAATTTTGGCGGGAGCTAATATCTCGGGGGATCTGAAGGTTAACCCAATGTTTGTAATGGATAGCAGGACTCTTAATTAAATCTGGTTATTTGTAGGATCCCCAAAAATCCATTCCCAAAGGCACCATTCTGGCCATTGTCATCACCACCGGAACCTATTTAATTATGGTCCTGCAGTGCGGAGCTACGGTGGCTCGTGATGCCACCGGTAATCTGTCGGATGCAGTTAATGGCTCCTTCGCCTTTCTCGACTGCCAGCCTGGTAATGGATTTTTATTTCAGAGCTGATTAAATTTAAATCGAATTGCAATTAAACACTTTGCCCCCGCAGGTGAATGCAGTTATGGTCTGCAGAATTCCTTCCAGGTGATTGAGTTGGTCTCTGGCTTTGGTCCTTTGATTTACGCCGGCTGCTATGCTGCCACTTTATCCTCTGCGTTGGCCAGTTTGGTCTCTGCCCCAAAGGTTTTCCAGGTAAAGATAAACACATATTTCTTTAAAGAGATTTAATTTATATACAATAACTTTTTGGCAGGCTCTGTGCAAGGATGAGCTGTATCCGAAGATTGTGTGGTTCGCCAAGGGTTATGGCAAGAACAACGAGCCGGTTCGTGGCTACGTACTCACCTTTATCATTGCCTCAGCGTAAGTAGATTATTTTGGGCTGTTATACGCATTTATCTATTTATATATAATGAATAAATAACCTCTAAAATACTTAAAAACAATAAAAAACTTAATTGAATTTTTGCAAAATAGACTCGCTATTGTTTAAAGAAAATAACTTTCTTGTTTTAAAGGCATTTTCTTTCTTGTTTTAGAAATCAATTAATCTGGGATATACTACAAAACTGTTACATTTAAAAAGACCTTAAACCTGTTTTTCCATTGTTTCTATTTTTTGGTCGTTATAAAACATCTTTCTAAACGCTATATAGCTGCCATACTGTATAATATAGTTATCCGAATTTTTTAAAATTTAAATTCGTAATACTGAAGTATTACAAAAATGTTATATTCCGGAAATACATTTTTATTTGTGTAGATGTTTTATTTAAAAAAAATATTTTTTTCTTACCTTAGCTTCATTTTGATCGGAGAACTGAACCTGATTGCCCCGCTCATCTCGAACTTCTTCCTGGCCGCCTACATGCTGATCAACTTCAGTACCTTCCATGCCAGTCTGGCCAAGCCGGTGGGCTGGCGACCGACCTTCAAGGTGGGCTAATGCATTTGGATCCCTCAGATAATATTACTCCATCCGTATAATGCACTTGCAGTATTACAACATGTGGCTGAGCCTGCTGGGCGCCATTCTCTGCGTGGCCGTCATGTTCCTCATCTCGTGGGCCACGGCACTCATCACCTTTGCCGCCGTGCTGGCTCTGTACTTAATCGTGGCCTACCGGAAGCCGGATGTCAACTGGGGCTCCACCACGCAGGCGCAGACGTACAAGAACGCCCTGATGTCGGTGCAGCAGCTGAACAACGTGGAGGAGCACGTGAAGAACTACAGGCCGCAGATCCTGGTCCTCTCCGGACTGCCCAACACTCGGCCCGTGCTCGTTGACCTGGCCTACATGCTCACCAAGAACCTGTCGCTCCTGGTCTGTGGCCACGTGCTGCGGGGCTCCAGCTCCCAGAAATACCGGACTTATCTGCAGGAGAGGGCGGCCAACTGGTTCCGCAAGCACCGCGTGAAGGGCTTCTATGCCTTGGTGGACGGCGAGGACTTCGAGTCGGGCACTCGGGCACTGATGCAGGCCTCGGGCATTGGCAAGCTGAAGCCGAACATCATCCTGATGGGCTACAAGACGGACTGGCAGACGTGCGATCGCAAGGAGCTGGATCAGTACTTCAATGTGATGCACAAGGCCCTGGACATGTACCTTTCGGTGGCCATACTGCGAGTGCCCCAGGGTCTGGACTGTTCGCAGCTATTGGGCTCCCAGGATGGCTGGAAGACCACCGCCGATGTGCCGCGGACCCTGCAGCCGAACGAGAGCTCCGGGGACCTGCAGGCGGTGGACAGTAGTGCCCGGAATGGTTTGAGTGGCAGCATTGACTCGCTCAGCAGAAATGTATCGCAAGGTAAGGCGACCGGAATCCGTTGCGAACCAATGAAACATACTTTAACGTATCCAATTATAATTCTAATTGTATTCCGCATGACTCTCTATCTCCCGATTCCCCAAAACTCGCACCTGAATAACCAACACCACAAACCCAAATGCACCTTTTGCACCGCAATTGCAATCACGTAGAGGACCGAAACCGCAACCAGTTGGTCCACGGCGAGCAGAGCAGCCTGAAGATAGTTAAATGTGAGTAGCATGCTAGGTGAAATGGTAAAGGTCAAACTTAGGGTGGACCTACTGCGAAGAAAATGGGAAATAAAATCAAGTTTGAAATAGTTCAAATAATAATTTAAATTTCGCTAAAAACAATTTAAAAAGTACCTACAATTTTTTTTAAACTCAAGTTAAATTACAAAAAAATTCAGAAATGGTTTTGGGTACAAATTGTATTTATAAATCAATCATACGACCCGTAAGCCGCGGTAATAAAATCTCGTTTGAATTAACAAAGCTTTCTAGTATGAACTTAAAAATATGATTAAATCCAAAAGCAGAGGTCCACCCTAAATACATGTTTTAAAAGCCAATCTCGAACAATTCTCCGTAATTATTTCGGTGTTTTCGTATCTTCTGGGAATTGCGAGCCGCAGTGCGATTCAAGCAGAGCCTGCGGAGAATGCGCTCGTGGCCAGGTGCAGGTGAAGTTGTGTTTTTGCTAAGATTGCGTGTCATAGAGTACTTGAATGGAATGTGAAGTTGTTGTAGGCTCCCAGTAGGTAAATATGAATTCGAATGGGCACTGAACGTTCACCACCACGCATTTTGGCTGCTGCATGTTGCCCGCTGCCTGCTGCCCTCGCAATCAAGCCATAACGTTTTCAGCAAATTGACGACATTTAGCCAGGGCAAACTAACCTGAATCCAAGGAGGTCCTGGCTGCCAGAAGGAAAGGCCTGCTGGTCCCTCGACATCTGTGCGCGCTCCAAACCTTTTCCGGCAATATGCGGCCCGAAAATTAATGCAATGCTCGTAAATTTGAATTTTAAATTATATTCGAACACAATAGCCGGACGGCTGGGGGAATCGAAGATTCCTACTGCCCCACATGGTCGCAGCACGTGGCCCCAGGGGTTCGCTGTTTGCTTTGAATATACATATATATACAGTCGGAAAATGGAACATGGAAAATGGAAAATCTGTTGGTCTGCTACTACTGCATTGTTTGTTGTCTGTGCATGCTCGGAATGAAATTATTTTGCTGTAGCAAGTTCCTTTTTATGCTACTTTTAGCTAAAATGTTCTTCCGTTCTCCCATTTAGCCTCCAGCACGAGTGACCTGTCCTTCATTGCGGGCAATCAGTCGAAGGATGTTTCCGGCATGCCCGATCCCTTGGACGCCAAGTCGGCCAATTTGGTGGTAATTGAGAAAGCGATTTAATTAGCGATAATTAGCGTTGCATTAAGTAGCCTGCATTCCATTCTGTAGAGCAACTCGCTGCGCAAGTCCAAGCTGAAGCATGATGACCCCGCCTCGCTGTACAAGGGTCCTGGCGGCGTCGAGCTGCCCAAGGAGGTGCTCTCGGACCTCACCCAGTTCACCAGGAAGCGCAGCCACGCCGTCATCGACGTCTGGTGGCTCTACGACGACGGAGGCCTCACCCTCCTGCTGCCCTACATCATCAGTACCCGGCGCACCTGGCAGACCTGCAAATTGAGGTGAGCATATCGCGAATTACCGCGAAATTGTTGTCTGCCTTATCGTTGGCCTGGCTTCTGGGCTAACGAGCAACTTACGGCAAGTAATTTTCACCCGGGGAATTCAGCCATCCAGTCATTTGGCCATGTGCTCGTCCTTTGAGAGCTGAGTTTCTGATTATCATCTCAAGGTCGCCAAGTGGAGCCATCATCAGCAGATGCCTGAGGCATTTTATTTTTCTATTTATTCCCTTTAATTTCTCACACTACAATTTCTTCGAAATTGCTAGCCAGACCTATTCACCCTAAAACTTTTGTCTTTCTGGTAACCAGTCGTTGATTTATTTACCTTGTAATTGCATTTTTCGTCCGAAGAAGAAGTGAGTAAATTTGAGCTATTGACTTTGTAATTGCATTTTTCGTCGGAAGAAGAAGTGAGTGAGTTCAAATAGAATATGGACAAATGGTTGTTATTAAAAGAATGTTTACCAACCAGAACTAATAACTCAATTAGCAGAGTGGCCCGTAAATGTTGCAATATTAACCCTTCCGAAATCAACCAGGCATGATAGAGAGCTTTGTATAAAATATCCATCGAGTTTTGTTTTGCGGCAGAAAATAAGTGAGAACAGGTCAATTATATTCATACAATATTTTCCTGTTTGCACCCTAGGGTTTATGCTCTGGCTAATAAAAATTCAGAGCTGGAGTTCGAGCAGCGCTCCATGGCCAGTTTGCTCTCCAAATTCCGGATCGACTACTCGGATTTGACGCTAATTCCGGACATTACGAAGAAGCCGCAGGAGTCGTCGACACAGTTCTTCAACGAGCTGATCAAGGACTTTGTGGTGACCGAAAAGGAGGGCGAGAACGGCAGCAGCAGCAGGGCGACTCTCAATGAGGATGATGGTGAGTCTATTATTTGATATTACAAGAAAAGTACTATACTATTTCAGTCAATTTGTTTACCGAAAATAAATATATTATAGTAAACAGAATGAATTCAAATATTAAATTGCATAATTTAATTAAAAGATATTTGAGTCAAAGTTACATATTTTAGACACAATGGTACATTTTAAGTACAAAAATTGCATATTTAAATCAAAGTTAAAAATATTAAATTAACGGTAAAACAGAGTGTAAAATATTTATATTAAAAAAAATAGTTTCATTCTGTACGTATTTTTATCAGTGTAATTTTATTTTTGGGGTTTGTTATCTGAAATTATTCATTAAAAGAACTCATAGTTTTTCTGCGGTAGGCTCCTCTAAATTAATTAAATTATTTTAAGATCTTACAAATTTTTTATATATACATTTATTTTTTAGCCCACATAACGGACGACGATCTGCTGGCGGTGCAGGACAAGACGAATCGATACCTTCGCCTGCGGGAATACCTGCGGGAGCAGTCGACCAAGTCGGATCTGGTGGTGATGACCATGCCGATGCCCCGGAAGAACATCGTGTCGGCACCGCTCTACATGGCCTGGCTGGAGAGTCTCAGCCGGGACATGCCGCCCTTCCTGTTCGTGCGCGGCAACCAGACGAGTGTGCTGACCTTCTACTCGTAGGATCTGCGGGACGGAACGGATGGATCTATTGTATTCTACTTACACCTACCTACCGACACTCAAACTCACCGTTATTGTTAGGCGAACGAGTATTTTATCTCTTAGAAGTACCACCCATGTACATAAATTTAGGGACACCCCACGGAACGCACAGAGGCACTGGCACCAGCGGAGGACGGATCGGGATCATCCCGGTCCATCTCTGCGCCGTCAATATAAACATTGTCCTAGAAATCGAGTTTAAAACGTATTTAAATGCAGTGCAAATAATTTTTAAAATTGCGTTTTATTTGGGAAAGTGAGAACTTAATATAAGCCGAGCTATCTAATGTGGCCTTTCTGACTCCAATGAAGAGCATGCTAAACAAATTGGAAATAAATCTGTTAAGATTTAGGCATCTCAAATATCCTTCGTTATCTCGTAATCCATCAAATTATCGTCAAACATCTTCTGTGTTGTCAATTTGGGTGACTGTCGTCTGTAATTTAAAACGGAGTAGGGTTCGCCTTTTCACTTGAAATTGGTTGCAAATGAGCCCATGGAAAGGAAATATCTACATAAAAATCAGACTTACTCTTTTCTATTTGCCAATAAAATATGTTCCCAAGTTTTTTGCAGTGAAGAGTGTAAATATTTTTAGAAAGAGTTTTGTTAAATTTTAATTAATTTAATTACCTAATTTAAAGTAATTACTTGTCATTTGTCAGTTTATGGAGAGCGACAACCACTTGTTTTAAAAGTTGAGAAGCCAGAAAAAATAGTGTTATTTTTGCACTTGTGTATTTAGTTTAAACTTTTCCCTCTGCCAGGCAAACTAAAAGCGGAGCTCTTTTTATATTTGAAAGTTATGGAATGCGGGTGGGTTTAAAGTTATATGCATTTTTGCTTTGAAACTTTTGTGAGTAATTATGAAAAGCATAGCTTTTCTAAATCATGCGTAAAGATAAACATAATAACAATTTTATCTCTGTGACTTTCAGACAGTCAGAAATACAACATATAAAAATACAACTCAGCATGTCTGATAATTATATTTCTAATATATTCCGCTTTTTCGATGAGCTTGACAGCTTAGAATGGTTTATTGGTTAATTGCTCAGTGAGCAAACCAGATTGTTAGTTGTTTTAGTCCGTCGTACCATCCAATTAAATTTATCGAGTAGTTACCATGTGAGTTTGTGATTTCGTAATAGAAAGAATTCCGCTCCAATGACGACGAAAAGCACCTATCGAAAAATAAATACTTTACAATGCTTTCAAAAAGCTGAAAGGAAAATACAAATATGTACGAATCAGTGACTTTTTACGAGTTTTTTAAGGGAGTTCGTCGTTTCGGTCAGTTATAGTTGCATAAGAGAAAAACAGGATTACTGTGCGTTGTTATAGAAACGTTTTAGGGAAGTGTTTTTGTTTTTTTTTGTATACAATTTATTTATATACTGTGACATCGCTATTCAAATTTAATGAGTATTTTTTATTAAAGACAAATATGTCGACCATTACTAGGTCTTATGTTTGGACTTACTTTATCATAGTACGTGTTCTAGCCTTTAAGCTTTTTTTTGGGGGGTTTTGCTTAGCCAAGTTTTATTGTCGCTCGGTGACTCTGCGCAATTCGTTTTTATCCTGCATTACATGGTTTATTTGTGGTGAAATATTAGGGCTTAACTTTATGTCTCCTTCGGTTGAGATGAGATGGGTACGACATTTATTCGTTTTAAAATGCAAGTTGCACGGGGGCTTAGTAAATTGTTATAAACGGACATAAAGCGTAGCAATTGCGGCATTAATATTAATGGCCTTGCGTGGGTTTAATACTGCGGAAATCGAAGGGAGCTTTTACTTCTTCCCCTTTTTGGGATTACCTGGAGGAACTTTTATGGCAGCTCGCAGTTATTCTGAATGCGTCTCAACTGTGGATCAACTTAAATTGAATTCAGCGGCATTCAATCGGTATTTCAATAAAAGTACTATAAAGAACTCGGCTATGGTCCCCGATTTTTAACGTTTTGACTCGAAACCCCCAGAGAAGTTGGAGAACCCACAAGTGAAGGTCACCGCCCGGGGAGGCAACGGACTTGTTGATCTCTTGCTGTGTTTTCCTTGTGCTCCAAGCGTGAAAACATAAATAAATATTTAACGAGTAAGTCATTGTCATTCGCACGACACCACAAAGGAGCCAAAATCGAAGAATCGCAATCGCGTCCATCGAGTCCATCGAGTCTCAAGCGGCCAACAAACTCTTCGCTTTTTGGCCATTTGTCCCACACGTGGCCATTTTCGAGAACTTTGCACTTTGCCTTCAAAAGTAAACAGTAAACAACATGTGGTCAATCGACAGGACGGGAACTTTTACATATGTATGTATCTTTTTTACTTGCTCGTGGCTAACTAGTGACTTGAATAATAACCTTTCCAACCATTTTTTCCATTTCTTTCTTAAAAGAGCAAACCAAACCTGGGCAAGCACACTTCTTTATGAATCACTTTTCCACTCGAGTTTGCTATTTCTTTTACTTGACAAAAAGAACACACAAACGGATAAAGGACTCTTGGCTGCAACTATTCCTCCTCCCTGTTTCCGTCTGTCTCGTCATGAATATTGACTCGCCTTATTTGCTTTTAAAGTGCTGGAAAAATGTTTGTAAGTCCTTCTTACTTATTTTTGCACTGATTTGTGCAAGAGGTAAACTTTGCTTCACTTTATACATCTCGTTTCCTCTTTCATTCGCAAAGAATTTAATTCTTTTAATGCTTTTCCTTGGCAGGAAGTGACCTTTCCTCTATGTCGTCAGGCACTAATCGGTACATACTTGAATAAAAGTTTGTTTGTTGCTTTATACCGGATGGTCTTCATAATTTTATTCGTTGATAAAATGCAGTTTCACCGGCAGCATTTTATTTTTCAGCTTGTTAGCTTTTAGCTGGAAATATCCTTCAGGCTGCTAGTAGTGGCAATTAAATTTACCGGGAAAGAATTATATTTGTTATCCTAACGAGAAATGCAAAGTATTTTTTTGCCATTTAGTAAAGATGGCTTTTTCACTAAAAATACAGCGTTTATTGCAGCAGTAATGAGACGTAATCGTACTTAGCAAAGCTCTAACAAACGAATTTTAATACGGATTTAATTTAATTATATGGAGCCAAATTTGTATTCTAAATGTTTTGAAATTGTTGTTTTAATTAGCAGGCATTTTTATCAGAAAATAAGTAACTTAAAAGCATTTTAAAGTGCTCCCAACTTTTCCCTGAAATTTCATAGCCACAGGGTGAAAATGTTAAAGGTAGTTTGAATGAGCAACGCAAACATGACTTTTTGCTGCGATAAATTTACCCATTTATTCTCTTTTCTGTTTGCAATTTAAAGTGCTTGAAGTTCAAACTTAGTATTTCTTTAAAGCTACTGGTATTTTACTTCGCATATGCGTTGGATAAATCAATTATGCGTTTTGACAGAACAACAAATGAGCTCGTGCGTCGCCAAGCGGTTGTGTGTGGGTGTCAGGACTCGGGATCCTGGAAACAGGACTCTACTCATCTCCTTGCCAGCCGATTAAGCACTTTACGTGCTGCAGTTAACGCTGGTGGCTGACGTGACGGATGTGGCCGCACCACAATAACATACGTTCTCGTACATCAAAACTAATGCTCAGTGGGGCGAAAAGGGGTGGGGTCGAGTGTCACGAGGAGTAAAACTTTGTTATTTGATTGCCCGGGCCTGTCAACACATTGCGGCCTCTTAATAAGTGGCCTCCTGGCCGCAGCGTGGCGTTGGTCCTTCATTGGTTTCCATCTGCAGGATGTCGAATGATGGAGATAGCTCACGCGAGTGCGAATCGCAGGACCTCGAACTCTTCCAAGTTCATTTCCGAACAAATTTATACAATTTTCTTTTTGCGCAACTGCGGATGCTGATTGTGACAGCAGCGAAGGAGTTTCCATGAAAACAGACACTTGTAGGTCCTAGGTTTTTATTTAAAGAAGTGTGGGTCCATTGAGAAAAATAAAGGTTCTCTGTTTAGTGAAAATGTAATTAAATAATAGCTTTATTTAAGTCTACATTATATGCAAAATATTCGTAAAGTTTTGTAGGCAGCCAATAAATTTTTAAGTTAAAACCCAAGTAATGGTTATGCTCCACAGGATTTTTTAGAAATACATTTTAATATTAAAACAATATTATAGAATGAAGTTCTACTTAAAGTTGGTTTAGAAAGCTTGAAAATTGTACTGAAGATTTTCTAAGTTAAGATTCTGACTAAGATACATTTTTTTTAGTAGTGAGTTACAAAAAGTCAGGATATATAATTTAGAAATCCACCCAGATGAGTTTCTGGGCTAGCACTCTTAATTTATGGCACACCCAACCCTTTTATTCCCCATTTTCATGTTCTGCTGTCTTAGAAGGTTTTTATTCCCAGTGTTCGCGGATGTGTGTGTAGTTCCTTGTGGCGGTTGTGCTGGTTGTGCGTAATGTAAAGCGGCGTTGACGTTGCCGCTTTCAACGCAATGTTGCTGTCACTGTCTGTTTTATGAGATTCACGCTTGGAAAACAGCAGTGCTTCAAGTATCGCCCCTACACCCTCACCCTCCTTGAAGAGGCTCCATAAATCTTATCACATTTTCGTTGGCCCTCAAATTGAATGTGTGGTGCAGATGAACATTCTGAAGTGCGCCGAAGGGTGGCGCATTTGTTATTTGTTATTTGCGCTGCTCCTTCACTTTGTACTTTCGCAACAGAATGTCTTTCATTACTTTCAAATGGAAAAGTTGGTCCTTGTCGGCATCTTATATGCACACAGAAAAAAAAATGACAAAATATCAAATTGAAATTTGTTGGTTAATTTGACTTTTTTTAGGATCAAGTTTTGTCATATCGATCTACAATGAATAAATATTGGTTTTATCTTATTTCATATTAATTTTTGAAAATGAGAAATGTATATTTATAATTTACATAAAATCATATATGTTTGATAATATATGATATTAAATGTCAACCTATCGCGATATATCGTTTCGAAATTAGTTCGAAAGTGGTCCACAGTTTACAACACTGTGAATGTGAGACTGTGCAGCACTGCAACTCGAGCCAACAGCTGGAACTCTGCGACGTTAAAATATCGAGAATAAGGTGAGTTTGCATTATAAAATTACATTAATTGGTTTTCTTATTGAGTGCTAAGTCGAAACATTACAAAGTGGTGGTGATTTTAACTTTGCCGTCGAGTTAGCACACAATTTAAAGACATTTCGGTTCTGAATGTGTGTGTGGGGACAGCTTAATTAATGGGTTTTTCTGCCAATCCAATTCCAGATGCCATTAAGCAAATGCTCAATTAGAACTCGCAGCAGCCGAAGGCCTTGGCCCCCGAGCCCGTGTGGAAGATCCTCATCTACGATCGCGTTGGCCAGGACATAATATCGCCCATAATTTCCATCAAGGAGCTGCGCGAATTGGGCGTTACCCTGCATGTGTAAGATCCACTGAGATCCTCCAGAGATCTAGTTTATATATACCCATTATCCCATCCAACAGGCAACTCCACTCCGATCGCGATGTGCCGGCCATATACTTTTGCCTGCCCACCGACCAGAATCTGGACAGGATTCAGCAGGACTTCTCCTTGAACTTGAACTTCCTGGCTCCCATTATGCGCAGCAAAATCGAGAATCTGGCCGCCGCCGCCCTGCGCGGGGCAAATATCCAGCGGGTGTACGATCAGTATGTGAACTGTCCTGAAGCACCAGCAGAGCGAGCAGCTCTCCTACTACGCCATCAATCGGGCCAACACCCGCGACGAGGAGATGGAAGCGCGGACTCCAATGTGGACTCGCTATTCGCTCTGTTTGTGACCCTGGGCAATGTGCCCATCAGCCGGTGTCAGCAAGCTGGAGAAGAAGCTGCGCGAGAACCTCTGGGATGCGCCTTGTCGTATCGGCCGCTGGTGCACGATGTCCTGGACCTGGGACTGAACCTGGTCTAAGTGGAGGATGAGTCGGCCAGTGCGGGCAAGTTGAATGACTCATTATCACCCTGACCTTTGAACCATATTAATACTTGTTTCCCTTAGGAGCCCGCAAGAAGCCGAAGGCCTGCGATTTGGACCGCAACGACCGCTTCTGGATGACGCACAAGGGCAGTCCCTTTCATGCAGATGATGAACAACTTAAGAAGTTTATTAAAGAACATGATTTGGATATTAAATTATTCAAATATTTATAATTATTATTCTTTTCAGAATGTGGCCCATCTATACATATGTATACCTATTCCAAAAAATGTGAAATGATTAGAAATAAATTGTTTTAATATAAAATAATAATTTTGTTTTACTGGGAGGGTACTGATATACACGAATAAATAACATTTTGATGACAAAAATTAATATGAAATATATCGGTTGGATGACAAAAATTTATATGAAAAATACCAGTTGGATGACAAAAAAGTTCAAATGTCATGTTTCAAATGAATCTATTATAAGATCGAATTTATAAAAAAAAAAATATGCTTGATATTCTCGAAAATATCAACTCGATATTTTCGAAATGTTGGTGCTGCATTAAATCATATCGGCTGGAAATTAACATGAAATAATGTTGATTTTGGTGCAATTTAATATCATTTTTTTTTTCTGTGCAGTTGATTCATTGATTATAGGCGCAAAATTACACGTTTGCTGATGAAACGACACTGGTGGCCATAACTTCCCGTCGACATATTGGACTCCCATATCCCTACTCCATTGGCCTCCATTTTCTAGCGCAGAACTGAGCCGCTTTCCCGGGAATCCATTGTAAGTAGCCTAAGGATGTCTGTCGCCTGATTTTGTCTGTTGTTGTCAATTTCCTCGATAAGCCGCTTTCGAAAGTTATTAATGCCGTAATGACAGATTTTAGCCCCAAGTTAATGGCCTTAAATCTTCAGTCTGCTCGATAAGCCCTTATGCTTTGATATTTTCCGCACTCAAAACATTTAACCAATTGAAAACGGATTTTCATTGTTCAAATTCAATAAGAATAAGCCAATTAAAATGTACTGTTTTCAATTCGTGAGAGTGGTAAACGAAAATTTTAGGAAGTGTATTTATATAGTCAATTGTTTTGAATTGGTTTGAAACCTAAAAGCACTCATCAATAAAAACAATTTGGTATTTTACTTACATTTTTAAGGTTTTTTTACGATAGCCGCACTTTTTTCAAATAACTATTTAGCATTATAAATCCTCAGGTCCAAAGCTATGATCCTAAACTTATAAGATTCTATACGGGTCTTCAAAAAAAATGTTAAATCGCTTTTTTGTTTCATTTTCACAAAGCTATGACTGTATTATAAGTTTTGTTTGTTGAATGTGCGATCGTTATACAATCGTAACCTCATTCTTTTTGATTGCTATTTATTGAAATGTGAGTAATGTAGGATACTGAGAAATTCAAATTTGCTGGTTCAGTGCGCGTTGCATTTTATTCTCACATTTTTCTTTGTCAAGATTCGCGAGAAAGCAAGTCAAAGGATTTTTTTTAGCTGTCACAAATGTACTGAAAATACAGGAAATACATAGAAAGTGACGGAGTTTTTCTGCCAAGCCCAAACAAACAAATTTACTTTGGGTTTGTCTAATGAAATGGTTTGGTTTGTATTCAAGAAAATTAAGTCACAAACAAAAACGCATAAAAAAGCAACAGAGTAGTGACTGTTGAAGTGAGCAAAGTATTGCCAAAATCATGTACCTCTAGGTGGCTGATACATCGAAGCCTGCACCTCATGCACTCCTGATTCGAGGTCTTACTTCCAGTTGTCAGGCTATTTCCGGCGATACCGTGTGCTCTCTGACCTACATCAATAATTCAGTTGTGGGCCCGCCAACGGGAAAGCAATTAAAAACTGGCAGCACGCACATCCTGGTCGTTTTGGGCGTGTGTCGAGGAGTGTTGCCTACCTTCTAGGGATCGGAATCGGGACCCATAAAGCATAAATCACACGCACCAACAACACGTGCCCGCGTTGAGCTGTTGAGTTGTCAGCGGAAGTGGGCGGGGCACTGGGCGGTGTAATTGCAAATTCCATGCCACGCACTCGAGTCCTAAATCAAACCGAATGCGAACCATTAATGTGACCGCAATTGCATAAAATTATCACGCACCAAACGCGGGGTGAAAAGCCAATGGGAATGTGCGATGAAAATGGAGGAGACTCTTAAAGTTCCGCCTTGCGAAAATTCCGTGTCAACGGCCCGCGGCATCCGAAAATGGAACGGTACAACACGGCGTATGTGCAATGTTTTCGCTTCTACTTTTTAATTAAATAAGGCGTTGTTGCGGTGGCCTGGCTGTCTGAAAAGTTGGGGAAAAACACACAAATAAATATTGGCAATGACTTTTCAAAAGAGCGCGAAACTTTTCGCTGCTTTTAATTGGCAGCCATTGACTTGGCAAATTTCATTGAACAGACTCTTAAACGATTTCGCTTACGGCCAATATATATGTAAACCTAACAGCGAATGGAAAAATTTGACTAAGTATATAATAAATATTTTATTGCCGCGACCCACGACCCACGTTGTCTAAAACAGGAAAATTTGCATGAGGAAAAGCGTGGGCAACGAAGAAAAATAGGTCACAGGACACTCTTCTGCGGTCCTGATCCCAAGGATGCCCTAAAGTGACTCTCCAAAAAAAGCAATATAACAAAATGCTGGCCCCAAAGTTACAAAGCTACTCAACATTGTTTCCGTTTTGTTTAATATTCCCATTATGTGAGCAGATGACGAAAGTTTTTGGCTACTTTAAAATGTAAAATGTCCTGCAAGCGAAGTAAATCGCCGGGTCAGAATGCAATAATTATCCTGCGCCACTGGCTGGGGTGTTTTGCATTATTAATCAAGTCTTCATGGCGAGAACCTCATCGTTTTGGTGCTTTTCTCTTTTTTACTTGACTTGACTCGCATTTCGCGTTCCTGCAGATGCGTGAATAAAGCACTAAACATTTTTAATGAAGCCTGAAATCGAATGCTCGTGCTGGCCGACTGCCCCGGGGGAACACTTTCGTGCCAAACTCGACCCATCGTGTGTCACGTGTGGGCTTTAAAACCGAAGCGGCGGGCCCGGCAAGAATAAATTGTCGGGCTTATTTATAACGACCGGAATTTGTCGTGTTTGCGTGAGTCGGGGTACTACTGGAATTAGAAAACGGGCTCCAGGAAAAAGCCCAATCCGCTGGAGACTTGGACAGGAACTCGGTCTCACATGAGGCATTAGCATGTTATTTATTCTCAAGTGCGAGTAGAGTGCTTCCATCGCAAGACTCGCCCGCAAACTGAAATTCCCTCACATTCAGTGCCATTTATTTTTGGCAGCCGCATCTGCTCCATCTGCAGACAACAGGACTATGACATGTTTTCAAGAATTCTGATGATACATTCGTTTTCCCGAGCACTTTCATGGTCCGAACATGTGTGGCCAGCCACTTGCCTTCGCCTCGGCAAAGGTATCGTGCTCATGAAATGTTTATTTGGCTTGTGGCTTCATAAGCTCTGCCTCACCAGAACTTCTCCCTGCCCGCTTCCCTTGCCCGTAAGCAAACACAAAAGTTGGATTTATTGAGAGCAGGCACACAAATGTATGCACTTTGTGGGAAAACGTATTTGACTATTGCTTATTTTCTGTTTGCACTCGATTTCCAGATATCATGAAAATATCCAAGTAAGTTTACAAAGCACCCTCAAAGCTCCAGCTTCTTGATAAAGTAATTGTTTGCTTTAAGGACACACGCTTTAAGGATAGTGCTCTTCACCCTTACAAACCCCTATTTTCCTGCCTGATGATGATGTGTTAATGAGCCCAAAGGGGTAACTATTCGGTAATGATTATTTGAGCATCGGGCCTCAGATGTGGGAAAACTTTTGGGCAAACACACACGCTTATCCAAGCTAATGTGGCTGCTTTTCGCCTACGTATTAAAGTAGTGATGCATAAATCATGGCGTTCGGCTGAAAACCGTATTTATTTGTGGATTAGATTTTAAGCTGGGTCGGAGGGCCCCAAGGAATTACCAACAACTTTCGAGAGTGACCTTGAAGGAGGCTCACAGGCAAACAAGGGCAACATTTTATGTACATTTCATTCGACTTAATTGAATCGCCCGGCGTTAATAAAGACGCTTCCAAGCATCGAGGACCAAAGACCAAGGAGCTAGTAACAAGAGCCAGGAACCAGAACTCCCATACGCTCAATAATGTTCGTTTGGTGGGCGGCTCGTGCTGCTCGACCAGTTTGTTATGATAATAATGTAAATTAATTACCGCTAGCAGTCTTGGATTAGGCTGTCCGTCCGTATGGCTGTCCGTTTGTCCGTTAAAGTGCGCCCGTTTTCTGTTTTTCGACCGTAATAATAATTTCCGCTGCGGAGGCCCCTTAATGGTAAAGTCTTAACTTCACATTTCCGCCTTCTCAAGAGCCGACGAGCTGACGGTGTAAGTGTAAAAGTGTCTAAATGCCCTCCATAATCACTTGGCTCCTCCTTGGTTAACTGCAATTTGGCAGCACTTGGCCTTGTCTGATCCCCGTAATTGCGATCAACTGCCTGCGGCCGTATCCTTCCATCGAATTAGGGAAATCCTGCGGTACTTTAATTTATTGGAAGTCCACTTAACTATTTCATGGGGGAAGGGTGATTTTTATTACTAATTAGCTTTTCAATATGACGCAGAGCGGCGGGGACATAAATCACGGTCATCCGGCTCGCACAAGGTATTTATTGCCTTTTTAACTAAATGCCACTAATTACCAAAAGTAGCTTAAAGCCACCTCCTGGCCGCAGTGCCAGTTTTTATATGGCATAAAATATTTATGACTGGCCAGGTTCATAAAAAGCCAGACTTTTGGGCCGTCGCCAGGGCTGCCAAAAGACCGAAACACTCGCCAAAGCCATAAAACCCCAATAGGCGATACCCAATGGGTGAAATGTGACCGTGGAGCGGGTTCGGTGGATCACTGGCCAATGGCCCGAGGGGCCAGATCCACAGACCCACAGAATCCACACAGAACCCACCCACTAAACCACTTTGTATGCACAGCGTTGTCGCCGTTTTGTTTGCAATAAATGTTTAAACTCTGCATAACTTCTTAATAATTAAGCGCCGCCCATAAATCACGTAGCCGACTGTGGGCCGGCGTACATTCCATTAATTAAATCGCTGCATTAAATGTATTATCGTGCTGTTGCTCCTCTTATTGTTATCGTTATTTGCCGTAGCTTTCCCAGTAGCTTTCCCTGTGGCCATTCCCAGCTGTCCTCCGAGCTGCTGGTTTCGTCCTGCTGGTTTATTTATGCTCCTGTCTAATTGGCTCTGCTAATCACAATTTGCGGTGCTCAACGATTCGGGCTGAGGACCGCAACATGTGTT
Source organism: Drosophila prostipennis (assembly GCA_037075205.1). Taxonomy (NCBI): domain Eukaryota; kingdom Metazoa; phylum Arthropoda; class Insecta; order Diptera; family Drosophilidae; genus Drosophila; species Drosophila prostipennis. Next base: position 973,997 of record JBAMCJ010006752.1, read on the forward strand.
CCCTGCTCCCCGAAATGTTTGGCTTTGCTTGGAGCGCGCAGAAAGAAGCTCAGGTTTATGGGAAGTTTAAGCGGTTTCCAGGTCAATTTAAGTATTGCACACAATAGTGTGTTCCATATTAAAATTTAATATTGTAAAAGGGTTAATATGCACATATTTAAATTTAATAAAAACCGCAATGGATGAAAATCAAAGCGAAAAATATTTGGATTGAATATAAAATCTTTGGATTTACTACGTTTTTTTTTAACATTGTATACAGCCCTATTTGGTTTGCAATTTAGTTTTATTTGTGTATGCATTATGTATTAAATTCATTTTGTTTATTGTTTATTATAATCCTTAAGCCACTGAAGCATGATATTACAGCAATTAATGTTAATTAAATTGAACTATCGGCCTATTTTGTGTGGCTGCCTTCCTTTTTATACCCTTGCAGAGGGTATTATGATTTCAGTCAGAAGTTTGCAACGCAGTGAAGGAGACGTTTCCGACCCCATAAAGTATATATATTCTTGATCAGCATAACTAGACGAGTCGAGCTAGCCATGTCCGTCTGTCCGTCTGTCCGTCCGTCTGTCTGTTTCTACGCAAACTAGTCTCTCAGTTTTAAAGCTATCGGGCTAAAATTTTCCCAAAAGTCTTCTTTCTGTTGCAGGTAGTATATAAGTCGGAACGAGCCGGATCGGACAACTATATCATATAGCTCCCATAGGAATAATCGATAAAAAAAATGAAAAAAAATGAAAAAAAATTATATCTTGGGTGTTTTTGAACCTAGAACCTCCTACTTTTGGAAATGCCATTTTTTATCTAATCCTGAATTTCGAATACATTTTTTTCAAAATCGGACGACTATATCATATAGCTGCCATAGGAACGATCGGAAAATTAATGGAAATATAATAGGAAATAAATTATTGCTTCGTTGAATTTTATTGTATTCTTTTCTACTCTGGGATATGAGTCTTTTTAAATGTTTTCGAATTTCGATTTTAATTTTATCAATATCGAACAACTATATCATATAGCTGCCATAGGAACGATCGGAAAATTAGTCATTAATAGGAACTATCTGCAAGGGTATATAAGCTTCGGCTGGCCGAAGCTAGCTTCCTTTCTTGTTTTTATTCATTTCCCTATGTGGTATTTGTTTTTAATTAGTTGTTAAGAGGTACATTTGATTTATTTGAAATAGAACAATGCCTGGAGGTAATTAAAATTAATTTTTTTTGCACCCTTAGAAAGAATTGTTAAATTTAATTTACGTAAGCCAATTAATATGAATTTTAAGACAAACACATTAAAACTGAAATGTACAAATGTAATAAATCTACTAAGCTGCTTTGCTTTGATCTTTAGTGCTTTAAACGAGAAATGTTAACAAGTTGTTTTATAAAATTCCAAGCTTAACATGTGAGAAATGCCGCAGAGCTTGCATGAGACACTGATAAAGAGTTCTCCCTGCAAAAGAGGTTCTGCACTCCGGAGTTCACCATATAAATCCTTTGGGAGCTCATGAGTGGGTAAACGCTGGAAAAGAACAACAATCTGCGCAGGAATAATGTAAATAAGCCGGTGCTCGCCAGACTTTTCCTTTCGCCTGGCTGTCATTTTGCAAACCAAACAGGAGACTCACCTGCTGCCAGTCAGAAATAAATGTTTTGCGGTTTGTTTTTCTGCTTAACGCACGAGTTTCTTAACCCGTTGCCGTTTATTTATTGTGCCAAACAAATTAGCCGCAGGTTTTTTTAAAAAATCGTAGCATACCTTTTGGGGCTCCGCTTGGAATTACCAAGAACATGTAATTAATTAAATGCCTGGGGTCCACTGAAGCGATTTCTCTTGAATATTCAAGTGTTTGCAGCCAAGACAGAGGAAATCAATTGCCGAGCCAGACACCTTTGAGTGATCAACTCCATTAGCCGAGCCTTAAACGATTGTATCGGCAGTGATTAGACATTTTCACTCGGCTGTCGTGACTCTTGATTACTTGTTTACTCCGGGCGGCAACTTAGTGACACTTACGAGTAAATACTCTTGAACTTGGGTTCCTTGAACTGGCGTCGAAAAACAAAGCCCTGTCCCCCATCTCTCAACCTTTTGACATTTGGCATATTCATGGGGTATTCATATGAATACCCAAACACACATTTGTTTGATGTTCACGTGCGATTCCATTGCTTTATCTCATTGTGTTTGGGATGTGATGTACCTGCCTGTTTGTGAGATTCCATCGGATTGTTTACACTGCCCACCGGGCATCCCTTCCACCTCCACCTCCACCCACAAGTGCCAGGCACTTGTGAACGTGCCCCAAAGAGCTAGTTCTGGGTAGTATGGAGAGCACCTGGTCTTGTATAAATATTTTAGGTATTTCAGCACACACATAGAAACAAAATTCGATATGAAATAGGCTCATTTCTAACTTATTTTATATCAACAAAAAGCCATAATGATTAATGCCAAATTTATGATTCAAACATATAAACTTGATATTTTATCATTTTATAAAAATACTGGTTTTTTAATACCAAATTTTTTACATAAACATTGTAATATCAAAATGATATGAATAAGTTGATCTTTATAAAATAGGTATTTAATTTACCTGCACATATCAATCTGATCTTGTGCCAATTTTTTCCAGTGCATCGCTCCATCCCGAAATGGTCGAGAACGCTTTATTATTTCAAGTATACGTTTTCCGTGTTTTGATTTAACACCTTTACAGGTGCTTTGGAGGATCCGGACCGCCCATCAATTCGCCGCCCTCCATTGGGCACTCGTTTAATCGGGAATTTTGCCTGCCCGGGTGATTTATAATTTTAATGATGCTGCCATAGCTGGCATAAAACCAGAATCGGCAGCGCGTGTTTTCCTTTCCTTTCCACATTTCCCTCGCATTGCCACATTTCCACATTCCCACCAGTCATTTTATTACACACACCGAACAGAGTTCCTGGTTCATCCGCCCCGTGGGCCGAATTTTCTGCAATGTTTGCCCAACACGTTTTGCCCTAATTTCGGGCCGAACACCTTTCGATTCGATTTGCGCCGATCTAGGCCTGTTGATTAAGCTGTTTTGCCAGAATAGTATCACTACTTCAACCGGATTTTCCGGGGGCACAAGTGCCGGGGCGTGGGCCAATTGGCCGGGTGTAATGGACGTGGCCGCTCGGCGTATACTTAATGTATCAGCAATTTGCCAAGTGTATTGATTTTGATTGGACACCAAAGCCAACGCCAACGCCCCCCGACCGCCATTAATTTTCTCGGCAATCCAATCTCTTTGATTTCGAAACTCGCCGTGGACCGAGTTAAGTGTTTGGCGAATTGCGTTACCTGCTGATTTGCGATACTCGCAGCCAGCGGCAATTTTGTTTTAAAGTGTCGCCATGATGGAAACGTGTAGATTAACTTTGACGTTGGAGAGGCAAAGGTATTAGGTTGTATTTGGGGTGTTTTCACATCCAGTCAATGTGTCAATCACTTTGGGGTGGGGGATACAAAGTTTCTGCTTATCTATGTAAAGGCTTTTCGGCTTGTCCTTTGAGTTGTTTAAAAACAAAATCGGCTTGGGCGCGTGTACGAAAATATTTGTGTATCAGTTGTGACCCCAAAAAACACCTGCGAAGTCCTCGGGGCAGGGACTAATACCAGACTTTGGGCGGCGATGACAGGCTAAGCCGCGCTCAGGAGGCCAGACAAAAAAGGTGATGCTATTACCGATTTCCTTTGTTATTGCTCGAATTGACCGTTGACGCGTTTGCGTCGAGCAGTCACATTTTTAAGCGCATTACAGGAAGCTACCTCCTCGTCCTGCCAACGGAACAAATCCTGCTGACGGCGCGTTTCCTTTCTCTAATCGAACTTGTACATGGTACATCGTGTATGGGCTTAGGGCTCATCCTCCGACTTGATATGTCAACAACTGAACACCGTAAAAAAAAAGTGCAAATGATGTTGGGCACATGGCTAGCTTTCGTTTACTCGTAAAAATGAGTTAAAAACTACAAATATTTACTTTTAGTTTTTTTAAATTTATTAATAAATTATATTAAATAGTTTTTATAATAAAAGCAGAATTTAAAAAAAAGGTATTGGTATTTTCTGAATAAATTGAAATTTTTGCAATGTAAAAAATTTGATATGTGGCCAGGAAAATTTGACCAGGTCGAAAAGAGTATTTCATGTAAAAACGATATGGGTTTTGCATCACCTGAAATTTACATGGCCATATCGATTTTACGGGAACATGTTTTTTCTTGTGTGTAAATACCTGAATTGATATGCGGGCACCTCAATTCGACATGCTCGAAATATAAGCAACAGGCCAGTTGGAATTTCGACTGTGTCGGTCTCCCTCCCATAATATATTCATTAAACGGAATTTTGATTTCAGTGGAAACTTGAATACTCGAAGGCATCTGCATCCACTATTTGGTATTAGGCCCATCGCCGATGCCTGATATTCGTGCATGCATTACTTTCGCTCAGATAAAATTTTATTCGCACTTGGCGGGCCTGTCTGCCAAGTGCCTCGCTCTTTGCAGGGACACTTTTGACTAGCCAGCTGGTGGTTTGGGCCACAGTCATTTGGTTGCGGTTCATTTTGCGTTCAACTCCCTTTGACATTATCGCCGGGGATATAGATCCGAGGACCGAGTTTGGCGCTAGTTTCTGCTACATTGGGCAGCACGTGATGCATACCGAGCTCGAGGAGTCTCAAGTAAATGCCAGATGATTTTGTATTCATTCCGCTTTTCACTGGACTGCGTGGGAGTGTCCTGGCCCGATGTCCTGCCTATTAGCCGGCTCATTTATGCCGTTCGTGTGCGGTTCGGCTGGGAGCAACGGAACATATACGTAATATGTATATGCGCTGTCTATCTGTATCCGACAGATTTGTGCGACTCCGGCACGCATTCAATTGTGCATGTGAGAATGTCCTTGTGTGGACACAAAGGAGGCATTCGGCAGGATAATAAGACAATGCCGCTTAGTCCGCTTAGCTTAATTAGTACACATGACCGGCGACGCTTATTAATTCGGCCTAATTGGAGCCATCCGTCACTCGTGGCATTTAATAATTGTTATATATTAGTGAGGCACTAAAGTCACTGGACGAAACGACGGCTAATTAATCGGTTCGCAGTGTGATTTTATTCAACCGGCCTAATTGTTATGGCTGCTGGAAAGAAAGGAGGGGAGAAAACTCAAATTTAATTATACCGAATGCCTAATGGCGGTGCGTATTTAAAGCCCGATTCCTTTTACGACCCTCAAAACGGAAACTTGCCGTGCGAGAGCCTTTATGAGTGCGGCGTTCCTTTGTTTCCTTTATGTCGAACAATTTGCAGCTTGTCCCGCTCCTTGTTTGCATGGCTTTTGACACGCCACCAGCCGGAGTGAGTTGTCGTCGTCGCAGGATGTGGATGTGGATGTGGATGTGGACCTCTAGCAAAGCCACACCTGGCAGGGAAAATCTCCAGCTCGAAGGCGTTTTCATTTGCAGGTTTCGGTTGGCAAAATGAAACTGACTGAATGGCTGGCTGTCAGAAGCAGTCAGGATCAATGCCTCGACTGCTGCTCACTTTGGCCCCCCACTGCTGCTGCTGTTTATTTGATTAAATCAATAAAAACACTCACTGCTTAAACAACAGGAGCTCTATGTCTTTATGACTGATGAATGTGCAAGGCGCGAGGCGAAATGGCAGCCAATGAATGACTTTTGAATGGCGAAATTTCCGGAAAGACCTCTTAAGTGTATTATTCGTCCTTTCTGAAAATAACCAGGGTAAGTGAAGGGCAATCGGGTGCCAAGAAATTGAATTTTCCTAGTAATATCAATAAAAGTATGCTGTTGCAGCTGCGACACTCAGGCAAAACAAATAGAAAATAGAAAACAGTGTCCAAATATTTGAAATATCTTTTCATCCATTTAAGACATTCGGATTCAACATTATTGAAATTCTTGAGATATATTGGAATGCTTACTATTTACGGCTCTGGATAGATTTAAATATTGACATGAACAGAGCTCGTAAAGTCTTAAATTTATGACAATTTGTGTTCTTCTTGAACACTTACAAATACTTACTGTATTTGTGGTAAGTAAATTTGCTTAATAAAATCCGATTAATGAAATGCAAATTCATGAGCAAAGCAAGTACCCTGTTTTCATCAAGTTGCTGGAAAGCCAACCCTTTTGTTTTGCTCCAAGTGCAAAAGGGCCCAGACAGAAATTATGGCTACAAGATTGTCAATTGCCTGGACGTGGACCGGCCGGAGTTGAATGACAGCCGAGTTCATTGGCCGCCCGTGCATCAAAATCCAGATTGGCATTGCCATTGGCCTCCACGTTTCGCAGCGGGGCACAAAATATCCGTATCTGGGCGCAATTAGTCACTTGAAATCTGGGCACGCTCTCTGGAAGCCCAGGGCACAAAATATATATTTGCATGCGTTTATGGCCCTTTTATTCGACGGTCGTAAAAATGTTTAATTAGCGCTTCACAAGTAATTCCGGCAAATGTTTTCATGGGCCCGAAAACAGTCATAACAAACACATACACACGTAATTGAGCTTGGCTTAAAAAAAAATTCGGCTGCCGTTGGTTTTACAGTTGTACGGTTTTTAATTGCATATTTCTCGTGTGGAACAACATACATGGTGCAAAGGAAATTTAATATTTTGGAATATTCACTGCGTGAAAGCTGCCAATTATTTAAATCACAATATTTTGTTGCTGTTTTCTATGAACATGTTTTTAACGAAACCAAAATATAAGACACAGGCCATTCGAAAAGGGGAGATTTTGCGGAATTACTATTCTCCCAGTTTCTATGAATAATACATTATTTTTGATTGTTCAGCGTATGAATACCAATTTTTAAATCACAGAAAAATACGGGAAAGTTAAATTCAATGAATTATGCCTTTGGAAAAAACTATGAATATCAAGTGAATGAAATTCGCACGAGCTAGTCGTTAAAATTCCTTAAAGGGGAATTTGCCCATTTTTCCCAAAAGCATATGTGTATAGGCCATGAATACTTTAATTATCCAAACAATGCCTGGCCGAAATTCCGAACTTTGATTGACAACGGAATGATTGGATCGCCATAGAAGTGCACATACCACTGGATACCATCCTCTATTGTTGCTTGGTAGCATTGAGTTCCTGACTTTAAGAATAAATAGAGACGGCCCTTGAAAGAAATACCAAAAACCAATTAATGTGGAAGCAGGTACTTAATAAACCGGCCAACTCGGGGAAAAGTTTGCCTAAGAGGAATTATTTATACAGAAGCCCTACCACGAATTTATCCATGACTATAATAATAAATATTATATTATATTATTATAATAAATATTATAAGTATATAGGACTAAGGCATTGGTGGAGCGTATGCTTGCCAGTCATTAGAAGTATAAACTTTCTTATTACAAGATACTTATTACACTTGGCATATTTACATCTCGTCCCCAAAGGACTGCAATTTGAGGCATTCCAGCAGAGGGGAATTTGTGCTTCCGTTTCGGCATGTGTCCCCGAAAATTCTTCCTTTGCTTTGGCTTAAAGCCGCCACAGCAAAACAGCAACAGCAGAGCCGGCACTTCAAACAGCCAGATGTCCAAATAAAGTAGTTTGAAGCACTCGGAAAAGCGAAAGCCGGGAAAAAGGCCGAAAAAACACGGGAAAGGAAGCCAAGGAGTGGAAACCGAGAGCCGGCATAAGCCCACGTCGGAGCAGCATAAAAAATGTGCTCGAATACTTTTCAAAATGAACATCGTCGAAGAAGCAAACAAAAAAGAAGAGGGGAAAGCGAACGGAAAATCATGCTGAGGCTGAGCGACAATTTTCCGGGTCTCGGCCGTCGGCCTCAAGTGAATCGAAGCCACAGCCGCCGAAAGCTAGTTGAAAATCAATTTGTTCGACATTTTCGCCCAAAAACCGCACAGTGGGTCAAAAGTGAGGAACAAAACTCGTAGCTTGGCTAATAAGTTTTGCATTAAACGTCCGTGTCTCAGGATTCTCTCAATTGAATTGGCCTCATTCGACGGCAAAGTTAATTTGTGCAATGCTAAATTTTGATTTGGGTCAATGGACCTCACTGTCAGTTATCGGCTGTCCTTAGCCTCGAATCCCCCTCGAATCTGGGCCAATTTGGGATCGGTATCGGAATCGGAATCGGGATTTGGGGTGCTCATAAACTCTATTATTTATGCGGCACACTCTAGCAGCACATTAGTCGTTGGCACGTGTAGGACGTGGACCCAGGACCTCGCCCTATATTTGTTTATTTTCTCCCCGGCTCCCCGTAATCAGCGAGGCACCCGAAGCTAATGATGGCTGGGATGTAAGGCTGCCAAGGAGCAGTCCTCCTGCATCACCTGCTCCGGTTTCACTTTTTAAGCTGGCCTCCTTCATTGTGTCGAGCGGGGGAGTGGCATATAAAAACAGACACGCTTTACATAAAACTCGAAAGATTTTTCGGCAACAGTGACAACAAACTTTTGCCAGTTGCCGCCGGGTCCCAAAAGCAATTCACCAGCATACAAGTTCCGCCTAGAACGGAATCCAAGTCAGATTCCATGACAACTTGGCGCAAAAGCGAAATAAATCACCGGAGAAACAGGAAGCGGGAGTCCCAAGCTGGAAGCCATAATTTTCTAGGGCAAATTATGCACTTTGCGGGGATTACACAACTTGGGTCTTGGGTCTCGGAAATAGCTCAAAAATCCGCACACACGAGTTGATAGAAGCACGCGTGCATGATAGTTAATATAAGTATTAATTCAATTATTTTCCAGCCACAGGAACAGCCGCAAAAAGCTTTAATTTTACTTGCCCAAATCCCCAGAAAATGTGCGGAAAATTTCAGGGGGAAATCGAAAGCATGTCGGCATGGAAATTCCGCTCAAAATCGTTTTCCGTGCCAATTTCGTAATGCCATTATGCGGGGATTAATCTGCCATCTGAAAGAAGGGAGAATCTCCAGTAAGCCACTCGAGGTCATAATGTATTATAATTTATTTTGATTGTTGGCCAAAACGCAAGAGAAATGCCTGCTCAGGTTATGTGATCGCCTCTCCCCCGAAAACCAAGTGTACAATTTGCATACATCATTTTGTGTTTTGTTATATTTACGAACGCATATATTTATTTATCAGTAAGCAAACAATATGCTCGGGCAGGAGAAGAAATTATTTAGTCATCAGTTGTCGCTGCTCGTTTGATGAGATCACGAAATGAACCAGAAGAGCCGCCTCACAGCTCCTGACAGCTGCCACGGGGCGTCCTGCCATCGATATCCGCTGCTCACATAAGTGTCTGCGAAACAATGGCTCCGGGGTGAGGTTTTTTCGGGGGATTCACCCCCCAATTGCCTGACATTGTTCTCGGTTCATCACACGTGACTGGGCTGCCACTCAGTGCGTCATTTGTCATGGCGCGCTCCTTTGTATCCTGCCAGTTTTCCAGCCTGCCAGCGGTATTTACCCGCATGTGCTCATCCAGCAAACTCGATATTCCTCCGCAGTCCATCTGCAAAATGTACACCATTTCGGCCTAATGACAGGTAACCAGCTTTCAGTGTGAACACCACAGATGGAAGCATTCCTCCCTGGCCTTTCATTTCGGGCACATTTCATTTTCCTCTCTAAAAGCTGCAAATGTACTTGTTTGTTTTGTGGAAACTCAATTAGGAACTCCAAATGGAATGTGCCGAGAGCCAGCTTTAATGCGTTTTCTTGTTTACTAACTAAAAAAAAAGGGTTAACCAGGTATATCCTACGCAGGTAAGTTGCCTTCCTGGGCATGTGCGTAAATTAACTAATTGGGGTAAATAAAATAAATAAAATAAATATGCTTGCGGAATAGCATTGCGCTCCATTAAAGAAAGATAAACATTTCTTACTAAATCTAGACACGCCACTATCGCAGTAGCAACTTGTTAGCACCGCCAAAACAGACAGAAAAGGAAGGAAAGAAGAAAGGGAAATGGGCCCACGTCGCGTATGAGTTATGTCGGCCGAGCGATGTCGCGTATACGTTGCAAGTCGCACGAGCGGTCGCTCCGTCAGGTGTTTTATGAATGAACACGAATGAACGTGTTCGAGCTTGCATCGAACATGCTCGAACCAAAGGCGCGATGATTTGACTTTGCCGCTTCGGTTTCTCAAAATCAGTTGCCAGAAAACGACGTGCCGCAACGGTTGAAAAGCTCGGAAAATTAAATTGCCTGGCTGGAGTTTTGAAGTGGAAACCAGGGATTGAAGTTGCCAGATTTACTGGTCCAACCGCGGCAACAAAGTGAAAAGCCAGCGAAAAGGGCAAATAGAGGCCAAAGTGAACTAAGTGATTTTTTGTGCATCGAAATAAAAACCAAATAAGTGATTTTTTTCTAAATCTATACATTTTATTCAACAATCTAAGTGTGCATTTATTTGGTGAAATATTTTTTGATCTTTACACTCGTCCTTAATGCGAAACGAAAAAGTCTATTAACTAAAGAAATTATTAAAGGCAAGTTTTATGGTTTGTGTTTAAATAAATGTTATTGAAATAAATTAGATAGATTTTTTATTAAAGGCTACCTAAAAGGATTTAATAGTTAATCCGTTGACTAAAAAAAATGTAATCAATTAACTAATTATTTTGTTTGTGATATAATGATAAAAATGAACAGGCCTTTTAATCAGCTTAAATTAAAGACAGACAAATTGCGTTTGATTTTTTTACCAGCCCAAATGTTTTATATACTCCCAGAATGTCTAAATAAATTTCAATTAAATTTTGCATCTGATCAAACGGCGAAATTACTTTTTATGCGTGTGTGTTGGCTGGCTTATCTATGTATGTGGTTAACCCAGGGCAATAATCAAAATGGCATCAAGTGCTCAAGAGCTCATGAAAGCAATGTGATGTTGAGCAAACAGTGAATTGTGCACACATCGGAGATACGGATACATAATACCAGATACAGATACTGGAGTACTCGGCTGGATACTCCGCGATACTTTCAAACTTCTGACAGGGCTGCCAAAAAATTAATGGCATGTTAATATTTAATATTTGATATTTAAGCTGGCAAGACAAGTAGCCCGCGTTGTTTCGGTTCAGTGTATTTGCCGCGTATTTGGAGAGGCGGCGGCCCAACTGTGCAAACACCGCAGCTTCGGCTTAGACAAAGCCCAGAGTGTCCAAATAAATGTGAAATGTGAATACAAACAAGAACGGCAACTCGAATTCGAGTGTTAGCCAAGTTGAATGCAAATATCCAGCGACAAGTGGAAGTAGTGTTTTCCCGTGTTCTTATCGTGAAAACTTTTGGGACACTGTACTGTATATACCATTAATGGCCATAGCCCTCGGAATTTTCCCTTAGAATTCAACTGCGGATCGGGAGTGAGGAATTGTCTGCTTGTCCAGTTTATGAACTCGCCAAGTAATTACAAAGTAGCGCCGTAAGAATAACAGAAAACTGCTTTAGGAATTAATCCAATCTAGCTCAATGGGCAAAGTTTGCGAAAAAAATCCAGAAAAAATACTCAGAAAAAATGAACTGTAAAAGCGACTCAACTAAAATGCTTTCACTCGCTAAAACTTTGCTTTGGAGCCAAACTTTGGACAATTAACCCAAAAATAAGTAGTGAAATTCAAATCCATTTTGTTATTTTCAGCATCGTCCTTGAAAGGCAGCAAGATTATGCGAATGCGAATGATTTAATTGATTTAATTTAGCACATCCAACTGTAGTGTTTCCATAATTTCCGCCCTGATAAAAATGCAAATATTGAAATTGCACACCGATTCTCTCTCTACATGTTTGCTTTTATTTTTCGGCATTGATATATGCAGCGTTTATTTTCATGGCTTTCCTGCGTAAGTAAAATGGAAATCCTTGCGGAAAAATACAATGGCTTTTCAAGAATTTGCATGCACGTTTCAGTGCAGTAAAATGCAGTACACTGATAAAAAAAAGCTTTATACATATCAATAATTTTATCAATCCATTTTAATATTAAATAAAGATATTATTTTGTCACATTGAAAATTGAATTGAAATTTAAATTGTATTTTCCTATCTCTTTGAAAGTACTCTATGAAAAAATAAATACAAAATCATTTTCTGTAAGTTAGAGCGATAAAGAAATTGGGTTACTGTCTTATTTATTTTATGAGTATTTATTTTTAGATTTTTTCCACGTATTAAATTTAAATCATTGCAATGTCTGGACAAAAAGTCTGCACTTTTGCAGAAACAATTAAATCGATTTAATCCAAAGATGCTATCGTCTAGACTTTTTTGGACAGGGATTACTTTTTTCGGGCCTTGATTTTTACTGCGGGAATGCAAATCAATCAAAAGCGTTGCAAACAATTGGCTAAAAAGTTTTCGCCCCAAGTTGCCGACTCTGCTCATCTGTCGCCGCCTCGGGGATTATAATCCATATCCCAGATGTGCTTTTCGCTACTTTTTCGGCAGCCTCGGCTGCTGATCAATCAAATGCGCATTTGTGTATTAATCGCGTTGATTAAACGGCCTGCGAGGCGGCGAGCGGGATGGCATTTCACTTTACGATGCGGGCAGGGGCAATCAAATACAAATTGCTTTAGTGTCACCGAGCGGCGCAGGTCAGGAGCTATTAATCTGGTTTAATCGAGTGCCCGGATTGCACACGGGTAATTAGCGATGAAAGGCAGCCAACATGATGGCTTTGCTATATTTTCATTTACATGCTACACAGGTCCAATTAAAGTCGTGCATATCATATTGCCATATTTATTTCAATTGATCTGCGCCTCTATGGAGCGGAAATGTGTTTTGTTTCGATTTAAAAGCATGTATTTCGGCCACGCGTTCCGCTAAATTGGGTCTATTGCTTTCCCATTGGCGAACAAAAGGCAAACCAAGCGTCCAATTTAATTTATGAACATAAATTAATTTGGAAAATGAAATTTTATGGAATTTTACTTTGAACCTACACTGCAGAACGAGCCGGCCAGCATGGGCAAAGTCGAGTTCTAGAGTTCCAAAGCGAAGGCGACACTGTAAACATCGGTGTATCGATTAAAATTAAATTGCGCTCGTTGCAGCGAACTTTTTTAATCGCAACTACTCAAGGCGAGTAATTGCTGCCGCAGTGGCGGATCTAGGATTTTGTTGTGGGTGGTGATATCAGAACAAATTTTGTTTTGCATCCTTTTTGAATACCGAAATTCCTTTCATTTTTCACCCGAGTGGGGGGTGATATATCACCCATATCACCCCCCGTGGATCCGCGCATGTGCTGCCGGGTAATTGCAATTGCCACTGCTCAGGTCAGCGACGCCGTCTGTCCATTATGGGATTGCTACCGCTCTGGGTGGCGTCATTAAAGTGCTCCGATATAAAGACAAGTCAATCGAACGTCTTATCTAAAGTGCGTCTTCGTGGAATTTAATTCTTATTATTAGGAGCTTTCTTGAAGGGCATTCAAGAGAAACTGATATATTTTAAAGTACGCTTTAAACTCTGCTGATTTTCACTGAAATGTTTATGCCTCATTAAGGTGGTTAATCGTTCTTACGGTTTTTAAAATGTTTAAACTGAATAAAAGCACTCATGTGTCCAATTGGCATACGTAATGGATTTTTAAGAGGATTCCCAATATCAGAATCCCTTCTCCCATCATTCTGACTTGCTAAATTGTTCACTGAATTGCACCTAGACAATCAATGCTTCCATTGAAACCAATTAAATAAACAAGTCAGCTGAGTGAAAGACTTTGACATCCCATGGGGTAAACATTTTATTTATGGAAAATACGTTTTTAGGTTTAAAGCTGACTTTTATAGAAGAGATTTTACGGCATAAAGAGACTTTAATATTGTTTTAATTAGCAATTAAGCACGTACTTTTCTGTTTACCTGGAAACACATATTTCGCGAACAGCTGGAAGTAATGCATTTTTAATTTTATTCGAGGTCATTTTGTATTTGCAACATCATATTTGTTTCTATGGTTACCGGAAGCTCATCAGCCGGAAAAGCTTAAAATATTAAATTACACTTTACTCAAAGAAATAATAAATTACATAGGTATCTAATGCGATTTCTTTGGTATTTAATTTAAGGTAGATTATTTTAAAGCTGACTAATGGAACTTATTTTTTTTCACTACTTGCAGCTTAAACTATCTCATGATAATTGAATGAAAAGTAAAGGAAAAATGCATTTGAGCTCATTCGCTGAGTAACCAAATCAAGATGTAAGTTTTCCATCTTCTGTATCCAAACCACCGTCCAAACCCAAAGAAAATAAATCAATTAAGGAGATATTCCTCGAAATGGAGGCCGAATGGGGCTCGGACAACCGGTCCGCCTCCTTCGGTCGCCTGCCCACCGTTCCCAATCCCTCGATGGACTTGGAGGCGGATAACGAGGTGGCCAGTAATTGGTCATCGCTGGCCAACTTGACCCGTCTCGTCGGCGGCCTTGGTCCGGAAATCATCAACTATACGCTCAATATGATGGACCTGAGTGTGGGCGTGGCCACGGATATAACCAATCTGAATCTGAGTGCTGGCACCACGCCCCTGCCCGCCTACGCGATCGCCAACAGCTCCTCGCTGGCGCACACGAACAGTCGCCATGAGACGCCTCCGATGGCGGAACAGGTGCCCGAGCACGTGATGGACCACGCCCCCCAGCTGTCCCGATCCGGGCTGCTCAAGGTCTACGTCCTGGCCGTGATGGCGCTCTTCTCGCTGCTCGGCAACCTGCTGACCATCTGGAACATCTACAAGACCCGCATCTCGAGAAGAAACTCCCGGCACACGTGGAGCGCCATATATTCGCTGATGTTCCACCTGTCCATTGCCGATGTCCTCGTCACCTGGTTCTGCATCATCGGCGAGGCAGCCTGGTGCTACACCGTCCAGTGGCTGGCCAACGAGCTCACCTGCAAGCTGGTGAAGCTCTTCCAGATGTTCAGCCTCTACCTGAGCACCTATGTCCTGGTGCTGATCGGAGTGGACCGCTGGATAGCGGTCAAGTATCCGATGAAGTCGCTCAACATGGCCAAGAGGTGCCATCGACTGCTCGGCGGCACCTACATCCTGTCGCTGGTGCTCAGTCTGCCGCAGGTAAGTCATCTTGAATTAAAGCATTGAATAAATAAATTATTTAAAAGTACACCCAAAAAAAATCAGTAGTGTTAGCACTTTAAGCGTTGTATTAACAATATACTGGATTTAGTATAAACAAGAGAGAACGCTATAGTCGGGTTGGTGTCCCGACTATCTAATAATCGTAACTCAGCTAAAGGGAGTGCGAGGGAGATGGAGATAAACCTTTGCCAGGCCTCTCTCTAACGCGCCGGCTTAAATATATTTTCTACTTTCGATTGGATTGTATACACAACAAAACTACATTCCTATATTTCTTTTACTTTTTATTTTCGCTTTTCTTTCCAACCGTAAATTAAATTTATTACTTTTGTACGTATTCATTTCATATTTTTTTTATACATCTAACTCTCACTCTCGTTAGTGTCGATACATTTAACAACAGTTTCGTTTATATATTTTTTTTTGTCGGTGTATATTCCAAATTTTACTCATCATTAAAAAATAAAATATAAACTAATAGTAAATATTAAAAAATATATTATACTAATGCCAGATAAAAAGAAAATTAAACTAGTTAATCCTGAGAACAGTTAGTTTCCTTTTTGGCATGAACCATTAATAAGAGTTTCTTTAGACTTTTATTATAAAAATATAAATTTAAGATAAGCAATAAAGTAATTTATTTTAAATTTAATTGTAAGACTTCCAGACAATTTATGCAGATTTAAGAACAATACGCGCTTTAAACCAAAAATTCAAAAGAAGAGGCTCTCAAAAAGGGGTTTGCAATGGGGTTGAATTTTAAAATGTTTGCTAACGGTAAATGCATAATTTAAAAATATTATTTTGCTGAAAATAAATGTACCCGAGGGCCAGATATAAAGCGTCTGCAGCTGATCTCCTTCCGAGAAAAGGCACCTCCAAGAAGGCATTCCGCGTCAAGGAAGATTCAAGATGATGGGGGCGATGGTACGCTTATGAAAATAATCTGGCACACTTGCAATCGCTTTCGGAGGGCGTTCCATTACGCTAAGTTAAAGCTGGGACTTAGCCAGCGTCCCTCCCACCACTCCACTTTACTTTTTCCGCCGCATTCTGATGAAGTTGAAGTAATATGTTTACTTTATAACACGCATACGCCCCGTGGCAGGGCGCAAATAGTCTTGAGTAGGCGCCAGAATGTGTGCAGACATTAAAAATGATTGCCTTTTGCACAATAAGTGTGCACTAAATGTGGCTTTAGGCTTTGGGCCGCTGCCACGCCCACACACACGTGCCGGGGCGGATGGGACAGCCAATCGAATACCAACAAAGGGTTTTTTCTTGGGGTAACCGACAAAGAAAAGCCGGAAAAAGGTCCGCAAGTGTCTGCCTGACGACAGACATTATTCATATTCCCGATTCATTGTGTGCAGATAGGCTGGGTGATATATTCCTTTTCCTTTTCCCTGCCAGCTGGCGGATAAGCTCGAATGGGACTGCATTAATGGGAATCCCTCGCTTTGTTCTAGGATTCGGCTCCAGATTTCCGGCACATTGATTGTCAGTCTGCTGCACCCAGAAAACAAAATGGACTAAAAAGGGGCCTAATTACCTAAAATTTTAGGAAACATGGCCAGAAAAATGCGCCAAGTCCATCATTACCTAAAATGTTGGTCATATGGACTATATTTTGTACGCAGTCTTGGATTTATTTTTGGTAATCGTTACCTAAAAAAATGGCTAGTGGACTAGATTTTTAGGTCAGAATTACCTAAATATTAGGTATTTTTAAAAAAGTTAAAATTTTTACTATTGATAGTAACATATTTGTTTATTTTAATGGCTTATATTGTTATTTTCTGATAAGTAAATATTTTACCGTTCTGAAAAAACAAACATTTTATTTTGTCCTCGGTGGGAATCGATCCCCGGCCTTCTGCGCGAGAGTCCAATAGGCTAGCCTCTGGCCTACGGAACTATTTAAGAGCCCTGCGGCAAAACCAAAAGCTGCTTCTAGGGGCATAAGCGAATTCTATTTTTAGAATAGTTCACTATTACCTTAAAAGTAGGAAAATAGTCCACGTTGGTATTGATTTATTTTATTGAAAGTTTTCCATCACTAGCATTAAGCTAATTCTAATAATATTTTTAAATATTGAACTTAAAAATCGAATAATTTGTTTATTAATATTAAGGACCTTTATTTGTATTAAATTATGAGTAAAAATCAATTGCAAGCTATTCCTAAATTTTAGGTCTTATGGACCAATTTTAAGGTTACGATGGCCTATAAAAATCTTTGTAGCTTTACCTAAAAAGTAGGAACATAGTCCACATGCCAATATTTTCAGGTAACCCATTACCTAAATCTGAAAATGTAGTCTATTAAAAATTTTTAGGTCATGTATTACCTAAAAATTAGTCCCGCATTTCTCTGGGTGTGTATGTATAATATATGCCGCGATTTCATACTCGATTCGCTGGCCTGTCCTTGATTTATGGCCCCCGGGTGAGGCTCCTGCGCGGCCCGTTCATTTATCTAGTTCAGCTTACATTAGCTGGAGTGCCGGCGACTGTTGCTCCTCCTCGTTGGCGCAGCGACAACTTCCCGGGGCACTAAGGTAGGTAATTAGTGCGAAAGGGCACTTCAAAGTTGCCACGGGGGGCAGGAACTAATTTAGTTTGATTGAAAAGTGGCTGAAAACTTTGCCCTGCTCCTTTGTGACCCTCTTCATGAATATCGTCTTAAGCGTTGGCTTGCCATAAAATCAAGTGGGCCCAAAGGTTTGACCTTTGTGTTATCAAATCCTTCACCTTAGAGATCCCAAAATAGACGATTCTGTTTTGGCTTAGGAAAAATGAGAAAAGCTGTAGAAAGTTTCCGTGTAAGTGGAAGATTTCCCTGCCCACGTTATGCAACTCCCATATTTTCTATACCCCTTACTCGTAGGGTAAAAAGGGTATATTGTTTTGCCCATATCTTTAAAGATTTCGGAAAAGTATGAATGCAATTTGTGTTGAGCTTACTTATACCTATCGAAATGTAAAAGAAATTGTTCAAATTGGACAATTTGTTAAAAAGTTATGAGCAAATAATGCAATTCAAGCAAGCAGTCGCTTTACGGCATACATATATTCATCTCCCTCGCACTTCCTTTAACTGAGTAGGGTATCTGATTATCTCTCTCTCTTCCTTCTTTTATTTCCCCTCCTCAACGCTCAAATGTATGCTGTTATTCAACGCATTTAATTAGGAAAGCTAACCAAACTGACGGCGTTTTCCGCGAGTCTTGTTTGCTTTTATCTGAATTATATATGGCGTGGAACAATAATTACCGGCGTACTGTCGAAATCGAGGCGAGATTATGTTTGCACACTTTGCGCAAAATACGTGTGGGTTTTCCGGGTGTGAAAGCGTGTGCCTGCTGGCTTGTCAAAGTGGCTCTGACTTGTTTAAATGCCGCAAAAAATGTCGAGTCTAATTACGTTTCGATGTTTTTTCTTTCTTTCTTTTTCTTCACTCACTGTCGAGCAGATTGTTTGGCAGATTTTGAAGAGGGTTTCGGGGGTCAATGACGATGGCTTCTGGTCGAGACAAACCATAATAAAAAGAACATGATGTATTGGCTGGAATTTTAAAATAGGCTCAGACTTTGTTAAACTGTCAGTTTAGTCGTAAATATTTCATTCGGGCATCAAAAGTTATTATGATATTGTCAAAAGCCATTTTTAGATGGCCCCCTCGATATTGTTACATAATTAAAGAGCCACTGTCACCCAATTAAAAGAAACTTTGCAATCATTATGCCAATTTTTATGGTCCACTTTTCGCCCCCGAGATGGCCGCCCGGGGAAAATTTCTTCATTTCGTTTTATTGAACATGCGACATAAAATTTATGCGGCCTACAGACGTGACAGCCCAAGCGTCCCAGTGCCAGTCAGGAATAATCAAACAATTTTCCGGACAAACTTTCCGATGTCACACGCTCATGCACCACCCAGCACATGTTGGTAAGCAGCCACATCGAATCCAATATGAGACGCACCGATGAGCGCTCGTTGGTTTCAAATAAAAAAGCGAAATGAAAATTCACTTCGACTGCCAATAAACAACAAATGTTTTCAACAGCAGCATTTATTTGGCTCCGCTGCCCTCGCCCCCCCGAAAAGTAAGCGACTTTCCTTCTTTTTCACAATAATACCCATTGTGAGCCGCAGTCAGCACAACCGACATAATGGAGTCAGACACAAGGTTATTCGCAGGTCTCCCGGAGTGTATTATTGTGAATTTAATTGTAGCAAACAACACATCAAAATTTCACCTTCTGGTGAGAGTAATTCGAATTTTCCCAGAATCAATTTCCATTTAACAGGGACTTATCCCATGAGTTCAAAGGCCTTTGGTAAATTTACATTTAGCTTTTCGGTTTCAGAAGCTAAAGATAATCAATTGGGTTCTCGATTCCTATTTAATATTTAAATTAAATAAAACAACGTAATATTTAATTGAATGATTAATTTAACAAAAGGAAATATTTCAATCAAGGAGAAAATATTGGTTTACTTCATTAAAAAAATATTTTCTTATTAAAATCAAAGTTAAACGTTTTTAAAATTAACTGCAATTGTTAAATGTAATATTTTCATATTTATTTTCATATATAAAAACTGCAATGGATGAAAATCAAAGCTAAAAATATTTGGATTGAATATGAAATCTTTGGATTTACCGCGTTTTTTATCAGTGTATCTGCAAATGCATTTATTTTATTTTATTTCTTATAAATTTCTATCTCTATTTAACACTTGTTTAAAAGAACTAGATCTTTATAATTGACTACAAGTAATCTCAACTAAAATATAATAATAGAGCCTCAAAGAAAGTTTCCAAAGTGTTTACCAGAAAGTTTTAAATAATGCATTATTCAATCACATTTTATTTGTGCACCCAGAGGTCTTTGTGCAAAGTTTTCGGTGCAACTTGCAAATTTCGTGCAAATAGTACTTGAGGCATCTGAGGCATTGTTCCTATGCGGAGCGCCCTTTTCACTTTCCAGGAATTTTTTAATGAAAACCAAACATAGAAACACTTGGCAAAAGTTTATTTTGGAAAGTAAGTTGGTGCATTTTAGGAAATAAATGTTTGAGTGTTTGAAAGGACCAAATGGAGAGCCACAATTATGGTTTCTTTTCGCTTCCCTTTGCGTGACCCTGACCTACATCGATCTGTAATCTATAAATTCGCTGGCCATTCGAGGCTTTCCTATTCCTTGTCGTCTGTTTCGGCGAGGCCAGTGGCTTGGAAGTTATAAATGTGCGAAATTAATAAAAACCAACCATTATATACCCGGGGCTTTATGTAGTTTTACTATGCCGCTCAGTTGTGCGTGGCGAGTTTCGCCATTTGGGTCAGCTGTTCCGTTCCGTTGACACAGCGGCTGACAAGAAACCCATAAAAAGTGCAAATAAAAAGACTTTTAGCGTATTAGTTATGCGCCGACACATCCATCCTTAGCGAATATAAAACGCTACGTTTGCTTTATCAGCTCTGGCCAGACATTTGCCAAGGGGATTTTCCTGGGGGATATGATTGCTTCCTAGAAAGGTATAGAATGCCTTTCTGGTGAACTGAGCGCACGACTAGGAAGCTCGAACAATGGCATATGCTTTGGCAAACTGAATACAGTTCCCGAAAATGTACCCTCAATTACCGTCGTATTCAGAGCGATGCAGGAACAGCAACCAAAAGGGCTTTCACTCATAACCAAGGACCTCGTTCCCGTCCAATGTGGAGCAGATCAAAGAGCCGTTTTGTGTCAGCAATTTGTTACCATGGGCCACATGTGGATTTCCATGAAAACATGTTTGTATTTACTGTACCGTTTAGTGCAATCGTAAATGTGATTATTATTCGCCAAGGAACACATTTGGGAGACGCTTTATATCACTAGATAAAATCTATTTATTTGACATTTAATGGTATTTATATTTAGGATGGGCTTATAAGCATAAATGCTAAACTAAAAGCCTAGCTTAAGATCTAAAATACAGTTTCTTAAAACCTACTTTTATTTTTACCAAGAAATCTTTTAAAAACCTATTAAAATTACAGTTTCTTATGCTTAATAACGAATTGGTTTATATTAATGATATTCAATCATTGATCAAAATTGAGAAAAATAACAAACTATTTACCTATTCTTTTATTTTACTTCAAACTGAATATTAATATAGTTTATATTATATTTTATATATTAAAGTAGTAATTTTTAATTAATAAATAATACGTAATGTTCTGCTTACATTTCATTAATTTATAACATCTGACCTTTGATTTATTTTTCTTCCTACGCTGCTCTCTCTTTGATGTCGCCGGATTATGCTACAGTTCTTCATATTCCACGTGGCCCGCGGTCCCTTCGTGGAGGAGTTTTACCAGTGCGTCACCCACGGATTCTACACGGCGGACTGGCAGGAGCAGATGTACGCCACTTTCACGCTGGTCTTCACCTTCCTGCTGCCGCTGTGCATCCTGTTCGGCACCTACATGTCCACCTTCCGCACCATTTCAAGTGAGCTTCATTGCAAATAGCAAAAGATATAAAAATAACGGCACTCCAATTCAATTTGTCTGCATTCCCAATAGGCAGCGAAAAGATGTTCCAGGGCTCGAAATTGGCCAACTATTCCACGGCCAAGCTGCCAACGCAGACGAATCGCCAGCGGCTGATACACAAGGCCAAAATGAAGTCGCTTCGCATTTCGGTGGTGATCATCATAGCCTTCCTCATCTGCTGGACTCCCTACTACGTCATGATGATTATGTTCATGTTCCTCAATCCGGACAAAAGGGTGAGTTTCGGGGGCTCCTTTCCGTTGGCTCGAAATTTCCGGCGAACCTGAATGACAAGCAGATAGAGATTCCTGGCAGCGCCTAAATGCGAAGGAACATCAATCAGCAGTCGATTTGTCAGTTTATTTTGGAAAGGCTGTGGGTGCGGTGTTTTCCCTACTAAATCCTTTGTTGTTCTGTCCAATATTAACGGCTGCGGGGGCTGACTCTGTTCTGTTCTGTTGAAAGAAACAAGAACCCGGGAACGAGAACTCTACCTCAAACTCGAACTCGAGACGGCTTAGTCGCAGATGGCAAATCCGTTTAGGGCCACAATCTTTTCCGCGCCTTTCAACGGCACCAACGCACATAAAAATGATTTCTTATGCTCAATTTTTAATTAATCATTACGGCACCCGACCGGCCGGTCGCAATTTTTCCTTAACGGCGTCCCAACTTTGATGACTTGCCAGAGATTGCCCGTAAAAGCTGGCCGAGGTAGAGGATTACGGCCTCCGCGAGAGGGAATTGCAAACAAAACACCGTGTCCGTTTGCCGCAGCCAGAGTATCCTGTAAAGTTCAAGGAAATGATTAATCAGGAAACGTAATTTTTAGAGAAAGGAGTTGAATTTGTGAATATAAATGTTAAAGAACTATTTTCAAGACTCATTGGTTTGTGGACTACTTTACTTTAACACAGAAAATATTGTACCTTATTACAAAGAATACTATGATTCAAACATATAAATTAGATATGTTTTGCAGTTATTTCAAAAAATATATAAAATATAATATTTGCATATACGTATTTTAAAATACCAAGTTTATATTCTTTGAACAATGAATGTAACTTAATATAAACATAATCTGCATTCATATTAATATTATATGATTTTCTCGATCTTAAAAAAATATTAGTTTAGAACTAGAACTATCATTGTTTTTTTGTCTACTTATTTTGAATTAAAGAAAAATATATATTTTTAACATCAAAGTTTAGATTGGTAATTCTTTATCAAAATTTAAAGCAAGCCATTTTAGCTTGCATTTCGCATACATAGTTGCTACAATATTCATTTGATTCACCTTGAATGACTGACTTCTGACCTAAACACACAATTGTATAAATGCAAACCTTAAAATAGCTGGTCAGTTTCGTAGAAATTTCCTCTTACTCATTTATGCATACGTTCTTCAGTGAAAAAAGTTGGCTTAACATCATGAAAGCCAGGGTGCAGAAATGATTTATTTAAGCTGTTTCAGGAGAAGCACCTTTGACCACAGGGTATCCAGCGGCAACGAGGACCTAATCCAACCGCAAAAAGCCCACAATGTGCCCACTCAAACATAAACAAGCTCCGCACAAAAAGGTCTGAATGGGGAAATTAATTTGAATTTTACGCATTGCTTGCAGCTGGGCGACGATCTGCAGGACGCCATCTTCTTCTTCGGCATGTCCAACAGCCTGGTCAACCCGCTCATCTACGGAGCCTTCCACCTGTGTCCTGGCAAGGGGGGCAAGTCGAGCGGGGGTGGCGGCAACAACAACGCCTACAGCCTGAACAGGTGAGTGCACAAGCCGGACGTAGATAAATAATATTAACGACAAATTACTTGTTTTATTTCGACCTTTTTTCGTATCAAAATAGTTACTTTGCGCAAAGGCATTATCCTTATAAGTCGTTTAAACGTGTTTTTGTTTAGAGCTCTAAAATTTATTAACTTTATTTCTATAAATAGTTTCTTCTATAACTAAGAAAAATTTAATATTTTCAAATACAGATTTATCTTTAATATCTCTTTGCATTTCCTATAATTTTCCTTATGGAATTTTTTATTATCTTTATCTACTTTACCTGATCTAATATAGTTATAGACTGGCATGATTTTTTCACACTTCCTTGATTGTTTTGATACCGCAAAAAGTACATCAAAAAACAGATTGGCAATAAACTGATAAATTTTTTCCGTCTGGCTTTTATCACCTTACCTCATCGTCCATTCCCCCGCCCACCTCCCATCCTTAGGGGCGACTCGCAGCGCACTCCCTCCATGCTGACGGCGGTGACGCAGGTGGACGGAACAGGTGGCAGTTCCCGCCAGATGCGCGCCTTCCGCCAGCAGAGCTACTACCGCAGTTCCAGCAACGGCACAGGCGGATCCTCGGCCGGACCGGGAGGCGGTGCTCCGTTCAAGGAGCAGGTGGGTCTGCTGCACGTGGGTCCCGGCACGGGTCCCTCGGGTGGCTCCGTCTCCAGCAATGCCACGCCGCAGCTGCTGCGGAAGGGATCCGCCCTCCTGGCGGCCCGACATCCCAGCTGCCTGAGGGAACAGGAGCAGCAGCAGCGGCTCCTGCTGCAGGACAAGCCCTCGACCCTGGTCCTCAGCTACGACAGCCAAAGGGGCGGAGTGGGCGTGGGCGTGGCCAGCGGGCTGATGGACAACAACGAGCGGGTGTCGAGCGTGTGAGAGCAGCTGGCGATGGCGGCGGCGACGGCGACGGATGCCCCGGATGCAACAGCGGATGCGGATGCGGCGACGGAGGACGCCTGCTCCTGCTGCCATTGCCTGAGCAGGGAGCTGGTGCGACGGCAGCTAGAACTCCAAGAGCTTCCAGTGCAGTGAGAGGCGACTGCCAGAGGATTTGATCCCAGCGGCGAGGAATCGGAATCGGAATGGAAATGGAATGGGGAGGCGTCGGCGATCGAATCACCGGGGCGTGCAACTTGTGCTTAGATAATGCTAATCGAGAGTTAAGTCTTTAAACACAATGGGTGTGCTTAGGAGTAGCGTAGGATTAGAGCTAGTCCGTATGGATCGGTTGCCCGGCACTGGGAGAAACTCAAGGTCAGCGGAATAACACTCGAAATATTTTACCTTTTTAAAATCTGATTTTTCAAAAGCACTTTTTCTAAAATTCTTTAAGCTTAAGTCACTCAAAAACCGTATATTTTGCACAAATCTACTACTAAATCTTTTCAAAATATCTCTTATTTTAATATGAACATGTTTACGTATCAAAATAAAATGCGGTTGTGAAAATATCTTAAACCTCTTAAATTGTGACGTCGCACCATTATTTTCAGTGTAAGGTGATAACCTATAATATTTACAATTATAATCAAAGTGCAATCAGTGTCAGTTCAATCATCATTTCAGCTTAAACTCTTTAATTGGTTAATAAATATATATGACCTCAAATGAGTTTCTCTCGATGGCAGGGCAACATTGTAAAGTTAATTAAAAAGAAATGTCAGTTTTCCATTTTGTTTTCCCAACTAAGTAAATCGAAAAATCAATTTTCCAATTGAGTGAAAAATAAACAGCCAAAAACAGGGTAAATAACAATTGTAAATACATAAATGCATTATTTTTGGAAGACATTGTGGTTGCCACATCTTCAAGCATAATACTTAAAACCATGTTAAAATTATTGTAATAACAAAGAGTATAATAAAAATGAGTTAATGTTCAGAAAACTAATCGTAAGGCCTACAAACCTAAGATTACCCATTCTTTTAAGAAACTTACCAACTGTATCCAAAGTCATGATCATATTTTATAATTTCCTGTGTTACGATTAGTTTCTGTTGATTTTCGTTTCAAAGCCTCCAAGGTCGCTTCACTCAGATCCGTATTTTTCCCTTGTAAACGGCACTCTCCCAAAAGGAAACCCTAATTTACGACCAACTGGAAGTATCAATGCGACCCGAAGTCCGGAGTTCCTTTAAACGAATTACACTGAACACCATAATTCAATTTGGCCAAAACGTCCCCGGTGGCCAACGGATGCTGCTGGCGATTCCGAGGGACGCTGCGTACACACATATGTCATTAAAGGAACCCACTGCATTATGCGAATCCTCCGGCGGGACGGTTCAATTTCCACAATGCCGCATGCTTACGCCCATCTATCCCACATCCCGTTTGCATATTCATGTGCTCCGCACTTCGCTGCGTACTTATGTATAAATAATCTGTGTCAAATTTGTATAGTTTATTTTTTAATAAAACCCGAATGATCCTTGCGAAACTTTACGAGCCAACTTTTACGCGCCACGCCACGCACAGCTCAACACGTTGATGAACTAGCTGGATGGATCTGGATGCTCGGCAAGCGTGTGCCCCATAAATCCTGCGGGGCTCACGTCCACCCCGAGCACGGGTATATTACAAAATTTTATGGGCGGCACAGGCGGAGGTCGCCCATCGCGATAGGCCATGGCCGGGGCTTCTCCCCCGTCCACCCAAAATTACAGAAACCCACTCTCCTAGAAAAGTTTCTCGCCCAAATGCAAAACAATTCTTGCGAGCCTGCAAACAATGCGCCCGAAAATGCGACTCGAAGTCTGAATTTAGAAGCTGCGCCGGAAACAGGAACACAATTACCGCAAATAATGAAAGATGGACTCCACTGAGGGTGGCGATTGACCCTTCCTACCGCTGAAACTCCCCCTCAATTATGCGCAGGCAGACGAACTCGGCGCTTCCCCCACACTGACCAAATAATCGTTGGGGTCATAACAAAGTCTGGGTAATTTTACATTTTCTTAGGCTAACCATGATTTAAATTGGAATTCGTTATCAAATATAACAAAATTTCTGTTATTATAAAATTAACACTTTTTGTATTGCTTGGTATTAGCAAACCGTATAGAATGGATTCAAATTTGTAATTTACAACTACAAAATGTTAATTTTGTAATTTTCTACACATCCAAGTATAATCGAATTTCTATGGATCTAATTATAAAAGAATCTAAGAATTTTAAAACGGATAAGTAGGTTGCTTAAGTTGGAAAATAATTATTTTGGTTATTGCTTTGAGATGTAAGGATTAGTTTTGTATCTATAGAAAATGGTATACAACTTATTTCGATTGAAAGATGGTATCAATTATTTTCTCTCCCTGTACTTCTTCAATTTTTGATTGCTTGATTTTACGTAAGGTTCCGCTGACCAACTGCCAAAGTTTAAAGCGCGGGACCGGGCAATTCCGAAATGTAAATGCCGGGCAAAAGTGTTCCACGAATGCGTATTTCATTTTAAGTACGCATTCCTGCCAACAAAGCAATTCGATGGCGGACGAGGGCGGCACTTAACGAGTGGGTCGAGGTCCAGAAATTAAAAGCATTCCGCCAGGCTCCTCCGTTTTATTGGGGATAAAAGGTTGAATTCGACGGTCGGGCAATAATAGCAATCGTAAAACGGGCGGCAAGTACACATACTCAAATAATACATCCCATTTTGGAGACCGTGTAAGTATCTAGCTGGTGATGTGTAGACAAGACACAAGACATCAGGACATCGTTACAGCAATTATACAAATTTATGGACCATTATCAACATGACGCAAACTTGGCCTACAATCCACATGCTCCATTCAAGCGTGGAGCGATAAAAGCAGAGACATAAGCTAGAGGAGGAGGAGGAGCAGCCCCGAAAACCTCAAGACTGACTCATCAAAAACTGATGGACCGTAAATAAGGCAGCGACTTCTTAGAGGGATTCCTCTTATTGGTTATTTGCTTTAACAGAATTTCACTTAGTTTTTAGAGCAGATTACGGAGCTATGGGTAGATCCTGGTGTACAAAGGGTTCTGGTTCTGGTTGGGGCATCCTTATCTCGTGCTCACAACAGCCTCTTTCCGTGCCGCATCCTGCAGCAACTGGGTGTCCACTTCGTCGCCCGGCAGTTGCACGTAGCGCACCACGGAGCCCCGGATGAAGCAGTTCTTCACGCTCAGCATATGGGGGTACTTGTCCGGATCCGTAACACTGATGTCCGTAAGCTTGATGTTCAGATACTGGTCCACCGAGTGCAGGGTGCCGCATATACTATGCATAAATAGTACAGAAATAATGAAATCGGTGAGGTGAGAAGTTTACCGGCAATGTGGTTCACAAACGATGCTCACCTGAGGTCGTTTTTCAGTTCCACGACAACTTCTTTGCCCACCAGCGACTTGAAGAACGAGTAGAAGAGCTGGGGAGTTAATAAAACATCAAAGTTAATTGTTAAATCCTTTGAAAATCCTAATTTCTTACCATTGTTATTGTTTATTGCAGATTTTGCGGAACGCGTTGGTTATTAGGGATGTGTAATATAAAAATACCAGTATATCGATATTTTTATTCACCAAATATGTGGATATCGATACTTATTGATATTTCTGTTAACCCAAAATTAGCTAATACAACAATTAAAATTTAGGAAAAGGAAAACAAATAAAAAACCGTAGGGTTTTAAAGTTTATAATTATTTCGATTTAAATATTTATTTATCAGGAAAAGTTCGATGTTGTTATAAAAATAAATATCGATAAGTCGGGGAACCAAAACCATCTTATTTCTGTTAGTATGGCAACGCTGTGGAGCTGCCATCTGCAGAGTTTTATAACATTTAGCTTTTCCACAATAGCAAATGGGCGCCAATGAAAGTCGTTTTTGATTTTTCATAAGACGGTTATTTCGGTAATCCAACTTCAGACTAAACCAATATATCAATGAGCAAATAAGTGGCTGATTTATAAATTCCATGTGGTATGTATTTTTACCAACCAATTTTGTCGGCATACTTTTTGAATACCACAATATATTTATCCTAATTTTCAACCAAAGAATTTAAACATTTCTGTGTTAAATAAAATTCTTAAACGATTGGCACTCAAACACAGAAACTAATGAATATTGCAAGCAATAAGTGCAAATGTCCAAATGATAATTCTCCAAAAATAATTAGTACTTTGGGTGAAACAAAATATTATTCCTTTGTCCAAATTGTCCAAATCTAAAATGTCAGACCGCATTGAGGTCGTAAGTAAATTCCTTTTATAATGCCATTGAAATCTGTTAACTTTAATTTTTAAAACATTTTTGAAAAAAATCGTGATTAGCTTTGGCTCCCATTTTAACAGAGTAACGATGACGTGCTAAGTCATCATTTTAGTGTTGGAAACAGGATTTGAGTACTTTTATTAATACCACACTTCGATTCACATTTCACTCGAGTAACGGAGATTTTT
Organism: Drosophila prostipennis; assembly: GCA_037075205.1. Taxonomy (NCBI): domain Eukaryota; kingdom Metazoa; phylum Arthropoda; class Insecta; order Diptera; family Drosophilidae; genus Drosophila; species Drosophila prostipennis. The sequence continues at coordinate 1,002,961 of JBAMCJ010006752.1, forward strand.
CCGCAGTTACTTTCCCCTGCTTTGAACAGAAAAACCAGAGAGTTTTGCAAGAATTCGGTTAAGATGTATATTTTAGGGGAACAGATTAAATTGCACTTGCTAATACAATTATTGACTTTAAATTACATTTAATAACAATTTTTTGGGGTGGTTAAAACTATTTACAAACATAAGGGGGCACATTGACCGTTTTACAATTGCGGGTGTACTACATTTTTTGCCTCTAGAGTCTAGAGTAACAACAAAAAGTACAGCCCGCCCCGTTTTCGTCGCGTTCAAATCGCCAAGAATCTTAAAATTTCAATTAGCTTAAAAAAATCACATTTCATGTATCTTGTATCTGGTTCTACAACTCCAACTTAATGCCGCCGCCTCGAAGGTGCCAAACTACGCGCTACGTGTGAAGTAACAGCAAGGATCTGGGGTCCTTTCCGATCGGATCCTGCCACTCTAACGCTAATAAATTCGTCTCTATCCCTAGATCGCCTCCTCGATGCCCTCTAATGATCCGAGCTGAAGTACGAGTTCTGCATGAGATACAGCTTGTCGATGGGGTTTATCAGGCTGTTGTTCAGGTTGGCCAGCATGTCGTGGGGATTCGAGTGGGAATGCGAGTGCGAGTGCTGGTTGCCCGAGGAGCTGGTCGACTGCAGCTCCAGGTTGTTCAGCGACAGCGAGTCCGCGTCGTCGTCCAGCTGGTCAAAGTTGCTCCCATCCAGCGAGAGATCGGAGCTGCAGAAGCTGTCGTTCGAGTTGGCCGGATAGTCTGTAAGATAAAAAGCTATTAGTATTTATACCTTGGAATTTAGTACAACTTGTCTATATCGAACCATAAACTAGAACTTTATTTATGTCAGGTTTCATAGATACAATAATATTAAAAAAACAAGAGAGAACGCTATAGTCGGTTGCCCCGACTATTAGATACCCGTTACTCAGCTAAAGGGAGTGCGAGGGAGATGGAGGATATAAAACTTTGATCAGGCCTAACTTTTAAACGAATGGTCCGATTTAAAAAATTTCTTCTACATTTCGATAGGCATTGATAAACACAACAATACTGCATTTTTACTTTTCCGAAATATTTAAATTTTTAAAATCGTTTATTAGCTATTGTGGGCGTTAGAGGGGGCGTGGCACCTTCTTGAAACAAACTTGCGCTGCGTAGGAACTCCAAGAATCTTCATGCCAAATACCAATCCTCTAGCTTTTATAGTTTCCGAGATCTCAGCGTTCATACGGACGGACAGACGGACAGACAGACATGGCTAGATCGACTCGGCTAGTGATCCTGATCAAGAATATATATACTTTATAGGGTCGGAAACGCTTCCTTCTACCTGTTACATACTTTTGAACGAATACAATATACCCTTTTACTCTACGAGTAACGGGTATAATTATATTTTTGTAATTTAGAAAACTTTAATATATCATTTGGTCTATGTTATTTAAAATTCAAAATATTTGGTAAAATATTTTCTCAGCTATTAATTATATTTTTAAGCATAAAAGCAGGTAGTTACAAAAAAAAGATGTTTTAAAAGTGTCCAAGTTCGATTTAGAAAAGTCACCCATTCGCTTTAACATACCATCCGGTGAGAAGGGCAAGTTGGGGTTCAGGGGCTGGCTGGCGAAAGTGCTGTCCAGTCCGCCCAGATAGCCGGAGCTGTCTCCGCTTAGCTCCTGCTTGACGCACTTGTCCTCCTTCTCGTTGGTCTCCTTGTCATCGGTGGCGCTCGAATTGCCGCCGGTGCCACGCCCACTGCCAGAGCCCGAGCCGCCGGAGCCGCCGTTCTGCTTGGCCTTGCGCTGGATCTTCTTCATCTTGGCCCGCTGGTTCTGGAACCACACCTGGACCACGCGAACCGAGAGTCCGGTGTCCTTGGCCAGGGCCTCGCGCACCTTGCGACACGGCTTGGGCGACTGATCGAAGGAGGCCTTGAACTGCTTGCGCTGCTGCGAGGTGAGGATGGTGCGCGGTCGCTTCGGACCCCGCCTTCCATCGCGCGGCCTCAGCAGATCCTCCTCGTCCAGACCCACGAACCCACAGTGCTGGGCAGCGGCGGCGGCCAGGAACATCTCCTTCTCGAGGTCGTGGCGATAGCAGAAGAGCTGGCCATCCCGCAGCAGGAACTGCTCGCCCTTCTGCAGCGGCAGCCGGCAGGCGTAGCACACGAAGCAGGGCAGGTGGAAGACGAAGTTCGGGATCGGACGCATCACCAGCTCCTGCGGCAGGATGGCGTGGCAGCAGGAGGAGCACTTGACCCCGAACAGCCGGTCGTAGTCCATCTTGCAGTAGAGCTTCGAGTTGCGCACGTAGCACGTGTGGTGCAGCTGCATCCCGCAGTAGCAGCACGCGAGGCACTGCTCGTGCCAGTTGGCCTCGCCCACGTTCATCAGGAAGCGGTCGTGGATCTTCTGGCCGCAGCCCTCGCACAGCTCGAAGTTCTTCTCGCACTTGATGTGGCCCACTTCTGGGGATGAAAGAAATGGGAGGGGGAAAAGTCGCGTTAGTAAGTCGCCGAATCGATTTCACATAGCCTACGAACTGAGCGAAAAAATGGGGCAGAAAGATATTTGGTTTCTTAAATTGTAAAAAAAAGTTTTAAAAGTTCTTTACTTAGGTAAATCTTCTAGGAGAAATTCAAAACTTAAAAGTATTTAATATGTTATTATTATTATTATTTTGTAATGTCCTATTTAATTTTAAAACATTTTAATCAATTTAGACAATTTTATGTACGATGTTAGTCAATCTATTTAAAGCATTTCTTAATATTATTATTGAAATCATATTTTCAAATTGAAATAAAAGTATAAACTGATCAAATTAACCTTAATTGTGAAATATTAATATTTTTATACTTGAAGGATTAAGATATAAAATGTTATAAACCCCTTTCAAATGTTACTAAAATTTTCATAAATATTCCATATGAATAAGAATAATTGTAGAACCTAACAAAGCAATTATTCTTTAAATTAAATATAATAAAAATTTTATTTGATCAATTAAATAAGTAAATACATTTGTTCTACACTTCGGAAGTTGGATTCTGTATTTATAACACTTTTTTTCCCAAGTGTAGCGTCGCTTAGTCGTTATTCCCCTAACCTCCTGAGATGGGCGTACGTGGCGTATACGTGATGGCAGCACATGTCGCTGCGAAATTATCATGACATGTGCTGCCAATGGCGCAAGGACCGCGCTGACAATCGAATCGTGTGAAAATGCTTCAACGTCTCTCTTGTTTTTCCGTTCGCTGTTTCGCACTTTGGTGGAAAGCAGAGGGAAACTCTTGAGGGAAAAAATTATCTGTCGCCGGGCTGCAACAGCTTGTATTGAAAGCTTGCTGATGCGTAATTGAAACGTAAAGTTTGCTATATTTGTTTGGTATTATTGAACGGCATTAGCTCGATTATCTGTAAACATCCCCGTTCAATGACTCAATTGATTTTACATAAGCTAACGAATTTAAAGCTCCCAAACTGAGACCCTTTTAAGCTGGTAATCTCCTATTAAGGAGTTCCTTTGCCAAAGTAGAACGCCCCTAATCCTCCGTCCGTAGACGAGCGCTCTTGAAACTGTAAACCAGTCATAAAAAGTAGTACCCGAAAACACAACAAAAGCTGCCTGCAGTAAACATAAAAAATATATGACGACCGCCACGAAAAATGTATGGAAGCATTTGAAAAATGAGCAGCGAGTTGGGGAAAAGTGGTAGGGAGGGGGTGGAAAAGTGTGGAAAACTGGGGAGTATGGTGTTATATTATATGGCTGTGGCTCAGTGGCAGAAAAATGTGCATGATTTATGGTTGGCACAATGGCGTTCGCACACACACAAACACCCAGTATCTATGCAGATGTACATACGCGTGTGTGGGTTATATATAGTCGGGGAGTAGGGAGGAAAATCCCTATATAAGGGGGCGCCAACGCTTTGTGTGCTAAGCTAGTGCAGCGGAAAGTTGACAATGTCCTCGGGGTTCTTTTTCACCGATTCTATCCCATTGTGCGGCATTCATATCGAATCGCATTGGCGATAAAGGTTTTTGCAGCTCCAAACACAAAATCGAGAATGATTCATTTGATAAAGCCCCGAGGGGCGCTGCGTTTTGAATTTTTGCCACTTTTTCTAGAGCTTTGAGCATCGATATTGTGACGGGATTTCGTTTGTGTAATCTAATCGAAATTTATGGCATTTCGCAGTTGCACTTGCAGCTTTTCTGTTCCTGTTTTTCCTTCTGGTTTGTTTCATCTAACAAAGGACGCTTTATTGGGCTTGTGTGTTTTCCGGCTATTCTAGTCTGAGGGGGTGGGGTTTGCTTCCATTCAAGCCCTGGCGAAACTTGTCCAAAAATCAACAAACAACAAGCGCAAACAGTTGGTACAAGTGCGGCACACTCATGTCAAATACATAGATTAAACAGCAGATAAATCCAAAATCAACTCGATGATAAACCGAAAAAAAAATAAAAAATATAACCAACTAATAGACGAAAGTGTCCTCGGCGCTGTTATCGGCGATAAAGGGGCTTATCTGCCGACCGCCCCTCGATTGACGGACTATATGGTGCATTTATTGACACATTGACAGGCAGGCGGAGGTCTATGGAGATAAATTGGGAGACAGCTCCGAACTTCTGGCACTAATTCGGCCGCTAACTGGAGTCCACGTGCCACGCAGATTTTGGCAGCATTTCGGCGTTGACAGACAGCTCATAATGGGACAGCTTTAATTACGGCTGACAAACTGGCTATTTAAAAGTCCTAGTACTTATCTACACGATGGGAAAAGGTTTAAGTAAAATCATGGATATACTTTTTCAACTAGGACTTGAACTTAAAAATTATTATGGTCATATGACATTATTTTATAATTTAAATATTCTATTATTTTCTACCATCACAGGAAATAATGCAATATTCAGGGGGAGAAAAGGATTGATACCATTCATCAAGCTATAAAGCTATAAAAATCCATGGATTTACTTTTTAAACTAGGACTTGAAGTTACAAATAATTATGGCCATATTACACTTGCTTAAATTTCGACCAACTGACTGAAATTATTGTAACAAAAGAAGTCGAGGTTGCGAAATAATACAATATATACACAGGAAGCATATAAGTGATACTATTTGTCAAGATTAGAATCAAAGTACATTTCTTACATACTAAAAACTAAATGTGCACTTAAAAAGATATGCAATTGTATATTTTATGATTTGCTATTTAACATTTTCGGATTTAAATGCAATAATTTATATTCTTCTCTTTCTGATACTTTAACTTTAACTTTAAGTGTACCTGCACATGGATCTCAATGGAAAGTGACATAGAGCTATGCGTATGGCGCATACTTCCGCCCCACAAATGCACACCTACGCCTGCTGAGGAATATATGTAGCTGCTGACGACGGGCGAAGTTGAAGCCGCCGCAGAAGCCAGATATGTATGCTGATACGCTCGGTGGAATACCTGACACTGAGTGTGCTCATTTCCGTGGTCTGCCCTCCGATCCCCAGCCCCATAAAGCTCGCCCGTTCGAAATTCCTCGACCTCTCCAAAATGTGCGGGGCATTGATAGTAGTTTAGCAGTCGACGGCCAAGTGTTTGCGCAGGAGAGTGGAGTTTCTGGGTGCGGCGGAATCGGAAACGGAAACTATTTGCTGCCATTTTGCCATTTTGGCAATGGCAAACGGCAGAATGCGAGTATTAATAGAAATTTCATAGGCAAATCTAAAGTTTGCCGGCAAAGGAGCAGCAGTTTAATGGGGGAGGGGAGGGGAGGTGAGTGGTAGGCCGAGAGCCCCTAAAAAACCAAAAACACAATCCACTTAGCCTCGGACGAGGTCTGGTCTGCATATGCATCACACACATTGTTTGCACACTTTGCATTTCGGAGGGAAATTCGCAAAAGTTTTCCCAGCAACACTTTCGTTGCAGCTGAAAGCTGAAAAGTGTTGCCTATTTTGAGGATGTCGTATAGGCGAATGTGTGTGTGCATGTGTGCCTGCATGCCGAAGCTTCAGTGCGAGTGTGTGTGTGAGTGGGAGGATGTGGCATGCCTTAATAGCCTTTTATTGGTCGAGCCACGCCCTCTGGCCGGGCGGATGTCAGCCAGGTTCATTGTCAAAATTATTTTGTGGTCAACTTGCGTTCATACTTTTGGAAATACTTTCGCCCGACCTCCCACACATCCGCCCACTAAACTATCCCCAACATGTGTGCGACATCAGAAATTCATAATTTATTGTCCTCTGTCAATATGCGTTTAAGCCGGAAATTGTGCATTCACATTTAACTGTTTCCATTTGCCTGGTCTCTGGAGGCAAAAAACCAAATTAAATCGAAATTCTACCTCTGGCTATTTAATTCGCATAAATGCGATCCGAGTTTTAATTAAGTCCTTAACCAAATACAGTTGTAAGTAAATATTGAAATAATATTAATTATTGTTCTTGTAAGTCCGTTCTTCAATACGGGTAAATAAAATTAAATAAATATTTCTGATTAAAGTTTTGATAATGAATAAAGCGGGAAACTTATTAGAATTATCTGTGATTTAAAAAAGAAACTATTTCTATTTATTTGAATAACGTTTTAGGTGTGATTTGTCAATTTATTGACATTAAAAAAATGGAACCAGAATTTTTTTTAAAACCTCTACAAAGATATTGTTTTTTTTTTCATAATAAAATAAAATTTAATAAATATTTCTGTTTTAAGAACGAATAAAGCGGGAAACTAATTAAAGAAGAAACTATTTCTATTTATTAAATTAACGTTTTAGGTGTAATTTGTCATTTTATTGACATTAAACAAAATGGAACCAGGAATTTTTTAAAAACTTCTACGAGGGTATTTTTTTTTTTTGTAATATAATAACTTTATACACAGAAATAATGCAGAATAATTGAAAATATACGTTGTGGGAAAAAAGTTAAAAAACAAACTACAAAACATTTTTTTCTATATTTTTAAAGGACTTTTGATAATTGGTAGAATTTGGAAACTATTAAATAATTATGATGAACGTATGTATTTGCGGTTAACCTATCCTACATTTCATTAAACTTTGTAAATAACCAAATTAAAGTTTTTCCGTTCTGTAGCAAAAAGAGAAACCCCTTCGAAATAAATACTTCAATTTTATCGCCAAAGAAAAATCAAGTAAGCCTTATATTTACCCCCCAAAGGGAGCATTCCTTCGGCCCCAAAAGCCCAAGGAAATCGCACGCAAACTGCCGGCATAGCCAGGTGTGGGCGGTCGGACACAATCTGGAGCCTCGTCCGGCCAACTTGGACGACGCACGGAGGGAGCTCCGATTCCGACTCCGACCCGCAGGCCGGGCACACGCAACTATGCCAAAAACGAAAAGCGTGAAAACCCCAGAAACGGAACGAGCCGGTAAATGCCTCGACTGCCGGTGCAAAATACTTTTGGAACATACCTGTGCGTCCACTACAATCGGCAGACAATTTGGATGCCGCTGCTGCCGAGGAGGCTATCGTTGCTGCTGCAGCCGCTCCATTGCCATTTCTGTTTCCTGTTGCCGCGGGCCCCGTCGATGTTGCTGTCGTCGCAGCGGCAGCAGCAGCAGCAGCAGCAATGGCAGCAGCAACTGCTCCGCCTAATTGCGAGGTGGCTACTGAGGTTGCTGCTGCCGATGGAGCTGCCACAGCAGCAGCAACAGCAGCAGCTGTTAATGTGTTGCAGGCGGAGTTGAGGTTGCTGCTGCTGCTGCTATTATTGTTGTTGTTGCTGTTGTTGTTGCTGCTGCTGAGGGGGCTGTGTCCTGTGGGCGTGGGGCAGCTGTTAATTGGCACTGGCGTGGTCGAGGCTGCGTGTTGCTGCTGCTGGTGTTGCTGATGTTGCTGGTGGGGGTGTTGCTGATGTTGCTGCTGCTGCTGGTGCTGCTGTCCCGTTAATGAAGCCGTTCCTGAGGGACTATTGTTGCCGGAAATGCTCGTTGGCAGATTGTTGTTGCTGAGGTGCAGGGAGTTGCTGCTGCTGCTGCTGCTGCCGGGATTGGGATTGTCCAGGAAGCGTGCCCCGCCATGATTCTGCTGCAGCGAGTACAAGCCGCCACCGACTGGATTCAGATTCGTGGGCATTGGGTAAAATTCCAGCATTTTATACAAGTTCCCACACAAAGCACTGCTTAGTTTTTATTTGAGTTTCGAGTCTCCAAGAGCCACATGCAACACTGCTCACAAAAACACACGCGACACACACGAAAGACGAATTCGAAATAGAGTCTTTGCTTATTTTTACTTCGCCTATATGCTGTTTGGTTTCAATTTTATTTTTCCGTTTATCGGGAGCGAGGACAACCAGCCGCGTTCGCTGTCAGTTGGCGTGTGATCGAACAATCACCGAAATCAAAGCATTTCACTTTGCCCTTTCGACGAAAAAAAATCCCAGCTGAAATGTACCCCCGCGCAGTGCGCCTGCGCCTGTTTACAAAAGCAACGGAGCAACAACTGCCGATGTCCCCGCGGCAGCAGCAACAACAACAGCAGCAGCAGCAACACCAACAGCAGTTGCTGTTGCACGTGACGCCAGGGGTTGCCCCGGTGCAAGGGTTGCAGCAACCCCCTCTCCGCTTGCAGAGCGCATGTCTCAAGTGATTATTAGCAGCGAGGGAAATTCTGGCGGAGAGGAAATCCCTCGCAAGTCGCAGGCCACACCTCAGCCTCCCTGCGATTGGCTGGCGATTTCCCCGGCGTCCATTTTAATCCATTGCGCATGTGCGCAGGGGAAGTGACGCTTTTTTCTTTATATTCTTTGTATTCCCTGGTGTCTTGGCTTTAATTCTAGACCAAGTTGGCTTTCGGGGCGGCCATCCAGGGGGCGTGTTGCTGCTGGTTGTTGCTGTTGCTGCTGTTGTTGCTGCTGTTGCTGCTGCCGATGGGGCACAAAGACATACTTGCACTTGCACTCGCGGCAACTTTGGCGTGTTCGCCGCTCGACGGCGACAATTTCCTTGAGTTGTTGCTGCTGCTGTTGGCGCTTTGAGTGGCACGACTGGACCAGAATGCCACCAACAACACCGGCAGCAACAACAATAAGAACAACGGCAACAACATCAGCCGAGCAGAGGCAGAAAAAAACAATGGCCTTGTCTTCTTTTTGCGCTTTTTTGCACTTGCATTTTACTAATTGTGGGTGCAAAAAGTTGGCGATAAACAAGCTGGGAAAGGGTGTTTCTCAATATCAATGGAAGTAATTTAATGTTCTTATTTTAAAGATTTAAAGCTTAACAAGAAAAGGATTTGAAGCAAAAAAAATTCTTTAAATTTTACTAACCTATTTAATAATGATATTTTATTATATGATAAACTCCTGTGATTATTTTCTGGAAATAAAACTGTTATAAGAAAAATAATTTTTAGGCAATTAACTTAATTTGGAGCAAGTTTATAAATGCCTTTTTTCAATAGGTAAGGGTTTTCCACAGATAACAGATTTTAATTGTTACATTTAAATGATTGTTAAATTAATGTTATTATTTTTTAATCCAAATTTAGTTTTAAAAAACTTTCAAAGTCCTATCAAAAATATTCATTATTCTTTAAAAGTTTATTTAGTTTCTCAAGTATCCCATTCAATATGTTTGAATGTTAACGTCTAAATTGCCAGATTATGAATAATATTGAAAAGGAATAAAAAATCAAAAGAATATAAGGTATTTCACTTATTTACTTATTCATAATTAATAAATTTATAATCATATTTATGTTATCGTAGAGTAAAGGGTTTTAGGAGGAGTATTTTTTTGGGTTTCTTTCTCTCTTTTTTTTTGGGTTGTGAGTTGTTTTCCTGTTTTTTAATTTTTTTTTTTTTTTTTTTTTTTCTTGGGGTTTTATATTTTAAACCTCCATTCCTATTTTATGAGATAGTAAGATTGTCACCCTGTATTAGCATCCAAAGCCAACCGACAACTGACAGGCAACCAGGCCGAAACCCCATTTCCGTCGCCCCAAAAAGGCCAAAGCCAACTATCCGCCCACACAAACACGCCCACACTCACACACCCACACACCCACACAACCATACACCCAAACGGGGAAAGGAAGAAAGGAGAAAGCCGCGCGGTAAGGAGAAAAGCGGAAGCTGGAAAGACAAACCAAACATGGTGCTGTGCATAAAAGTTTCTGGAGTCGAAGCTGGATTTCTTGGTCCCCCCTTCTCCTGGTAACTTCATGTTTGGTCCTCGGCTTAAGACTAGGCTTTGGCTCAGCGGGCTGCCAGCCGTGGAACTTCTGGGCCGAAGAGTCGCCTCTTCTCCTCTCCGCCAAGTTGGATATGTTTTCGCTGACTTAGGATACCTGGGAAGGAGCCCGCTGCCAGTTGGCCAAGTGGGAGAATTTTCGCAAAACTTGTTGGCATCGAGAAGCGGCACTTGTACAAGGAATTGGCATCGCCAGCTTCTTTTTCTCCGCTGTTTTTCCGCTTTTCCGATGCTCCGGTTCACTTCACCTCGCTGCGGATTGCTGTTGCCGGCAGTTTGTGCAACTTTGAAAACTTTATTTACCGAATTCGACTGGCACAAAGGAAAGAAAGGCACCGCCGAGGCAAAAGCAATGTGCGCACTTGCTGCGGAATTATAACAAAGCAGCGAAAAAGTATCTGCTGCACGAATATTTCCCCAATCCGCCCCGAACTGATGGGAATGTGTTTTCCGTTCCGCATCCACAAAACAAAGTCGGTGCCAAGTGTGCGCTGAATTTAAAGCAATTATTATATTAGAAGTTTAGGAAGGCCATTTTCGAGATCTGAATCTGAAACACAAAAACAAGGAAACAAAAAATGTATTTTTTAAAGATAGCTCGTTATCCATTCGATTTGAAAAATACAGTACATTTTTAATTAGATTAAAAAATGCAATTAGAAAATATTCTGAGCAGACAGAAAAATCTTTTTAATATCTTAAATTTTAAAGCAAATTTTGAAGTAGGTACATCGTCACATAACATATTTAAAAGATAGTAAACCAAGGACGAGTTATACCATGAGTAAGGTTAGTTTTACTAAACCACTCGACCTCAAATAAATAAATAAATAAATATCTCTAAAAACTTAACTGATTACCATAATTAATATAATTGGTTTTATGGTATTCGAGAGGCAGAATCACGAAGGAAGAATATTTCTTTTATTAATTTCCTATGCAAAAGCTAAATGCCAGCCAAATAAAACATTTACGGCTATTTCACGGCAGTCGCTCAAAGTCCACGTCCGAATGACTGGCTTTTATGAGGGCAATCGACTACAATTCGGAGGCGTGTGCATAATTAATCCTTTGCCGTAAAACCCATTGGACGGGGGATCAGCGAGATAACGTTAATGGTTAGGGTCCCGTCCGCCCATTGCCCATCGCTCATAGTATCCTGACCACTGCTGTGGCGAAATTATGGTTTACTGGCCGTCATAAAGATAGACAGAGGTACGAGTAGTTCGTCCAGTATCCGCAAGATAGCAACAGTAAAACGCAGCAAAGCGAAAATTCAATTAGCCTTGACAACTGGCAAACGGCGAAAAAACCCGAAAACCGAAAACCCATCCACTAATCGGCATAATGATGACAACATTATACACTCGATAAGTTCGAAGCCGACTGACAAAACCGAGAGCGAGGTAATGAAATCAAATCGACAATGGCAAAAAGTGGAAATTGTCATAAAACTCGTCGAACGGGGAGGATAATGCTGGGGCACTGGAAACAAATTTAATAAAACATCGGAGAAAAACCAAAATGAAAACAAATGGCAAAGGGTTCTTTTTATTTGGGTTGGTTTTGCTTTGGCTTGGCATTCAGATTCTGATTCGGGTTTGGGTTCAATGCATCCATTGTGTCTGTCCTGCTCCGCTCTCCTCCCCCCTCTCCCCTTACCTTTTGCCCTTTATATCAATGGACAACGACTGAGTAATATTGAATAACCACAACAACAACGACGAGAGCACGCTCGGCAGCCTCGGGATAAATAGTTTTTCTATGGCCCTTCAATTACCATTTGAGCATGATAAGCGCTAGAGAGGCACGAAGGGCGGCCAACACAGACATTGGCATTGGAAAGTGGTAAGCGGTAAGTGGTAAGTGCCGGGCGGTAAGAAAGAAACCCAGTCGAAGGAACCGCACAAGACTGCTTGAAAATATGCCTCAGGATCTCCGGAGCCCGCAGAGGGGATAGGGATAGGGGTCATTAGATGGAAACATTTACTCTAACTCAACAGCTCGACTATTGGCGGCCAGTCAAGGGGAAATTGCCCAGATGGGGCGGGTGGTGTCATTGTTTGTTTTGCCAGAGGTCGGCAGTCAGGGGGTTTAGTGGTAGGATCTGGTCGGGTTCCTAGTATATATTCATAGGCATCCAGCCACGAGAAGGACACCGCTGCAGCTGCTAGAGCAACACTGCAAGAACTTCGTAAACTGTCAACACTGCACGCGTCTCCTGCACAGAGAGAAACTACCATGAAATCATAGTTTCCCATTATAAAACACTTTACTTCTAAAACTTACAGATTCTTGAAATTCCATTTAGATTTTAAAGGGATTTAATATTTTTAGTAATGATAAATCAAATATTTTAACATATATATGCGAATAATAATAAATGATGTAAAATAATTTCATGTGATTGCTATAAGATAAAAACAAGAGAGAACGCTATAGTCGGGTTGGTGTCCCGACTATCTAATACCCGTCACTCGGCTAAAGGGAGTGCGGACGCAGTAGTCGGGTTGGTGTCCCGACTATTTAATAAATGGAGATAAAAACTTTGATCAGGCATAAGTTTTAAACGAATGGTCCGATTTAAAAAATTTCTTCTACATTTCGATAGGTTTAACTAAACACAACAGAATTGCATTTATACTTATCCAAAATCTTTAAAAATGTGGGCGCCAGACACATTTTAGTATAGTTTGTGTGCGATTATGGGTGATTGTGGGCGTTAGAGGGGGCGTGGCGCTTGGCTGAAATAAACTTGCGCTGCGTAGGAAGCCCAAGAATATGTGTTGGTAATCCCAACTTTCTAGCTTTTGTAGTTTCTGAGATCACAGCGTTCATACAGACAGACAGACGGACAGACGGACAGACGGACAGACGGACAGACGGACAGACGGACATGGCTAGATCGACTCGGCTAGTGATCCTGATCAAGAATATATATACTTTATGGGGTCGGAAACGCTTCCTTCTAGCTGTTACATACTTTTGCACGAATACAATATACCCTTTTACTCTACGAGTAACGGGTATAATTAAGTATTTCCTAATAGGTACCTAAAAATATGTTAGAGTTCTTCTGCTTACAAAAATTATATATTATTTTTTGGGATACCATCTCAGTTTCTCTTTGTAATTGAAATGATGAAGATTTCTAACTTAAGTATTTTCCTACATAATATATTCTTAGGTATCTATAAATATTTAAGAGCTCTTCTGCTTATAAAAATGTTGTATTTTCTTTACAATAAATTATTTTCTTTGTGTACCTTCTTAGTTCCCCACCCCATCAAATATGAAGTGTGTAAACAATGCAGCAATGAGATATGCTGCACTGCACCCGCTATGAGAAATGAGTCCTGAGTGCCGGGCGAAAAGAGAGCGAGCAGAGGGCACGCAGCAGGATCGACCCTGAAGTGGGCTAATTTGATGGTGCCCCGCGTGGCAAATGCAACCCCAACAATGGCTTGTCTAGTGTCCAGGCCGAAGGAAAAGTGTTAAAGGATTTATGCGCGTAATTTTGCAGATGTTTAGATTTCGCTCACGACTCACAGTAGCTCAGATACACGTGAAATAAATATAGGCAAATCACTGCTTCTTATTTATATTTATTTCATTTGCACTTCTTGAATTTAAATTAAAAAAAGTTTTTAGCCAGCTTTTAAATCTTTTATATTATTTTTTAATATTTTAAAAGTTTAACAAAACTAAAAACTAATTTTAAATGTCCAACATTTCGTTGGCATTGTCTTTACAAATCCTTATAACATTTAACATTTTAGCTTTAATATTTTTTTAAGTAATATGCATTTTAAGGCATGCATTCTCTGTCTTCACTACATTTTCTTCGAGTGCAGCTCAGCTCAATAATTTTATGCCTGGTGTGCGGATCTGTGTCAACAGCCCCCTTCCGTGTCCATCTCCATCTCCAACTCCTCCAGCCAGCAATCGAGTTCGGGTTCCGACTCTGACAGACATGCTGTCTCGCCTCACTCATAACCAGGACATGCAAAACCAGGACCTGAAGGACACGCTGTGGAATGGGACCTGGTCCAAAAATGGACCTTAGACGAATACGTCGAGTGGAGGCCGGGACTGTGAAGTGGCGCAGCATGTGCTCAATTTAGTTTTGAATATCGTCTGTCTTTCCGAATAATATTCCCTGTTTGTACAATGTCAATTTTAGTGCTGTTTGTTATCGCCCCCACCCCTTAAGTCCCGAACCTCTCAAGTCCCAATCCTCATGCGAATAGAATGGCCATCGTATGATGACTCCCACTGATTCTCTGTTTATTATTGGCTGTTGTGGTTTATTTGTCTTGGGATTTTGGTCCCAGGCTTTTGTTTATAATCTCGAATCAAACGAGTTCGGAGCCCTGCACTTCGGACAAGATGTTTATACTAAACCCTGGCTGGATTTTAATGAGGCTGGGAAGGATGAGTCAAGTCGTCACTCTGCAAATGGCAATCACGATTCGATCTGCATTCGTGCATTCCGATTTCAGAGCAAAAACAAACAGTTGTGCGTTGGTGTGAAAATTTTTGAATTCTGTGAACTCCAATCTGTGGCCAACGACTACCCTGCTCCCCAAATATTTAAGCGCCTGTGGGCCTTCGTCCTTCCCCCCGCTTGCCAAATCCCCTTTTTGTGTGTCAAAATGAAAATGATACTTTGAAGTTTTGGGCAACGACAAACGCCAAAGACAAATACAAATATTGGCAATACGCTAAAGCCAAAATCAAATAGAACCCCCCAGTTGGCCGAAACCGAAACCAATATTCATTTGGCGTGCGCTGGAGCGGCAATAAATTGCTCAGCTGCCAGTGACTGGCTACGCCGGAGATTTTGAGATTTCGAGAGTTGGAGAGTTGGGGGTGTTGGAGTGTTGGAGTGTTGGGGCGTCCAAAGGTCAGAGGAGCAGGGCTGGGGGTGGCGTCCCGGGGCGGGTGCGCTTTTCATACGCGTGTTTAGGGCCGCCCAGCATAAGCCATAAAACTTATATTTCCAAATGGCCAGCGTCAAAAGCAGTTGTCGGGCACTGTGATTCGGGATTGGTAATATTTTACATTGGATTAAATTAAAAAAATTAATTTTGCCTTAAATCTCAATAATATGTCTAAGGATATATATCATTTTTATAGTTTATAGTTTACCCAGACAAACATAAGAATATATGTATTTAAATGATATTTTTAAAAACTTATGGTAAACCCATTACATAGAAATTTTGTTTTCTTAAATTTAAGTAAAATAACATCAAAATTCTTAAATAAATTAAATTTTTGATATATGAATTCTTAACTTACAAAAAATAAGTATTCTTTCAGATTTATTTTGTGTTTTTAACTAAATTTACTAAAAATGTTCGAACACTTTCTTTTCCTTTGGTTTCATAAGCTTCACCTAAAGAAATTAAAGAAGATGTTTTAAGGACGCTGTATTGAGACATCGAAAATGTACAATATTCTATGTCTAAAATTTTGAAAATTATTTTAAAAATTACTTCAAAAATATGCTCCCTATACCAAAGAGCACTGTGCCACGCAGTATCGATGGCCACGCAAATTGTTTGCGTGCTGCTTCTGCTTGACTATTTTTCATTTTGCTAGTCGCCGATCCAGCCGCGCTGCCCCTCCTCCTCCCACTCCCCTACTACACCCCAAACCCCCTCCCCCACCGTTTGGTAGAATTTTCTTTTTGCTTGCCAGAACATTTTCCAATTTCATTTGCGTTGAGAACGCGGAATGTGAGCGCGAACGGGCTTTGGGCGCATTCATCATTGGCAGGGCGCCATCATCAGTTGCAGGCTTGGCATCATCGTCACCATCATCATCATCACCACCATCTCCACTGCCCCCAATCCCTAGAAAATACGAGAGCAGCATCAGCATGGCCAGCCAGCCAGCCAGCCATCCAGTTGGCCGTTTGAAAAAGCAACATTTCAGCCATATTTTTCTTGCTTTCAATTTGGCGTATCGCGCTTTGGCCATTTTTCATACGGGCGCTTTGATGCGTAACCCGACAAATGCCCCCCAGCCATCCATTTGCCACCCACTCTTTGGATCTTCATACTTGCTGCTCTCTCTCTCTCCCCTATTTTTTTTCCAACTCGGTTCTGGCCAAAACGCAAACGCATAAAACGCGTCCTTTGAGCGATTTGAAGTCAAGTGTAAAAAGCGTTTATGCCAAAAAGCGGAGAACAACAAATTGGGCTGGCAAAGTATTTTAAGTTTAATTTGAAAAATATTTGAATTTTGCGCATTTCTTGGGTCAGTGGTCAGTCATTAGATCTCTCCCGCAATTGGTGTGAATTTTGCTTATTATTTGCCAAGTTATCGGCCATCTGGGTGGGAAAATCTACTCCAATGCCATTCAGTCTGGGCAAATAGTTTATATCGCCACGGGATTAATGGGAAAACAGGCAAATAGGACACGGGCCCTTTGAAAGTTTCACAGCCCTAACCTCCCCCAAAATATTACACCTCCCCCTATTTCGGCCTTCAGTTTGGCAACTCCAATCAGCCGCACAATCTCCGATTGCGACTCGTTCTCAGCACAAACGTTTCAATATTTACACAAATTGCCTTCATACGGATTCAGATCGCATCTGTGTCCCCGTCCGCCCAGCCGTTAACCGTACTTCATGGCCAGTCTCCGATACTAAAAGTTGTCATTTCAATCTGTCCCCGAAATCCCGAAATGTGTGTGTGATTCGGCCCATGGGAACGATTTCGAGGTTTGTTTAGTGTGCAATCAATGAGCAGGGAGATTTCGGGGGAGGGGGCTCTGAAAACAATCGCTATGACCCCGGGTGGCAAGAGCTCTTCCGATGAAAGATAGAGCTTGGGCGCGGGAAAACTGCAAATCACTTGACAGTTAATCTACAATAATATGATTCAAATCAATTCAAATAAAATTGATTTTTGATTTTGCAATTTATAGAAAACAAATGTATTTAAATATTTAATCATTGAAAAATTTTCTCCGTTTAATTTATATTTTAGAAATATGTAAATAAGTGTTTATCACAATTGTTAATATTATACATCTTTATAAAATTCTTTATCAAGTAAAATCAATCTTCAAAATATTAAATATTAAAAAAATTTCCAAATTAATAATATTTAGTTTATTTTTTATTTTTATATTTCTTTTGGTAAAGTTTTTTACAAAACGTTTTCTTCCAAATACATTTTTATAAAATTCTTTATCAAAAAAATTCAAAATATGAAATATTAAATATTAAAACCAATCTCCAAAATAATAAATATTAAAAACATTTCTAAATTAATAATATTGATTTTATATTTTATTTTCATATTTTTTTGCTAAAGTTTCGTTACAAATCGTTTTCTTCAAAATCCTATAAAATCCCAAAGCCGACCAATCTGGGTGCGCTACAAATATGTATGTCCAATGGTTGGCCAGCGTTTATAGAAACCAAGCCAGCTTGAGGTCAGCATTAAAATGCTCAACCATAAAAATACTGACCAAGAGTGAATAAACAATAAAAAAAAGAAGGGAAAAATACCGAACCAACGACGTCACTTTCGGCAGTAGTTTTCCTCCGTTGGCCCGTTGTTGCCACTTGTTGTGGTTGTTGGAGTTGCTTTTATTATTCCCAGTGCAAAAGAAAGCAATGGCGAAATGGCCAGAAAAAATACGAATACATGGCCAACACACAGGCTCCAGCTCATACATATTCCGTATACGTAGCCCGTTCGTTTAACTGTTGTTTTTATGCGCTGCAGACAAATATTTGCTTTCCGACAATAGTCATAAATACCAAAAGCTACATGCTCGGCATACTTAGAAATACTCTGGCACACACGCTCACTACTGGCTAACACACACACCACCACACACACACACCAGCACACGACCGCCTGGGGCGCAAATAGAAATCGAGGAAAGCAAATAGCGCACAGGATATGGTTTTTGGCAGCACCAGGATAGTGGCCAAAAAGGAGCAGGGCAAAAAATGCGATGCCAGCAAAAAATGCTAGCGACTCGATCCGAGTCGAGTGCCAACGGGTGACGGTGAGGGGTGGATGGCGAAATGGGGAAAGTTCCAGGGGGATCCAACAAAATGGCTGCGCAAAAAGTGGCAGCAGTCCCCAAAAATATTAGATGGAAAAAATTACGCTGGCCAAAATGGCAGCGAAGCACTAGTGGCCACATACACACCCAGAATGACGACCAACAACCAACCGAAAATTGAGAATTACAGTGGAAGTTGTTTAGGAACCTATTTTCCTTTAAAACCAGTCTAAGTACCGTATATTATAAAACATTTATAGAATCGTGTATTCAATAACAACTTAATTTTTTGGTGTTATTATAAATTTGCGTTTGTAGGTATGGATAGGTAGATAACAATTAAATATTGTAATTTGCATATTTGGAAATCCGCTTTGATCCGAAAAATACTAGTTAATTTTTGTATATAATGTCAAAAATCTTTTTAAGAAACCATTAATTTTTAAATCCCAAAAAAACCAACATAACATTTTACTAAAATTTAAAGAAGGAATGAATTGAATAATGAATTTAAATCAAACATTTAAGAATAAGAATCTTTTAGGAAAAAAGCACCTAATCTATTTTATAGGTAATTTAGGATCACCTTTAGATCATTACTCCTTAAATTTAGGTAAAAGTTCCAACATTTTGGACTTATTTTATTTAATTGAATACGAAATATAATTATGAATATGGCTCACTTTGATTAATTGATCAATTAGCGCAATAATAATAATAATCATTTAAATTTATAAATACGTAAAAGAAAATTTTTTACCAGTTAAACAATTTTGAGCTATTATTTTTTCGAGAGTAAAACTTGATTATAAATCCCAATGTAGCCCCTCAACAGAGTTTAACATCTTCTTCTGAAAAATATATGTTATTATTTTTCTGTATTTAACCAGACCAGAACCAAGGTTCATTGATGGTACCCCCGCTTCGATTTTAGCCAACTTCAGTGTGCCGCAAAGTTTTGACCCGCGAATTGGAAACAAGAAATGGGAAATTGTGCAGAGGCAAGAGGAAAGGCAGAAAGCTTATCCATGTGAGAAATCTGTGCCGCGTGTCCGAAGCACGCGCTCCTTCACACAAAAAAAAAAACTATGTAAAATTAACATAGAAAAATAGTAGTTCACTATTTTCTGAATTTTTCATGTATTTTGTTGTTTTATTTTTTTGTTCATTGAATAGTATTTAACAATTAAAATAGTGAAAAACCTATTTACGAAATTTTCATGTATTTTGTTGTTTTCTTCATTTGGAAAATTAATAGTAACGTCCTAATTAATATCGTAGCAAAACTATTTTATTTGTTTGCGTGTATTTTGTTGTTTTATTTTTTGGGGCATCGAATAGTGACACCACAATTAATATCGTAACAAAACTATTTTTTTCCTTCATGTATTTTGTTGTTTGAAAAATACCATTATAAATTGTAGGTCAACTATTTTTCTGGATTTAGGGTGGTTAGAGTATCCGACTCATAATCTCTGGGTCGTGAGTTCAAATCCTGCTTTTGCAGATGATGTTTTTCCTTTTTTTTTTTTTTTATGTTGATTTCAAGTCAAAAGATTTTCCTCTACGAAAATCATTCTTCTGTGGCCTACTGGTTAGAGTGCTCGACTCCGACGATTGCGGCCCCGGTTCGATTCCCAGCGGAGGCAAGAAACCTGATTTGTAAGTTTAAGTATCTGTGAAATGTAAGTGTCTATAAATAACTTCAATATAAATTAATATAACAAGTTAAATTAAAAATAAAAATAGTTAAAAAAATAAATTAAAAAAAACTACAATATTTTTCGGGTAAAATACTATTTTGTAGGTCATCTACTATTTTTTAGGTAATCTACTATTTTTTGGGTCATTTTCTATTATTTATTGGTTGGGGCAGTTTTCACTATTAAATCGTTGATTTTACATAGTTTTTTTTTTTGTGTGTTGTTGCCCGTTGTTGCCTTTAACATATTACACCTTCCCATTTGGCGGGGACCGTAAAAATCGAAAGATCGAGGAGTGCGGAGAGGAGCTGACTGGCTGGCCGGCGAACAAATAAACAAACAGAGCTCACGTGCCTCGCCGGAGATTATCCGCGCATCGCAATCGCAACAGCAACAAACAAACTACCCGCGGCGGAGGATTTGGATCAGCATCCGAGTTCGCAGTTCCATTCGCAGTCCCATTTTAATTTTCATTCCCACTTCCTCTGGCATTGTGAGGACCTGTTTGACTTGCAAAGACCACACACCCCGAGACCCTCTTTCGTTTAAACTTCCCTTCTCGCCTTTTGCTTTTTGCGATGCTAATCTCGGCGAAATGTTACAAAATGTTTAACAATTAAGTAGCGACACGCGCTGCCACGTTTCGAGTGTGTGTGCTCATGGGAGTTTTTTATTGGGAATATCGCTTACAGATATCGACTATGGGAGGATAGAATGGATATAGATACCCGCCACTCGATGCTCGATGCTCGATTGAGCGGAGGGCTGCGACGACACTTGATGATGGCCCGATGTCGATGCTGATCGCAGCGATAAAAAATGCAAAGAGCTAATCAAGAGTTCAAGTTGCGCGGGGCTAACATGTGTAGTCCTTGAGGTCCTTGAGGACAAGTGCCCCGTCATCGAGGATGTGGGAAAAGGAAATGTGAGACAATACAACAAAGGCATTATGTATGAGCCACGACTCGAATTTGTATTCTTTTTTAAATCGCACTTATGATTTTCATATAAGGGATCTACATGGAAAAATGATTAAGTGTATTCGGGCATTATGATTTATGGACTTCTTGTTTTAAAAATATTATGATATTGTATTTCAAAATAATAGAATGTATAATTTTAGAGTTGGTTTTAAACTTTTAAAACTATCACTTATCAAACCAGTTTTTAAATTAAATTTACGTATATTTCAAAGTATTCTACCAATACTGACTAAAAATAGGACTTTTTAAAATTTCCGGTTTCAAAAGAAGCCCGAAACTAAAAAAAATGTCATAAATTGATTTTCAAGATCCTGAATTTTATTAAAAAATGGAAAAGCTGAAAAAACCAGACGAACTAGTGGCGCAGCCGCTGAAGAAATAAGAAAAAGGAGTGAAGCACAAACAAAAGGACCAAAAATACGGTGGCAGGATGGGCGAGGACGACAAGGAAACGATAAAGGACCAACGACAAGGGACAACAAAAACGAGAACGACGACGACGACGACGACAAAGTGCGGGAAGTTTGCACAAGGACATTGCATGCACACCACATGCATGCACACAAGGATATGAAGGTCCTCACACACAGACAGACAGGCGCACACACACACTCACACACGCAGTCACACCGATACGAAAGCACTCGTTCAACCGCATGGCAGGCAAATGACACAAACAACAACCCAGCGAAACGAAGTGTAACCAGTGAAAAAAATCAACATGGCTTCAGTGGAAAAGCAGTTAAACGGCCATGGCTTTTTGCCTCTGTATGTGTGGCGAGTATGTGGATGTATGCGGGTGTGTGTGTGCTCCTGGCAGGACAACCAATTGAGGCTCCACTTGTCATGCACGTACGGACATGAAAAGAAACACCCACACTCGTGTGCGTCCCATGTCAATATGGCTGGTTACATTTCGGCGTTACAGTAGCCCAGGATTCAGGATTCAGGACTTTGGCTCCAGGACTCGGGATTCAGGGAGTCAGTTCCCCTCCTCCTCTAAAGTCCCCCCACTTTGGCCAACTCCTCCCAGTGACCACTCGGTGGACGCTTCACTGCGTCCAATGACAAACCAAATATGTTTCGTGGTTTTTACGCAAGACTCGTTGCCGGCCATCAGAATGGTTATATGTATGTACAGCCCATCTACACAGGGATTTAAATTTATTATAATCTTTTATTTCATTAAAAGGTGGAGTAGCAACAAGACTATATAATAATAAAAACAAGAAAGGGTCGGAGGAGTTATATACTGGGATATCATTAAATATTGTGGGGTATGGGTAGGGGGTGAAAAAACGGAAGAAATTAAAAGATCATCCTTATTGTCGTGGCGGGATGGGCGGTTAATTTTCGGAAGAGGCGTGGTTAAGGGGGGGGGGGAAGGGGAGGAGGAAGGGGAGGGGGCGTGGAGGGTAAATTTGGCGCCCTGCAAGGGAATAAAAATATTAGTTTTAAATTAAGAAAATACAATACAGATAACGAAACAGATAAAAAATCGATAGCAATATCGATACTGTCGATGGTTTAAAAATTTCGGAAATATCGATACTATCGCTCAGAAAAATAATTCAATTTTTTAGTATCCACTATCAAACTTTTAACAATCGTACTATATACCAAAACATTATTTTAAATAATATTACAAAGTTACTTCACTCTAAAGTGGCTTAAAATAGCACCAAAAATATATTTACCTAAAGTATATAAATTTTAAGTTGGTAGAATTTCCAAACTGACTCCCATGATGGAACATTTTATCTGATATCCTTTTCTCACCGTGTCCGCACACGCACTCGAAATCAATCAGTCGCTGTGAGCAGGACATGTTCCATGAACCCCCAGCCCATCGGCATCATTCAGTCAATGTAAATGTAAATTTGCGCCTTTTTGTGACTCGCACTGCGACTGTGGTGGACTCCGGACTTTGGACTCTGGACTCTGGACGCTGGACTCGTGACTCCGTTCGTGATGAAGTGCTGGCATGACGTCGGCGGCAGCAAAGTAGTTCGAACCGTTGGCCATTGTTGACATTTCAACGTTTGACCACCGGCCGGCTGACAAGGACACACATATTTGCTCCTGCCACGGCCACCGCAAAAAGCTCCGTGCAACGTGCTGCGTGTGGGCCAGGTTCCCATTCAGGGCCAATGCCACACTGTTACGGCCACTGCAAGTGTTGCAAAGTTAATTACCAACTCGACTCCAGATTCGGTTAGTGGATGCAGTGGCAGTCGCTGGTTGTCAAAGGACTCGCAAATTGCTGGACATTCGTCAGGGCGGCAGGATATTGAAACGGTTTGCCTTCTGGAAGTCAATCGTTTATGAGCCCAATTGATTTCTGGATTGAGTACAAAAAGCTAGAAATCAAATCTTAAAAGGGATAGCTTAAAGTTAGTTCATTAAAAATATAGCGTCAGGATCTTGGATTTTCGTGTGAGGGGTGATATCAAAACAATTTTTTTGTTGCATACTTTTTGAATACCACAATTTTTTTTACCCGAATGGATATTTAAAACATTTGCATTTTATTCAATAGGAATTTTTACCAATTTCGATCAATTACTATTAAATAGCGTAACCTTTGACTTAATGAAAAACCGCATCATCATTGTCAGTTCAAGTTGATGTTAAGCCAAGTTAAACTTTACAAGCGACTTCTGCAAAGTCAGAGAAAGACAACCGGGCGAACACCACACGTTTCCAAATCCAACACTTATTAAAATTCATAGAAGAACCGGAACGCCTCGGCGGGAATATCCCCCTTATAGGGACCAGAGACCCCAAAAGCCTCCTCGAAAGGCAGCCAACACAAACAAAGTAAGTAGTTGCCTTGGCTCGACGCAAAGTAAACATAAATAAGAGCAAACGGAAACGGGGAAAGCAAAGCTGGAGCTCCGATTAAGTAAATACGAGGTGAGCAAAGGAGGCGCTTCAGAGGACTCGGGATGCCACGACATCTTAATGATGATGTCATGAATAAATTAGTTGGCATGTGACTGCATGGAAAACTACAATCTTGACTGGAGTTAAATCATCTCCACGTGGCGGGGCGTTACAATCGAATGGGGGCGGAGTAGAATTTCTGTTGCCGCAAGTTAATGACAAAAACGAAGTGAACCGCAAAAGGTGGCAATGCGGTTGGCTAGGGGGCGTGGCAGGCTCAAAGCTCAAAAAATGTGGCACACGTGTGAAAATCCCCAGAATACTATTCTCTAGGTATATTGTATAACCCGATGAAGTCGTTTAAATTAAGTTGCAAATTATGCAAATGACAAACTTCATTTTTACACCCTGGTTGACAAAGAATAAAGGGATCGTCTTGTTTGCAGGTGGCCACCGGTTTGACATCATCGATGCAGCCACGCCCCCTTCAACACCCCCGAAACTGCCAGGGTCGAAAATTAATTAGTTGCGCCTATTTTCGGCGATCAATCATTCAATTTTCTGCGCCATAAAATCTGGCCAGCAAAAAAAAAGTGAAACAACAATTTCCGCAAAAACAAGGGCGCCACTTGTCCAACAAGCTGCCTCATCGCCCCCGTCCTTACAACTCCGTTCCGCACTGTCCCGTTGGAAACAGCCTCGTCATTTATGCGCTACGCTTTTTACGATGCGGACTGCAACCACCCGAGGTCGAATTTTGGGGTGGGGTTACGCTGGGTTTTACTCTGTTTTCCCGGGTGGCTGAGGATGACGACGAAACTCAGGCTAAATCGGGCTTGTCAGGCGACGCAATCTGTCACCAGTGGAATAGTAATGAGCAAAACAACGATCATGACTGATATTGCAATTCGACAAAAAATAATATAGGTTTGAATATCCTCTAACAAAAAATATATAGACAGTGATATGTCAACACTATTTAAACTATTAAAACTAATTTTAAATCATATAAATAACTACTACTTATAGAAAACTGACTAAAATTTTTAAGTCTCTTCTATTAAAAGGCTTTCTAATGTGATAATATTATATTTTACCATCCATTTTATTTTATTAGTATTTATTGTAACCTTTAATATTAATTAATTGTGACTATACTTTTAAGGTTTTAGTAATTTACTTTACTCACACAGTCTAGACTCAATTGAACCGCGAAAAATTGGTATACATAGAGCGGCGAAACACTCGCATTAATAATATGTTTCTTGCTCCACCCAGCCTCCTGGATTCCTTCTGATAAGGAACCGACGACCCTCATCGAAGAAAAAGATTAGTAAGCCAAAAGGGAATGCGTATATCCACCAGATAAACCTGAAAAGCTCACATGGCTATCACCGACTTTAAGCTTAGTATTAATACCTACTTTATGGAATACATTCTTAGAGCTTTGTCAAATACTGGCACATAGCAGAGCAGGCAAGCAATGATGATTTCCAGAACCAACGCGAAGTTCAGGACATGATTGCCCATACCTTGCTGCAGTATTGAGTTTCGACGCGTTTTACAAATTAAAAGGTCGAAGACCTGTGTTACCACAATGGACACAAAAAAGCCGGTGCCAGCCGTGTACTCAAGAACCTTACGTTCTCTATAAGTCTACAAAGGAAACCAAGATATTATAAAGTAGCTCATTGTAATAAGTATAAGAATATCTTACCCACTCTTGTCCGTAGCCATCTTCAAGATCTTCCACTTCTTTTGCGTCCCAAGCTCCTCGAATTCCAATGAGTCTGGATGGGGGAAACCCATGTTCCGCCATTATGGCAAAAAATGTAAAATACGAGGCCACGGTTTGTATCACACCAATTTGCAGGTAAGCCATCAGGATTAACCTGAGAATTAATGCTAGTTATTTAAACCAAATATTTCATAATCCCTAAAAGCAACCCGTACTTCTTATTTACCAAACGGTCTTCAAAGGGATCCCTCGGCATGCGAGACATTATATCCGATTCCGCTTTTTCGTAGGCCAGTGATATGGCGGGAAGCATATCTGTGCCGATATCGATGCACAGAATGGCGATTGTACCCAGGGCCAAGGGTATATCGAACATAACGAAGCACAGGAACGGCATTATTTCCGGAAGATTCGAAGTCAAGGTGTAGGCGATGGATTTTTTAAGATTATCAAAGATAATCCTTCCCTCCTCAATGCCCACAACTATGGAGGCGAAGTTATCGTCTAGCAAAATCATATCCGCAGCCTGCTTGGATACATCAGAACCGGAAATGCCCATTGCCACGCCGATATCGGCTCGTTTCAAGGCCGGCGAGTCATTAACACCGTCGCCAGTGACGGCAACGATTTCACCTCGTCTCTGACAGGCCTCTACGATGATCAGCTTTTGTTGCGGCGAAGTTCGGGCAAAGACAATCTCGTTGTGATAGTAAATAACACCGTCCAATTGCTCGCCCTTCATCTCTCGCAGCTCACCGCCATGCACCACAATAGCTGTGGCCTGTCGAGGATCGATGTCCTCCACTCGAACGCCTCGCTGCTTGGCCAGATCCTCGGCAGTGGGCTTCGTAATTATGCCCACACTGCGGGCTATAGCCTTGGCCGTAATCGGATGATCACCGGTGACCATTATCACTCGTACCCCAGCCGAACGGCATTTGGCCACCGCATCTGGAACTGCCGCACGAGGTGGATCTATCAAGGATATCAGTCCCAGAAAGCGAAGACCATAGAGTGGAAAGTTCGGAGGCTCTGTGCTAAACTCGTAGGAACGGGGATATTGATCCGAAGAAAGTTCAAGGTCTGCAAATCCCAAAACCCTCTCGCCCATGCCGCCCATTTCCATATAGGCATCTTCGAATTCCATTTTCAGTGCAGGC
Source organism: Drosophila prostipennis (assembly GCA_037075205.1). Taxonomy (NCBI): domain Eukaryota; kingdom Metazoa; phylum Arthropoda; class Insecta; order Diptera; family Drosophilidae; genus Drosophila; species Drosophila prostipennis. Next base: position 1,029,714 of record JBAMCJ010006752.1, read on the forward strand.
GTGAGTTCCACGGTCTGTCCTCGAATCATAATCGTATCACAGCGATCCAAAATCCTTTCCGGGGCTCCCTTCATTTCGACTATAAAAAATCCATCGCTCCAGCTATAATCGTGAACGGAAACTTGATACTTTTCCGTGGAGTTAAAGGGTATTTCGGTCAGTTTTGAATGCTTTTGGCGAATTGGCAAAACTCCTCCGAAAACCGTTTCGGCGAATTTCAAAAGTGCCGCCTCCGATGCGTTTCCATTGACATCTTTTTTGAAAACTGGAATTTCCTCTTGGCCGCCCTTGAAATCCGCCGAGTTGCAAAGGGCAGCACATAAAAGAAGCGCACTAAACGACTTATCATCCATTTTAAAAAGTGATCCTCGGAAGGTCTCCGTCGTATCGGATTCGACTATCATCTGATCATACCACAAATGGGCAACTGTCATTCGGTTTTGCGTCAAGGTTCCAGTTTTATCAGAACAGATTGTTGATGTCGATCCCAAGGTCTCAACGGCCTCCAAGTTCTTGACCAAACAGTTTTTCGAAGCCATCCGTTTGGCCGTAAGGGTTAGGCACACCGTTACCGTCACAAGTAGACCTTCGGGAACATTTGCGACTATAATGCCAATGAGAAAGACGACTGCGTCAATGAAACCATAGCCCAGCATCATGGCAATTGCGAAAAACGATAGTCCTAGTATTACTGCAAAAATGGTGATAAATCGAATGAAAAGCTCTATTTCCCGCGATATGGGCGACTGTCCCTCGTCAAGACCGGCAGCTAGATTAGCTATTCGACCCATCACCGTATTATCCCCCGTGGCAATGACAACGCCGCGGCAAGTGCCTTCGAGTACGTTTGTGGAAAAGAAGGCCAAATTTCTGGTCTCCAGTGGGTTTTCATGTGTGAACTCGGCCGATCTCACCTGAGGCTCTGACTCCCCCGTCAAAGAGGAATTATCCACCTTTAGGCCATGGGCCTCTAGTATCCGAATGTCAGCTGGAACTCGATCGCCAAATTTCACTTCCACAATATCTCCCTTCACTATTTCGTTCGAGGTAATAGTGGTTATTTCCCCTTCTCGTATAACTGTAGCATGTTGCGGAACGAGGTTCTTAAATGAATCCATTATAGACGAGGACTTATGAACCTAGGAAGTAAAATACAATATATTAAATTACAAATCTTTAGACTCTATTAATATAATTTAATAAATTATCTTATCAATCCGAAACCGTAGAAAATATTCACCTGAAAATATGTAAATAATCCAGTGACTATCACCAAAACAGCCAATGCGATTCCGAGGTAGAGATTGTCATCTGGTGGCTCATGCTGCGTCTGCAATTGTATAAGATAGCCAGCGAAGCAAAGAAAAGCTCCTGTCCAAAGTAGTATGGCAAATCCACCAAACATTATCTTAAGAAAAACTATCCACTTTGGTGTTGGCGGTGTTGGCGTTAGAGTATTGGGACCATATAACTCCAATCTTACTTTTGCCTCCGCATAAGTTAGACCCTATTGGAAAAATCTTACCAGAAATAACTTGCATAAATAATTTTCATATTGTCCTACCATATTGCGATCAGTTTTTAAACGGTCTAATAGTTCCTCCACAGATATTTTATGGTTATCAGTTTCTACATCTTTCTTAAAAGCCTGTATGTCCTTCTTGTTCTTCTTCCCACCGCTTTTATTGGGCACACTTTTCTTCTTTTTTTTAAACGGCATTTTCCCAGGGAAATTTTTAAGTAGTAGCTTACTTTTGATTTGGATTGGATTTTAAAAGCAAAGTTTTATGGATTTGTGATAAAATATTCAGTGCTATAACGACGAAAAGAAATTAAAAGAAAAAATCATGCGTTTTATTTATTTACTATACCCACCGCAGTCTATACTTCAGTGTATTCCTCAGTAAATCGTGGTATTCTTACCGAAAATGTATCCCTTCGGTAGCAAATTGTTTTATATAGAATAATTCGAAATATTCGAGCCCGCAGTGAAATTAGCCAAATTAACACCTTGCTAAGTCTGGGCCCGGCTTAACCCAGCAAATAATTGAAATATTTTTTACTCTAATAAAACCGACCCAAGGCCGAAAAAGTTGAATGGGAAGGGGATAAGCCAGAGTTGTGTGGCACATTTAAATGAATTCGCAGGCGGGTGGAAGGGCAGAATGTGGGTGCATGTAAAAAAGTTGACCTTTTGTACCTCCTTTTGTTCCCTCACTCAATTACGGCGGGCACGCCGCGGGATTCAGAAATCCCTGGACCCGAGCGACGACCAACTTGGCAACAACAGCAGTCTATTTGGGCAAATACTTCGAGCCATTTAAACAATTTCCATTAACAAATATGCGCAAATTGGCCATCGGCGGTTTTACAAATAAATTGCAAAGAAAAATATTTGTCAAAAATGGGCAGGAAAAACCGAAATACATGTTTAATCTTTTTCAACCGAAATGCATGAAATATTTGTACAAATTATTTTTATGCACTTCATTAAGTATTTCAGCAATTTTGAAGCCTAGGGAGCTGTGGAGCAGCCTGGCGCACTTTAATCAACCGTAAAATGTTGACCTTTTTTGCCCGGCCCGCAACATGTTGTCGAAATTTCTGGAGCACCGAGTGGAGGAGGAGGTCCTTCGGGTGGCGGTGCGATGTGTTGTGTGGTTGGGGGATTTTTCGGGCTGAGCCTGAGCGTGTGGTGAGCCTAATGGACCGACGACCTCTAGCGACTAATAGTACGGGATCCCAGGATTGAGACAGCTTTCGCAGCCTGCATTTACATAATTTATGCCCGGTCCCGGGAAAAGGAGTTCCGACTGGAGATGGATGTACGGCGAGAGCCATATCTCACTTTATGACATCCTCGAACGGCTACGCCTTCTCATAATTTCCACGTGGCGATGGCGGGTGACTTTGGGGTTTTATGGCCAGGGCGTTTTAAATGAAAAACATTACAATATGAAACGCAGGTTCGTCGGGGGCATTGTCATCTCTGAATAGAATATTTAACATTTATTTATGCGCATACAAATGCAGGAGGCATTTGCACTTGGAAATATAAATATATTCAATGGCCATTCGGTCGCACATGCATTATTTATGCATTTATCCGTGCCACAAAATTCATAAACATTTGTTGTGCAAATTTCCCTGGCTTGTTTCTCACGACCCAGCACACCCTTCGCCCCACCCCCTCCCGAATTACGACCTTCTCATCTCTGGCGATTGCCAATAAATTCACATCAAAGGTCTTTATTTGTATTTGCTTAGCAGCGAGCCCCGAAAAGGATGCTCCTGCTCCTGCTCCTGCCCTAGACTCACAGCCAGCGGCCGGGCCTGTGCAAATATCATTTTCGTTTCAATTGAGCATCTCGGCTTAGGGCATTACTCGTTCCAGGACCTCCAGCGACACTCCCGTCATCGGCTAATCCTGCTCCGGCTGCCTGGCAACTAGAAAATCATTTAGCAGCAGCCCACAAGGATGCCAATGCGAGCACATCCTCCACGATGCGGCCGACACGTGTCCATTGAGCGATCCTGGAGGCCCGGTTACACTGGGAAAAGCAGTTACTTATCCTGCAGATATTAGTATATTTTCTATTCCTATCTTATCTATCTTAATTCCATAAAACCATAGTGCAAAATAATTATAAGAAAATAGTTAAATAAATAGTTAAGTCAATCTATATTTAGTAAAATATCTGAATATTCAAAAATATATATTTAATTAAATTGTAGACCATATTCTAAAAAAATATGTATTATTAAGTTTTAAATTAATTAAAATACTTTATTTATTTCCCTTTCATATTATTTCAGTTATTATTTACGAAATGTCACACTTATAAGATAAAATAAAATACATCCATACTTTTATATTATCTTATCTATCTTAATCTCATAAAACCAAATTGGTTAAAAAAAAGTTTTATAAAAAGATTTAAATATAGTTAAGTCAATCTTAAATTAGTAAAATATTAAAAAAATATATATTTAATTAAATTGTAGACCATATTCTAAAAAACCAAAAAATATTATTTAGTAAGTTTTAAATATTTAAAATACCTTATCTCATTTTATTTATTTCCCTTTAATATTATTTCAGTTATAATTTACTAAATATTACACTTATATAGTTAAAATACATCCAGACTTTTATATTTGATACGTCTTTATTTATTAAATTATTTACTAGGATTTCCCCAGTTTGACCGAGATTTCTCCCAGTGTAGGGGTGACTACGGCCGTCCCGAAAATTGTCGAACGCCTTGCATTGCAATGAACTCAACACTTGAGCCGTCGGGCTGACAAAGTAACTCTCGGCTTTAGTCGAATGACCGCCAATGGATTTTTAAATACCCAGCACACGCTTCTCGTTTTCTCCGGTGGGCGGCCAAAATTAAACGCTCTGCCGCTTTCGGCGAAACGATGCCCAAATAAATAACTCAATTGTTTTGTTGACATTTTATTTGACACGTGACTTTGACTGGTTAAACACACGACCTTCCCCGCCCCCCATTTGCAGCCCGGTCTGTCCCGGGCTTAATGCTTTGTTCTTTTTGCGGTTCATGTGGTCGCCGTCGTCGTTACTTCGTCGTAGCCGGCAGCAATTAATCTGGAAGGTGTCCATTAAGGCAGACACGCGTTCGCCGGCTGTGAAAACTGAACATACAGGTAGGTGGGTGGTGGGTGGAGGATTTTATTGGCGGGCTTTAGGGGGTGGGTGGTCCTGTGAATGGCCGGGTAATAGTGTCAATTTGGTATTTATGGCCTTTTGCTAGCTGCCCCCATTCAGTGATTTGTGTTCACTCCTTAAATCGAAGGAATCCTCGGCATACTTAAGAGGGAGGGGTTGAAAGGCGAGCGATCCTTCTGGGGCTAGAGAAATCAAATAAAGCTATGTACATCAGACCGATTTTTATAGCTCAATCAAGGAAACATTTCAGGCAAAAATAAAGCCGATTTCAAGACAAAGAGATTTCATAGTTCATATTACCTATACCTCAAATTTTCTCAAAAGTGTATTTATCAAGAAAAGGTCCGCAATTATCATACTGATTTTTAGGTTAAATCTTTGATGTCTAAGAAGTCAATAAATTATCTGTAAAATTGAAGCCAGGTATTAATATAATAAAATATAATTAAACAAAAGAATTTGCTTTAAAGTACTTATTACTTAGCAATTCGTGGAATCGTGGATTTTATTAAAGAATTTGGGTTGCTGATTTATTTAACCTGGTAATATTACATTTGTAACTAATTCAAACTATCAAGAAATCAACTTGTTTGTGAGACATGCATAGAATCATAATGCATAAAAGGTAGGGACTTTTCCAGTTCAGAACATTTTGAATTTTAATCGGTACCAGAAGTACCAGGAGATATTTGCTTGGCAGTGCAGCCAAAGAAGTTTTCAAGTGAAATATGTAAATGTGAGCAGAGTTTCCGGCAGGACTAATGCAAATTTCCTCAAAATAACCGGCAGAGCATACTACATAGGCAGCAAAAAATTACCATACATATGTGTGAGTGTGTTTCGCCAGGCAGCGGAAACGGAAGTGGGGAGCACTCACACACACACACCGGCATAGTACGACCGCACACAAGCAAACAGATACACACAGGCCGAAAAATGTGCATGACTTGTTTAGTTTGAAAAAGTTTTGTCCGCCCGAGCCACCTATTTGCCATGCCGCCCATCTTTCTTGTTTGTCTGCAAAGACCTTTGACTTTCTTTTAAAACAATTTGGCTTTGTGTGCTGCTCAGAGCATGTGTGTGTGTGTGAGTGAGTGTGTGCGAGTGTGCGTTCGTGTGGTTGCTGACACAAACCAAATTTTAAACAAAAGAAGGCTAAAAGCATTCGCCGCTGCTCGTGAGACAAACCAACTTGGGCTGTTGGCTAACGGAAACCGCACTCACACACATACACGTCCATTGAAGCACCCACACACACACGCATATCCTTCTGGTGCTAAGTGACTCTTACGCTTTGTTGTTCCTTTGAAGCGGCAGCAGCAGCAGTATCGGCCCTGAAGTATATTGTTAACAGGATATATAATACACAAAATAAAGTTTTCAGCCAAAGTTACACAAAAGTATTTTACAAGTCCTGCCTCCTCTTTCCATTTTCTCCCTCTCTCTCTCTCTTAAGTCCTGAGCTTGGTCCTTCGCAGGACTCTGAAGATGGAAACGTGCATCACCTTTCAGTCGTTTTGTGTGTTTGATTTTTGGTATTGTTTTACTTTTGTTGATTCTACGTCCTTGCCGCATAAAAGAAGAGTCGAGTTGAATTAAATAAAAAGAATATCTGGGCTGGCTTTACGATGTGGCCAGCAAATTTTGGGGAATTTCCAAATTGAACAAATTGCCAGGCTATCGGAAAAATGGAGTTTAGTCTGAAATTTGCCAGGTATTTAATTTGAAGACTGCAATATAAAAATATAATTGGGGTTTAGAAAAGGTTGATATGCTGGAAGGCAAATAATTAACATTTTTAATATATTAATACAAATTATATTTTAAGATTGAGCACTACATCTTATATTTTATGTATTGGAAGGAAAATGATTAACATTTTAAATATATTAATACAAATTATATTCTAAGATTGAAGATTTTAAGATTAAACATTTATAAAATATGGATTATATATTTAACTATGCTTGGTTTATTTTAATATTGATTATTAAATAAAGATTTAAGTCTTTTCTTAGTAATATACAACATTTTTTTTATATTTATGTAGTTTTTCTAACGACAGCTTTTACATTTTTAGAAACATTTTCAACATAAAGCCCCGAATGGGGACAACTAGAGGACTCCCAGGCAGCCAGTGGGCGCCCATTTATCAGGATCCATTTGGGAACGGGAAACTCCTGTTTCGGAGGATGGGAAAAAAATAAACTGGCAACTGGCGACGAGCTGTCAGTTGGCAAAAGCTTTACGAGTATTGAAGCATTCGTACGGGGCAAAAATAAATGTTTTCAAATGTTTGACGCGTACTGACAACAAATAAGCACATCCGAGTGTCCTCCCACCCAAATACAAATACAAATACACGGCCAGACACGCACACACTCTTTTTGCCACGGATGGGGAACTGAGTGTGTGTGTGTGTGCGTGCGTTTAATGTCTGTAATTTACCGTTAAGTAGACAAGTATTAATGGTAGAATACCAACGGAATGCGTAGCAGAACGCAGCTCCACAAACATACAAAACAGGGCCATAAGAGTCACAGACAAGACGAGAGCAGTCAGCATTCAGCAGTCATGAAAGTCATGAAAAAGCAGTAGTACACTGAGAGAAATCCTAGGAATTAATGTTTAGTAGTCATTGACTTTAATTGATTTTGATTCACATTTAATTCGTAGTGAAACTTATATTGATAACCAAAGATATATTAGTAAAAATATTTATTAGGCAATATGATTTTAAAAATACACATTGATATAATTAAGTTTAACATTTTACTTTAAATATTTTGAATACCAGTTGAATTTTTAGATTGCATTAAGCACACAAAATCGATATCTTTACTTTAAATATTTAAATTTTTAGCTCGCTTTAATCATACCTAAATAGATTTAGAATTGACGCCACAAATATAAATAAACATTGATTGATTTTTAATTATTTTGAGTTATCGAAAACAAACAGTAAACTTTTCTATTTTTTTTTAAATTTTAAAAACATTTTTAAAAGTGATTTTGAGAACATTGATGAGTATTTTCTATATTTTCTCCGTGTGGATTGGCAAAAAACAAAATGGCGACTAGGACGAGGACAACATTCGTTTGACTTGACGTTGAAGTTACATGTTAACTGTGGCAGTGCCACCCCCACGAGCACCATCCTCTTCACTCATACACCACCCCCTCCACACACACACACAAGCACAAATAAGCAATTGTCATTGTGGCGCGCGCATGTTGCCTCCCCAGCAGAGATGTAAAAAAAAACAGGAAAAAAAGTAAACTGAGCCAAACGGAAAAAACGCCAAGAAATTCCAAAGAAAACTCAACTTTGGATTGTTGGCATTTTTGTTGTGTGCTTTGAATGCCAAGGGGGTGGCACTGGGTGTTATGGGAGCTATTGGGATTTGGGGGGCGCTGAGGCTGGAAAGGCAGAAATACTTGAGCGTTAAAATAGTAGATAAGGCGAATGACAAGAGAGAGCGACGACGACAAAACAAACGCGCCATTTTCCCTGACGTTTCGCAATTTGACATTTTACGTGATTTTGGACCGGGGCCAGAAGATCCTTTTTGTGACTTGCCATTTGCCGAAAATTACAAACTGCCAAACTGTGTGTGCACGTTGCTCCTGCTCCTGCTGCTGCTGCTGCGCTTATGTAATTGAGTTCGAAAGCGGCCAGCTCAACCACTAAAAAATAAGAAAAGCCTAGCCACCCAACCTCCCTTCCACCTAGGATCTAAAAGGAGCCGAAGAAAAGAAGCTGGAGCACATTTTTCACAATTCATTTCATTTGGCCGCGTTCGCTGCGAGGCAACATTATTACAAAAAATATTGCTCAAAATAGAAGAAAGCTGCGAGCAGGAAAGGAAACGAAAAAAATGGCAGCATAACTTAAGGCGCTTTCGCATGAGCACACAAAAAATGGAGCGCTTTAAAGGGGGGCGAAAAAAACAAAAAAAAACAAAGGAGGCAAAGCGAACAAATGCTGCAGAATAATTTCGTTTTTTGTTTACATTTGCGCTCCATCTCCAAGAGCTCCGGCAACATTTCAAAGTCCTCGTTGTCGTCATCCCCATCCTTATCCTGAGCCCCATTCCCATTCTCATCCATATCCTTAGTAGTGGATGTGACTAGACTAAGATGGATTAAGCCCCGAGTAGAGCACCCGGAACCCATTATTCTCCGGGAGCTCGAGAGTGAAAGAACGAAAGAACTAAACAATTTTTCTTGATTTCTCTTTGGCTTTTTGCCTTCTGCTTTTTTTTGCCTTCGCCTTACTTTCTTTGTTTGTGTCTTCGAGCATTAGAAAATAATATTTTATTCGCTTCACTTACAATTTTTCTTGTAGTGTTTGCGCTTGGCTGCATATTTCCTGGACGAAAAGGAACGAAAACGAGTGGGAGGATGTGTAAGCGGTTCCTTCATGGCGAAGTTGCAAAGCAGAAACGCCGCCATATTGTTGGAGTTGTTGATGTTGAAAAATGTTACATGCCAGAAATTGCTGGTTACCCACATGGAAATTACGTAGCATGTTTCATTGAGGAAGCCCAGTCACCATTCCAATTTCCCCACCAAACTGCAGTTGTTAGCTATTGGCTGGCACTTTTTGCACGACTTTCGAGGCATTTATCGTCTGGCGTTACAGCTCGTTATCGATGATATGCAGCCAGGCATTTGGCGAAACTAACATTTTTCCGTAGTGACACGGCGCATTCTTGACATGTCTCATCTGAAACGACCACTATAAATTAATAATAACGGAACTGTCACACAGTATTTATACAGTACATAGTATGGTTATCCTAAGTTAAATTTATACTTACCCAAAAAAAAAACTTGGAAAAATTAACCAATATAATTGTCACAACCACTAAAATTGTCAATTCTACCAATTTTGCAAACCCACTCACTACGTAACTATCCTTATAGGTAAATTTTACCAATCAAATTTTTTGTGTGTACAACTTAGGTGCAGCAAATTGCTATATCTTCATATAAAGTAAAGTTTATGAAAAGAATTAAAAGAAAAGATTATGTGCTTTTCTTTTAGTATTTAGTTCTAAAAGTACTGTTTTTAATAAACAATCTTTTTTCTATTAAATTGAATTTTCTATTATTTAACGATTTTTATAAAGTGAAAAAAATAATATGTTTTAAATTGTGACTAAAGCAAAAATCTCAGAGTAGAAATACTGTAGCGTTAGTAATTTATGAATTGAATAAGTTTATTTGTAATATAATAATGATTATAATTATAGTAAATTTCATCTCTGAAAATTTGTTTCTTTACCACCACTAAAATACATTTATTCTTAGAATAATGAGGCCAATATTATTTTTGTACCATATTTTTTCCCGTGTGCATTTTACAAAGTTTAAGGCAATTTTACGCATTACATTCACATGCACCTGAGCGAAACAAAAAGATTTCGACTAATCCGCATACCGGCGAAAGAATTCGCAGCCAAACGCAGGCAAACATTTCGATCACATGTAGTCCTCATTTCGCAAATGATTTTGTTGGGCCGCATAGCTCGGTTAGTTGTAAGCCTTTTTGCATTTAATTTTCCAACTATGCATTGAGGCAAAAATTCGCAATATGCGCGTGAACGCAGGGCACACACACAAACGTACACACTCCCACAAACACACACTCTCATCGTGGTGTAAGCCAACAAAAATCAATTTTATTTGAATTTAACAATTTAACCGTAAAACCACACCAAGCATTTTAAACGTATTTTTAATAGACTCAAATATGTGTTGCATAAAACGCGGATCCCAGGACCTCCAAACCGGAAGGGGCGGGCAAAAAAGCAGGGGGCGTGGACCGTTGGCCACGCATCGATATTTCCGCCATTTTGTTTTGTTTGTTACCAAATTGGCGCATTTACATACAAAGCGGCGTTAAAATATCGTTTGTTTTGCGAACATCAGTAGCGGCAGCCCTGCTTTCCCGCTTTTCCGCTTCACCCACACTTTTTTCCCTTATTTCGCTGATGAAAAATTAGTTTTTACATGCACATACTCGCACATAGATCAATGTGATGTGGGGGATGTGATGTGTGTTTGCACATTGTCTGCATACTTTTGGCGCTGGCACAAAGTCGCGTGCCTTTTTGTTTGCCATCGTATACGCGAACAGCAAATATTTGTGCAATAAAAAGCACTCACCTACGCTCGCCAAGCGCCAAGCGCCAAACGCCACTAAGCAGCTTCCATGAGCAGCTTAATAAGCGAGTTCGCCTGTGGTTCCCAGTAAAAAGATCTATATTGTGGTTAAAAGCTTTATAAATAGGGATTCTTCATGAGGTTTTTCGGCATAAACCGTATATATAAACAATAAATTAACTATATAAAAATCCATAATAAAAGTAACCATTTAAGTTTAAAGGAAAGGATAGAGTCGATTATTAATCCTTCACTGTGTTAAACATTTGGAATAAAAGTATTTTTTTTGAAGTATTACCTTTGTAATCTGATCCTTAAAAACACTGATTGTGAGTCAGGTAAAAAAATGAATTTATTTAATTTTATACAGGAACTCACCAGTTTTAACTGAAGAATATCAAATATGAATGGTCATATTAAATTTTTAATTTTAACACGAATTCCCATTGGTAAAATTCGTTTGCCGCATATATACATATATAGTATATATTATATACACACAAAAAAAAAATTGTCAAACAATCCCATTGGTAAAATTCGTTTGCACATACATATATACATATATACACACAAAAAAAAAATTGTCAAACAGTCCCCAACCACAAAAAATGGTCAATTTTGTCAAGGATATAGTTACTATTTTCTTAGTAGAATTAACTATTTTTTGTGGTTGGGGATCGTTTGACAATTATAGCAGTTGATTTTACCAAGTTTTTTTTTGTGTGTACCCTGTGACCAGTTTACAATAAACTGAACCTAATTTTAAATCAAACAAAAACACCTCTTAACGAGGTAAAAAAATAGTGACGACCGCACCTTCAACATACAAAAGATCTGATATCATATTTTGTGACGAAAAATAATTTTACATTCGAAAATATAAAAACACTTTCTAAAATTTACTCATTCGGCCCGCTTCAGACAAATTTATAAGATTTTACCCACACGAACATTTTCTATTGTAGCGTGCCGAAAAAGTAAGTTTTAGAAAGTGTTTTTATATTTTCGAATGTAAAATTATTTTTCGTCACAAAATATGATATCAGATCTTTTGTATGTTGAAGGTGCGGTCGTCACTATTTTTTTACCTCGTTAAGAGGTGTTTTTGTTTGATATCAGAAGTTTTTAAAGGGACAATTTATACCCTGGGTTTAATTTACATATTAGTATACCTCATGACCAAAAGTCATCCCCATATAACTTAGTTATTAATTTATTTATTTATTTATTTTTTATTTATTAAAGTTAATAATTGTATAATGGAACGGTTTAAAACAATTTTACCGATTCCTTGACCCTAAAATACAGTTTGGATATGCACATACAAAATTTAATGCTTCTAAGCACGTTAGATAAATAATTGTAATTTCTTTAAAGATTTAAAAATTACTTTTTGTCATTCAATAATTGTTAAAACACTTAAAACTTAACTTTTAATCATTAAAAATTGTTAAAGGACTAGTAAACGATGAGAAAACATGAATTCCATAAGGATCCGAAAAGAGTGAGAGAGTAGCCCTACTTGCTGCAACGTGTTTTCATAAAAAAAAGCAGAGTCCATTTTAAAAAAAAACGATATTTTAAAAACTAAAAATGGCTCCAACTGTTTACAAAAATCGATTGTAACTAACAATATGGCGCATATATTGATTTATAAAAAAAAATTTAAATACAAAATTTTTTAGAATCTTAATTTGTTTTTATTTTTAAGAAAATAAAAACTTATTTTTTTTAACATTTTTTTTTTAAGAAGAGGTTTTAGAAGAATTAAATCAAAACACATGAAGTCACGCGGATTCATATAACCGGAGATAAAGATTTTCAATGAGAGGGTACTTTTTCAAATTTGTCAATTTTTGGAAAACTTTAAAAAATTCGAACTAAAAAAATAATTTTTTTTCGGACAAATCCTGATACACGTGATTGCTCATTTTCCGAATAGAACATGTAAAAAAAATTTTCAGGCAAATAAAAAATGTAAAGATTTTTTTGGCCCAAAACTGTTTGGCTCGTAAATGAACGGCCCTTAGGCAGCATTAATTGTTATGAGCTGGCAAAAGTGGCTATTTTCGTTTCTTAATAACTTTTAAACGTGATTTTTTACAGTAATGTGTTATATACCAAAATTTAAGGAATCTCAAGGGCTATACAGTTTAAGGTTGTAAGGAAAATCGTTAGAGCCGTTTTTGAGAAAATTAAAAAAAAGTTAAAAAAAAAAGTTTAAAAAAATGTTATTTTGTTTATATCTTTTTAACTATTACATTTACACAAATTGCATATAGAAGGCGTTTATAGCATTTAAAAATACCTTTCAAACGAGATGCAGCACAAGTCTGTAGCTTTAGTAGTATAGAAGTTACGGCGTTCCGAATTTTAGCTATTTATAGCTGTTTTCCCGCTAAACTAGCGGGTTTTTCCAAAAGTGGTAGAACAAAAGTTTTTTATATCGATGTGATGAACGTCATATCAAATTTTCAGAACTTAAAAAACATATTTTGGACAAGTGGACAAGTGGACAAACTGACAAACAGAATTAAAATTTCATTTTGGGAAGAAGAAGAAAATCTTATTTTGGCTATAACTTTTGAACGGAGCGTCGGATTTCGACAAATGACCCCTCATTCGACGGGTATTTTCAAAAGGATTACAACTAAAACATTGCGAGGGGGCATTTATCCCCACCGGCCCCAACAGCTCCAAATTTCGAAATTTTCACTTTTTCACTTTCACCGCTCTCTCTCCCAAGCCAATTGATTTTCTTAAAGTCTTGGTATGCAATCCTTTAAGTTACCTTTCGATTGGTGTATTACTCATTACGATCGGACTATCACAGCAGATTTTCAATTTTGCGGCTATATAATAGTAGTCGCCTTCGCACACTCTCCTGGTGCGCTTCGTCACTACATGGACTGCCGTCCATAGTGATTATTTATATTTATTGTGAACCCATATTCACTGTGTTAAATTTTGTTAATAAAAGTACATCCTTTTAGAAATATTTCCAACGTGGTCTAAACACAAAAAAAATAAATGTCAAATGGCATTTACCTATACAAAAAATCCCTAGTTTTCACTAAGGAATATCAAATATGAATGTTCATATTATATTTTAAACTTAACACGATTTTTCCTACTCCCATTTGTAAAACTCCTCTGAACCAAATAACATATATTTGCACACAAACCCTGCGGCCAGTTTACAATAAACTGACCCGAATATTAAGTTATTTGTATTTATTTTATTGTGAAACCCATATTCAAAGGATGTTTTCCTGCAGAGTGGGAGAACTCCACCCAAAGTGCAAACAATCGCATTCGCTACACATGTTGCCCGACCCGAAACCATAACGCCAACTGACCATGAAATGAAAGTGCATAAAATACTTCTATAACGCTGTTTCTGCTGACAATTGCACGTTGTGTGGTCGAATAGAATGGAAAATAATAGAACAAAAAGTAGAAAAAGGGCAGAATTGCCCCCACAAAGTCGAGTATTTGCCTTTGGGTTTCTGTGTAGTCAGGGCAACCTATGAAATGCTTGTGCTGGGAAAGGGATATCAAAAGCTGTGAGAGGCGTAACTATGGTTGAGTTCTCCACTGCCACGTGCAACCATCTCCATATCCATATCCATACTCCATCCCCATCTTGTTCCCGGGGAGGTGACGAAACTCGCCTTCTGCTTTGACAATTTCAACATAAATTTCGTCAATTTTTACTTGCGACAACTACGTTGGGCCGCTTGGGAAACATCTGCCGCCATTTGCAGTTCAATGGAAACATATTGGCAGCAGGGGCAGCCTCTGCGTCACTTCTATATAAATACTATATAGTGGAGGCCCGAGCAGCAGGAGAAGACCATGTCAGCACCACGGGATGCACGGGAGGCCATCGACGCTTTTAATTCCTGTCTAAGCCTCTATCCTGTACAGGGTTTCGTTTTTCAAGTCGTAAAAATTGAAAGAGAAGTAAAGATACTTTTGAAATTGTAAATTTCAATGCGAAGTTTTATAAAAATATATTGAGCACCTTTTTGTTAGATTCTCTAGGTTTTTGTTCGATAAGTAACATATGTAAATGTCTGAACTCTTTAAATATAATATTTAAAAATTTCATTTAATTTAATAAAAATTATAGACATCATTTATTGAGCCTGTTATTCTTTCTTTAAAGTAATTTGGTCATTTGTAATATCGTTTTGATATTAAATATTATATTGAATTACGGGTATCTATTCCAAATTGTATCAAATAAATCTTATTATATTTTTAATACTTTTTCCCAAACCGTAAAAGTTTTTAAATGTTAAATTCAACTTTTACTAATTACTTATTGAATAGAGAGATATTTCTTACGGTAAAGTACACAAAATGTAAAAGATTTCCTTGGACTTTCTGCCTTTACTATAGTTTCAACTAGATCACCCTGTTTTGGCCCCGTAACGAGTACACTTAATATGTAGCTCAAGTAGCGGCCAAGCACGAAAGGAAAGGCAAAGCCGTTTGGCAGGCAGGACAACGGCAAAGGCTATGGCAATCTAAGAAAATGCTACAAGCTTACACACACTGACACTTTGACTGGCTGCTCAGCCGGACTTCTGTGCCATTTCCATTTCCTACGTGCCAGCAGGTGTGTGGCGGCCTGTCCTTGGCTCCTGGCCCAGATAGAAAAGGAGCAGTGGGCAGGACGATGAGGATGACGGGGACATCAAGGGGCTGGGATAACAGAGTCACGGCAGTGGCACTGGAACTGGCACTGGCGTCACGTGGTCACAACATAAAAACGTGATGAAATTTCACAAAAATAAAAGCTCTCACCCATACGGTTCCTGGCCGACAAACGACTCCCGACCCCGAGTGACAACCAGAACAGCAAAGAACACTTGGAAAAATTAGGTATCATACAAAGAAATTCTTACTTCAAAAGGATATTTATGAAAACAAGCTAAATTTTTATGTTATTTTTAAAAGAAATATTTTTGTTAACATAAAAAAGATAAAGTAGTTTTAAGTATGTTTAAATAGCATATTTATAACTGTAAAACGTGGAGCAGATGATATTCTATAGACACCTTTTTATAAGGTATCATTTATCAATATAATATTTAGAGGTAATCTTTTTACAAAAACCTTAAAAAATCTCTAAATAAAATATTACAATTTTTCGAAATTATTGACCCACAAATGTACTTTTTCTCAGTGCATTCGGTTATCGAATGGGGGCGAGGTCTGGGCTTTTACGACCTGGGCTATGCGATTGCTTGACACGGCTAAATGCGCCGTAGTGGCGTAAATAAGTAGTAAAAGATTTATAGGATTTGCGTTTTTGAGGTTCGCACAACAGTTGCAGACGCACAACACGAGCGAGGGCAATTAATAAAAAAATCGCGGGCCTCACTTGAGGATGGAACCCAAAAGCCGTTGCTTAAAGCTGCCCGACCGCGACATGATAAACAATTAGAAATGTCACATCGAGGAAGGAGGAGCGGGACTATCCAGCAGAAACCATAATAACGTAAGCTGGAAATCCCCGACCCATAAGCGCGGCTCATAAAAAGCAACGGCAACAAACAAAATAGCAACACCAACCGCTGGGAAAAACGGAGAGGAGAAAGAGTTCTCCCCGGGTTCGTCCATTTTTATAATCGCATTTTTATGATTAAGACGCATTTTATGGGATTTTAACTGCTATTATTTTCGCTTTTAACTGTCACAATAAAGTCAAACTTAAAGACAGCAAAAGCTGCACACAGAGTTCCTTTGTTTATGCGGCCCATCCACAGACCATCGTCCCTGGGATCTCAGATCACCCAGCCTTCCGAGTCCCTCTCCCCGCAATAAATGCCTTAAATCCGCCGAAGGCACTGAAAGCTGAAAAGAAAAAAAAACCTACTGAAAGAAGACGATTCATCTTGGCAGAGGAAACTTTGTTATGCAGATTTCAAAGGAGATTTTCGTCGAGAATTGCGCCTGGTGCGATTAAATTATGCCCAGCATATTGAATGGAGTATTGACCTTAGGGAATTCTCAGTCTGCTGAGATTCATATTAATATTTTCACTTACGAGTGGCAATTTACTCAGCTTAATTATTTTGGACTCATTATAGAAAGATATCTGATATGAAAAATAAAAAGAGAGCATTTACTTTTGATACAAATGATTTTCTTTCATATCATTGATATAATATCTAAATAATAATAATATCCAAAGTTACGCGAAATATTCAAATAAATAAATCTGTCGAAATAAATATAGCAATAATTTTTAATAACAGTTTAATAAACGTATTATTTTAAGAAAATATATATTTAAGAATATAAAGACAATCTTATTATTTTGTAGGTATTATTGTTCTATAAATTGTATTTCCATTTGCCAACCTGGTGTCTTTTTAAACTGCGATCTCATTATATTTATCTATTCTAGTCTTAATTTCTGTGGATTTCCATCTGTTAATACAAGTCGGTCCAAGTAAGGACCCGCAATTAATGCTTTTATTAAAGGACCATTTTATCTGCCCTGGTCGAAGCCAAAATGGCAAATAAATATTGTTGTAAAAATTGATGTGCACTTCGATGCTGGCTGCTCCACATTAACGTTTACGGCTGGCCAGTAAAAAGAAAATCCGGCGACGGAATCGCCAAAATGCCCGGCGACTCAGTCAAAATGCTACGATATGAACTCTTTTTTAATGAGGTGCTAAAAATGCCGTTATTGTTATGACAGCAAGGAGGCCATTTGACGACCGCACAGCTCGAAGTCAGTCGGGACATTAAAGCGAAGTTTTTTCCCCCCAGAAGAAGGGATGCGAATTCCGCTCGGGGACCGTTTAAGTTGTCTTTAAACATCGATTTGTAAATTGTTAAATGATTGCCGGCTAAATGCGCGTGGCTAATGCCCTGGCTTGAACAACCCCTGCTTTTCCTCGCAATTTCCATCTACTTATTTTCCCTTGGCCTTCGCATCCTTCCGCTCAGTTGGCAAGGGTTGTTTGGGTCCGTGAGTCTGGGTTTCGCATCGAATTCCAAGCATTTTCTTCCAATGCGCTCACATTTTTTCGAACGTTTGCGAGTTTGATTTTCGATATCGCTATATGCAATGGATTTCCCCCTCCCCTTTTTCTGTATTTACAACTCTCGAAGGGAGATTTCTTGGGTCCTCGAGTCACTTCACCGGAGGAAGCGCTCTTGGCGACCCCAAGTGCTACTCCAAGTCCAAGAAGGGCGGAAGACGGCATTGAATATTCAAGCGGCGAAGTGGTGAGGGCAGCGCCTTGTTTCATTGGCGGTTTTTATGAAACTTTGGCAGCCATTTAGAAAAATGTTGTCCAAAGGCAAATTGAACTGGCCATTTGTTCTGGGGGCTTTCGTCTTATTCCCTTCTGTTTCTCTCCAGTTTTTTTTCTGTCACGCATAACACTTTGCAGCAGTAGCAGCAGCAGTTGGCAAACAAATTTGAATTTATATTAATTTATTAGCATAGGAAAAGCGCAGCCTCCGCGGCTAAGTGTTAGCCGTAAGTCGAATCGCCGCAGTTGACACAAAAACTTTGGCCACCGGCGAGTGTAATGAAAATGAAAAGTAATTCCAGAATTTTTAGCAATGAACTTGCTAATTTGAAATGTAAATTGCCGTGCTAAGAGGCGGCCAATAAAAGAAAGAAAGATCCCAAAGGCCAAGGCAAGGCAAATTAATGCACTGGGAGAAAGAAGAATTAAAAAGTTAAATGGTTTAAGTACTGGAAATTATAAATAAATAAAACAAAAAAACTAAAGTTAAAACAATTACTAAATAGAAAAATTAATTATTTCAAAAAGAATTTGAAGGTTTCTAAAACTACGATGTCAAAAAACATTAACAATTGACTTAAATTATGTAATCTGCTTTATTTTACTGATATTGAAATTCTATTATTATATTTTCAATCGAAAAATAAGAGCAATAATTTTTTAAAATATGTATATATGTATTTTTTCATCTAATTATTTTAATATTTCTTTTTATGTGTGCTCGACGAAATGGACGACTTTCTGCATATTTATTAATACGCGCATTTCTCACGTCGGATTTGCATGAAGTGGGGTCTTAGGAAACCCAAAGCTGCGACTTCATTTTGCGTTTTAAGTGGTCCCCAAAAATATGCAGCACTTGTGTGAAATATGCGCCACAAAGCCAAAGTGCCAGCTATGCAAAATTATGCTAATGCCAGGTGGGATCCCAGGACCTGTGGGAGCATTTGGCCAAATGTCAACCGTTTTGGCAACAGCATGCAGTTAGCAAAAGCGAAGCGACGACCCCCAGGTGCAAACGCCACGAACTTTAACACGCCCATTTGCACTTTAAAGCCCTGCCCTCAGCCACTCCCCACTCCGCATTTTCCATTTCCCATTTCCCAAAGCTTTCCTCACTCATAAAATGCGCATTAAACACACGCAGCTCGAAACTGTTGCCGGCTTGGCCAAATCCAAAGGATTTAGTTACGCCGCAGGAGGCGGTTACTTCACGTCTATTGCGCCATCTTTGCATACAGACCCCGAACGTCTAACCAGTTGTACACCCACTACCCATCTACCCACACCCACACGCACACACTCGCCGACAACCTTTGCGCCCCAGCTGGTAACATCAATGGCTTTTTCATCCATCAAACATGGCGTCAAACGTCACGGGCTGCGAGCGCAAAAAGGCGAGCTATTGTCGTCTAATACCGCAGCGACAGCCCGGCATCCCAGCATCCCAGCAACCTGACGGCCCAACAGACGGATCCCCGAACTCCGTGCTCCGAACTTCGCACCCTGATCCCACAGCGCCGGCTGAATCCCCAAACCCAAACGCAACCAAACCGAACCAAACCGTAACTCCGGTCCCAAGCTCCCGGCAGACCGCACCCCATGCATCACATCACTTCCGCTGCCTGCTGGCACTGCGCAGTCGGTTGGCACTGAGAAAAATAACCATCTTAAACCCACATAGTACTTTCATTTAAATTAGGAAATATCTTGTTAACCTCTAGTACGATATAGAACCGAAAACATTGAGTTAAAATATCACCTTAAAAACCGATAGAATACTAAGTTAATGAAATCGTTCAATTTTAGTTACATTTTTAAATGAATTGTTAATTGATTAAACTGATATGTTTTTAGTATTTAGTATTGGTATAACTGGCGAAGTGTCAGAATTGTATTTTATTACAGTTTCAAAAACACAAAACTGTGATTGTCTAAACCTTAAACATGTTTCTATTGTCAACAGTTCTTAAATTTTCATAAATATACTTAATTAAAATATGGTTGTATAATCTTTCACTTTCGCAGAATTTGAAAACTTCTGAGTCTCCTAAAATTATTTCGAAACTTAAATATACCTAAGTATTTTAATTTGTATGGTATGGAAATTAAACTCAAACTCTTGGCTGGTTGTAATACTTTTATATGAAATCTAAAAGTCGATGTTTACTTTCCAGTAATGAATCGTTAATTAAATATTATGTCATATAAATATTCTTACCAACAAAGACCTTAAGTTTAGCAGGGAAATCTTGTTTAATGTGTCGTGTTCAATGCCATTCCTTAACAACCCAATTAAACTGCTGTTATAATATTTTCTCCCAGTGCACGGAATGGGTGCGGCTGCCACCGCCGTGGGCTACATAATCTTGCCAGCTTTATGTGTGCTGATGACTTGCTGAGCCTCGAAGATGGAGATGCGAATGGGCAGAGGGGGCAGGATGAGGAGCAGGATCTATGTGGTGCACTGTGCTCCGAAAGTGCTGACTCGGATTTTGTGCCCGTCCGGATTTTCTGGGTCCCGTGGTGGGGATGGAATATGGCCTCCCATTTTCCCATTCCCATCCGCAGTCGCGATGCCTTTGCTGTTGGCTCAGCATGTTGCTGGCGTCTAAATACATGGACACACACACACTGGCACTTGCATAAGCATAGACATTCATATAATGCTTGTAATATTTGCGCTTAGCCTTTGGGGGGATTCGTTTTGGCCCGGCACCCCAAAAAGCAGGCCATCTACCATCTCCGCCCCATGATGGCTGTCCGGCTTTTTGCTTTTGCCTTTTTTGCTCCAAGTGTCCTTGGGGCCTTCAGTCGAGTTCAAAATGTTTATTTTGTTGTCCTTAGGTTAGTCGTTTGCTCATTTTGCCGCCCTGTCCTCATCTCCCTTTTTTTCCAGCTTGTTTGCAGAAATGTAGGGAGCTACATAAATGTGGATGTGCATTGCTTTTTGCCAACTTGTGTGCTTGTGCGCTATTTGATTTGAACTGTTTGCATTTTGCGCTGTTTACATTTCTCAGGAATATATCTAGCCCGTGCCTCTGGTAAATATCCTTGATCCATTTGCAAACAGTAGCAGTTCGCCTCGTTCATGTTTTAAAGCAGCTCTTCGGATCAAGTGAGTCTTATGGCTGAACTTATGGTCTTATTTATTAGCTAAAGCTCAAGATTACCATGTCATAAAGTTAAGAGGGGCTATTTAACGTTTTCTATGTAAATTCGAAAAACTTATTTGGGATAAACAAGGCTTTTTTCATTTAATATTTCTCAAATATAAGAAATATTAAGTTCAAATATTTGTATCTTAATTTAAAACAAGAAAGGAAGCTAGCTTCGGCCAGCCGAAGCTTATATACCCTTGCAGATAATTCCTATTAATCACTAATTTTCCGATCGTTCCTATGGCAGCTATATGATATAGTAGTTCGATATTGATAAAATTAAAATCGAAATTCGAAAACATTTAAAAAGACTCATATCCCAGAGTAGAAGAGAATACAATAAAAGTCAACGAAGCAATAATTTATTTCCTATTATATTCCTATTAATTTTTCGATCGTTCCTATGGCAGCTATATGTTATAGTCGTCCGATTTTAAAAAAATTTTATTCGAAATTCGGAATTAGATCAAAAATGGCATTTCCAAAAGTAGGAGGTTCTAGGTTCAAAAACACCCAAGATAATTTTTTTTTACATTTTTTCCCCCGATTATTCCTATGGGAGCTATATGATATAGTTGTCCGATCCTGCTCGTTCCGACTTATATACTACCTGCAATAGATATAAGACTTTTGGGAAAGTTTTAGCCCGATAGCTTTAAAACTGAGAGACTAGTTCGCGTAGAAACAGACGGGCAGACGGACAGACGGACAGACGGACGGACAGACGGACAGACGGACGGACAGACGGACATGGCTAGATCGACTCGTCTAGTGATGCTGATCAAGAATATATATACTTTATGGGGTCGGAAACGTCTCCTTCACTGCGTTGCAAACTTCTGACTGAAATCATAATACCCTCTGCAAGGGTATAATGAAATTTTACTTTTTCTGTAACTTTTCTGTAGATTAATAAGCTTTTATAAATTTAAGAAAGCTTAAATCTAGCCCATTTAATAGCAGATTTACTCGATTTAAGTATCCTCATCCCCCAGAATCACTTCTTGTGCACCACAATGGAAAAGGCGGAATCAGCAAACAGTTTTCAGCTCAAAAAAGATTTGAATGTCCGTCATAGCCAAATGCCGTGTAATATGAAAAGAGTGGGCCACATAAAAGGAACCCACAATGCTGACGCCTGGTTGTGATTCTGAAGCTGTGATGCCAAAAGCTGATGCCATCCCGACGATGATGAGCGCAGCGCACAAAACGATGATGCACAAATCCTTTAAGAGCGGATTTGGAATTTCTGCGAGATGGAGGAGGACTTCCTTGGGGGGAGGAGCAGCAGGACACAAAGGCGGGCTTAGTCGGAATGGGGGACACTTTTCCGGAGAATATAAGAACGAGGGGACAGGCTTTAAAGTCTTGTGGAATGGATGCCAACTCAGATCCGCTTAAGCCGCCCGCTGCGAACCAGCTGGATATCATTGCGACTTCGTTCGAAGTCCATTTCACTGATATGATATGGGGTCTCTATCGCCAAGGCCTTTGCTCGGAGGAAGTGTTGTATTTGTAGTGCTGCAAAACTATTTGTTTTTACCCGCTGTGCGGAGCTGTGAGCGAAATGTTCGCCATTCCGAGCTATGTGCCATCCGTAATGGTTATTGGAAACGAAACCGAAAATTGCTCTCAAATATTGACTTTGTCTGGCTGGTTTGCTATTTGCAATTCGATAAGTCTTCTAAGTGCACTGAAATTAAAAATAAGCTAAATATTAAATTTTCTATACAGCATATCATTTGGTGATGCTAAAAATAATTAATTGATAAAGGTCACATAAAAAGTTTACTAATATACTTTGGGTTTTAAAGATATCGATAAATATTTTCAGGAGCCATTCTATTAACTTTAAAGTTTCTGTTATTTTACGCATTTTTTGATTTCAAGAGATTTCTGTCACATTCAAATCACACTTCAGGCTTCAAGATTCATAATTATTTATTTATTATTTCCCTATATTTCCTTTAATGATTATTTAATTAAATATTTAATATTCTTTTCCATTTAAGAATGTTATAATTATTATAATTTTGCCAGCTTTTTATAGGCTTTAAATAGGTTAAAGTACCATACCACATTTCTTTGGACACATGTGCCTATGGTTATTTCCGCACTGTATTCCGACGACAGTAACCGTGGCAACTTTCCCCCATTTCCCCTTCGCAACGCACTGTCAGCCATGAACTTTTATTATGCCTTAAGGTAAATTGTTTTATTTATTTTTTAGGCCTGTCGCCAGCCAAACAGTAATGGCAACAGCGTCGCCATCGGCCCAGGATCCTTGGTCCTTGGTCCTGGTCAACGCATAATTCAGCGTTACTTTGTTGCCACCCCTGCATCCACAGCCACATCCACATCCACCGCCCACTGAGCATACAGCATCCGCAATCGCATCCGCATCCCTTTTGGGCCGACGGCCAACAAAAAATCGCAACAATTTGTAATGCCAAATATTTTATTCATTCTGCGTTTGCCGAGCCGCCTCCTTGGGCCACATAAATAAATACATATTTGTGTATTTATTTTTTTAGCCCTGTCGGTGCGATTGGCTCAACAGGTCAGAGCGAAAGCAGCGGGAGTTCCGGACCCTCGCGGCTCTGTCCTCACATGAGGACATTTATGGGAAGGCTTTTCCTGCATACAAATGCAGGCCGTTTGCCTTGCGCCCGGGAAATCGGAAAAGCGGAAAAGTTGTGGTGCAGAAATTTATCACGCCATTAGTGTGGAGCACAGTTTACCGGAATACATGCATATATTCACAATTTGTTCATGTCAATTGTGCGTGAGCTTTTTGTTGTGTCAAATGGTTTAATAAATTATATCTGTTCTTCCTGTTTCGGAATTAAATCGCATTTTATTCAATCAGAATAAATATGAATTTCTGGTTTCATGAAATTTAACATGATTTAAATTGTAAGTTTGTGCAAAATAAAATATATAATTAGTAAGTAATTTTACGAATGAGTGTTCCTAATGTTTGATTAGCCCTAACTCCATACAATATTATATCAAAAACCATTTAAATAATACAAAATTTAAGGAAATTATACGTTTTCTAAAAAAAAAGTAATCCGCTGATTAAACATTTAAAATAACCCAGTTAACAATTGTTTTATTTATAGATTTAAAAAAATAATTGCTTCTTAAAGACAGACAACATTTATATTTATTAATTTTATTTTAAGAGGAAATTCTGATTTCGAAGGGCTAATTTATGTAGTCATCCCTTCTCAGCTGGTAATTCAGCTTGCCAGTATTATCTGGCCTCTAAAATTAGCGACTGCCACTGGAATCGGAACTTCATAAACGCATCAACACATCGGCAATACGAGCATAATGAACTCAAAGCTGGGGCGTCGGGTCATTTGTCTATTATGGCGCATTGATTAGCGCCTGACCCCCATTTCGCAGTTCACACTTGCGGGTCGCCAGTGCCCCACCGCCCCTCCGCCCCGCCCACACATTTATGCTATGCCACACATGTCGTGTTTAATTAACCCCGAACAATTTCAGTTTCCGCTGCACGCCACCGAAATCCCACCGCCAATGGACACGAACACATGCACTTAGCTGCATATTCACTCAAACAAAAGGCACGCGCATAATTCCCATATGTGTGTAGTTTGTGCACTCCGAACCCTATTGTGCCCACACCCCCACCCCTCCAACTCCCTCGCAAGTGGCCCCAATATCGGGATGCCGTCGGAAGCACAGTGACCCAAATTAATCTTAGTCATTAGCAGGAGCCAACTGCAAGTGTCGAGCGGAATGCGAACTCAGGCCCTTGACGAAAGGCGATGACATCGGGATTTGGAGGAGGTGCTGGAGATGGAGATGGAGCTGGAGGGACGACGGAACGATGACGGGCCCATCCAAAACCGACGCCCTTGAGTTTCCATGTCTAGGCTGCGCGTAGACAAAGTGCCAAAAGTTTCATCGCGGGTTGGCTTCTTGTTTTAGAATTTACAAAATCCAGGGGAGTGAAATCTAAGTATATTTCAACTTTAGTTAAATCATAAAATATTTACAGCCTTTAGTTTTTAAGTATTTTGGTGAACGCAAATAAAAACCCAATTCCTTAAACTTTGAAACCTAAGAAAGTTTTTAAGTTTTTAGTGGTCCTTAAAGTAATAATTTAAGAAACCCAAAACCAAAAAGGTAATATCCTAAATATATTAGTTGGAATTATTTGAACCTTAAAAATAAAAATTAATATTAATAAAGATTATAGCATTTCATTCATTTTACAAATATTAATTTTCGAAAATCTCAAAATGAAATAAATTAAACAACAAAAGAAAAGCAGAGCTCAGAATCCCAAGGATCAAGAATTTAATGTGGCTTTATTGTACTTTAAATTCTTTATGATTCTTAATGCCGTTTTCTCACCTGCATGTTAAATTTAAAAGACGCCTTAAACTCTGAAAGCAAATAAAGTTTTAAGGGCCCTTAAAGTAATAATTAAAAAAAACCAAAACAAAAATGTAATATCATAAATATATTAGCTAAAATTATATAAAAAATTTATTTCTAAGAATTAATAAAGATTAAAGCATTTTTTTCATTTTACAAATCTTAATTTTTTTAATCTCAAAATGAAATAATTGGTTAAAAATCTAGTTTTAAGTATTCCTTAAATGACCCTCCACTCGTTTACGATAAAATCATATAATATTTATTAAACAAAAACACAAAAGAAAAGCAGAGCTCAGAATCCCAAGGATCAAGAATTTAATGTGGCTTTATTGTACTTTAAATTCTTTACCCATCTTCCAGCTTCGTGTAGCGATTATGAATCGCAAGGATTACCGCACATAATTATTATCATCATCCCGAGGGGTGGGAAAAGTGGAAAGGGGATATGAAGGCGAAAGGTGGCTGGCAGTTAAATGGTCCGCCCGCACACTAATTGTGAGTAACACGTTCGCGTTTGCGAAACTTTCTGGGAATTTTCGACTTCGTCGGAAAGTCAGGCGGCAGGCAGCAGGAGCAGCCGACCCAAGAGCCCAAGAGCCGGGAGTTTCGGCCAGACAAGTCCTCATCTCGCAGCTAGACATGCAGTCAAGTCAGCCGGCAAGTGCTTAGACATTAAAGTTTGGCGCGCTGGCCTAATAGACCAGAAACTCATTTGGGCCAAGTTTAAAGGGCCGGTGTCGGTCATTAACAGACCGAAGTCGCCTGGACAATGGCCCAAACCCGACCTTAATTAAAGCTGCGACACTGCCCGCTGGTCTTTAATCCTAGTCCTTTTTATAGCGTTCGAAAATCAATAAATTTAAAATGTACAAGCCACTGCGGAAAAAGGGAATAAAATCGTAGCCAGTAACACACACACGGCGAAAAGCCAAAGAAAAAAAAAAGGAAAACAAAATTCCAGCCATTTGAGGGAGAGTCCCTTTTTTTCGGGGGATGTTGTTGCTGAGGCGACAAAGCAAGCAAGAAATCGCCGAGCCAAACATCCTTTTGTCAATACAAAATACGTATAGCCTGGTAGTACAACAAAACAAATAAAAGTCCCCGAACGAAAGCCCCACGACGGCCAAAGACAAAGACAAAAGTCAAAAGTGCAAAAACAAAGGCAAAAGAACTACTCAGTAGCGCCACCCGGATTCGGAATCGGAATAAAACGGATGATATAGGGGCGGTGGGGGGGTCCTAACGCATGCGCCAAAAGCTGGCGAATCTCACAAAGCTGGGGAAAGGCAAATGGCTGGCTCTCAGGGGATGGAGCACGGGATATGCGGCTAAAATGGCGCACAAGCACATTGGCCATTTCTCCTTCGGATTGGAGAGAATTTCCTAGCGGCAGCAGATGCTTGTGCATTTCGCCCAAGAAGAGCAAATGATTTTTAACAAATTTCATTAACATCAGAGGTCCGTAATCATTCAAGCATCGCGTTTCGTAACAGGGCCAGGTCAGATGTCCGATACTGGCCGCCCCAGCAGTTCTTAAACCCAATTATATCGACAGTTTCTGAAGGGACTGAAATGTGTTCTTGCCAAAATACTCGCAAAATGTGCAATGTTACGTAGGAAACTAAGGAGAATCCCGTGCAAAGTCTCGCGAAAATTATGTAAAAGTCAGTGAACGTTATTTTATAGTTTTCCCTTTTTAAACTTTAACGATTCCAACATGATCGACGAACAGCATCCCATGCAGATTGGATTGTGTAAGTATCGATGAGCTCAAGGAATGGAAATTCCAAATCCTAAAAGCCGACGGCTTTTCCACGGCGAATTGTCGAAATTTCCGTCGGCATTTTGTTATAATATGTGGTTCAGGGCTAACTTTTTATTTTATTGTAATGGTAACTGAATATCTTTAAATTTACTTGAGAATAAATAACTATTTAGCAACTTACCCTTTAAAGGATTATTATAGTAGGTTTCTCGCATCATTATAGAATATTAAAAAATCATGCGAGGCGTTTACATCAAAGATGCGACCTTATTATTCGTTTACATTTACTACCTACTACATTTTAAATTTTCTCTTCAGAAAATATAGATATCATTCAAAATATTCATAGATTTCAATTAGTTTTGTCTCAATTGGTCAAGAGGCCATTAACAATCCACAAACGACTATATATGTGTTAACATAATTCAACATTTCATCAGTTTAAAATGTTTTACTTATATTTATAATTATGATTTTATTTTAGCTTTTAAAATCATGTGACAATACAACTAAAATAAAAGGTAATTTATTTATGCTTAGCCCAAATCAACTACAGAATTTATAATACCTTATTTTAAAACTGTTTTATTATTTGTAACAACTAACAAGAATTTATTAGCATTTATAAAATCTTTTTCGCACAGCACAAAGTAACAATAAAGGTTTTTTATATGGACATATATGATTTAATCTGCCCTTCAGAGATATATATTTAACACCAAAAGTTCTGAGCAAGAACAAACGCCCACTTAAGTTAAACTGGCTATGAGCCAATGAAAATTACAACATATTTTCCAGAGCAAAGCAAATTTTGACTTCTGTCAGAGATTAGGCCAAAACAAAGCATTTACGCTGCGATTGCTGGCACAACAAAACGGCAGAGGCAACGGGAACGACACCATAACTTCATTGTCTGCCCAAATCCGATTAAATAAAACGCTGTCAGTTGCTGCCGAGCGAACTGCTGGCAACTGACAGCGGATTCGGAGGCAGCACACAGCATCCTGGCAGCCCGACATCCTGGCAAGGATTTCCAAGGGTTTCCGCTCACGAACAGCCGACTGTCGACTGCCAACATATGCCGCCAGCCGCCGAAACCGAAATCATGAGCCCCTTTTTCGCCTCATCTCCGGTTATTTGCTAAGCCCGAGCATATTTTCTCATAGGGGTGGAAATCCTCCTGTTCCTGCTAAATGCCCCCGGTTAGCTCCTGATTCAATGAAATTCGTTTATAATCTAGTTATAAGCAGTGTGCAAGGGGTGGCATTTCCAACCGAACTGAAAACGCCCCTCAGTTCCCGCTGCACATTAGAATCTAATTAGAAGCGGGGCTGCAAGTGGAAGGACTATCAATGTCGGCTTTGCACTTGTCGTCCCAAATCCTAAACCCCGATATCTATGCTTTCGCATGTCCAGCAAACATGTTGGAATATTTTCGAATGTCAAACGGCGAATGACAAAGCACTAAAAGTGTAACAGGTGCGGTTGCTGAGCGGATTATTCCGCTGCACTTCTTAGGAAGCTGCCCCCCGTTGTTCCAAGTGTCACAAGTTAATGTTAGTGAGGGAAAGTAGATTAGGATTGGGATCTGGACAAATGGCTGAAAAACTACTGGAGACTATAGTTACCATATATCATGCGCGGATGCATAGGGGGGGATATGGGTGAAAGATCACCCCCACGGGTGAAATATGAAAGGATTTGGGTTCAAAAAAGAACAAAAAAAATCCCCCAAAAAAAACACGCCATATAATTTAAAAAAACCATTAATGGGGGGGAACCCAAACAAAAGAGAGTTTAAAAAAACAAAAAAAAAGGTGAAAAAAGGGTTTGGATTTTTGGGTAGGCTGAAAAAAAAAAAAAAAAAAAGGCGGGCAATATAACCCGGGGGGGGTGGAAATTTATTCGAAATTCAGAATTAGATAAAAAATGGTATTTCCAAAAGTAGGAGGTGATATGCTCAAAAACACCCAAGATATAATTTTTTTACATTTTTTTTTTCCGATTGCTCCTATGGGAGCTACAGACGGACAGACGGACGGACAGACGGACGGACAGACGGACGGACAGACGGACGGACAGACGGACAGGGCTAGATCGACTCGTCTAGTGATATATAAGAATAAGAATATATAAGAATATATATATATACTTTATAGGGTCGGAAACGTCTCCTTCACTGCGTTGCAAACTTCTGACTGAAATCATAATACCCTCTGCAAGGGTATAACAAGAAAGGAAGCTAGCTTCGGCCAGCCGAAGCTTATATACCCTTGCAGATAATTCATATTAATCACTAATTTTCCGATCGTTCCTATGGCAGCTATATGATATAGTAGTTCGATATTGATAAAAATAAAATCGAAATTCGAAAACATTTAAAAAGACTCATATCCCAGAGTAGAAGAGAATACAATAAAAGTCAACGAAGCAATAATTTATTTCCTATTACATTCCCATTAATTTTTCGATCGTTCCTATATATAGTCGTCCGATTTTAAAAAAATTTTATTCGAAATTCAGAATTAGATAAAAAATGGCATTTCCAAAAGTAGGAGGTTCTAGGTTCAAAAACACCGAAGATACATTTTTTTTAAATTTTTTTCCCCGATTATTCCTATGGGAGCTATATGATATAGTTGTCCGATCCGGCTCGTTCCGACTTATATACTACCTGCAATAGATATAAGACTTTTGGGAAAGTTTTAGCCCGTTAGCTTTAAAACTGAGAGACTAGTTTGCGTAGAAACAGACGGACAGACGGACGGACAGACGGACGGACAGACGGACAGACGGACGGACAGACGGACATGGCTAGATCGACTCGTCTAGTGATGCTGATCAAGAATATATATACTTTATGGGGTCGGAAACGTCTCCTTCACTGCGTTGCAAACTTCTGACTGAAATCATAATACCCTCTGCAAGGGTATAAAGATCAAAATAAATGACTAATAAGCATTTCTAAATAATCTTGTACTTTGATCTACAACTTTGGTTTTTTTTAAATATACTGAAAATTCAATCGAG
This sequence comes from Drosophila prostipennis, assembly GCA_037075205.1. Classification (NCBI taxonomy): domain Eukaryota; kingdom Metazoa; phylum Arthropoda; class Insecta; order Diptera; family Drosophilidae; genus Drosophila; species Drosophila prostipennis. The sequence continues at coordinate 1,060,239 of JBAMCJ010006752.1, forward strand.
TTGAAAGTTAAGTTTAAATTAAATTAAACATAATTAAATCGCTCTTCAAAACATTTACAGAGTCTTGATTGCATAAATTAAATAATTTGACAAATAAAACATCTACTTACAATCAAATTTTTCTTTTAATTTTCCCTCTTTTCAATAGGAACAAGATATAAAACGAATGAAAAAAAGTTCAAAATAAATGCCAAATGAGCATTTCTAAATAATCTTGTAATTTGATCTACAACTTTGATCTTTTAAAAATATTATTCAAATTCAATCGAGTTGACAGTTTATTTTAAATTAAGTTAAACATAATAAAATCGCTCTTCAAAACATTTACAGAGTTTTGGTTACATAAATTTAACAGATGGGCAAATATAACGTCTAATTACAATAAAATTTTTCTTTTAATTTTCCCTCAAAACTTCAAAAAAGTGTATGTAGACTTTTACAAATATCTTTTAACTTATATAATCGTTGGTTTTCCACGATTTCCATACATTTTTACCATCAGTTGACCCAGCTTCAAATGGCAATTAAGTTCAGTCCAATTAAATGCACTTAAAACTGCAATCGACCGTTTTCGAATTTACTTACCATTTGGCTAAAATAAAATAAATTCAAAAAGGACTAAAGCAATCCACGTCAATCAGTGTAAGAGGTGTAGCAGAATTGTTAATGTGAACGATGGCCGGAATACTTTAACATTCTGTGCATATTTCTGGCATAAATTGGCATACCATATATAATTTTTGCAAACATTTAATGAAATTACGCACACATTTAAATCACTCAAATGCGGTATGACAAACGTACATACATATAAAAGGGGCGGGGAGGGATTGCAATGAAAACAAGTGAAAAACCAAACAAAATGAACGACATACACACACACACACACTGTAAAGCTGGGAAACAAATTACGGTGAAATTTCAGCAATTTGCCATAAATTGAGACAACAAGGCACAAAAAGCCAACCAGTCAGGACCGCAAATGTACAGTAATTTTTTGCCACCAAGCCACCGAACAATCGCACATACTCATCGGTTACGCATACGCAGCGTTGGCCGTATTTTATTTTCTTTTTTTGTGCTGCATACTTACATGCCATTTCGCATGGCATTTTGGGGAATTTCGAGTGCAGTCGCACACATTCACTCACTCACTCACTCTTTTGTTCGGTGGAAAAGTCATTTCAATAATTGCAAAACCACAAATTTACTACAACTCGAAACGTTTATGGGTATGGGTATCGCAGTGACCAGCAGATGGACATGGTTCTACCCGCAAAAACACAAAACCCTTTTTATCCCGCCTGAACCATAGTTGTAAATTTCGAGGCCAAAAGGGCGGGGCCGGCCGCAGTGTGCATGCCAGAGTGAAAATAAAAATATCTGAAATGTTTCTCATTTGCATGTGCCTCTCTCCTTTGGGAACCTCGGATTGGGGGGCTGGACCAACGACACGACCGCAAAACCAAAATAGTTCCGATGGACATAAAATGTCAACAGCAGCAGCAACAGCAACAGAACGCCGCAAACTGGGGGCCTCAATCAACTGCTGTTGAACGGAAATGAACGCATGTTAACAACACCAACGACAGCAGCAACATCGGTAGTGGCAGCCGGAAAGAGCACGGCGGCAGCCACATCGAGTGCCAAAGCCGGAGTGGCCCACAATGACAAAATGGCGTCAGTCGGCAGAAATGTCAACGGAAGTTGCAGCAGCCACAACAGCAGCATAAACAAGCAGCCCATGGGCGGGATCCAAATGCCAGGACCAGGAGCAGGACCCGGACCACCCAGCCATCCCCATCCCCATTCCCATCCCCTCTGCAGTCGCATAACCTTGGGGGAGTGCAGCCTAAATGGAATGGACAGCTTCGCCACACCGGCAGCACCTCCATCATCGGCATCCAACACACCGCAAGCGCCTCAGGGAATGGGTAGCAGTTCCATTTCCAGTTCCGGAATGGCCATGGAACTGAGCATGGGCATGGGAGCCGGAGCCCAGCTCAGTCAGTGCGCCCACTGCTGCCAGCCCATTTGCGATCGCTACATAATGCGCGTGGTGGAGAACTCCTTCCACGAGGGCTGCCTGAAGTGCACCGCCTGCTCGCTGCACCTGGTGCACTCCTGCTACGCGAGGGAGGGCAAGCTCTACTGCCGCATCGACTACGAGAGGTGAGTCCCAACTCCCGACCCCCGACTCCCAAATGTGACCTCTACAATAAGGGCACTCGAATTTACTTTAGCTGTAGGTAGTCTTCACATTACAGTTTTTGTTAAAAGGTTCATATTTTATAAATATTTATTTTTAAATAACAGTATTTGGTACTACATTATTTGATTCTTTGCTAAAATGAGCATCGGTTTTTGCGCGATAAAAATTAATATTAATTTACACCAACCTCTTTTACATTCAAATATGGCATTTGTAACGTATCTAAAATCTTGAAATAATTTATTTATTTATTTATTCTTCCCAATAAAAAGTAGTAAAATTAGCTATTAAATTCAATGCATGGTACTGTTTAAACTCAAATATATATTTACTATAGTGAAATGTAGTGAATTCAAACATCAACTTTTAAGGATTAAATAATAAGATCTTGTTATTTCAATTTAATAAGATATGATAAAAATAGAAGGAAAAAGTCGTTCAGGATGTGCAGTTTCAGGCAACACTTCTTCATTGGGGCACTAAATTTAAATTTAAAAAAATTAAAATAAATAAAACACTTTGTTTAAATATTTTAAACATTTTTAAAAAATGTAGTTAAATAGTTTTCAGCCAAGTAAACTCATTGTAACTTATTGAACTTTTATATTTTTTTTGTTGTACACTTTATTTAAATAATAACAAAACCTATTACTTTTCTTTTTAAAATGCCCTAAGAAGCAAATGCAACTTTTTTAGTAAATCGTATTTGTAGATTTCTTCTAACCATCAATGGCAAATAGTCTTCTAAGTGTGATCCTTCTTTCCACCGCAGACTCTACATCCGCAATCATTGCCTTGGCTGTGGCCTCAAAATCGGCGCCGATGAGCTCGTTATGCGGTGCCACGAGAACGTCTTCCATCTGAAGTGCTTCGCCTGTGTGGTTTGTGGAGCTCTCCTCAAGAAAGGGGAGCAGTACGTGGTCAAGCAGGGACAGCTCTTCTGCCGCTTTGACTACGAGAAGGAGGTGGAGATGCTACAGGGATATGGTGAGTTGAAAACTCACTTGGATTCGATTAAGAATAATAATCATATTATTGAGTAGATTTCTATGGCGATGAGCTTTTTCCGCCCAAATTGGACGGAAGACGAGGACCCAAGCGACCAAGAACCATTCTAAATACGCAGCAAAGAAGGGCTTTTAAGGCCTCCTTCGAAGTCTCTCCAAAACCCTGTCGAAAAGTAAGGGAGAATCTGGCCAAGGACACTGGCTTGAGCCTAAGGATCGTGCAGGTGAATAAGGAACTTAAAATATAAATATTTTAAATAAACTAATAAGAAAAAATGATGAGACCTTTTAAATGGCCAATAAATAAATTACTGTTCTTCAGTTGGGTACAATATAATAATAATTTTCATTTTGGTTTTAGTTTGGTAGCTAAAATGTAAAATTTTCGAACAAAATTTAAAATATTCATAAAAAATGTATTAAAAGGTTTTGTAATAATCATAAAAAAATGATAAATAAATATTTGTGTTTTTTTATAAACTATCTAAATTGATTGTTTAGTACATAATAAATTTAATTTTCCTTTTTTTTAAATTTAATTTTGGTTTAATTTCTTCCTTACGCCGTACTTGTACAAGTACAAAAAAAACTAATAAATTATTGCCCTAGTTGCAGTTTATATACAAAATATTAAAATTTAATTAATTACTAAATACATAATCAAAATGCCTATTATTATGCATCTTATTATCAGGTTTGGTTCCAAAACCAGCGAGCAAAGGTCAAAAAGATACAGAAGAAGGCCAAGCAGGAGCCGCCCAGCAAGGGAGCGAGTGACTCGCAGGACTCGCAGGAATCCCTGGACAGCAGTCTGGCCACCAAGATCAAGGACGAGGCGCACAGCGACAGCGAGTCGCAGCTGGAGTCGCCGTATTCCACGACCTCCGAAGGACTGAACCGTATGCGATGCACCATTAAGGACGAACAGGAGCAAGTGCCCTTCAACTGCATGGAGACCAATAAAGGTGGGTTGTTCAGCCACAAAAAAAGGATTACATAAGTCCAAGCATATTTACAACTCAAATACATTACAGAAAACTGCAACAAGAACAGCGAGCCCATACTGAATACCATTCTGGGACTGAGCTACGCCACCTTTCAGCAGCTAATGGGACCCTTCGCCCAAACACCGATGATCAATCCGATCGACCGACTATATAGCATGCAGAGCTCCTACTTCCGGCCGGAGGAGCTGCAGGCTTATGGCGAATGCGGCGTCAAGGACTCCCTGGATCACTAGTCTGGCCTACGAAGGCCATCGAATTTTAAGCCCAAATCAAAATTAGACCTTGTAAAATAAAAGAATGTTAATGTGCTAGCAATCGAACTTAAACACACCCCGGTAAAGTAGATTTTCTCCCCCTACCCTTCCTCCTTTTGTTGGGAAGCTGCACCACTTGCGCAATCACCCCACTCACCATAGTTGCACCACCATCGGTGGCTCTTTCTGCAGGTGCAGCCTCGAAATTAGTTCCGCTCGGTTGACGGGCACAAAGCATTTGCCACAGCAGTCGCAACCCCGATGGAATGGTGAAATGGCCTTCGGAACGGGAATGGGCGTAAAATGCCGATTCGTCATGCATAGTTCAAAGGCCCGGATTCGGACGGATCCGGATCCTTTATGCGTATCCTCCCCACGATGACGGGCCGTTTGACAGCGTCGTTGACACGAATGTGTCGCGAATGCCGCCCAAGGACCGGACTTTTGACTGGCATCCCGTCCCTCTTCGGTTTTGTTTTTGGAGGAGGAAGTGCGTCCGAATGTCCAACATTGAAGGTTAAAATTGTAGGGAAAAATTGTTTAAATACTTGGCTATCGAAGCTAAAAACTATTTTTGTTTAATTTTATATCATTATTAAAACTTTGGTTAAATAATTATTGTCCTTGCCATTTAGTTTTTACCCAATTTAAAAACCAATTTAAGTTTATTTTTTCTTAATATGAAATATTGGTTTTTAAAAATGTATAAAAATATTTGGAATTTTGAAACACACTTTTAATTTTTAATTTAATTTTATTGTTTTTCTATCCTAGCGCGACAAGTGTTAAACTTATTTCTTACTGCGCCAGTCACTTTGTACATAAAATCTTACATTAATTACATTAAAAAATCTGTTACAAATACAATTACATTACATTTAGTCCTTATAACTCATAGGAAAGGTTTTGTCTCGAAGATCAATCCTGTTTTTACATTTTTGCAATGTACCCATTGGTTTAAAAGATATTTGTGTTCAATTTTTATAATAAAAATTTTTATAATAAAAATTGAAAATTATTTTATATAATACAAATTGGAGAATAAGACTTTTATAATAAAAATTGGAGAATAAGACTTATTTTCAATTTTTAAAATACAAATTGGAGAATAAAACTAATTTTTCAATTTTTTTTTATAAAAAATAAATATTATTTTTTAATTGTTATTTTAAAAATCAAAATAATTCAAACCCTGCTTAAAAGCTAAAATCTTTTGAATTTTTTCAAGTCCACTTTAGTCCATTTTAAAATTGAAATTAACTTAGACTTCAATAATTATGATCCAATGATGATCTCTTCAAAAACAATTAAAAGATTTCCAGATTATTTACAATTCCTATTCCTTAGTTATTTTTCCGAATCAGAATTTAAGAATTGAATAGAAAACACTTGGGCAATCGGTGGCTAATTGATTTACGAGGAACTGCAACACGTGTTTACACAATTCCGGGGCAATCCAACCCCGCCGAGGAACAAAGACCGCCACCATTTCTCCAAGCTCCGTACAAGTTCATGCAATTTGTCACAATATGTGTCACATTAGCCACAGCAATTGTGCTTAAACGTCACCGTCTCGCCGGGTATCCGGTTTGCCTGCCTTTTCCTGCTTTTCCTGCCTTTTCCCCGGCTGTCGTCATCAGGGCCGCTAACCAGATTAAACCCCAATCGCGACACCGATACGGCTAAGGATATCCGTAGGACGGCTCTCGAGGGGGATGTTTGTGGTAGGGGTCGCAGCAAAAGTGGGCAAACAAAGAGCCCGTGCTCAACCACCATCGAGTTTTCTGGCACTGCCGCCACCACCACGAACAGCACAGCCGTGGAATCTGCACTCACCCTATGTCCTCGCTAGGATATCCGTGTAAGTCGTTTGCAGATACACGCATTAAAGGAGGCCGTAAAAAAGAGATCCAGTGTCCGCATCATTAATCAAAAGCGTACAAGGCCAAACAAGTGCAAGGGCCGTTCGAAAAAAAACACACAGGCCAGTTGAATGACGAGGTAGAAGTCCTTTTCCAATGTCCTTTTGCAATTGAGAGCAGCACTTGCACCACATCAACCACGTGCTCCTTCGCTGAACGATCTTTACCGCTCGTTAATGTATAACTTACACAATTAATTACCGTGACGGTTAAGGATGGTGGAAATATTCAAATGCTCTTTCATGGAATTTAAAGATCCTTTTTGTACAAATATGAGGATTCTGTAATCTTTGTTTTAAAACATTTTTACCATAAGGAAAATCTCAAAAAAATGACAAAATCTACTTCGCATTCCCAATCAAACAGCTATTTTCCATACGATTTTTAAAACGCCCTGCTCTTTATTAAAAATATGTTTGACTTCGCCATTCGCCAAATCAAACATCAGTTTGTGGCCCCTAAAATGTCCTTGAAATTGCACAATGATTTTTATGGCGAAATCAAACGAGAAAAGGCTTTTAAAATTGAATCAGTTCTAAAAATCGTTGACATTTTATATGGTACTTATGAATTTCCAGCTCGTAATACCTTGCCGTCATTATTTTATGTAAACAATAAAAATCAAAAATCAATTTCATGTTCGCATAAAAAGGCAGCAGAATACTCAGTTCACAAAGAGCGGCAAATCGCATAATAAACAAGATATATTTTCGAAAAATAAATGTGCATTTGCTTTTATTTTCATAGGACGCATGTGTTGACAAAGGCTAAAAGGCGAAATTGATGTAGCGAGCGAAAAATGAAATGATTTTTGGGAGAAAAATGTTAGAAACAATAGTTGGATGACGTGGGAACTAAAATCGTGGTAAATAAATCCCAGATTTATTATATTGGCACATCAGAAAGTTAGGACTTTGTAAATTTATTTAAACGCCACTTTAAATATTATGAATAATATAAAAAAGTACAATAATATATAATAATGAATTCAGAAAACTATTTAATTGTAATGTTATAATAATTTTGTAAACTTTCATATTTCGTAATATCGGAATTTCGTTATTAGTTTACAAACCACATGAAAGTAAGTGAAAACGGATGGTATTAACCAGTAGTCAGTAAAACTATTCCGATGGGAAACCAGCCGAAGCGCAGATTCTTTGTTGCAAACTTTCCACTTATAATTATGTAAATCGGTGCCCATGAACACGAACTTCTTACCGCAGAGGGCTGCACAAATTGTCGAGCGGCAGATGTCACCCGTTGGCCTTTTCCTGACCAAACAGTTCAAAGAAGTCACTTGCGGCAGTTGTTTGGCATCATTGGGTTAAGGGGGCTTTGCGGGCTTTTTGGGAGGCATTTTCCGGGGGGAATGGGCCGCAATCTAAATGCAAATGGACGGCCAATGACTAAATGTGAGCCGCTGGCTGGCCCAAAAAGCCACAAAGCCATAACCAGGAATCTCTCGCATAATACAGAGAAACCAAAAAGGGGGCGGGCCGAGTCACTCAATGTAGTTTCTGTTGGGTTTGCCATGTCCATGTGTACGTGCTACGTAAGTGTTTGAGTTCGACATTTGGCACAAAATTCATAAATGCTAATTTCAACACATTGCGCACACGCTACAAATATGAATATTTACCATAACTACGCAAACAGACGCACGCACCCACACACACACACACACAAGCTCGAAGGCAAATCGACTTCGATTGCCTGGGATTGCTGGGGATCCTTGGAAAAGCAGCCAGGACATTCAGTACCCCCCAAGAACCCACTCTCTCCATCACCAAACAGCCTGGCACTTGCCTTTATCGACCAACACTTTGCTTCGGTTTCAACTTCACTCGGGTTCGGGTTTAATAAAATCCTTTTGCAAAATGAAGCAATTGTGCATTTCAGCCTGCTGCTGCCTCGCACAGATACAAATCAGCACTGCAAAAAATAAAGTGTACTAAAAGATTGAAAAGAAAACTGTCCTGAATATCTAACCTATTTTCTTAGTTGCAATAGATCAACTGCAGTTGGTATTATTTTTTATCATAACACCTTTAAAAATCAGAGTTTTATATTTTAAAATAAATAAAGTTGAAGTAGTTTATTCATTTTTTATTTAGAATATTTAAATAAATATAAATAAGTAAAGTTAAAGTAGATTTTATTTTTTATTTAGATTATTTTAATTTTAAATTACATTTGGTATAAAATTTCTATCATAACTTCTTTAAAATATCTATAAATATCCTAATAAACATCAGAAATTAATATTTTAAATTAATCAAATTTATTTTTTAATTAATTTCTGAAATATTGAAATGTGCAAGCTTTTAAAAATCACTTTAATAAAATAAACAAATACCTCAAAAAAATAATTAATTAATATTTTTTATTATGTTGGTTTTAAAGATCAGTTTTTTTTTTCTCACTGTACAAATGTGAGTATCAATGACTGAGAATTGTGGGTGGGTGAGGTAGTTTTGGCAAATATGCGTCAAAATCGCACAGACGCACAGTTTTTGAATGCCAAATGGAGAAAGGAGAACGGAAAATGGGGAATGCATTACGTGCATAGGCATACAATAGTCTATATTTGTCTACTTGATGCCACAGATTGAGATTGGTATTGTGCCCTGTGTGCCGGATCCAGAATCGTAATTGGCCACTTGGCTGTCGACTCCATGGAACCGTAGAGAAGGCGCCACTTGCCACTCTTTCGGTTCCCAGGAGACTTCCATTGCCCCGGGTCGCACACTTTGCCGTTAAATTGGAAATTTCTTTCAATTGAGCTGCCGATGGCCAGCAGACGAGACCACCACATTATTAGTTCAAACTCGGCCGGGTCGTGCGACTAATGAGTTTCTAATAGGCCTGCAAGTGGCCCCACCAGAGTGTTTCGGTCCTTAAACAGCCATCAGATTATAATGAAAAATAAAACGTGTATTTGGCCATATGCTACCGCAATCATCACAAATATGGAAACTTATAGGAACCTTAACATGTTAATTTTGTTTATCAAGATTTTCAAAGTAACATTTAGAATGTGATAGCCTAACTATTCAGCATAATCTATGAATTATATAGTAAGTCAAAGAATCATTTTTAAATTAAATAAACATCAAAGCCTATGTGATATGATATTACGTATGTTACGAATCAGAAATGCAATTGTGCATACTTTTCGGCTGTCGCTCTGGGAAAATCACAAAAGGGAAAATATGATGGCACTTTATCAAATGGAATGGGTTTCTATGATACCTACTATGAAAGTATTGCTGACTGATTTTGTTATTTATTATCATTTCGGCAACTGATTCTTCCTTAACTGGTAAGTTAACTGGCAAGTCTTAACTACTCTCTAACTCTAGAAAATTAAAAAAACCAAGCAATTTTATTATAATCCCAATTTACAATTCCAATCCCAAACTACAAACTGTTCCCGAAGTTCCTACTTACAGGGAACATTTATCCAAACCTACTTCTTTCGCATAGAAAATTAGTTTTAGTATTAATAAGTATTTTTAGTTAGGCACTGTTCCTTACTAAAACAGGTTGCACACCTAAAAACACCATAGAGAGTTTGTTTTTTTCATTAAGCTCTTATCGATTAACTTATCAAACTTGTTATCACCGTTATGCATCATCATTTGCGTGGGAAAACCTTTCAGTGACTACCCATCTTATCTGATTTTTAAACGTAGGAATACCTACTTTGATATCTCCCCTTCCGTATGACAAATTACTACGTCGATCATTACATATTTCATATTGTTATTTCAACCCCTTTGAGTTTTTTAACGCCTCTACTTGAGATTAAATTTGTTTTGGCCATTTTAGAGCTTTGTTTTAAAGTGTTGCTGCCCTTATCAATTTGAATGCAATAACAATGCAATTTGCAATTGGTGGTGTTCAATTTAAGTAATATAGAATTCAATTGCTCGCTATTGACACAGAGAAAAGAAACAAATTTGAGTTTTCGACCTGTTTTTTAAATGCTGTTATAATAGTATATGAATCCATAATAAATAAAACATATAGGTTTGCTTCGGTTTTTTTGCTTTTATTATTTTTTTGGTGTATAATACAATATAATTTTAAATTTTTTTTTCTAAATAATAATAAAGCTTTTTAGGGTGTACAATTTGTAGGTATTGGGAAATAATGCATATATAATATAAGGTTAAACATTTTGTTTTTGAAGGAATATTATGTATCTTAAATGCCGGCTGTGATCGGTTAACCACGATGGTGCTTATGTTCATGGCTACCTTTTCCGTGCTTCTTTTTGCCCTTCTTGCACTTATCCTTGCCATCCTTTTGACCATCGCATTTTTCGCCCTTTTCTTGACCACGGGACTTAGATCTCTCCCGGTTTTCCTTCACACAGTGGGATCGTGATAGTGAACGACCGCGACGACCAAAGAATTCGGTTAGTGGTCCAAAAGGTTCGCCGTGGGGTCCGTGGGGTCCATGATGTCCATGGGGTCCATGTGGTCCATGATGACCATGGTGTCCATGCGGTCCATGGGGTCCGTGGAATCCGTGGTGTCCATGGGGTCCAAAGGGTGGTCGTTCAGCAGGTCCTCCTTGTGGAAAAGGAAACTCCGGCCCAAACCCGTGGTGTGGGCCATGATGGGGTCCGAAATGAGGACCATGACGATGTCCAGGAGGTCCAAAATGATGACCATGATGACCATGGCGCCCATGGGGAGGTCCGAAATGATGACCATGCCCATGATCACGCCTCCTCTGCACATGACAATCCGAAATGTCCGAACTGGAGCTTGAACTCGACGAAGAGCTGGAGGAGGAACGCTTATCCTTGCCTTTCTTGGTCTTCTTTTCGTCCTCTGACGAAGAACTGGAGCTGGAGCTGGAGCTGGAGCTGGAACTGGAGCTAGAAGTGGACCTTGCCCTTCGGCCCCGGGACTTCCTTTCGCAGCGCCTCCTCTCCACCGAACCTGAACGCGATAGGGATCGCTCTACTCTACGGCCATGTGGTCGACCCTGGTGGCCATGTCCGTGTCCGTGTCCCGGTCCCGAATCCGAATCCGAGATCTCCACGACAGTCGCGCTCAGGCCTCGGCAGAGATCGGCTCCTCCGGCAGGCCGCGGCGTTGTCCAGGGCCCACGGCAAGCCCATCCACCGAAAAAACTGGCACTGATCCTGCCAGGGTCCCGGATAGGACCTCCGATCGAAGTCAAAGAGGTGGGGTCCAATGGGGTGTCCATAGTGGTGATGGGGAGGTCCAAAGTGGGGCCCGTAGTGGTGATGGGGTCCCATGTGTGGGCGACGATGGTGTCGGCCATGGTGATGAGGTCCATGACCATGCTTGTGGCCATGCTTGTGACCATGTCGGCGGCCAATGCCATGGTGTCCATGTGGTCCACGTCGCCAGGGATTGCGACCCCAGCCGTAGCCGTAAAAGTTAACCTCTTCGTCTTCGGAGCTGGAGGAGCTCGAACTGGAGGAACTCGAGCTGGACGAACTGGAACTGGAGGAGCTGGATGAGGAGTTCGTGGGATCCTCGCCAGCCACCTGGTTCTCCTCCTCCGCCTTCTTCTGAGCCAGCTTCTTTGCCTTCTTCTTGTCCTTCTTGGCCTGCTTCTTGGCCTGCTTCTTGGCCTGCTTTTTGCCCTTCTTGGATCTCTTCTCCTGGCACCTGACATCCGCCTCGGCCAGCAGAGCCATGGCTTCCTCCAGCATGCCTTGCACCTTGATCACCTTCTTGAGGGCCTTGGTGTACCGCTTGTCGGTGGACTTGGCTGGTTGTCTGACCTCCTGCTCCTTGGGAGCTGAGTCCTCCTCGAAATCAATGTCGCAGTCGATCAGCTCCTGGGGAAGCTGCTCCTGCTCCTGCTGTTTGGCTGCCTCGCTCATTTCGACTTTTCTCGGGGATTTCAAATGTTTCGTTTGAATTGCTTTGCCTTGGTTTGACTTGTTTAATATTTCTGGTCAGTGTTTGCTATGTTGGACTCTTCCACAAAGCTGAAAACTTCGAAACTGATGACAACTGCTCGCCGGCCGGCTCTTTTTATACGCTCTGGGGCTTTGTTGTTTGTCGGCGCCAACGGAGCGGTAAAGCGGTAAGGCGGTGGAAAATTGGGGAGGGGGCAGAACGCCCAACCATTGAAGCTCTGAAATGCGTCGCAAACAAAGGGAGAGACATTGGGGTACAGTAAAACTGACCTATGAACATTTTCAGTAATTTTTAAGCAGATGAAAACTTTATTTAATTGGATCAATTTTCATAGAAAATAAAAACAACTTTATTAACCTTTTAAAACTTTTAGAATTTCTTAAAAATGTTTAAATAAACACCAATACCGAAAACTTAAAGGTTTTATTGGCATTCAAACTAGTTTACAGTGTTGTTGCAATATTTTTAGAATATCCACTAGATGTGGATCGGTAATTAGAAGTTCTGTGCTTTTATTTAATTTTATTTACACGTCACAAATAAAGCACACGACTTATTGTGCATGTCAGGAAAAAAATATGTATTTTTCTCGTGTCTTTTATTCTAAATAGAATACTTCACAATTTATTTCACAAATGTAAATACACAAGGAAGGAATTTAGAAATTGCGTTAGAAATTTTCATGTACTATACATAAGTATGTATTGTTTTCCGGACCCTGCATTTAAATAAGAATAATACATATTATCCAAGTCTTGATTACAAAATCACGCTTCACTTACATCATTTATCTATCAATTATTGATATTTGCGGACCATAAAACAGAACTATTTCTGATAATTCTAAAAAAATTATCAAATACAAGAAGTGAATTCTAAGTTAAGTTTTCAAAAAATTCGCGTAAAGAGTGTTGACTGTAGCATATTCCTCTCTTTCAGCACCGCTCTTGATACTGTGAGCGATTTTGTTTACACGTCTCGCTATCTACTACGTGGATTAGGCGTCGTTCTCCGATTGCCAAAACAAAAAATAAAAAACACAAACAAAGCTTTTTAGCAGTGGGGAATTTTTTATGAATTTCGCCTTGTGATGAAATAGCCGCCAAAACAAAGAAATTGATCGACCAATTTACCCAATTAAATGAAATTCAAATGATCATGTATTTCGCCAGTTCATGAAAATTTTAAAATGGATAAAAACAGGATGTAAAATTAAAAATATTAAAGATTTCTGGCGATGGCAAGACATATTGATTTTAAATTTTCCTCTTCTGAGGATTTTGTAGCTGACCATTAAATCAAATCTCTACTTAACGTCCAATTTAATAAAAATTAAGCCATTTATCGTTTATTTAAAATATATTTTTATTTAATATTTGATATTATTTTAGAGATCATAATAATGATAACTAACATTAGTAATAATTTTATTTCATACCTCATTTAAAAATAATTATTATATTTTCAAGAAATGTTTCACTGATTAAAAACATGTGTATTTATTAACATATTTAATTGTGTTCAAGAAATATTTCACACATTGGATAAGTATTTGGTAAATAGAAGAGCAACACAGGATTGGATTGTATTTGTATTTATATTTTTTATATTTTCAAGAAATATTGTACACATTGCATAAGAAGTTGGTTTGATTTCAAATATTTGTAAGTTTCTTCCATCATTCACTGATTTTTAAGGTATTTCTTAAAACTCACTTACATTTAATAAAATGTAATATCTTATGATCAATTTTTTTCTTCTTTAATAGTATTGATGCAGTCCATAGAACTGAAAATTCACAGTATACAATTTTTCCTAAAAATCATTTTCCCCAAAGAATTTCATAAACACCGTTTTATTTTGTATTTTTTTTATTCACATATTTTCTAAGATAAGGAGGGTGGTGGGTTTAGGTGGATTTCAATAGAAATCAGTTCAGGGGTGCACTTATTCATAAAATAAAAAAATATATAGTTCAATAACTACATTTCATAAAATTAGTATACACTTTAGCATTTATTTGGCTTCAACTTTATAACACCGCAGCTCAAAGACTGATCTTCAGATCTCTCAGTCTATCAAGGCTTTCACAGTTTCTCTGGAGACCCGGTTCGGAGTAGGGAAGTGAGTCACATAATTTTAAAGGGGTTATCTTATATAATGAGGTCGGAATAAGGGGGTTTGGGTCAAGCACAATATCACATGCTCATAGTATATCTATATTGTATAATATAGATAATGTATTTGTGGCACTGGGCACTGGAATATTCTTTTCTTGACTTTGCTTGTTTTTCATATTTTCTTAGTGGATATATATTTTTTGAACACGTTGCCAAAAACGATCCGAATAGTTCCGACGATGTCGCCAAATGAAATCTTACGGTTGTACGAGTACAAAAGCCCCATGCTATCTATATAATCTGTCTGAATGAGAAGAGAGGCAGAGCGAGCGTTGTGAAATGAGACTCGATTGCTCCCCAAAGCTTACATGTTTTTGCTAAAAAACTTTGGAGCAAAAAGCTTGCTATAACTTGATAATGAACACAAATTGTAGAATAATAATATACGGCGAGTAAAGTAGCCACCGCAATTACAATTCGATTTGTTAAAGCTTGAGCAACGGAAGAGCAAGAATTTAGTCAACAGTTTTTTATTTGGTTTCTTAAAATTTTTCTTACTTAAATTTACAAATTTTCTTTATTTTGAAAAATATAGATCAAAGAAAATTTTAAACTTAGTTCTTTTTTTTTAATTTCGAAGTGGCAAAAATTAAATTGCTCGTGAAACAAATATTAACGTTTACGATATAATCAAAAAAATGTGTGTCTTAGTTCTGTTAAATTTTAACTAACAGAATAATTTATTTACTTATAAATATGTTTAAATAAAAATTATAAACTTTTTAAAAAACTGTTTTTTAATTTGACTTTTATGAACAGAGGAGTACATTATAGTATAATGACTATACAGCTGTAAATTAAATAAAAAACCAGTTTAAAAAAAGAATATTGTATTGTTGGTAATTTTGAACAGGACATTTCTCAAAGATTTACAACATTACCAATTTTAAAACAATTTTGAATTTCTTTTTTATCACAGCGTTAGCATATTTAAAAAATCTTAAAACATCCGAGAGGCAGACTGATACATCAGGATAACAAACTTAAACTGAATCAGAAGGTTATGAAACTCAACTCTGACTGATTTTTGTAAGCAACTCTTTTGTATCCTTATCTTAGTATCCCTTACTTAAATTAAATGTCTCTAAATCGCCTCCATACATTTGCCCTTGCTGGTCTCGCCCATGAAGTGAGGATGCAAAATTTGAATTGCAAAGCACGACAGCTGGCGAATCGAACACGAGCTACGAGAATGTGTGGTAACCCCAATCCAGTCCCCAATCTGCAATCCTCCTCCTGCCCATCCTCATCGTCGCCTTTTGCCGGCTGAGTTTGGCAGGCGAGTCATCAGGATGGGAAAAGAGAATCTGTATCCGAATCTGAATTCAGGACCAGGACCAGTTGACAGGCCAGACACCAAAGGGGCGTAGTTCAAGACAATGAATCCGTAGCTACAGCTGGATGAAGATTGACTTTCGAGGCAAGGTGTTGCCGACTCAAAGCCAAAATCCAAATTCAAATGAGCAGCAGGCAGCCAAGTAGGAGTCGCTTAATATGCTAATTTCGCATACATATTTAAAGGGAAATTCAACATGTTCGTCGCTGGCTGCAACATTTTCATAGCCGTAATTTGGGTAAACACAAAATCATAAAAATCAAAAAAAAAAAAAAATACGAAAATGCATCGCATACTTTTGCATACGACTGGAATGTTTTTCATTTTGCTGCCAATAAAGCCGAAAAAAAGAAAACACTAGGATGGCGAACATCAAATGGATGCCAACAGGACGGATGAGTGTTCCTAAGTGGGTGAGGAACCTACGCACACACTGAAAGTCGCGAGCATGTATTAAAAATATCTTGTAGATACTTTACAAGCGGCAAACTGCGAGTTCAGTAGCTCAAAGCCAAGAAGTTGAGCTTGACGGCTCTAGAAATCGGCTGCAGCATCCGAAAGGAATAAGATGTTGGCTGCAGCCGCTGGAAAAAATGTTTTTATTACATTTCGCGAGCGTATTTTTCGCTACTCACGAAATACTTGAAAAGCGGCAGTAGCGGCAGCAGCGCGGAGTCAAAATAAATAAATATCCAGGGAGGTATAATTCCAGGACCCCAACCTAGCGAAAAAAAGCCTCGAGAGGGAAAAATAAAAAACGAGAACATCAGTCACACTCCCGCACAAAGCCACGCGCATCAAAGCGTATTCACAAGTGGTCCTCTGGTCCTCTGCGCCTTACTGAATCTCCAAAGGCTAAAGGATATTTAGCCAGCAGTCCCTCGACTTGCCTTCCGCGGACCTGAAGGAGTTGTCTAGGAAACTTTCCTGCCAGCTACTCAAGTCGCTGCTCAAGTTGTCGGTTGTGTCCCGCGCAAATACAAGACGCTGCCAAGAAATCATCAAAAATTCTGCAAAAAAAATTAAACGGAAAATTCAATAAAATGGTAAAAGGGAAGTAAAATGAAACCAGATACTTCCCAATGCCTCGCGAATCGGATAGTAATTTCTTCAATACATGAACTGCTGCGTAAGCCGTCGACAAAATTAAACCTTATAAGTTTCCAATTGCATTTGGAATTTTAGAATTATTTTCTAATATGATTGCGTGGTTACTGATTTTAATAAAACAAAAGAATTTAGATTCAATCGAAACTGGAAAATATTTTATTTCGTTTAAATCCAGAAATTAAATGTTTTAATAAGCAAAACAATCAGTCACATTTTGGCCAATTATGAGCAAACTGCAAAAACCTCTTGAAATATTGGCAGGACATTTCCTTTTGAGAAATTGCGCATACAATCCAACTTCGGGTAGCGGAATTCGGCGACCAACAAAAGCCCCTGAAAGCCCTCGAGCAGACCTGTCGCCATTTAATACGATTTTTCTGCTGGATCTTCTTGCCGCTGAGCTTCCCTTTGTTGAGCGTTTTCCACTCGCGGGTTTGGCTGCGATTTTCGTTTCTTTTTTCCTGAATGCAGATTATGTTTTCATTAAATTATGGTAGCTATGGATACTTTTATACAATCCAAAGCTACTTCAAACGCAAGAGTGGTGCGTGCGAAGCAGTTGCGACCCGTCGCCGCAGACTGCGCCCTTCCATCTCGAACCCCGGTCCTTTAAAAGGGAGGCAGGACACGCCAAGGAAGCGCCAGGATATTCGCATAATAGAAAGAATGTGCGCTGCGGAGGAGAAACGATGGGAATGGGTAAGGATATGATGGGTGCACGGTCTCCAGAATAGTCAAAGAAAATCGTAGTTTATTTTTATTACATTCACTCTTATTCCAGGACTCCCATTTCTCAGCTCACATTCGTTTCCATGCATTTGCATGCATCGTGATCGTGAGATGTGCGAAGCAGTGAACGAAGCGGAAGCGGAAACGAAAGCTCGACTTCCCAATATCCTTCAAAAAGGAATGACAGTTTTAAATAATGTAAAATACAAAAATAAATATCGTGGGGCAACATAAAACTTTTTAATTTGCCAACATATAATATACAAAGCTTATTTTTCGAGTGATTCTTAAATTGTATTGAGTTCAAGGAACTTAAACCAATTTCTGTTAGAATTTTTTCAAAAAAAATTGCAGGGCATTATATTTCTGCCATTTATTGATTTAATTCAGAATGCATTTTGTTTAGATGATTATACATTTTTTGTAAGACGAATTTATGGGACAATTTTTAAATTCGAAGAGAATATTTTGAATTTTAGGAACGCACCTTTTCATAAAAACGCTAATAATTTAAGAAAGGAAATTCGTGAACCATTATTGTATGCTATTTTGTCATGATCTTCATTTTTGAAGGATATTCCAGGGTTCGACAAAGTTTTCCTTACTTTTTCATGCTAAATTGACACGATGTGTTCCTGTCTGTAAGCAAGTTGTGTGTGCGTTTTTTCTGCAGCTTTCCCCGGTGTTGTTGTTAGTGTGGCACGTACATTTATTACTTTTCCCTTCCTCTCCGCTCACACACACAGTACCACACATTGGAGGCAAGTGCGATTCGCCGTCTCCTACAGATGCATGCAAAGCGGTTTTCATTTTTTATTGCGAAAATGTAACGTGCCGCATGCGAATTGGTTGCTTTGACTTGCCCGCCATCCCTTGGCCCACTCCTCCTGTCATCCTGCCGAGGGAAAAGTCACTCCGGCAGCCTTTTTGGCACCGCCATCCGTTTTAATGTTAACTTTTTCTGTGCCCCACTTGCGAAGAAAATATGAAAAATATTCGTAATAGAGTTGTTTGAAATGTACAATAAGCATTCAAGTGGCTTCGCCGAATGCCGGCGATATTTCCCAAAAGGGGGTAATCCAGAGAGCAGGGACTTGGTAACGGGACTTTCGCGTATGGGAACTGCCGTTAATGTGGAGCCGGAACTTCGTCGAGCAACTGACTATACGGAAATGGGCCACATGACGATATTTGGGGGGAAACATATTTTAATTTAGTTTTAAAATTATGTAAAATAATCTTGCGTTCCGAAATCTTAACAAGTTGATCTACACACAAAAAAAGACTTGCTAAAATTAACAATTGTCAAACAATCTCCAACCACAAAAATGGTCAATTCAACCATTTAAATAGGTCTTTGCTAATTGTTTGGATTTGTTGTTGTGAATTGTGTTCGACAATTAACTTGTTTAATTTTACCAAGTTTTTTTTGTGTGTAATTAAGTTGAATTTTAAATATAATAAATAAATAAAATATGTTGAAATAATAATAGTGTGTAGGTAAAGATGCCAAACTAATATTAATTTAAAGTCAAATATATTCAGAATGTGCAATTTAATAAAAATAATGCTTGACTACTTCGATAAATAGCTACATTTTAGTACATTTAGTAAGCAAAAGTACGAAGAGTAGACGAGATTTTCTGAAAATTCGTATAAGAACATATTTTCTTAAGCAGACCCATTTTAATATTACGCATACGCACTGGAGGCCCACTGTTTCCCTTCGCAAGACACCTAAGGCACTCGCATCCATCAAACCGGCTTCCCTCATCGTTCCCTGGTGCATCCGTGGCATCTCGCAGTTACATATGAAAAAGTTCAGTCTGTGACGGTGCAAACGAGTGGATGAGATACGGGTAGGGAAAATTTTTAATAATTTCTGCATCTCCGGCGCTGTGAATAAAAATGGTTGCTTTGATGGCGGCAGCAGCGTAACTAACAATAAAACTTTTTAGTGTGAAGCGGCGAGGACAAAAATATGGACACATATGAAGTCATAAAGTCATATTAACACGTACGAATGCGCACAGGATATTAATGTTCAGTGCACACACACACACACAGTCAAACCCTGGAACCATGAAGACAGACAGAAGGGGCATAGTTTTTATATTCGCCAAGTTGCCCGACTCCAATGCTAATATAATTTCATATATTGTGGTTAAATTTTCGCACCGGAAAAGGAAATGAGCTTCAGTTTTTTCCCGCTTTTCATATGCAATATTATTTCGCTTTTCGACGCAAACTAATTTCAACCAATGCCCGAGGCAAAACCAGAAAGAATGCATTGCACCAAAAACTTTATGAATTACAGCAGCATTGGAAAAAACAATAATAGCCAGCAAGCAATGCCATCCGCTGACCGCAGCGCAAAAAACTGCATCCGAAATTGTTTCTCGTTTTTTTAAACAAATTCCCCGCACACAAAAAAAAAAACTATGTAAAATTAACATAGAAAAATAGTAGTTCACTATTTTCTGAATTTTTCATGTATTTTGTTGTTTTATTTTTTTATTCATTGAATAGTATTTAACAATTAAAATAGTGAAAAACCTATTTACGAAATTTTCATGTATTTTGTTGTTTTCTTCATTTGGAAAATTAATAGTAACGTCCTAATTAATATCGTAGCAAAACTATTTTATTTGTTTGCGTGTATTTTGTTGTTTTATTTTTTGGGGCATCGAATAGTGACACCACAATTAATATCGTAACAAAACTATTTTTTTCCTTCATGTATTTTGTTGTTTTAAAAATACCATTATAAATTGTAGGTCAACTATTTTTCTGGATTTAGGGTGGTTAGAGTATCCGACTCATAATCTCTGGGTCGTGAGTTCAAATCCTGCTTTTGCAGATGATGATTTTCCTTTTTTTTTTTTTTTAAATGTTGATTTCAAGTCAAAAGATTTTCCTCTACGAAAATCATTCTTCTGTGGCCTACTGGTTAGAGTGCTCGACTCCGACGATTGCGGCCCCGGTTCGATTCCCAGCGGAGGCAAGAAACCTGATTTGTAAGTTTAAGTATCTGTGAAATGTAAGTGTCTATAAATAACAAACAATATACATTAATATAACAAGTTAAATTAAAAATAAAAATAGTTAAAAAAATAAATTTAAAAAAACTACAATATTTTTCGGGTAAAATACTATTTTGTAGGTCATCTACTATTTTTTAGGTAATCTACTATTTTTTGGGTCATTTTCTATTACACAGGCCAACAAAATGGACTTTATTAAAAGGTGCAGGCCTATGGGCATTAAAATATGTTAGTATAGACGTATCTAAGCATATCTGCATACTTAGTTTTCGCGTTTAACGGGTGGTATTTGTGTAATCGCGGTTTGAAAAAAATAGCAACATTTAATGTTTTGATTTAAGATATCTTCGGGGGTCTGTACTCAATTGTATTAAAACCTATGCCAAAAAATTGCTTAGATGTCCTTCTACATAATTGCATTTAAGGTTCCATCATCATTTGAGTCAATCAAAGCCTATGAGGCATTTAAGTAACTTGTTCACCTCTATTCACAACCAACTTGATGCGGTGAACAGACTAAAAAAAATACAAGGAAAAATATGTGCCTCAAAATATTGTGCAGGCATCTAGAGGCGTCTTTACCCGAATTTTTGAGATAAATATCAGCCTTGTACGTCGAAGGATGGAATTTATAGAATTTTTTGCATAAGAAGATGAAAAGTAACAACTATTTTTAAATCTCATTTTACATAAATATCTGACACATAGGAACAAATTTCACTTTCAATTTGACTATCAGTAGGCGCCGAGCATCGAAAAATTATATTTTCAAGGGGTTAGTATGCCTATTAAAAAGCTCCCCCACAAAATTTTAGGGCTACGCCACTGTTACCTTTAAAAAGCCTACTGTGTGAAATGGTGACAAATTCGTTACGTAAGAGTGACTTAAAAATAGTTGTTACTTTTCACGTTCTTATGCAAAAAATTCTATAAATTCCATCCTTCGACGTACAAGGCTGATATTTATCTCAAAAATTCGGGTAAAGACGCCTCTAGATGCCTGCACAATATTTTGAGGCACATATTTTTCCTTGTATTTTTTTTAGTCTGTTCACCGCATCAAGTTGGTTGTGAATAGAGGTGAACAAGTTACTTAAATGCCTCATAGGCTTTGATTGACTCAAATGATGATGGAACCTTAAATGCAATTATGTAGAAGGACATCTAAGCAATTTTTTGGCATAGGTTTTAATACAATTGAGCACAGACCCTCGAAGATATCTTAAATCAAAACATTAAATGTTGCTATTTTTTTCAAACCGCGATTACACAAATACCACCCGTTAAACGCGAAAACTAAGTATGCAGATATGCTTATATACGTCTATATTAACACAATTTAATGCCGATAGGCCTGCACCAAAAACACTGTTGGCCTGTGTTATTTATGGGTTGGGGCAGTTTTCACTATTAAATCGTTGATTTTACATAGTTTTTTTTTTTGTGTGCGGCCTCCATAAGAGTTCCGTGAGTTCTCATGGGGGCACTCAAAGCGGAAATGGCCAATACAAACGGACTCGAGTCTGTCTGGCAGGGGTATTTTAATCATCCGACTTCTTCAAAATCGTTTTCAAAAAAGGATTTTTGACAAGTGGCTGAAAAATTCGGATGGATACCCATGTAATCGAGGCGGGTTTAATAAGAAATTAACAAATAACTAAGAAATGAAATATATCGTATTTTTAGATCTGTTTAAAAATAATAACTAAAACGGAGTTATAAATATTAACTAAATAAAAGGCTAAGAAATTAATTAGATATTTCGTATTATAAGATCTCTTCAAAATATTAAGTAAAACGGAGATAAAAATATAAGCTAATAAGAAATTTAGAAACTCATCCAAATTTTACTTATTTGTTATTACACATTTGCTTAATAATAATAAATTTTTTTGCCTTGATAATGAATGTAATAATCCATTTATTTTTTCATTTTTATTATGTTAAAATACCTCAAATTAATCCTCCAACATTGAACACTATAAAAATGTGAATTTTAATAAATCAAATGAAATGTAACAACTGGTTTTTGGTAACAAAAATAAACTGGAACTTTTTCTACTTATAAAATATATTAAACACTACGATCAGCCCTCGCTAGCCAAACTCTCGCACTCATATACAGTAACCACAAATGGCAACCAGCTTTTCTGGGTGGAGCTGCACTTGCCGGACGAGCATGGGATGGATGAACAAGGGAGGTAGGAGACCGCGAGGCCACTTGTTTGGCGCACAAGTGGCGGTGCCAGTGGCAGTGTGACTGCAGCATGGCCATCGAGCGCCATCCAATCGCCATGGCCATCCAATAAATTGCTGCCCCCGGAGTGCGTCCGATGGCAACCAACTCAAGTTGAAATTGGTCAAAAGTTTAACATATTTGCGTGTGTGTGTCCGAGTGGCGTATTGGTTGCCCCGGGGGGAATGGGAGGAGTTGGTCGTTCCGCTCGTTTTTGGCGCATTTTCGGGGAGTAAACGACCCCACACAATATGTGTATGAATGCTTCTGTTTTTATCGATGCCTCCAGCCAAAGTTTTTGGTTTTAAGTAAGGAAACGGAAAAGTCAGCCGTTTAATCGTTTAATAAAAATAAACAAGAACTTAAAGCTTGCCTATAACAAATTAAAAACTTCATTTGGTTTGCAAATTATAAAAATAATCAACTTCACTTTACATAGTTCAACAGTAACTCTTTTAAAAACTAAATAAAAATAATAGGTATAATAAAACTAACAATAAATATTAAAGTATTTCAACAAGTAATAAAGCTCTCCCTTCAGATTCATATAGTATATTTACTGCTAGTTTAGATTACACATTCAAAGTAATTCATATTTCGATTTCGTTTTAATATTTGACTAAACTTTAACTAACAGATTTAGTTTAACTACAGACTAAGCTTGTGCTTCATAGTAGAGGTACAGAATTGTTGCTCGAGTATGTATTCAATTATCTTTTAAGGAACGTATTACGACTAAGGCCTCGAGGCGAAAGGCAGCGCCTAAGAACTACCGCAGCATTGCAGGGTAAGTCAGGTTAAATCGTTACTTTGGTATCCGACAGCGCACTAGTTAACAATCTAATCGGGGTAATGCAAAGGCTTCACACAACCGTAGGTAAGCTTTGACTAGTACTTTGAGATTCGAGTAAATGACTAAACAGATTCCACTGTGGGTGGGTGGCCATTGGGAAGCCTGCTGAAGGTCTACTATTCATAGCTTTGGCTAGCATCCCAGTAGTTTACTGGAGCACACACACAGCCGAAGCGCCGGTATATTGGTTATTCAAGCGCCTACGCATTCCCTCCAGGTAAATGTCGCGACTAAAAAGTCCAGCAGCCAGGGGAATTCTGAAAGGTAAAATACTCTTTAGTAACAGTTGAATGGAAAGGCAGCCACGGCTTTTGCCATCACTTACGCATCGGTTCCCGCACGAATGAGTGTGCGAAAGAGCGCCCACACGGGCTTGTGGTCCGACGTGGTTATCGACGGCACCGAGTCGTACAGCAGGCACTGGACGTAGGGCTGCGTGGGCGTGGAAACGCCGGGCACAAGAGTCTGACGACGGATGACTAGACCCTGCATTTGGCGGTACTTGTAGAGGATGCGATCCGTATAAGCGGGCGCCCGCTGCTTCGACGAGGTGTCAAAGTTCTGGCTGCCCGGATCGAACTTGTACGTGGGCGGAAATGTGATGTGATGTTCCATAAATCCTCGGAAGGCGGCGCCATCTGCCAGAACGGAAGTCAACTGATCCGTGTGCATGTAGCCATGCGGTAGGTGCGACGGCAGCGGGAACTTGGTGTTCTGAATCCACTCCAGCAGCTTTTCACGCGGCTCGCCCAGCCGAAAGTTTAGGTCGCCGCACCAGAAGACATTGTCAAAGTTCTGGGTTACATCCTTGTTCTTGTGTCGCAGATTGGGCAAGTTGCGTGGCAAGTCCAGAGCATTGATAATCCGCTTCACGTCCGACACCCGCTCTTTCACCTTTTGCTGGTGCGCCGTTAAATGCGAGGTCACAAACAGCATGGAAGTGCCGAACAGGCAAAAGGATATGGCCACAGCGCCCTTGGTGCGAAAGGCGGATCCCGTGCGCACCGACATAGAAGCATCCTCGGGCACCGAGCAGTACCAAATTAGATCCCGTCGCATGTAGACAGCCAAGTGAAGGGTGCCCAGAGTTGTGGCGTGGAAGAGCACGTGGGAGGGTCCTAGGGTCTCCTGTATGGTCACTTCCCACTCGAAGCGGTCGGGGGTGGACTCTTGTGTGCCCATGACCACAATATCGGGAACGTTCTCCACATTGGGCGGCAGCACAAAGTCATTTAGTTGTCTACAAGTAGAAAAAATGCACAACTTTTACAAGTGTTGAACTGAAAAGCGTTTAAATGCGATACAATACTCAATATTGAAATGCAAATACGTGCCATTTCTGGATTGAGAAGCTTGCGTTAAGCAATTTGTATACTTACTTGGGTGGATGGTGTCCATTCATGTTCCAAGTGCCCACGAATATGGTGACCTCCTTTTGCGGCAACACACGGCTTAGCTCACTCGGTCCCAAAAGCGACGACGAGCCAAGCCTGCCATCGAGGTAGCTCCGTTCCCTGGCCTTATCCGCCGGGATGAGGTTCAATGCATGGGCGGCCATCAAAGTCTGACGGGCCAGATTGGATCCCGATCCCTGCCGTTGCAGCGTCATATTCTCATGCGACATGAATCTCACGCCAGGCTGCTCCTGTATCGGTTCTATTCCATCTGGCTGAGTGGCAATATTGGGCGAAGACATGTGCTGCGGTGTGGTGGCTCTCTTAATATCGCCCGGCTCCTCGGCGGCCTGGAGGGGTGGCAGCTCCTGTCCCGGTGGATAGAGCTTTAAACGCAGTCGCGAACGGCAGGCTGACACTGCCATGGGCCGGATGGGCGACCGGTTCTGCAGGCTTTCGCTGCGGGCCACCGAAGCGGTGGCCGCCGCAGGGCTGCAGTGGGCAAAGGCAAAGGTTTTACTGGCCACCGGAGACTCCGGGGCACTGGCACACTCGCTGGACGGACGCGGTCGGTGCGAAGATCCTTCGCTGGAGTGCAGCGACACCGAGTTGTTGTCCACCATGCTCCAGCTGAGCGAGAGGTTGTCGCGCCGCAAAACGCTGTTGCTGTCGGGTATGGAGTTATATCGCACGGTGACCGGCGGCGTCATCGGCTTCTTCTCTGCCTTGCAGCACAGACTGAATTGATGGCTAAATCGGTTGTGATTCGGGGACCTGTGCTTGGGCGACTTGCGCCGCATCACCACATCGGCTCCTCCGTCGCTCTGGGAGCCCGCATCCGTGCTGTGGCGGTGCGAGTGGCTCTTGCCCTTCGAGGAGCTCGGCTTGGCACGCCTGTGGAAGCTGATCAGCCCGCTGTGCGACTTTTCCAGCGGCAGCGTTTGGCTCTTGAGGGTGCTGCCATTGTTGTTCACATGATTTCCTGCAGTCTCCGCACTGCACTTGGCGAAACTCACGTCGTATTGCCCGCAGGCGGACACAGGCCGCTGCTGGAGCCTGGGCGATTCAGGGGTCACGGGATGGGGTTCTACCTTACTCGGTCGCTTGCTCAGCAAACCGAACAGGGAGCCAGCCGACTTGTGGCCGGACCTGGGGCTGCTGGTGGAACTGGTTATCCGCTCCTCGCTTCCCGTGCTGCTGTGCTGCATGTTGGCTGTTGTCGGCAACGAATGATTCTATCATCTAAGGTGCTAAGTGGTCATCATGTCCGCCTTTTGTCAAGTTAATTTGCGCTATCTGTCGGATCTCTCGAACCCAGCTCATTGTGCTATGGCCTCTGGCCGCTGGCCGTATAAATAGTGAAGCCGGACGTCATCGAGCACAATGCAAATGCGACTTTGGTCCGGCGAATGCAAATTATTTTGGGCCCAGCGATGACGTACACGAAATCCGAATCAGAATCAGGCTAATTGGGTTGACTGCCGGGGATTGCGTGTGCGGCCCTGCAAGATTTTAATGAAGGCAAACATTTAAGTGGGTTTGGTAATACCAGGGGTAACATACACTTAGCTCACCTGCAGGCGAATGAGTAAAATACATAGGGGATCCTTGGGGGCGAGAGCTGAAAGGATTCAGAAAATCAATATGCTGGGTAATAACTGTGGCGACACCACCGCGAAATAAAAAAAAGAACAGAAGAAATGGGGGAGGATTGTGGGCGATTCGGGGGGTGGTTGGGCCAGGAAGGGTGGTCTCTGCTGGCGACGTAACAACATTGGCATGCTGCGGCGCCCACACATCCGAGCACTGAGCATCTGAACAGCTCGTCGTCTGCTGACTCGATTCTCTGGGATCGAGAGATTTATAATTAGCAGACCATTGTTGCCGCCAGCAGCCTTGTTGTTGTTTGGCTGGCCTACGACGTCTAGCATAAAAGCAGCAACAACACACGCGACATTCAAGTTCAGGTTCAGGTGCGCAGGCAGGCCGTTTCTGGTATGCTCTCTGTGTCGCGCACTGTATCTCCTGTGCCTGCATGCTGTTGTCACCTCTGTGATTTATGTAATTTTATTTGCTTTACCGCTTTTTGATGTTGTTTACAGCCGAGAAGTTGGAGCAAGTGCGGACCGTCCCCGTGGGAACTGCGATTTAGGGGTGGCAAAAGTGGGTAGCCAAATGCCGATAGGCCGATGGGTGGCATGGCAACTATCGATAGGTGCGGGGGTTGTTTGTGTTTCTGGCTCGTGACACGACAGAAAAATAAAATATATTTACAAAAATATATAAAACTTAAATATTACAAATCGCCATTAAGTGATAACTATTTCTAATATTTCTAGAAATTTGTAAAATTGATTACTCGATTATTAGTTAATCCAAAATATCTGTTTTGAAATTATTATTCAGCTGTTTATGGCTATAAAAAAATGAAATTAAGAATATAAATCAAAAATATCTTTTGAAAAGTGCGCCAAAAGATTATTATTTCTAGCGATGGCAACGTGAAAAACTCACGAAATATTTTTAGTCCATAGCAGGGCTTTAACAAAATACTGAAATTTTCATATGGCTATAAAAAAATTAAATTCAGAAACACATAAGAATATAAATCAAAAATATATTTTGAAAAGTGCGCCAAAAGATTATTATGTTTAGCGATGGCAACGTAAAAACTTACGAAATATCGGTAGTCCATAGCTAATCCTTAAAAAATACTGAAACCAATTTTCATATAAAAAAAACCGTTCCAATTGAATTTGAAAAAATATAAAAAATAATGACATCCAATTGTTTTATTTTGTTTTTTTTGTTTTTTTTTTTTTGTTTTAATGTTCTAGTATATTTGCAAATGCCCTACTAATGGGCAATCGAAATCGACTTGTTATCGGTGCTCGGAACTCGCATCACTTAAATTTCGTTTCGGTTAGCGGTACGGTTATACGGTTGGTTCTACGGATTAGCGCGAGTTCGACACCATGGCGGCCCAGACTATTTTGTTTGACTTTACGCTCGACAAGGATAAAACCGTCGACGAGGAGGCGCGCCTGCAGGTGGCCAAGATCCTGCGGAACGAGCTGGAGCAGGTGTTCCCCCAGCTGGAGCTGGCCTACTCGATGGAGTCGCCGGAAAACGGGTACTTTGCGGTTCTGCACGAGAACAAGGACACGGTGATTACCTGCCGGATCTTCCAGCACGGCCTGCTGACCCTCAACGTGGAGTATTTCCTGCCCGACGGCAAGGAGCCCAGCATATCCTTCGACGTACGTAGGAAGTCCCGTGTAGATTCCCTGAAAACACCACCCACATTTTGCCGCCCCCGCCTTTTTCGTGTCGCGGCTGATTAGATTGGGAAAGGGTTTTCCACCCACCGAGTAAAATTGATTTTCCGCGCCCCTTTATACTCTCGAGTGTGGTTGGTATATGATATACACGTATGTGGGTGTGTAGGAAGTGGGGTGTGCGGCTGTGCTCTTGACCATTTTCCGTGCTCACATTCCCGGCACTTGGTCAGGGTCAGTTCGTCCGCCCTTGGCCTCAAGTGGCCCCCAGCCAGCACTTTCCCTAGTTCTATTATCTAACACCTCAACGGCACATCGAATCGCATTTTCAGCTGGGCTTTGCTAGGTTAACTCGCAGTTCCAGTCCCGTTTTTCTTTCGCACGTGGGTTCGATTCGAGATCTATTGATTGGGCATGGTTCTTATACAATAACCACAAAGAAACACTGCCTATATATAGCCAATGACATTAATTTTCAATAATATGCAGGCCAACTTACAGAAAATCAACTCTTTTTCATAAACCTTACGTTAGGCAAATGAGGTTTTGAATTATATCTTTACAATTTTTGTACAACACCCAGCCAGAAGTTTTCCATAGAAGACCCTAATCTTACAGACAAACATTTAAAAGTGCTATACTAACCCTCTCCAATATAATGAAATCTCAAAGGTTATAAAAATAAAACAATTTACTTAAATATTTTCTTTGAAAATTTAAAAACTATATTGCATTATTCCAAACTTGTTTGGTTATTTATTTAGGAATATCTCAAATACGACAAAATTAAGTCAATTTCCATGTTTGCCTATACACTTTCGTACAACACTTGCGGGCAAAACAATAATCCAAAAAGTCTTAAACATTTTTTAATATTGCATTTTTTAAATAATAATGTAATTATTAAAGTTTTTATTTTAAAATCGAATTATTTGTAATAATGATGTAATTAATAAAAATGTTTATTAATTATGTAAATATAACATTTTGTTTAATAATTATGTAATTATTACATTTTATAAAAACTAAACTTATTTTTGAACGCTAACATTTTATAGAAACATGGAATTGGAAGAGAATGTATTTATTTTTTTTTAGTACAAGAGAATTAACTTCCTTGTTTTATTACCTCTACACAGAGAGAATTATTTAAGTAATTTGTACTCAAATTGAGTATTTTTGTACTCAAAAATTAAGCATGAACACAAATACTCATTCTGAGTACAAAATACTAACTATCAGTACAAATTTGTCAAATTTTTTTTACTCAAATTGAGTACAAAATACATTTATTAAGTACATTTTTCCTCAAAATGAGTACAAACTGTACTCATTTTTGGAAATTACTTGGATAGTATTTTAAAAATGAGTATTGCCATTTCTCAAATTGAGTACTGAAAAATGATTGAATTGAGAAAAAAATTCTTAATCCGGAGAACTTCCTTTCTTACTTACACATTATTTTAAAGGGCATACAGTATATGTTAATTGTTTCATAATTATGTGAATAATAAACTGTTATAAATAAAACAAACTTACTTTTTGTTCGACTTAAGTCGCCGCCTTCTTCGTCACTCGAACCCCAGACCTTTGTGTTCGTTCACGCGCGCACTAACCGGCTGAGCCAAATAAGCATCACATTCAGCAATGTCCGAACCGCGTATAAGATTTAAATTGTAATGCTTGCAATCAATTGGATTTTAAACATTAAATGGAATTGGGCTGATTATACCATAATAAAATAATTAAAAATAAAAAAAAAAGCAGTATAACAAAAACAAAAATATTTGTGTTTACCGGAATGGGGATTGAACTCACGACCCGGACGACATTAGCTATGAAATATTTGATGGCAAGAGTCATTTACTCCCTAGGCCAGCCTTTTAGAAGGTTCCTGTGAGTAATGTCATACTCATTATGAGAATATTTGTACTCAAGTTGGAAATTGAAGAACTTGTTTCCTAAAATTAAGATTTTTGTGATCAATTCAAGTTTTTTTTCTTAAAGTGAGTTCAATTTGTACTCAATATAAGTTTTTTCCCAAAATTTGTACTCAAAATCAGTACATCCTGAAAATGAGAATTCAAATACTCAATTTCAGAACGTCAGAATTCTCTCTGTGTATGCAACTTTTATCAGATTTTTATTGGGATAATGTTTTTAATGTTATCAGGAAAGACTGTGTGTAGAAAACAGTTGTTTTTGGCATATAAATTGAAACGTTCTCAAATTATAAAGAATAACATATTGAAGAACACAATTCCTATATGTGCAAATGAGCTATTCTATTGATCGCAGCTGTTCCGCTCATGAGTGTGGAACTTTCCTTATCTAGCCGGCGTCGCTTTCTGTTTACGACTGTTTGCTGTTTATTTCGTGGATTTCGCAAACCGCGTGTGGCTGCTAAGCCTTCTATTGTGATTTCCGCGATTTTGCAATATGCCTGCACTCACAACGCCACATGCATTTTATTGCATGGCCCGCTATATATTATTCCCTTTTTCGTTCTGTTCACTTTCCTTTTTCATAAGTATCAAGTATTTCGACTAAAAATAGTTTTTGTTGGGCCGGGCTGCCTGTGTCGCCGATTGGTGTGAGTGGTGGGCCGTTCGAAGAGTTTCCCGCCCGGCGGTTGAAGGTCACCTTCCATTATTTTAATTTAGTCATCGTGCCCCGCCAGCTGCCACACATCCGTTGCTCAAGGACCTAAATACATAAAGGAAATTACCATTGCAGACCATGCGCACAGTGGAACTGATTTTGCGGCAGAAATTTGATTCCGATCGGTCCAAGTACTTGCCCCCGATTAAGCGCGGTGGATATATCGACATATACATGACTAGCTCAGGTTGGTCGAACTTAATGCCACTTATGTACAATCAATCAAATCCAGTTAAGTTCCTGCTAGTTCCATTTGCAATAAGTATATATATTTACTCGAACTCACTTTACATACAACCTACAATATATGCCGAAATTCTCTTTCAAAATTCCACTGCAGAATCTAGAACACCCGTGCAGTTTTTCCACTAGTATTTCCGATTGCCGCCACCGCAAACAAAAAAATAAAAGAAAAACCCTCATGACTTTCACCTAAATTGGACACCCGCCTGGGACACCGAATCTCAGACTCTGTAAATTCACCAAGTCGCCATCCCCACCCAAGAATTCGAACAGCCTCGTTATCTTTGCACATCTCCATGCCCACAGATCATGTTAGCCTAGCGTTACCTCCTAGGGGGATTACTTCTCTAGGCAGTTCCTGCATGCTAGTTAGTCCTATATTTCAAACGGTCCTTGTATCTTTTAGCAGTGGTGCCAATTTATTATTTACTTTTTGCGTCTGATTTTAATTTATTCTCTTCACCGTTTTCTTACTAGTTCGTAAATTTTTTTTGCATTTATAAAAAATTAAAAAGGGAATTTAAAACCAAAACCGGAACCGATAACTGAAATAAACCTAATATTAATAGAGAACCGGAACAGCAAATAAGATTCGGTTTGATTTCCTAATAAAAAGTTTTGTAAAAAATTAAAAAAAAATAGGAACAAATTTTAAACCTTCCTTATATGAAACGTTCTTGTTCAGTTATTAATTTAGTAGTATACAAACAAATATATATATAGGCAAATAATAAAAAATAACTATCTCCTTTTCAATATTATTTCCTAATTTACATACTTTTTAAAATAATAAAGCACTACAAATTAAAAAAACTAATTTATGGACGGATGTTTTCTGCTGCTTTTAAAAATGTTCTTAGTTTTTTGCTCATTATACCTTAATTATTTGGATTTTGCATTAAAGCTAAGGTAATTAAGCAAATAAATTTTCCTCGATATTTTTCCATAGCTCTTGGCATCACTGCAATTTAGCACACCCACTTTTTTGAGATTATTTTTAATTTGAATTACTTTTTATTTTCATATCTATTCCATCGACACTCGAACGTTCATCGATCATCATGAACAACCGCTGCCACATCTCCTGGACCAAATTACACCAAAATTGCCTCGAACTGTGAATAAATGTGTAAACTATTGAACTATACTTACGCCCCAACGCACATGTGTCACCTGCCCCGCCTCGAAATCGAAATCGATATCGTACTCGCTCCTCGTCGTACGCTCGCTCATATATTGGTTCCTGAACTTGCAACTACAACGACAACACCACCACCAAAACCACCACAACAACAACATCACGCTCTAAAATAAAAAATATATATATGAAAAACCCCGACGACCATCTGCAGAGCGGTAAGAGCCTGGAGAATGTCCTGGCAATCAAATTGAAGGCCATCAAGGCCCAGAAGCTGCCGACGCTGAAGCGCGGCGATGTCTCCAGGTACTTCCCATCGTCAGGTAAGGCAATCCCAATCCGTTTGGTTAACCATATTGCAAATAGAGCAACCACTACTCGTACTACCGCTACTGTATGTCATCCGAAATGTGTGAACGTATGATCGTTGAGCGTATGCAGCACCACCGAGCTGATGTTATCAGAGTTCTTCTAGTGGCACCCAGCATGATAGATCATTTCAGCCATTTTCCGTTCAGTCTTCTGATTTTCCGCATCTCTCGTTTTTATTCCCGTAAGAGTGCATTCGTTTGTCTAAACTCGTTTCTCTGCATGCGCCGCCTAACAATTGAGCCGAAATCAGTACTAGTAATCAATATCGAATATAATGTGGCCACTGAGGCATCACTAATCCAATGCACTCTTCCGCAGATGAGCGAATCATCGAGTACGACATCGACAAGGTGGTGTTCGAGGCGCGCTCGCCCTTCCAGAAGATTCAAATCATGCACTCGAAGACGCTGGGCAACATGCTGCTGCTGGACGAGCTGCAGAGTAAGTATGGCTATAAGAATATATATTAAACATGGATGCGCCAACGGTGTCAGGGTCACCAACGCTGGGCAACCCAATCGATTGGAGGTGTCGCAGTAAAGGTCACGTGCAATTTGCCTGAAAGCAGGAAATATTAATGTGGATAATGTTTTATTTGTTGTTAAAAGCTTAATCTCTCAACAATCTCTCAAATCTCTCTGGGTATAGATTTGCAAATATGAATATTAAATATCACGTATGTTTTCTAACTACCGCAGAATAAATATTCAATAACACGAATAACACATTTCTAAAGAAAGTGTCTTTTGAAAAGTTTTGTTTTTGTGTAAATCCCAATAGAAAAATTCAAACTTGCTAATAAATTGCATAAGTAATATTCTTGTCTGTAATAAAAATCCTAAAATATTTTTAAAATGTAGGTTGTAACTGTAAGTAATGAATTTGTAATCTTTAAAAATTAACAATTATTCTTGCAATTATTAAACACTAAAAAGGTAAATTCTGGTCTGTAATAAAAATACTATAATAGTTTTAAAAATGTATGTAGGTTGTGGATAAAATAGAATTTTAATTCTAGCAATTACCAATAATTTCTTTTCTTCCAAATATTAAACTACATTTTTATGCATCCTCTTTAGATATTGCCGAATCCGATTTGATCTACACGGAGACCCTAATGTGTCGCGGCGTGGAGAACTACGAGGGCAAGGAGATCTGTATCCTGGGCGGCGGCGATGGCGCCCTGCTGTACGAGTTGCTCAAGGAGAATCCAAAGCACGTGGTGATGCTGGAGATCGATGAGCTTGTGATGCAGACTTGCAACAAATACCTCAGCGTGATCTGTGGCGATGTGTTGGAGAAACGCAAGACCGACCAGTACGAGATAATTGTGGGCGACTGTGTGGAGTACTTGAAGAAGTTCATCGCCGAGGGCCGCAAGTTTGACTACGTGTTTGGGGATCTCACTGATATCCCTATTACCGATGCCCCGGAGGGCGAGACCTGGGACTTTATCCGTACCATCTTCGAGCACTCCTTCAATGTCCTGAAGGCCGACGGAAAGTATTTGACCCACGGCAATGGGTCCACTTGCAAGGTGCAGCTGCGTCTCTTCGAGGAGCAGTTGGATCTGCTGCGTCCCAAGGTGAAGTTCACCACCACCAAGGCGTTTGTGCCGTCGTTCATGGAAGAGTGGCTCTTCTACCAAGTGACCTTCGCCTGACAAGCTCAGGGGGATTCCTCAGCAGCAGCATTAGCTTCTTCTAGCGCACCACCAGCCGCGAGTCACACACCAGCATCACACAGCATAAGTCAGGAATCACACATTGTCGGGGAGATGCTCCAGTTGCACTCCTACACAGTCACGCTCCACGGAGCAGCAGCAGGAGTTAAGGAGCCGGAAAAAAGTATTGCGAGTGCGGGGCAATTGAAACCGCGACCCAGGCGTCGAAAGAAGCGTGTGCACTATCATCACACACTGGTTTCTTAGTCCAGCAACCGCAAAACCGCAAGCACAAGCTAATCGCCATCATCGAAACCATCGCAACAAGACCCAAACAAAAGAAAACACGCACTTCCAATGGCTGTTACTTACAATTGAAAACCAAACCAAATACTGAACCCAATTCGTTTACGCTTAAGTTAGGCTTTAGTTCCGTTTCTCGTCCTCTGATTTAAATGCTAAAACTAAGTCAAAAGTACAACCTTTCAACAAGGACAGGCTAAATAACTTATGTATTCGTGTTTATTTGAATTACGCCTAAGCATAGCAAGTTGGCCAACTATTTGTAATATTTCGTATAACGTGTAAATCTATATATGTAGAGCATATGTTTAGTTATCCATTAAAAAGCAAATTGAAGCGGGTAGGGCCCGATCGAGAATGTGCTGATGAGGGTGTGAGGAAGCGTAGCAGAAAACACCAACTTTTATTGCTGTAATAACGAATATACCAAACATT
The DNA here is from genome assembly GCA_037075205.1 of Drosophila prostipennis. Classification (NCBI taxonomy): domain Eukaryota; kingdom Metazoa; phylum Arthropoda; class Insecta; order Diptera; family Drosophilidae; genus Drosophila; species Drosophila prostipennis. The sequence continues at coordinate 1,095,534 of JBAMCJ010006752.1, forward strand.
TTAAACTATAAAACTACAAAGTTAATAAATAGTCTTATGCAGAAATACAAATGCTTTGTTTTATTTGGGAAGTATTTAAAATGCGATTAAATGCAAATAATAATGATTTAAATATTTTTGAAACTATATACATATTTAAAATATATTTTTTTAAAATGATGTTTTAGCTGATAAAAATGTTTTCTTTCACTAAAGGTTCTTACATCACATTATTTAACTTTATAGACGGTTAAATTTCAAATTAAATTACATTTTGATTATTTCCTTCTTATTTTTAGTAATTTATCGTTCTAAATTCAATTTTAACATTTTTTTAAAATAAGAAAATATAAATATTAAAATTGTAAACTTTGTATTAATGCAAGATAATATATATTGCTCATACGCAGTGTATTCCTATCTTAATATAACACGTCATATGGGTTTTTTTACTTAAGACTAAATATTATCTATAGTTTTTGTATTTAATTTTCAGAGAACCACCCTATCTAACATGAAAGTGTTGGAAAACAGCGCAATGGAGGAGGTACTAAATATGCCGCCACGACGAGCACTTGGACGTTAGTTTCACTTGTTACGTTGGTTTCCATTTTCATCCAGAGCTAACCGGACACCATGGAGCGGAAACTGCACAGTGGGATGCACCACGCCACCCTGCGTCTGCTGCAGGAATCGGGATGTGAGATAGCGCCGCACAACCTGATGTATCCGGTGTTTATCGTGAGCAACGACGATGATGTCCAGCCGATTGCCAGCATGCCGGGAATCTCGAGATTCGGTTTGAATCGCCTGCGGGAGCACCTGCAGCCACTGGTGGCCAAGGGATTGTCCTCGGTGCTGCTGTTTGGCGTTGTGGAGCCGGAACTGAAGGACGAACAGGCTTCCAATGCGGATTCCGCCAAGAATCCAGTGGTTCTGGCTCTTCCAAAGCTCCGGGAATGGTTTCCGGATCTCCTCATCGCCTGCGATGTGTGCATTTGTCCATACTCCTCGCACGGCCACTGTGGTCTCCTGGGCGAGACGGGTCTGGAGAATGGGCCCAGCATCAAGAGGATAGCCGAGATTGCCGTGGCTTATGCCAAGGCTGGTGCCCATATTGTGGCGCCTTCGGACATGATGGACAACCGGGTGAAGGCCATTAAGCAGGCCCTCATCGATGCCGAGATGAACAGTGTGTCCCTGTTGGCCTACTCGGCCAAGTTCACCTCCAATTTCTACGGACCCTTCCGGGAGGCAGCTCAATCCGCTCCCAAATTCGGCGACCGTAGGTGCTATCAGCTGCCCAGTGGATCCCGTAGTTTGGCCATGAGAGCCATCCAACGCGATGTCGCCGAGGGAGCAGACATGCTGATGGTGAAACCGGGCATGCCCTATCTGGACATCCTGCGATCCACCAAGGACTCCTACCCGTATCACACGCTCTACGTTTACCAGGTGTCCGGGGAGTATGCTATGCTGTATCATGCTGCCCAGGCGGGTGCCTTTGACCTCAAGGAGGCCGTATTGGAGGCCATGAAGGGCTTCCGACGAGCCGGTGCGGATTGCATCATCACCTACTACACGCCCTTCCTGCTGGACATTATCGGAAGGGTCAAATAATTGTCTACCTCAAATGTGTAAAGTTCGATGTCTTTAAATCGTATTGTAGGTAGATTAGAGTGGACTTCTTAGATATATATTTTGGTAATTGTATTGCTAATAGTCTACTTAGTAGTGCAATAATTTAAAATATGTTTTTAATGAATGTTTTAAATATTTATAGAGAGTCCTCCATAGACACGAGTTTAAAGTAATAGAGTTTTGTATGCGGAAAAGACGAATTTCTTACTCTGAATTTAGGGACCAAAACCTTTAATGGTTTAAGCTTTTAAAATAAGACTAAGGCCATTACTTACAACTGAGCGATTAGTTCATAATCAATGTTTTTGATATTAAAGGAATCACCTTCGGCACGCCTCAGAGGTCCACTCTAATCGTCAATCACCATTACAAAGTGCTTTTAGTTAGAGTGCCTCGCTTCATTTGCGCAAATACACACACAAACTAGAATGTATATTTTAATGGTCTTATCAATCGTCCGGATTTGGAATTCTAATGGGCCACAGTACACTCCGAATTTCAATTGCATGGCGAAATTCGAGCGGTCGAACCGGTCGATCCAGCGACAACCAACCCCAAGTGAAAGCTGTTCGCTTTGTGATGGCAATTAACACTTTAATGTGGACTCTTCGATTGCATTTACAAATGGGCTACGGTGAGCACTGAACACTGCAGGAGCTTACTTGCTAAATTGGTACGAGTTCAAGTCTTACGAAAGGATAAAAATCACAAAATGAAATGCATTAAGTACATAAAAATAATAGGGTAGGTTTTGGTTTCTGTTAAAAACTTGGCGAAAAAGGATTGGGAAAAATGAGTTATTAATGTTTCTTAATAAAGAAATGTTTACATGAACAAATTTCACAATCTTTAAACATTTTCAACCAATGTAACTAAATACATTTTTTCATTTTACGACAATGTTCAGTTAATGAAAAGGAAACTGGTCAATATAACATTTCTTTAGCTCCGCCAATCTTCGTTTCGATAAATATAAAAACATGTCTTTCAAGAAATCAAAACTAGCTAAGATTAAAATGCAAACTAAAAACAAATTAAGGAAACTATAGCTATACATAATGAAGAGAGAATACTGAGTGCATTAAGGATAAGTAGAATGGAATTCAGTGGACTGCAGCTTAGGGAGTCTCGCTGCTGTGAATGCGACTATGCTCCAGGATATCCGTGTTCTGCATGGGCTCCAGGTCGGTCTCTGAGATAATCTCCGCCAGCCACTGTTCGATCTGAACGGGATGGAACGAGTCCTCGTCGCCACTGTTCGCCTCCAGGATGATCTTTAGATTCTCAAAGTTCTTGAGGATCAGACGCTTGCCCGGCTGCAGTTGGGGTCCCGATTCGCTCTGCGTCACGGATGTGGTGGTCGAAACGGGCTCCTGCTTGGGAGCCGACTGCCTGGGATTGGAATTGGCATCGCAACTGGAATCGGCAGCCGCAGCTTGCACCGGCTCTTCCACTTGCTGGAATGTCCTGCGCGGCTTCTCCACCATGCTCTTCTTGATTTCGTTGAGGAGGCGATTATAGAAGTCGCAGGTGACATCGTGGATCTCGGTCTCCTCGTGGCGTTGGCCCTGTCCAGGCGTGGGCGTGGAATCTGAGCTCGGTTCGCGGTCAATCTTCTCCTGCTTTTTGTTTGCCTTCTGCTTTTTGGACTGCGAACGGGAGCTGGCATTGCTGGAGTAATTCGAACTGGAAGCGGTGGTCGTGGGCGTGGAATTCGAGGGTTCGGTGGTACTGGAATCAGCGGACTTGGCCAAAGGAATCTCCGCACTGACCGCCTCCTCGCTGGCGCAATTGATGGTCAGGCTGGCAATGTTGCGCAGGTTGATGGTGCCATTGCAATTGTTAATGGTGATCTTTGGCTTGAAGCGCTGCTTGCGGCTCTTGGTTTTCGGTGGTTCTTGGATGCTGCTCTTTGACTTGGCCGAGGTTTCTCGGCCCAAGCTGGAAACGGCTTCGGCTATCGAAGACTCCAGTTCGTCGTCCAGTTCCTCCAGGTTCAGAGGAGGCACATAGGTTTCCCTCTTAATCTTGGCCTTCTTTATCAGATCCTTGGCTTCTTGCAAGGTGATATTGATAATCGAGCGCTTGGCATTGTCTTCTACGAGAGATCTGTTGCGGGAAAAGTCCACCACAATGGCCTCCGGTGGGGCGTCCTCTTCGTCCAGATCGAGATATGATACTTGCCCATCCTGCAGGCACTTGTACATGGTCTCGTGGTCATCCAGGGGCTCGATATAGTCCTCGTTCCTCAGTCCCGTGGTGCGGTAATCCCGGAGCGCCAGCTGCATGTCACTGTTGTCCAGCAGGAAGTGACCGAAGCTCCGGATGGCGGTCAGCAGCTTCTCCTCCGTATCGTCGGCTTCCCCGGGGATGAAATCGCACGCCACTTTGTTCCTTCTTGGAATCGGGGTTCTCCACTTGGGCGGTGGACTTTTTCAGCAACTGCTGCTGCTGGCGGGTATTCGCTATGACCTCCAGTTGCCGGAGGAGCAACTTTTCGCGCATATGCAATGCCGCACGGATTTCATTGAACTTCTTTTGCACGGTGCCTTTGACCTGGGCGGTGAAAAAATGGGGCGTGTTTTAGAACACGAGCTGATTAAAACCCAATTACTAGCCTTGCAAAAGGCTTTGAGTTAATCCCTGTGTGTACCCACCTCATCCAGATTCTTGTCCATTTCGTGAGAGCTTCTAAATACTTTCACTTTCTAAATGTACAGCATTTTTTTCCTCAATTCCTGTGTATCAATATTTTTTGTTTGATCGATCAGCTGAGTTGCAGAGTGCCCCGCGCGTTTAGCCGCTAAAATGCCACAACGCTTTGGACTGTCGGCTCCTTCGAATGGTCACACTTTAAATTGGCGGGAAATTTGTTTTAGAGATTTTCCGACCACTTCGTCTTTTTGCTTTATTTTAACAAAATTGTATTAAAAATTGGGGGACAAATTCCCATTTCTAAGGACATTTTGATCAATTTCGAGTCCATAGTTCCTTAAACTAAAATTAGTGGATTAAACTTTAGTTAATTTTCATCTTTAAAGCAGCTAGATTTTAAAATTGTATTCTATTTTACTAAATAAAACTTCTTGCTACCAAATTCGTAAAAAAAAACCTCCGACTTAGAATTAAATTTTTACAAAGTTATTGAAAAGCCAAACAAAATATATTTCTAGCAGACTTGTTGTTAAAAAAAGAAGCGAATAATTTTTCACTAAGCTTCTTTCATTCGATTTCATAATAATTTACATGATTCATATTTCAAATGATTCCTTAAATATTCGGAAAATGTGACTAATAGTTGTTTTTCGAAAAGTAAATGTATTGGCGGTTATTACTCGACGTTGCCACATTTACCGATGACAATGTTGCCAACTTTTTTGAAACGGTTAACAGAAAGATCTCCCTCATAGCTACATGACACTACATTGTTGCTTTAATTTTTTGCATTATTTATTTTCAAATAATAGAATTTTACGTAAGTGCGGCCATGATAGATAAATAGAATACGGACCCCGATTTTTTATGAATAACTTCAGGCCTATTTGCATGAAGACATGGTTTGCGGTTGAAATACTTTGTCAAAAAAAATAAAGTTTAAACATATTTATTGATATTTTTAATGCAAATTTTTTCATTATCATTATTAATGGTAATGAAAAAATATCATTGGCATTACTTTTTCTCAAAAGTAATGAAATATTTTTCACTAGCATTACTTTTCTCAAAAGTAATGGATTGAATTTTCATTAGCATTATATTTGTCAAAAATAATGAATTGAATTTTCATTATCATTATATTTGTCAAAAGTAATGCATTAAAAGCATTCCTTTTTCTAATGATAATATAAACTGATTTCACTAGCATTACATTTTTTAATGATAATGAAAAAGTAATGATAATGCTTAAAGGCACAACTCTATTAGATATACAACTCATTGCAAAGATATAAACTTTATATTATAAAGTTTTCCCTTTTTCCTTTTGAAGTTGCTCTCAAATGAGTAGTGTCATAGAGCTATAATCGGTTAAAAGAGTGTAACCTTATGACACTACCAAAACAATCCACTTTACAGAGCCCTGTTAATTATTCAGATGACATTTTAGCATGGTTTTTAACTAGACCACACTATCGCCAGTTTGTTTTCATTTCAATATTGCGTCGGGTTCATTCTATTTTTTGCATCGGAGGCGCGCATTTCAATTAAATTTGGAAGAGCGCTGTTTTTTCGTTGGTCGTTCAAAAATACAAAGACGAAAAACATTGGTAAAATATATTTCTAATTTCCGTAAAAAAAACAAAAATTCAATGTGACAAGAAAAAAAAAATCGGTGGATTCGATAAATCGCCGGGAAAAGTAACACGAGATTTTTGCTGTTGATTGTGTTTGAAAAACAACTTTCCATGTGTTGAAAGTTCTCATAAAATAAGGATTTTAAACTACGATCAAAGGCAAAACCAAAAGCAAAACAAATCGAAAATCGCCGCTTCCACGTATTCTCAGCTGTCTTTGTCTTTAGTCTGCCGTCTCTTTTGCACGCGTCGCGGCGCCCTCAAGTGTTTGGTTTTGTAATTGCCTTTGCTTCGCGAAACTGTGCTGATTTAAATGTTTTCTAGTGATTTTAAAGGTTTATTATTTTGAATGCAGTCGCAACATAGCAATTGTCGCGTGGCTTTTGCAGGAATAGAAGAAAACACCCGTGTTTGAATAACAATAGTCATCGCTTATTGTTGTTGCCTCAACTAATTTGAGCTGTGCGAGTGTATGTGTGCGTGTGTCAGATTGTGTTTGCTTGTGTGTTTGTGTGTGTAGGCGCGTTGGCTTTTGTTGTTTTTTTTGCTCTCCACAGACAATAAAAAAAGAAATATTCAGAGAATTTTGTGTTTGTTTCTCATTCGTAAAGAGAGGAGGCACGGAAAAGAAGCAACAAACAAGACACAACAAAAAAAAAGGGAAACACACATGCAAAGCAACAAAAGAAAAGGCAAATAAAAGAGAGCGAGAGAGCGCGAATTGTGTCAGTGACGCCAAAAATTTAAAAATATCAATAATGCCTACATTTCGTGTTTTATTTTCGTTTCGCATAACGGTTTAAAATTAATTTGTGCAACTATTTTTGATTGGTTTTTTGGACATGGTTTTATTTGTTTGTGCGGTTCCCCGTTGCTTTTTCCGTTTTGCCTTTGCGATTGCGAGACTGTCTTTGCGAATTGTCTTTGCGTCGGCGGGTCGTGACTGGATTCCATTGAATATTTTACAAACAGATGATGCATGTGTCCGTATGTTTGTTTGTCGCCCTATAACCACATGTGCTCGGGTTGGTTTCTTTAAATATGCTTTGTAGGAATACAGTTAGTGGCTGCTTTTCGCTTTCTGGACTAGCTTTTTGTTTTTTCCTCTAGCTTTCCGGTTTTTCTCTCTTCCTTTTCTCTTTTTTTTCATTTGGTTCCATTATGTTATCATCAGGAATAAACCTGTTTTGTTTTGTTTTTCTTTTTTTTTTTACCTGAGCTCTGGCTTTTAAATTCGGAATTACCTCATTTTACACCTCAATCTCGGCGATTTTCATTTAGTCGCTGCGACTAAGCCATTAAATTAAATCATTTTTATTCCGCCTGTATTTGTAGGTCGTTCAAATGTTATTACACTTTCGGCGAGTTCGTTCCCCCAAAAAGGTTGTAAATTGGGAATTCAGATCAAGAATCGATCGTAAATATTTTTCCGAAATTAAAGTAGAGTACAGGAAAGACTATAAAATAATCGCAGTAAATTCAGAAAAACCAATATTCTAGAAATGCATCTAGAAAAGAAACTGGAGAAAATAATTTATTAAACAAAAAAAAATTTAAAACGGCGTGGAAACAAACTACAATATCTTATTGTTCCAAATTCGAAATCTTCCCAATAAATTTTATTTTATAACAATTAAAACAGCACAGTTTAAATCCAATTACAGCTATGAAATAAACTCAACAAACAAGTTTAAATTAACAAATGATCAGTGCATTCTATTTTAAATACTCTTAAAACCTATCGTTCTTTTAACCGTAAATCTGTAAAAAAAAAACCGAAATTTCCCGTGAAATTAACGCGTGTAATCGAAAAACGTACGAGTATTTAATCATCATCGAAGGCGAATGTCGAAAAGTGTTCCGAGGTCAATGTTTCTGTTTCTGCTGCTGGCAACTCATCGTTTAAATTAAATAAACAATCTGCAGCGAGGTGAGTTTTATTCGGTTATATTTGCTATTGTCGTGTAACATACCCCTGACCCTGCCCCGCTTTTTGGAGTACGTATTTCGAAATGCCGCCCACTTGTATTTGCTCCATTGAGAGTTATAACTAACTCCCTATATCTATATCTGTCTATCTCTTTCTGTGTCGGCGAATCGTGTGAATTTATTTACTTGCTATATTGCCGATAATGTGCGATGAGTAAGTTCAATACAAGTAGGCCATGTACACATACAAAGTAACTTGAATGGTGCTGGTAAACATTTTATAGATATCACCCATTATTATCAATAGCAAATACATTAGGTAAACTTTTCAGTTATTTGCTTGATAATATCTTTTAACTTTGTACATAATTTACACGTTTCCATTCTGGTTCTGATAGAAAATGGTTCATCTAAAGTTTTATCTTAGACCACTTAATTGTCTTTACAATTTAAGACTTATATTTTCTTTCTTATCGTATCAAGATTAAACTGTGAGCTATCGGGTTTATAACTTACCCAACATTTAAAAGCATTATATCAACAGATTTCATCTCTTTCAATGCTAAAGCGGGATAATAAATTCCACTCCACAAATAATGAGCTCAACAATCACCAAAACTCTTCATTTATTTTATTTACCATCCGATTTCTGCAACAAAAAACTGCATTTTTCAATTAATTTACGTTTATTTTGCATCTTTGTTGCCAGCAGATAATTAATGCATATTAACTGCACTTAACACGACATGGGAGATCGCATAGGTATTCCTTTTGTTCGGCGATTTTAATAAGTTCATTTCGCCACGCGTAATAGAGTTCCCAACGAATTGATGGTGAATTGCATTGAGTGGCAATTATTAAATTTACTGTAATTGCAAATTGCAATGCAATTAATGAGAGCCCCGAATCGATTGAAATCGAAACCGCTTTAACAACGGGAAATGCGATTGTCTGATTGTCTGTCCATCTGTCTGCTCAGAGGCTTTCCCGCTTTCCAGCTTTCCAGAAAACCCAACCGAAAACCATCCCAAACCACATTCAACAATTGCAGAGCTCTCCGACCGACCGACCGATGGATATAAATTCATTACTCGGCTTTAATTAGTTTCAATTTGCACACGCCATCGAGATATCGATGGGGTCAGAGTAGTAGAATTTCAACCAATTGTTCCGTTTTAGTTTTCTATGTTTTTGCGAAATTATTTTTCATTTTCTGCAATCACATCGAACGAACAATGTTTTGATTCACACAATTTTGGGCAATTCTGGATGGCTGGCAAAAATAAATTAGAAATATGCATGGCCAGTTTAATTGTAAATAACTACTGGGACACAAGTAAAACAAAACTAAAACATTCGTTTCGTATTTATATGCATTTAATTGAAAGCTAGATGTTTGTGCTTGCACAGAAATATTTTGCAATAACTTTGCTCATTGTGCCACTCTGATATTTAATCCGTATTGCAAAGTGGCTTTCGAAATGTTTGCCAATTGCAGACTTTTGACTTGTGAATTTTTATTACAGCCTGACCCGACCCGAACCCTTGACACTCCAATTTTCCCCACAGAGAGTTGGGAAATTTGCATAACAAAGCCGCTTAGCTGCTGCCCGGCATATATTTTTAGTATTCATGATTGATGGCTGCGGTGGTTTTCCCTTATAATGTATACATTCAGATATACACCCAAAAAAAACTTGATATGAAACGATGATCAATTTGATATTATGTGGTACTAATTTTGACTTTAAGTGCTATCCCGGTCTGTTTCGAATTGCGAGAATTAGTTCTTCTCGCTCCCACTCATGTAATTTAAGTCGTCCATTTTACTTATTGTTTTCTTTTTCGAAGTCAGAGAATCTCCGAGAGGGAGAAATCGTCAAAATGATATTATTTAATATCATTCTTATCAGTATAACGCATAAATACCAGAATTTTACCATGCGCCTATCGATTTGATCACGGCGTGGGTAAAATTAACCAATATAATTTTCAAACAATCCCCAACCGCAAAAATGGTCAATTCCACCAATTAAATAGTTACTTTCACAACAACAAATACACCCAATAAGCAAAGACACAAACCTAAAGCAAAAACAAAATACACTTTACTATTTTCTATAGTTACGTAACTATCCGTATAGGTCAATTTTACCAATCAAATTTTTTTGTGTGTAGATACGCTTAAATGCTTAAATGTACTTATATGGGGCAAGTGCTGTACTTTTATCTCTCCTGCAATTAAACTTACTCACTTGTTCACAATTAGCATGGCGGCTGCGATAATTTTGTGTTCGTGTGTTTATGGCCATTAGGCGGACATAAAAATCCTGTTACCCCCGGAGTAAAATGGCCGGAATGAAGCCTATTTCAATGCCGACTGGCGGCTGTCCGCAAGCACCAGAACATAAAAATCAAATCAAATTACATTACTAATGCGCCGCGTTGTCCGCGACTAGGCCACATTCACACTACCCCACACACACACACACACAGGCATTTGCATTTATTTTGCCAATTTATGCAACCCTCCGTCGGAAAAAATCCCATCCAACTCTCGATTCGGACCCCAAACTAAGCTGATTTTATTTTTTGGGATTTCCCATTTTAGCTTTCTAGCTCGCGTTACCTTCGCGTGCGTGGATAAAGCGCCTGGTCCCCAAAAAGCAAGCTGGTGGTGACTCATGGAAATGTGTTCTCCTCGCCGCGTTGTCCTTTTTCCGAGGACGACGGCTGTCCCGGTCGTTTTGGCTTTTTTACGGCTTGAATCATGCATTTTTTACCATTCCTGGCTTTTTATTGGCCTCCTTTTTTCTTGCTTTTCCCCCGAAGCGAATGCGTTTAGCTGAGGGCGTGGATTTGTTTTTATTAGCGGCTCTCGGGCGGGCGTTTTGTAAACAGCCTGAGCACAGATCATAATGCCATATTCAAGCGATTTTACTGCACCAAGGGGACACTTAGTTGCCACGCACATTATTTGCAAGGTTAAGTTCTCAGTTATGCAGCTTTTAAGGTAATTGTTTAAGATGCCAGTTATTTGTATGTTTAACTTGTTGTGTAAGTTGTAATATTGTTTAGTGAGTGCTGTCCGATTTTTATTACATTTTAGAGCGGCTTTTAAATTTGGATAAGCAATTTATTTTTATAGCATTTCAGTGTGAAGTGAATGAAGTTGAATATGATGGATTGCTTATGGATTGTTCTAAACCGTTTAAACAATTTTCGAAATTTATTCATTTGTCGCAATGTTGTTTTTCAACGTTCAAAAGGCAAATTGCAATGATGGATGTGTTTCTGCCTTGTTTATTTAAAATGTTTCTTGCCTTTTCAGTTAGAAAATTACCCATTTTATTTGCTTCTAATTGAACTGCGACCATTATTCGTAATCCATATCAGGTTTCACAAAATGTGACCTGAAAAAGGGGGAATCTTCTGGCCACTCGATTGATGCTTGCCAATTTACGGAATTTCCGCTGCTAAAAAAGTGCATTTTTTGTGCAGCCAATACTAATGCGCCATGATTTATTAAAAAATCGGCCACTCCGCCGCATACATGACCGAATACGAGTACGAATACCCGAGCTGATTGGCGGTGGGGATTCGAATGGACTGGTCAGGACAGGGACCCGAGAACCCACTCGATGGCAGGAGCACTCGACTATTCATCTAGAGCAGACGGTCCGACAAGTAATCTCCTTAAAATGCAATTTGTTTTGTTGCAATCAACGATTTTTGATGATGACGACGAGGAATCGAGTCGGCCAGGAGCAGGAACAGTGGGTCAGGACCTGGCGATGATGTCGATGATGATGATGATGCTGGTGATGATGCTGGTGATGGTGATCGGATGCGAGTTGGGTAACAATTTGCAGCGTGGCCAAATAAATTGGTTGTTATTCGGCCCCCAGCTCCGCTCTTTCATTCCTCCGACCTTTCGCCCTTCGCTCTCTAAAAAATGATGAAGATGAAAACAAAATTCGTAGGATGCTTCTGGTTTTTTACGAGCCCCACACTTGGCCCAAAACGCTCGACTGCCATTCTGATGCATGGCCATGGCAATGCGGTCCGAGCGTTGCGACAGCCCCAAACTGCCCGACTGACGGATGGATGGATGGTTGGATGGTTGGATGGTTGGCTGGTTGAAGTGGTACCTGAATGACCGGCCAATGAAATGAATGAATCACAAGCCGGGAGTCCCCACCCCTCACCATCCTACCAGCAAAAATGCAACGCACACAGGCGGTCTTCAAAATACCAAGGCATGCAACCTACTCGTTCTCGTTTGCCCGGCACACTGGGTATGGCAGCTTATTCGGCATGAGTGGTGATTAATTTTTAATCTCAACACGTCATAGGAATGGTGATTATAAAATATATATAATTTGTATGGGGCTTATTAGCAAAGGTTTCCACATGATAACGCAAATTGGAAAGACGTCATCTAAAATATTTGGTATAATCGGACGTGTTATCTTTTTTTATAGGGAAACAGGAAAATTATAAAGCTTATTTGGCATAATTATCCTCGTTACTGGTAGAGTAGAAGTGTAAATGCCATTTTGTTGTGTTTATTAATACCTATTGAAATGTAGAAGAAAATTTTGAAATCGAACCATTCAGTAAAAAGTTATGAGCAATAATACATTTTTCGCTAGATGGCGCTTGCCGCTTGCATGTCTCCATTTCTCTTGCTTTCATTCAGCTGATTAAAGGGTATTTGATAGTTATGGTACTCTCTTGATTTATTATAAAATATGAATGATATTTTTAGAAATTTATAGACTTATTAAAGACCTACTATTTATATTCCATTGTTAAAGGTGAATAAGTGATTTTATTATAATTTCACAATCACAATCACATTTCACAATCGGAAATAATCTTCAAGTTCAAATCGGAATAATGTCAAAAGTAATTTTATGACATAAGATAAGAAACGTCTGGCTTGCAGTGCTTAATGGCAACGATTTTTGAAATAAAGTAGATTGTGTTTGTCAAATTAAAGTTAAAGTATCTATTGACCAGAATAATTGGAATGTTTACAGAGTCGAACGGCGATTGCACACCTTTGTTTGCCACTCTTTCGATAGTTACGAGTTCCGAGTTACGAGCTACGAACGAGGGTCACTCGGCCAGTTGCTGGCCTAGCTTTGCTCTCCACTCGCTGCATAGTTTATTGCGTGTTTTCCAGTAACAGATTTGTTTGCATTCCCTTTGTTTGTTTGCTCAATCCCCGTATTCTCTCTGCATTTTTTCCCAGGTTCCCCTGTCCGCCGTGAACTATTTTATTTGCCTGCACGTATCAGAAGCGTGTTTCAATTTGCACAAAAATTCACATGTCGATTGCTGCTCCATCCATCCGTCTATCTGAGATTGATTTCTAGCACGGGTATTTGTCTGTTCTCCTGCCCTGCCTCTTGGTCTATTTTTCTACCTATCTATCTATCTATCTGTTGGTGTGCCCGACTGACTGACTGTCTTTCCATCTGCCTGGTTGCCAGCCCAACACCGCGTATACGCAATGTGAACTTCACTTTTGCATATTTCTGCATACGCCATGTGTGCATTACATTTTGTACAGTCAAACTTCTTTAACTCAAATTTTCATTTGTCACTTAAATGATTCAAGTTTTTTCTAGTTATTTCTTTTACAAAAATTTAAATTAGTCATAAAAAATAAAGGTTTTATCAGTTTTGATATTTCATAGTTTCTTCTTATTTATTTTACAAAAATATAAATTAGTCATAAAAAATAAAGATTTTATCAGTTTTGATATTTCATAAGTCTAGAAATATTTAAATGATTTTTTTTTATTTCTGCTTTGTATGAAATCACATCTTTAATCAAATGAGTTTTGTTTACTGACTAAGAAAAATGTATTTTATATTTCTGGAGAGATTTTCTGCAGTTCAAGAGGAATTTCGGTTATGGAATGTTGTAATATCAAGAGCCATTGATGTTTAGCTTTCTTCAATGTAGACAAGTTCGACTGTGGTTCGTATTCGTAAGCATTGTTGAGCAAACATTTTGTTCGCCAGCTGTCTCCTGGCTGAACTTCCTGCCGTCGCTCAATGGGATGTGCATTTATTTCAAGTCCTCGACAAATGGCAATTGATTAACTCGTTTTCCGCTCTCGAGAACGAACGGGCCATCGTCATCTGTCAACCGACCAGGCACACATACGTGCTCCATTCACCGTCAGATGGTCTGATATTGCGAGTGTATCAACACGCTTATCGGCAGTACTTATAATCACACGAACACGAACACCCACACCCGAACCCGCACCCACGATATATTCCATTTCGACCGTAGAACCGTGAGAACGTAGACCGTATCAGGCATTGCCCCTCTAGTTTCCCCAATGCCTCCACTCTTTGTAATCGGGCTCTGTGTTTTTTTCGCTGTTATTTCAACAATTTGCTGATTAGATTTTCATTTTCTATTTCCCACCCCCCCTTTCCTTTCCGTTCAAGAGAAAGTTGATTTTGTGCGCCGAGAGTTTCTTAATTGAAATAATTTAGTGCAATTTCCAGAGTTCGCTTAAAGCAGCTTGCCTGTTTTACCTACGGCCTTTGTCTGTTTTTTTTCTCTTTGCCACCACATTCTTTGGTCGTTTATCTTGTTTACCTTACCGCACCCACAAAGGAAAGGCAAAGAAAAGAAAAAAGAAAAGCAGGCTGTGACGTAGATGTAAGGAAAGCTGCCGCAGTCATCGGTAACTAATCAGTGCCAGAATTAAGTTGACAAAATGCCATGACCAGGCACAAAGCAGAGCTGCGATAAACCGCTTTTATAGGGCAGTTTGTCAGCAGTACCCCCCGTCGACTGAGGATGTCGTTTCCAAGACCGATTTGCACCATTCAACACTCGGAAAATGTTAATCAATTTGCTGGCAACAAGTACATTTTGATTAATGTCAATGAATTTTTTGATACAATATTGTATTGGGAAAATTCGCTTTAAAAAGTGTTTTGTGAAAATTATTAGTGTGCCCATTAATTTTCGCTAATTTGTGCTAGATTACACGCAAATTGATAATGAATAATTTAATGACTTTTTTAATTGTCCGCAGATAATAAAATGCCGATTTGTACTGGCTTATGCGAATGGTCAACAATAAATAAATAAATAAATTAAAAATATTTCCATAAACCTGAATAGAATGTTGGTCGGGCAAATGATGGTGAATATTTCACAGCTTATCAGGAGGACTATGTTAATTTCCTGGGCCATTGCATCCTTGCGCTTCCTGCTGCTGGGTATGCGATAAATCTAATCTAATCTCGGACCACTCACTTGACGCACAGAGCACTTACGTTCTGGCATATGATTAAATATCTATTAGCTGCCATAAATGGAACGTATGTTTTGTGCGAATTATGCAGCAATTGCCCGACAAGCTGAGCCCGAGCTCTGCAGCGTTGAGCCATGGAAATTGGCCAACAACTCCTCTCCTGGAATCTAATCATTCATGTGCCAAACGACATGAGCGATTACGTCGACACATGGGCGGCAAAATGGGCTTTGAGCAGGGGCTCCGATATGCGGCCTTCCCCGATAAGCAAGACAAATGTGCTGGGTGAAATCTATAAAAGCCATGTATTCCATAAAGCTGTGTGTTTTGGTTCACCAGTACCGACATGCACATCATAAAGCATACGTTTCGAACGAGATATGCTGCTAAGTCAGCACACAGCCTGTGCTGCGTATACGCAATATTTCGCCGGCTTAGTGGAGTCTGCATGCAGCATGCCAAGATATAGAGGAGCGAATAGCACACAGACGAAAATCGTAGCTGATTTTTATTGAATTTTCATTATTTTTACCTGGTGCAACCTACAACTTTTCGAAGTAGACCAGTTCGAATTTCGAATCTGTCTCTTTCTTCCTCCCACTCACGTAACTTTAGGCGCTCTCTCGCTCTATTTCGAATTTAGAGAATTTGTTCATCTCGCTCGCACTCAAGTAATTTAAGTCGCCATTTCTTTTTCGAAGTTAGAGAATCTCCGAGAGCGAGATAATTGAGCAAAATGACATTATTTAATATTAATTTTACCAGTATTGCATGGTAAAAACGATATGCGCTTAAAAATCGCTATTTCTTTTTCGAAGTTAAAGAATCTCCGCGAGCGAGAAATGAGCATAATGAAATTATTAAATATTAATTTTACCAGTATTGCATGGTAAAAACGATATGCACATAAAAATCGATTTAATACCGTCGTGTTATTTTGTGTGTATATAAAAGTTTACTTTTTTAAAATCAAGTTTTTCTAAAAATCAGTAATATTTTCTCTCAGTGCATTGCCATAAACCAATGCTAAAACTGACGCTGAAACTGAGAGCCGAAGCCAAAGATTGGCTGTCGCTGCCATGGTTTATTAAATTTATGTTATGACATTTTCTAATGCATATTTTGCCGGAGCTGTGTGCGTGCCTGAAATATTTTGTGCCCCGTATCGAGCGGGATTTTCCTGGTCGGGCCTGTCCTGGCCTCGCCCATTCCGCTCCTCTAATGTCCTGACATACTTGTGTCAGTGCCGTGGGAAAAGTTAGGGGCCCAAGGAAAGGTAAAGGAGCGCAGGGGACGAGGCCGGAACATCACCTCAACTGAACCCTGATGTTACTTGAAAGTTGGCTCAACTATTTTTCTAGTGTTGTGATTTTCCCTTGTCACAGCAAGTGAAGGTGCCACTAGCTGAGCAACTTTTGCGCTATGCCAACCATTTGCAGTGTTCTCCCATCCTACTTTTTAGTTTCATTTTATTTCATTTTTTTTCTATTTTTTTTCGTTAGACAACTCTTGGCCTGACAAACATTTTCATTCCAGCCGAGAGCAGCTGGAATGCATTTGGCCTGCAGTTCTCGTCGTTGGCATGGTATTCCCTTCATTTTATTTCGACGCCACCTTTAAGTTCGCCTTGAAGGCTCGTCAAATATTTGCGCCCTACCGATTGAGTCATCGAAAGTCAAACATTTAGCTCTGGCTTCGTTTAGCTGCGATTCAGTTCGATTCGTTTCGATTTCAATTTGCCAGGGCGCAAATTGTCCATGGCCAGTTGACAGTTGACTGAGGCGTTCGTCAATCTCGCCCGTCAATGATTCCCCCTCTAACTTTCCCTCCGGCCAGCAGTTTTACCCTCCGCAGATTTTCCCTGCCTCTCGGAAAACGCACATTTATATCCACGCACACTGGAACTTGGCATTGTGTGTTCTGGCCATTATGTGTGCATTTTCACTAGTCCGCCTTTGTTTGCCTGATGCGTCTTTATGCTTTAATACCGTTTATTGACATGGAATTAGGGTAGTATTAGACAAGGTAGAATCAAAATTCTATAACTTGTTTTGACCAGAAAAACGTGAAAAGAATCGACCTAGTTTCTAGGTTAAAACAAATATTTACATTCCTGATTGAAAAGGAAAATAATTGTATTTTTAATACAGTTACAAATTAAAATACTGTTAATCATAAACATTATTTTCTTTATTTTAGGAAATGTAAAGAAAATTTAGTGCTTTTTGAGAACGGAAATTAATGTGTTTTTTAATACAGTTATAAATTAAATTATTTTTTTGAAATATAAAAAGAATTTTCTTGCAAATATTGGTTAATATGTTCTTCAATTTAAATTGATTTCGTTTGAATGATTTATTAACCAAAATTTAAATTTAAATTTATTTCTTTTGAATGATTTATAAACCAAAAGGAAAATGTGTGTTGTTTTGTGAAAAATAAAAAATATATTGAAAGTATTACGGTTGTGTTTGTTTTCTAAAATACCTGATATTAAAAAATTAATGGAATTCTATAGTTTAAGTATCATTTATTTATTTAGTATTTGACTAATCCCAAAAGTTAAGGCATCCTTTAGTCGCTACTCCTTTATCTGCGTTACCTCTTCTCATTTCCTTTTGTTCGCCATCGTTGACCACATTTAGTCGTTGTGTGCCTGTGGCTGAGGATCACATCCTGCCGCTGTTGTGGAGAGTTCATAAGGTACTGGCCCTCAGGCCCCTCATAATGCCCCTCCTGCCCCTGAACCCCTATGGCCCCCGCCCACCAATCTTTTTTCCGTCGCCAGTTCCTTCATCTCATCCGCAGACTGCGGGCCATTGTTCACTAATTTTGTCACGTTTGCAGCTTTTGTTAGCAGTACTTTGCCATCTTTCACTTAGTTTTCTATACTTCTTCGCCTGCCATTGGCTTGATGAAGGGGGGAGGATTAGGGAGGAGAGCAGTTGACCTTCCCCCCATCGCCTTAATACCAACCCCCCACCCACCGAAAACTATGCCTTTGGGCTTGTTTGTTTGATTGAATCTTTCTGGGCGATTTGCTTTTGCTGCACTTGCTCTAGGCTGCTTTTCTGCTTTGGCAAGTTGCTTTCCCTTTTTTTTGTTTGCTGGTTTTCTATGGGTTGTTTTTAGCCATTACAGAGAACAAAATTATATCATTTGATTTGATTTTTTTTAATTTTTCGGTGGTCATTTAAAGGCGCTATGAATTTTTAAAGTTAAGAAATTAGAAAACATTTCTCAAAGTTTAAATTAGTTTATCTAGATTTTATTTAGTACTATTCAAGTAAAAAATGCTTTTAAGTTTTCCCTAATTTTTTCAATAATTTGGTAAAATTCTGTACACTCTTTAGAAGTAAATAAAACTCCTGTTGACTGATTTGCTTCTTCTTTGGTCCATCAGCTGTAATTTGCTTGCCTTAACTGCGGCGAACGTTCCTCGAAAGCCCTGCCCACAAATGATATGCAAACATCCTGGTGAGCCACATGCCACCTGGTTGGTTTTGTGCAAAAAAGTTTATCCTTCCGAGGAGGTCAGCACGTGACTCGCCTGCCCCGCTAAGCATGCTGCACATTTCTGTCGGAGGCTTTCTCGTCAGGTTTTCTATTTAGTTTTTTTTTCCGCCCGGTTTTCAGGTTTTCCTTATTTTTTGCTGATGCCATGTGCTGGAAAATACATACTTTTAAGCGCATGTTTTGAATATTCGTGGCATATTTCGCTCGGAGGTCGGGGGATTCCTGTTCCTGGGCAAATCTACGCAGCTTATCTATATGCTCCCCCACGATGGCCCGCCATCATCATAGCTATAAGTATTTTTGCACAATTTTCCGCTGAACATACCCGCCACTTTGCTCGCTTTTTTTTTCTCAGCTTTTTGGCGCTGTCGCGGGGCCTTTACATCTTTTTAATGTTGAAAAGCTTTACTCACTTCCGTTGCCAGCGGAGCCAGGAAGCGGAAGTTTAACTTTTGTTAAAATTTTTAGTGATTCGCGAGGCGCAGACATTTGCTTGGCGACTGCCATTGGTTCTAGCTTTTCTGTTTTATTATTCACTGTCATCACGCTTATCTGTGGCAAGTTTTTGGAAGTGGTCTCAAATGGTCTAGTTTCAGACTTCGTTTTTAATTCGTGAATAAAAAAATGCCTAATAATTTAAGATTTTTTGTCAATATTGATATATTTTCTGAAATTCCATTTTATTTATAGAATACAAAAAAAACAGACTTTTAAACATAAATATTTATGAATAGTATTTACTTTTTTTAAACTATTGGATTAAATATTTAAAATTCATATTCCCTTTATTTTATAAGGCAGGTTGTCAGGCATTTAATCTAAAAAAGTTATGATCATAAATAGTTGTTTAAAGAGATTTAGTTTCTAATTCCTTTTAATAACCATCTTATGGTTTGCTCATTTCCATCCTATTAATCCCGTTTTATTATATAGAATGTTTAATAAACAATGTTTATCATTTCGTCTTACTATAGATATCAGTTTCGATTTAAATTCCTCAAATAAAGAAGAGCTCTTAAAAGCCTTTGGAGAAACAGTACACCGAAATATGTTACGCTCGCTTTTTGTAAGGATTTTATCGCCACTTTGACCGTACAACAATAGAGTTTCTGTGCTACAAAGCTCTTTATCAAAACTTTATTTAACAGGGAATCCATAAAATATCTATGTTATTGTGTGGCGAGTTCGAACTGCTGGTAGATGTTTCCTGCCCCGTTTCCTCTAGTTGACCCGCCCCATCGAAAAACCTTTCCTTTTTTCCTACACACCCCCTTCCCAACGTCCCATAGTTTTTAAGCCCCGGACTTAAGTAGTTTTCAGCACATTTTGAAATCATCTCTCCTTTGCTAGCTGCCACTGATTTGGCCGGCACTGACCTGCTTATAACTTTGCAACGTGGCAACGAGGCAACGCCCGATTCCCCATAGAATTTTCCACACGGCAAAAGTTCCTGCCGGTTGGCAAAAGTTGCAAAAGTCGGCAAACAGCCAAACTAACAAACCGGCGAAGGCAGAGGGCTCGTTATTATTATTATATCTGCCTGGTTCGATGCGTGTTCCGTCCCTCGGAAAGCGGGAAAGCGGGAAAACGGGGTAGCGGAACCTTTTAACTCTTAAACAAAAGTAGCTGCAGATTTGGCGTGAACTCCTGATGATTGCGTGCAGCACGACGGTCATGGCTTTTAGCGTTGCATGTTCCCGGAGTCCAGGAGTCACGCCCTCACACGGTCACTCACGTACACGAGTGCAAAAGTACGCCCCCAAACTCACACACACACACAGCGCACACACATGGCTATCGGAAATGCATTTTCAGTGGCCGTCAAGAAAGCAAGAGAAAGCCATTTCACTTTATTTTACGAGCATTTATTGCGCGCCCACGACGTAACCGTTTTATTCCCTCTAGCCGTTTCAATTTTCGCGGAGTTAAGTGTAATCACAGCGGATGTGGTTCTGGAGGCCCAACTGGGGATACTCGTAGTTCCTGCCGCAGTCGAATTTTAACGTAAGCTAAGTTTCCCTGTCAGGCAAATCTCTTTCAGTCGCTGGCAAATCAATGGGTTTTGTGATGGGATTCGAATTGATCTCTACGTCAATTTGTATCTAATATTAATTTGGTTAAATTTAAATATTTTTAAGATTTAATTTTCTACAATTAAAAACTGAAATATGAAAAGTTTTGTAACTTTTTCTTCCGCATCTTAAATTTAAAGTACGCTTCAAACTTCTCATGTGTTAGTTTTTAGCCAAAGAAAATCAAATCTTAAAATATTTAAATTTAAAAATATAAATATTATATTGAATTTTTTAGTTAAAAACTAAAATATGAAATGGTTTGGAACTTTTTCTTCCGCATTTTAAATTTAAAGTACGCTTTAAAATGTTCTTGATTTAGTTTTGAGCTAGAGAAAATCGAAGATAATTTATTATAATTGAGATAGTTAGCGCATTTGATGGCTTCTCAAACTTCTTTGGATATTCTTATAATTAAAAGTAAAATTTTAAAAAATTCCAAACTTTTATAAAACTTTAAATATTCCTATGGGCAATATCGTTAATATAAGTTAATCACCATAACTATGCTTAATAGTTTTCATATTTTTGGGCTGACGTACAGCCACTTAAAATCACTTGACTTGATGCTCACTTTCGAATGCTTTCCGAGCAAAAAGCAACGAAGCAGCAGCAGCTTTAGCCATCACAATCTTGTGCCCCTGGCGATGACATCACGACATCGCTACGCAGTAAAAGCATTATGGCAAATTGTTTTAAGCTGTGCGAAAATGCCATCAAAATCAGTTGACTATGCAAAGCAGGCGGGAGATGAAAGTCGAGGAAAATAAAGGAAGGGACTGGAATGGAAACCCCTTAGGAAGCAGAATCAGAAGGGAAAGTCAGGATAAAAGGGCAGGACATTTGTTGCCATGGCTGGCCATTGCATTTTATGGCATGTGCTGCATGTCAGCCATTGTTGTGGTCGTTCGGAAAAGGCAAGCGATTTCTTTTGCCCCAGCATTTCCTTTGGCTGTAACTTAGCCGAGTCTCGAAGGAGCCACAGCCAGTGGTCATCCCCGTGGTCCTTTACTGGTTCGGTACTGGTTATGGTCTCTGGTCCGGTCTGGTCGCCCACAAAAGCAACAGCTTAGGGACCAGATGCCACCCATCTCCGACCGTCTGCTCGCTGATTGCTGCTCACTGTTTGACTCCCTGGGATTTGTAAACATATGTACATGCATACGTAAGGAAGCGGTTTGGATTTGCAACAAAACTAATTTGATTGTCATGCAGCTGGACATAAAGGGAAAGGATAAGGATAAGGCACAACTGGGCGGTCCGGAGCATGACAAATTGCGCATTTTTATGCTTTATGTACTCTGGATGGGGTATCATAACTTTCAGTTGCTCACAGAATTTATGCTTGCAAAGGGATTAATCAATAAATGGGATTATGAAAATCCAAATGACAAATAAAACCATACTTAAATCGTTCAGAGCATCAACATTTTATTCTTAAACAAAATATCATATTACTAAGGTACATTAAGTTTTGAATTTGCATACATACATGTTCCCGTAAAATCGATATGGCCATGTACATTTCAGGTCATGCAAAAACCATATCGTTTTTACATAAAATACTCTTTTCGACCAATGTCAAATTTACCTGGCAACATATCAAATTAAAATTGATCTTCAATAATGTAAAATCGATCTACGTTTCATATCGATTTTTTTGGGTGTTACGTTTATAAAGTTTAAATAAACCCTACTTTAAATTTAACCTGCAGTCGAGAAAAGATTAATGTCTTTGTTATAAAATTTCCTTTTTTTCTGGCTGTCTGTACTTAAACTACTTTTTAAGCTTATAATTCATAATTAAAATTAAGAGTATTTAAATAAAATAAGGATAAAGATCCTAAAAATAAATTCAAAAGGCTAAATCTTTATTATAAATTTTAATTTTAAATTTTTACTATAACGTTGTATAATTTTTTCAAATTATTCTAGAATACTTCAAAATTAATATTAAAAATATTATAAAAACAACATAAATAAAAATTCAAAATACCTAATCTTTATTGTAAAAGTGCATTTTTTGCTGGGAATCTGTACATGAACTACTTTGCAATCTTATAAATTTTTAAAATATTTTCATGCTGAGTAAAGCGAGTTCGTTTCAAATATTTAATTTAGTTTCGTGTGTCAACTCCGTCTCTTCTGTGCACTGAGTACAGTAAAAGCGGAAATTATAACCTCATTTGTTATTAAAATCTCGCTTTCCTCAAATGTTTTTTATCTAATTTCCGTTATCAGCCCGCTCGACTCGCTGTCTCTTTTACTCCTTTGACTTGCTCACCGGTCGCCATGAATAAGTGACTCCTCCGCCTGAGTTTCAATTTAAATTGCACAAATTCTGCGCATCAACTTGAGAGCCGTTGGCTGAGGCCCCTCGAGATCCGCGACTCTGAGGTCTGTGGGCCCGCACTTGTTCACGCGATCTGCTTTTTATTTTCGTATTGTTTGTGGGCCCTTCAAGCCGCCACACCACCCATTGAATTTCCCACGCCCCCAACCCATTGCCACCCACCTGCGTGTGAAATCGCGCGGCTGCCGACACTTTTCCCTCCCCCTTGGCACTCTTTACCTTCGTTTACCTTCGCCGTATGCATAATTTAATGCAAATAATGCACTTGTTTCGTTTCGTTTCATTTCACTTCACATGTTGCCTTAAACGCCCTCCATTTCTCTCTGGAGATGAAGATGTGGAAAAAAGGGGGCGTGTCAAGGGGATATATATATATATATCCAACATCCAACTGACGGACTGACAACACGAGCAAAGTGCACAACTTCATTTCACATTAATGCAGTCGCTTTAACTGAATTTGTTGGATTCGCTGTGGCAGGCTGTCTGCAAATTTATGCAAAAGAAAACACTTTTCACTGTGGAAACGCAAGTAAATATTTATCAAAAAACACCTTAAATAAATACCTGATTTTTCCTTGAGGGCAAATATATTTTGTGTTATTTTTTCGATTCCGTTTAATATTCTCTGGCAACATTTTCGATTTAATTGAGGAGAATTTGCTATCCAATATTTGTGTTTTAATTGAAATGTCATTTAATTGGGAAAATCTTTTCATAATATTGGTTTTTTTAATGAATAGAAAAATATATAATTTATGATTTATAATTTATTCGATTTAGCGTCGCTTGTGAACGGTTGTGTTTACCATTGTGCTCTGAGTTTTTGTTTTATATTGTGTTATTTCCGCAAGTATTTTGTGTTTATTTACTAACAAAGTTTTAGCCTAATAATCGTGTTAGTGACTTTCATAGATCTCGCTGACTACGGGTACGTGGTTTTAGTTATTTTAACATTTCCTGAAAATTGACTGAAAATACGATTTCTTTATATTCCTGATCAACAAAACTCGTAAAAAAGCCATGTTATTACTTTTATTTTAAGAACCCAATGAAATTGCAGCCGGGTATTTTAAAGTTTGGCCCACTGCGGATGCGATTCGAAGCTCCGGTTGCTGTTTTCATATAATTTTATGCATGCACTCGCTTTTGCCTTTATTTAGCATATTTTCCTCGGCTGGCCTTGCATTTTCAGTTGGGTCTCGTGAAGGAAAGGCGACGCCGTAAACTTAATTTCCGCCTGCCGTTGCTCCGTTTTTAATTCCTTTCGCCTGCCTCGCCATTTTTCCTCGCTTTTCCCCGGTGTTGTTGTTGTGTTTGTTTGTGTTGTTCTGTTCGCTGTTTGCTGCCATAGTCTTAACAACTTGTAGCTCTCGCTGGCATCGCATTTTCCGCACGCGTCGTCTCATTTCAATTTAATTTCCCTCTCGAAATGCGCTCACGTAGCTGGCGTCTCTGGCATTTGCCATTTGTGGTTACACTTTCAACTGCGACGCCCAGCGAAACAATTTCCATCATCATCAAGGAGCGACTGGCTCCTTGTTATAATATATATATATATAGTATATACAGTTAGTGGAGGTGGCATTAAATGAGGGAAATTACTTTTCTTATAGCTGCCCGGCTAATTGTTGGAATTCTAACTCTTCAAGGCTCTCGCTTTCGAGAAAATTAGGTTGTGAATTTCCCAAGTGGCCCTCTCATTCGAATACGAGTGTCTTGTTGTTGTTTACCGTTTTGGGCTTGAGTATTTTGTTGTGCATAATTATTAATGGGCGGCTGGCACACCCGGCGTATGCGTAATTTGCACAGTTTATCAGAGAGCATTCTTATAATTGACTTTGGCATTCAGCATCATCGCTCATACGCCAGGTGGGCCGGCAATTAAAGTGAATCAGTTGAGGTGACAAAAAGACGAGTTAATTAAACCGCAATATTTGCATATTTCTTTCATTACTCCACCGGCAAAAGGCAAGGACGCATCTGGCAATGAGTGGCCACCTCACTTCACCACCCCCCGAAAAAACCACCCAAATAGCAAACAGTCACGCTTGTTTAACTCACATGTGTGTGGGTGTGTGTGTGTGTGTGGGGTAGAGGGTGCGAGCAAAGTTTATTGCTCAATTTCCCAAAAACTTTTGCCACAACCTGCTTTCGGTTTGCTTTTGTCGGAAGGAGGCTGCAGCGGAAGGCATTACCACTAACCCACGCACATCGAGTTAACATGCAAATTTCAGATACTTTCGCCAACTTGATTTCGCCAGCCTAGAATGGGGTGTACCATATACCATCCTATAGAGCGGAACTGGGAATTCGCCGGAGATAGCCGAAGGCGCTGTAAACGCAGATAAGCCGCGACAATGTTTGAACAGTTGCGTCGTGTCAATGACTTTTACGTGCTAGCCAGATTTTTATTAGCGCAACTTTGTGCCTCATAAGAGAGTTACTTAGTTACTTAGACTTTGGGGGGAATTTCGGGAAATGCAGAGGAAGAATTTGCATTGAAATTGTTTATCAAGTTCGTAATTTGTATGAAGAACATAAGGGCTATTTTAAAAATGTTAAAGAATATTTATTGAACAAGTTACTTTTTCTTACGGAAATTCGTTTGTTCTAAATCCTTTTTATTTAAGGAGGAACTATTTTATTTAATTTTAGTAGAATACTTAAAATGAAGTAAACATTAATATTTTTTTATACTTTTATTTGAAAAGAGTAAATAGAAATATAATTAAAATCAAAATAATAATAATAAAATTGTAATCTATTAAATATTAATTAACCCTCTTTTTAATTGTAATTGGTATGAAAATTAAATAGATATGCTATGCTTTTAGACAAATTCTAATGTTCGGTACATTAAAATCAAAACATTCATAAATAATTTGCAGTCCATTAAATATATTAATATTTAAAATGCAATTAAAATTGAATTAAACATTAATATACTTTCTGATCATTGAGTTTGGGGTGGAAAATAAATAAAATCAAATTCCAATGCTCAGTCCATTGAATGAACATTAAACATGGAACATTAATTTATAAGTGGGGGGACATTAAATTGATATTATTATTATTTATCTAACCTCTAAGAAGTCAGGCAGGCATAACGATAATAATTTATAACTTTAACCTTGGCCAGCAAATTGACGCTGCAGCTTTTCGAGATTCCTTTTGGGCCACCTTACGGCTGCTCGCCAATTTCTGGCGCTGCAGTGTCCACTGTGATTTACAGCCATGCCTGCCTGCAATGACCTGGCCGCCTCATTGTGGCCCCGCCCCTTTAGATTCGCCCCCCTTCTCCGCATTCAACTTCCGGGGCAAACGTGCGCAAAAAGTTTCCGATTCTGACCGCCGACCGCAACAAGGACATTTATGTTTTGCTGCAGGCCAATGTTATTCTTCCTGTTCGTGTTTTTGTTTCTGTTTCTGGTTTTGTTTTTGTTTGGGCTGCTAGGGCCTCCCAGAAAGAAGCCCACAATTACACAAGAGCATAATGCGCCGCTCTGTTCCACGAAGAATTCTATTTACCTTGAGCAAAATAATCCAATGTGGTCGAGAGAGAAGAGCAGTTTCGTTGCCTGTTGGCAAATATTTCGTTATTTAATTTTGTGTGGGTAATTCCATGTTTTGGGCCCCGTAAACATTGTCGAAAATGTTGCACCACCATTCGGGATTTCCTCAGTCGTTCGTTGGATGCTAAGAATGTGCTATCCCGAATTTTGTGGAAATTAATTGAGCCAAAGAATGTTTGGGGGATACATTTTATTACATGAACATGGCAAAAATTTTGCTGGGTTAATTAACTTGCGGGTGATTTTATCTAGCAGGGGAAAATTACATTGATTTCGAAGGAATTTTTAAAGGAATATTTTATTGAATTTATTGAAGAAGCTTGAGCTTAAATTATCTTATACACTGATAAAAAACGTAATAAATCCAAAGATTTCATATTTAATCTAAATATTTTTCGCTTGGATTTGCATCCATTGCGGTATTTATTAAATTTAAATATGAAAATATTACATTTAACAATAATAGTTAATTTTAAAATCGTTTTACTTGGAGTTTAATAAGAAAATATTTTTTTATGTGAAGTAAAATAATATTTCCTCTTTGATTGAAATATTTCCATTCGTCAAATGAATCATTAAATTAAATATTACGTTTTTTTATTTAATTTAAATTAATTAATAGGAATCTTTGCATTCAATATGCAAATATTTATTTTTACTATTCTATTTTTTATCAGTGTAAGGAATTTTATTAGAAAAAGCCATTGAATTTTAACTTGCAATATATCCCCTAGGCAAGCTTCTAATTTAGACTATCCTATATAGGGTCTGCTGCCATTCCCATTTTTATTTATTGACATCTTATTTATGGACCTGGGCCATTCAATGCGACCTGGTTTCGGGGCCAAAAGGTCGGTGCGTGCCAGGAGCTGTTAATGAGTCAAGTGTTCAGCCAACACACTTGGCCCTAATCCACTCAATGCCAGACATCCTTGGTCCTCCTTCGAGGATTGAGTATTGGGTATCCACAGCTAAGCCCTTTGATTAGCCACATCCCATCGAGGAGTAATTCCAATTTCAATAGTTGGACTTAAGGGCGGGGAGAAATCCCCCATCCCAAACCAATTTGCTGGGCGTCTGGCAAATATATATCCCCAGACTGCAGAAAGTGACCGCAAAATGCTTGCCAGTTGTTCATTTGCGGTCCACAAACTCCACTTCCAATTCCAATAGCAAGTTTCAAGTTCGGTATATTTGTATTTGCAGCTGAAGAAAATTTATAGAACAAAATTAAACACTGCACCCTCTGTTTTTATTTTTGTTTTTTTATATATTTACTTGGGTTTATTTTCTGATCTTGCTCTCCGGCGTCCTTTGCTCCAGTTGCAGTTTAATTTGTACATCGATAAATTTTTTAAGCTGTCAGGATGCCCACACACACACGACTGCACAACTGCACAACTGTGCAGTGTGTTTGAGTTGGCCAAATAACCATAAATCGCCAGCTTGCCGTGCGATTGTCGCTTTGAAATATCGTTTAACTTGGCCTGTACTGCTGGGTTTTCTGGTTATGGCCGTAAACTCCGTAAACTCGGAATCAGAATCGGAGGAATCGGACGATTTATCCCGGGCTGCTAAATGTGCAGGCATTTCGCTAATTAGCCGGCCATTAAAAAATATGTAAGCAGAGTCCCCCTTTCTGTTTCTGTTCCTGCTGTTTCCATTTCCACTTGCATTTCCCTTCATAATTTGCGCAGTGGCCCGGACATTAATCAACTTGGCCGGGCCGAAAAGTCTGTCAATAGCAGAATGGAGCCCATCCTTCAATCCTCCTCAGTTTCAATGAAAATATATACATAAATTCATATATATATATATACATATAACCCCTCTATTATGCGCTAAGCGAACAAAGAAAGTTTTGAATCAATTCAAGTTGTCCAAAGTTAAATCCGCGCACTGCATCGCCAGCTTTGCACTCAATTAAGTGACTTGTGCCGGGGAGTTGAGTAGCAAGTGCGTGATGAAGGCGAAGGCAGCAACAGCAACAGCTAGGGAAAACAATTTTCTCGCTGAGCAAAAATGCACAAAAAACAAGAAAGGAAGCTAGCTTCGGCCAGCCGAAGCTTATATACCCTTGCAGATAATTCCTATTAATCACTAATTTTCCGATCGTTCCTATGGCAGCCATATGATATAGTAGTTCGATATTGATAAAAATAAAATCGAAATTCGAAAACATTTAAAAAGACTCATAACGCAGAGTAGAAGAGAATACAATAAAAGTCAACGAAGCAATAATTTATTTCCTATTATATTCCCATTAATTTTTCTAACGTTCCTATGGCAGCTATGTGATATAGTCGTCCGATTTTAAAAAAATTGTATTCGAAATTCAGAATTAGATAAAAAATGGCATTTCCAAAAGTAGGAGGTTCTAGGTTCAAAAACACCCAAGATAAATTTTTTTAAAATTTTTTTCCCCGATTATTCCTATGGGAGCTATATTATATAGTTGTCCGATCCGGCTCGTTCCGACTTATATACTACCTGCAATAGATATAAGACTTTTGGGAAAGTTTTAGCCCGATAGCTTCAAAACTGAGAGACTAGTTTGCGTAGAAACAGACGGACAGACGGACAGACGGACAGACGGACGGACAGACGGACGGACAGACGGACATGGCTAGATCGACTCGTCTAGTGATGCTGATCAAGAATATATATACTTTATGGGGTCGGAAACGTCTCCTTCACTGCGTTGCAAACTTCTGACTGAAATCATAATACCCTCTGCAAGGGTATAAAAATAGGAAGGAAAATCGAGAAGCGAAAATATAAAGCAAGCAAATCCACTTGAATGGCAAGAAAACGACAAGAAAAGCAGCAACAACGGGAGCAACTTGAGTGCCAACAATTGAAGCAGCTGGCCCGTCAAAAGTTGCCACTTTCTTGGCACTGTCCTTGCTCCCAGGACTCCTTTTCCCCCTTTTTTCCCCTCATCATCACCATTTTCACCCGCTCACGTGAGCTGGCAATGTTTTAGTGGCATTTTACCACTTTTGCCCCGACTTCCGCCTGATTGACTTGCATCGAGTTGACTTAGCACAGCTTCTTCTTCACGGCATTTTCTTTATTGGCCCGTCTCCGTTGGCATTGGTTGCGTAAACTAATTTTCCATGTCGTCACTCGATTGTTTTAAAAGCCAACTTTACTTTGTTCTCTGAACAAAATCACACACACATGTGGCCATGTGGCGAAACATTTAAGCCTTTCAATTGGCTGTGCTGAGATGCAATTTGTCAATCCGAATGCCGTCGAACCTTCGGGCATTTCGTTCAACTGTTCGATGACTAATGCAGTTTTTGTGTTACCGGCAAACTCCGGGACAGAAGATGCTTACCGCTCCTGTAAGTGGCCAACTGCATCCAAAAGTAGTGACATTAGAAAGGCTTTTCGATATTGTTAATGCCCATTTGTCTGTGCTACCTTTTCAGGTTTCTCAGAATTACATGTATTTCCATGGAAAATTTTATTTTGTTTAGATAAAGAAAATTCCGAACAATATTCGTTGAATCCAAATATTGGGAAAATAAGACAAATTTCCTAATTTTCTTGGAGCTTAATACGGATTTTCATTTATTTTTGTAAATAATGAAAGCTTTTATCTTTTCTTTTTACACTTCTAAGATTAACCTTTATGTCCATTAGCACCTCACTAAATATTTTATTTGGCTTAGATCAAGAAAATTCAGAAGTGTTGGACAAAATAAATTTAATGATATTTATAGAAATTAAATATGGGAAAAATACAGCAAGTTGACTTGGTTGCCTATTATTTGTTGAATTAAATTTATTTTCATTTATTTATTGAAATATTGGTAGCAGAGAGTTTACAGTACTATTAATTGCTTTTCACGCCGAACGTATACAAATATGCGAAACTGACAAAATATAATAGATTGAAATTTTTGATAAAATTTGTATCTTTGAGTTTTTACATTTATTAAATTTTTTGATTCGATTTGTATTTACATATTTGAGAATTTCAATTTATTACATTTTATGATAAAATTTGTATGTATGAGAATTTAAATTTATTAAATTGGTAAGCAAGCCAATTCGTTTGTATACAAAAGTTAAGCTTACAAAATTATTAAATATATTAAATCGCTTTTAATTGGATACAAATTCATAAGATTAACGCAATTCAATGTGTGTAAGCTTTAAAGCAAATATTTTCAACTGGTTTCATTTTAAGCAAGGATATTTGAACGACTTCCCCTTTGAGCCAAAACCGCACACACATTGTTGTGTGTTTGTGACTGGGGGAAGAAGTGCTGGTGTGTGTGTGCCACAGACATTTCCGCAATGTATTTTGACTTGAGGCATTTGCGAGATGATGGATAATGGCATTCAATTTGCGGAATTGCTCGGCTCGGGTTCGAGTTCGATTCCTTGAGTGTCCTTGTCGAGTGTCTGGCTTAAATAGTTACGTCAATTAATTTACAACGCATTGTCAGTCCGCTGTCGTGTGCATTATAAATGATTTGTGTGTGCCGGGCTGCCTTTTGCCTTTCCCTTTGCGTGTTCATTAGCTATGAGAAGGCCGGGGGGCACGCGTTTATGGGACAACTGTTGTGACCTCGTTTGTGGGTTAACCCTAAACCTTATCCGCCTGCATTTCGATTTCGAATCGGGGGAACTGAACTAAACTGAGCTGAACGGAACGAAACTAAACTAAACGGGATGGCGACGGCCCTTCAAACTATTTGCAGTGCTTTGCTAATTTTCATTGCCCCACTTGAGTGAATGGCATGTCGTCCGCCGCCCACAAAAGCCCCTTTAAATATTCATGGCCCGAGTTGAAGTCGAGTTAAATGACACAAACCCACTCACTTCGCTCGCAGCGTTCGCAGGCAACGCTCTCTTATCAATTATCAATTAACCTAAATTTTAGCCTTTGCGACTTTGGCACGGCCAATGACAGTTGTCCCAGTCCTCCCCCTTTATTCCTTCCCAGCCGGAATGCAGGATGTGTCATCTCTGAAGTCGTCGTCGTATGTGCCAGCTGAATCAGATGCTCAACGAAGATGGAGCGCTTTCCAAACGGAAGCTGACAGCCAGCCGCCATCGCAGGTGACTGGGTGGATAACTTTCTGATTCTGATTAGTAAGAGAGCACTTTCCAGCTGTTGAGAGGTGGTAGTTCTTGCCAAAAGTTTTTCGGCGAATTGGCAAAGGGATTGATTTCAATTAAATCAGGATATTGCCTCAGAAATCTCCGGGGATATTAAAGTAATTCAAAGTAATTCGTAAATATTAGTTTTTAAATTTATTAAATTTAGTTTATTTTTTTAAAATCGGGCCTTCAGCTCTTGAAAGTATTAATGTCTAAAGTTTAGGTTGTTTCCAGTGTTTAGTTAATTTAAATGCAATTGTTGTGTGTTTGTAATTGAATAAAATAATTTAAGTAATAATAATAAAACAATTAAAGTAATAATAATAAAATAATTAATGTAATAATAATAAAATAATTAAATTAATAATAATAAAACAATTAAAGTAATTACAATAAAATAATTAAAGTAATAATAATAAACAATTTAAAGTAATGATAATAAAATAATTAAAATAATTAAATAAATGAATATACCAAGATATACCTATTTAAAATATACAGATTTATTGGGTTGGCTTTTGATTTTTTGTATAATCATTATTTATCTGAATTTATTTATCTCTGAAACTGAATTAATTAATTAAATAAAATGTCTGATGTTTTATCATAACACAAAAAGTAGGAAATATTTATATATTTCCCCTTTAATAATTTAAAATCCTGTGAAATGTTTTTGTGGCTTGTTTGTTTAACCGCCTTTAGTCCAAAAAGTTCAGGTGACCAAATATTTTGCCATAATATTGTTTGGTGTCGGGGCTCAATGGGAAAGGAAAACAACCATCTAGTCGTTGCAGTGCCATTACTTTGACCACATTTATATGCGGGCGGGGGGATATTTCCAGACCTCTTGGCTCTGACGACCCTTGACAATAATCATTTTCATTACTGTAAAATGTCAACAGTGTCAGCAAGTCCCCTCGAGCATCCTTTGCTCCACCACTCGACGCAGGACATGTAGCTGAAATTTGATGATGCAGCAGCTCGAGCAGCAGGAGCAGAAAAACAGCAGCTGCTGCTTCTACTGCTGTGACGAGCTAAAGGATCCATTCTCCATTGCAGCCAAATCTAAAACAAACAACCGAACTACCAAGCTGCGTTCTCAGATGAGTCTAGTCGAGTTGAGTTGAACTGAACTGAACTGAACTGAGATGGGCTGAGCTCTTTCAAGGCGAAACATTGACAACATCCCACTAGGTGCGCCCCGGGGCGACATTTTGCAGCTACTTTTGCTCCTTTCTATGCCCGCTGCCATATCCTTTGGCTATATCCAAAAAAAGGAGAGAAAAACACACAGAGTAGCGACGTCTAGAAGACGTGCATTTGCTCAAGTGGAAATGAATTGAACTCGGGCAGCAGCAAAAGCAGAAGCAGCAGCAGAATGCAATCTCATTCTCTTGTCAACTTAACCTCGACTGCCAGGATGGCATCGAGTCGTCGATGACGCCTGGCTGTGCCATTTGTTGTTGCTGCCATTGTCGTCAGAGGAGCAGCCATTTGGAGGCGGAAGAGCACAGTGGGTCTCGAATAAATGGGATAGAAATGGGTAAATTACCTCCATAACTGCTGGGAGGTAGTCTTAGATCTTGGAGGAGCAAATCTGAAATAACATTTTCCCAAATGTTGTAACTGCTAACAATGTTGGTCAAAATAACATCAAAACAAGTTCATAAACATATCAGTTTAGAACTGGTTAAATTAGTAGTATTTAAAGTGCATGGTGCTATAGTATTTTCTAAACTATTTCGAGCAATAACTATTGGAATTTAGGAACAATGAAAAAAATACAGACGAATTAAAACAGAAACAATACAGTAATAATCAAATTGTTAAAGGAAATCGTCCTAGTTTTTAATAATATAAGAGGAAATATCTCCTATCTTTATTTATCTTGTACATTTGTAGAAAACCCGGTTTCTAAAAATGAAAAATGAAGAAATTTTTACTGATACCACTTTTGAGCTAAATTTAATAATAATATTTATAATAATAATATTTTTAAAGGCTCTACAATTCTGCGTTGTATCTACAATCCAAAGTACGAAATAATTGCATTGAAAGGAAAACAAAGTAAAATAACTTTTTTAAATTTTAAAATAAAATTAAAATAAAAAAGTTAATAGTAAATATATACTTTACCATTCCTTTATTAAGTTTTTATATATTTTATATAATTTTTTAATTGTATCCTCCAAAAACCATTAAGTAAAGACTTTGTCTCAGACTTTTGGCTATATTTTTCCCCTGCTCAAAGAATTGAATTGTTTTTGAGAGATGGTTAGAAGATTTCTCAGCTCAATGGAATTTTATCTGCTTTGATATATCTGTGTGCGACCACTGTGTGACTATTGTTTGTGCGTCTCGGCTGCCTTTGCTGCTGCTCGATTTTTTCTTTAAACAATGGCCCGAGCATTTTTGATTGTCAAATGTTTGCAGAGATAACATTTACTATAGCGGATTTGCACTGGAGCGTAGGAGATGGCATTCCGACGACAGCAGGGCAAAATGGAGCGAGTGCCTGTAAGCGTTGCTAAGCTGCCCAGCCCCTCTTTCTCAAACAGAATGTATATATATATATATAGCAGGGTGATAGCATCAATTTGTAATGATCTTATAAGTGCTTGTTTTGTGCCTTTGTCTGCTGCCATTCTTCCTTCCTTCCTTTCTTCCTGTGTGCGGTTTATAAACAAATGTCTCGCAAAAGTTTCCGCCAGTCAATTAAACGGCAATTAGAGAGACTCCATTGTGTCGGCATCCAAAGTTCGGGAGAGCTAAGGAGCTTAGAAGTCGGGGTGTGTCAAATTCACACTGCTCCGCATTTCAATTAAAATCCAATTTCCCTGCGGAAGTGCTTAATTATTGGATATTAGCCAAGAGCTTCGCTCTGTCAAGCACTCTTGACACCCGATTCTGCAGGCTGACAAACAATTTCCTGCAAGTTGATCGATAGCTGCTGCTGGTGGCATTAATTGAATGCTCTTTGAATTTGGAAATTGGATAATTTCTGATACAGATAGAGAGATGACATATTGTGCTGCCTACTTTTGTGCCAACTTTCGTTACGTGCACGTGTTGGTAATACTGCCCTGAATTTTACGCTAATTGAAATTGCAATCGAATTACTTGGCGAGTGAGGCTGCGGTAGAGGAGGAGGCCTAAAGGCCAATGAAAATATAATCACATTTATGCAGTTTTTATGCCAGCAATGTAAATATTTTCGTTGTAAACAAGCGAGTTGTGAATGGTGAATGGAAATGGGAATGAGTATGGGGAATGGGAATTACGAGTATGACTGGCCGTCAACGACAGCCGCTGGCCATGGCTGAATAACCATAACGTCACACACACAGCGAGGGAGAGATACAGATGCAGATACGGATGGCAGATACCAGATAGCAGATATAGTGGCATATAGAGTACAGATACAGATGCATCAGTCTGCTGTGGTCCTTTGGCGGCTGACTGGCCTGCATTCGAATCCATTTCGAGTTCATTGAATTTGCGCAGATTTCTTCTTTTTATTTATATTTCTTTTTCCCCCCCTTTCAACCGTTTGACCGTTTTCATGCCCCCGTGGATAGTGCATTAATCAGAGCAATAAGAGGAAATCGTAGCGTGAAATTTATGAAATCAAAGTCCCACTTACAATATACGACAGGATGTGCATAAATGTATTTTTGATATAATTGCATTTTCAGCTCCAATGCCTCGCTGTCCGCTGTCCGCTGTCCGCTGATTGCGTAATTTAATAGTTTTATCCTGGCTGAATAATTGGTTTTAGGTAATATTGACATGTGGACTTCAGCTGTTGCATTATTAATGCGAACTGAAGAGCAGCGTTTCCGCTTTTCTGCTTTTCGGGCGGAAATCGGCTCGCAATTCCCGTCACATACACTAACTATACTTCTATGATAAATGATATGGCCGAGCAGATGTGTGCTTGTGCTTTGTGCGTTGATGTCACGTCCTGATCATTAATTATGTGAACTTGTTTTTGCTCTTGTCTCTATTTGCAGTTCAGCGAGCAGGCGAGGATAAAGGTAAAGAAAAACCCCTTTGTATTTACGACCGGGGCGTGTCGAATTTGACAGGCGTAGCGGCCCAGACAGCCATAATCTCTACCAGGTTTCGGTCATGATTAGTCCAGGTGGAGACCCGATGACCTGATGCCCTGCCGACCAAGCCAAACCACACGTAAGCCAGTGGCAAAGTAAAACTTTTAACGAAAACTGACAACCGCAATGACCAAAGTGTCATAAATCCATAAATCCATAACCGAGCGTCAACAACATCAACAAACAGTTTGTTGTACGACCTACGACATGTGACGGCGCTCAGGATTTTACACAGAGAAAATCGCGCGGTTTAGTTAGCTTATCAATTTGGTTATAAAATAATTGTAATCGTATCAGCCAGATTAAAATCAAGTATACCTTATGAAATACTAAAATTTTGGTTAAAAGCTTTTGAGATTTTAGTCCCAATTAATCTAGTGCCAAAAAGTATGTTATTCAAAAACGTTAATTACATTCAGTCGAGTATTTAGTTTATTACACAATATAAAAAGCCATGAAGAAGAAGATTTGAAAAATAAGTTAAGTAACAAATGCTTTAAAAAAAATGGTGCCTAAAAGCAGGCTATGAAAAAACTGAATTGACTTTGGATCAGGAATTTTAATTATATTTTAATAAATTGACTTATAGTAAGAAGAGTAAAGGACAATCTGGGAAGAAAAGAAAATAAATTATTTTAAAAAAGAATGTTCAGACGAATTCATTACCCATTTAGAGGCTTTTTCTCGCTGTGCACAACTCCAGGCCCTCGGGGGAGTGTCAGCTTGGCGGCCAATGAACTAAATAACCCTCAATCGGGGAACAACAGATGAGGGGGTCGATCGGTCGGTCGCTAGACAGGCGGTACACGACATAGTAGCGGGCCAAAAAGCTCTCATGTCAACCGCAGTCGGCGGACTGGCGGACTGGCAGACAAACATATTGACGGCGATGGATTCGATGGTTCCCTGCCACTCGAATCTCGTCTCGCGTCTGCCAGATAAAATGAAGTATATCACAAGGCTCTAGTCAATGTGCTATGTGTGTGTGCTTGGATGTTTGAACCGGGGTCATGTGTGTGGAAAAACAAAACACTTTTCAGCAGCACAACAACAACAACAACAACTTACATGGGGGCGGAACAATATTGTTTGTGTCGAACTTTATCGATAAGTTGTCGTCGTTGTAGCTCCCTGAAAATCGCATCAGCAAAAAGAAAAAAACAGGAGGAAAAAAATCAAAATAAAAACGCACAGTGGCGCATAAATTACATTTCCAGTCGACGTCGACGCGTGGCCATAAAAAATCATAAAAATATATTAAATTTATACGTAGTGCTTACACATAAGATCGCTATGAATTCATAAATTCTCGCCGAGCAGCCGCCGCCGCCGCCATCCTGATGCTGATGCCCATTCTCATCCGCAATCCCAGCCACAAGCAAAACCATGGCCACAACCACAGCATAACAACGGCATTGACAGTTAAATGAATGACTATGGGGGCAATGCCGTAGTCGAAGCCGCCGATGCCGTGGCCGATGCTATAGCCGGAACTGAGGAGAGTCCTCCTTGAGCTCTTCAGTTCCTGCTGCGGTGTCTGTGCACTCGGAAAAAAATTGAAATTAAATTTAAAACATTTTATTTCATATTGTTATCTATAAAATGTTGTTTCACAAACTGGCTCCTTATTCTGATCGGTCATTTTCTGTTAGCAACCTTGCGGTTAATATTTTGAAATTAGTTGATGCACCCCCAACATGATAATCTTATAATATCATATCATAGGAAACACTTTGTGCACTAAACATTTTGGCGCCCAACGAGGGGCATTTACAATAATTGATATAGAAAAACATTTTAAACATTTTGGCGCCCAACGAGGAGCATTTACTATAATTTTCATTTAATGTTTTGCCTTTGAAAAATTAAAATAATTACCTGTATAGAAATATAAGTTGGATAAATTCTTTGGATAGTTTTGCTCAAACAATAATGAGGATTTTAGAACTACAGAATTGGCAGTATGCCTATTACTAATCTCTAATTCTCTTTGCATATAAATTATAAGAACTTGCTTTTACTAAGAGAGAAAATAAAATTGAATGAAAACTTTTTTAGCTGTTAATTTGTTGACACTTCTAAGCTTTTACTTCACCCAAAAAAAGTGTTAATTGATTCTAGAATGTATGTTGTTGTTGTGATGACATTATGAGGGTTTAGTTTTTGACTCCTTATAAAAAAGGCAAGCTTTTTCTCAAAGTGCCAATGTGGATGTTGGTCCGCCTGTGGCTCGTGCTCCTCCATCTTGTTTTGCTACGTTTTGTTTGCTTGGGTATAATTTATGCAAATCTGTTAAAGTTTTGCCGTCATCGGGAAAGTTGCCGCTGTCAGTGGCGCTGCATAGTTTTATGCTCCTCGGCAATTGTAGGGGGACCGAAGTGTATATTCAATTTGCGTTTGTCTCGTACGAGAGACTCTGGGAATTGAATTGAACACATCAAATCTGGTATTCTGATTTCGGTTTCTTGTTGTTTTGCCATGTGGTTCAGAGCAAAGAAATGCTAAACTAACCCAAGTTGGCCGAACATAAATTGTACAAGTTTATGATTTGCATTTGATAGATGGGCATTCGCATTTATGTAAGAAATGGTTTTTGGTTTCTGTTTCCAATAAAATATTTAAGATAAATATAAAATGAAATAATATAATATTTAAACTCACACAATGGGTATCAATATAGTTCATTCGGTCCTCTTTTTGAGCCTCCTCTTCGGGACTTTTTGTTGCCGTCATTAATATAATAAATAAAATGGGATTCCCGGTCCCGCGAACCCATGCATATATAAGTGCGTACAATAGTTTTACCGTTATTTCCTTGTTGGTTTTGCCTTTGACGTTGACAACGGAGCCGTTTTTCGCCGACTTCGACGAGGGTCCAGGGGTCTTAGGGCAGTTTTTAATGTTTTATGCTGCCGGCAGTTGTGTTTGAGCTTTGCCGGAGTTTTGCTGAATAGCTCTTCATATTTATGCAAAGTTATGCGGCTTAACCAGATAAGTCGGCGAAGTTTTTGCCCTAGCGGAAAAGGGGCCTAGATAAGGTTCGGTTCGGTTTGGTCAGGAGGATGGATATCGGGGCGGAAAGCAATCGAATCGTAAGTCCGAGCAAAACTTGGGCTTGATTTGCATGAAGAACAGATTGTGGTGGTGTTGTCCCATAGTCCATGATCCATGGTATTTCCAACTATATATCCAACTGGATGGATGGGGCCTTGCCAAGTTATTTATGTGCGGCCCTATGGTATTCCTATTCCTTGGGCACTGCACTTTTAATTTCACATGACAAACTGTTCCTTCCTTGTGCCATTCTTCTGAAATGTGGGACAAACTTTTGCCAACGCAGCTCTCTCTGGCAAAACTTGTTCCACGTTGCGTATACGCAACAAAGGAACTGCCACAGGCCCGCAGGACTGGCTGAATACTAAGTAAAGGGCTCTTCTTCTTCTGCTGCTCCTTCTGTCCCGCCCCAAAACACGACCATCTGCCACTCTAGCTAATTCCAAATTATATTAAAAACTTTCGGCTGTGTGTTCCTTTGCCTTGCTTTTTCATTATCTAGTGGCCAACAAAGAGGAGCAGCCCAGCCCAAAAGGATGAATATGAAAAATGGCTAACAAACTGCGAGACCAGGCTGCAGGAATGAACTCTATCCCGAAAACGCGACCCGGTTTAAAGTCCAAACGCTATTTGCATTGTCCGCTTGTTGCTCTCCCAGCTAAGAAAAAAAAGTGGGGGCTAAGCTGAACTACCCTTTCGCCTGGACCACCCCGCGCCACCATTATGGGGTGAAAGGCGTTTTGTAATTCGACACTGGGCCACAGTAATCTTCGGCATTAGTTGCACCGAACTTCATTTGCCCACTGGCAAGTTAGTTGCTCCGACAAAGTGCCACGTGACGCTCCGTCGCCCTCTTTATACTGGCCACAGACTCCAAACAAGATTAGGGTTCGACTACACAGGGGAAAATGTAAGAAATATATTGAAAAAATATTTATATTTATGTAAACGGAAGTGTAAAAGGATTTTAACATTGGTTTCTTATCTGAACCCTTATATTTATTTAGTTTTTATTTAGGTCATACAATTTTGAGGATCTTAAAACTACACCCAAAAAAATCGATATGAAACGAAGATCGACTTTACATTATTTAAGATCAATTTTAATTTGATATGTGGCCAGGTAAATTTGACCTGGTCGAAAAGAGTATTTCATCTAAAAACGATATGGGTTTTGTATGAGCTGAAATATACATGGTCATATCGATTTTACGGGAACATGTTTTTTTTGTGTGTATAAATTTATGACAGACTTTCTGAATTAAACATTTTAATTTATCATGCATTTAACCTAAAGTATAATTTTGATTAAGTATTTAATTAGTTTAAAGGTCATTAAAGCCCTTAACTAATTCCTTTTGTTTTTTCTCTGTGCACGTAAACAAAACGACAAGCAAAAGCCCTGGTCTACGTGCCTTTCTCACATTGATTTTCCACCCATTTTGCCGCCCATTCCGACCTGTCCTCTTCCCTTTCTCCCTCCGCTGGCTGGCAGCTCTTGACTGACCTCTTAAATTCGTTTAATGTTTAGTTAGGTCGAGCTTAGGCCCGTGCTCTTCGGCTGACAGGTCTCGCTGACCTGGCGGCTCCCAAATTAATGGCCGGGCTGAAGTGCTCTAAATTTTCCATTTTTTTTACCTGGCGCACATTTCCCCTAATGAGTTTCGGCCCTGCAGTTTTGTATTAAGTGTTCTCGAAATGTAATTATGCGATTTCCGGAAGGACCTCCTTCTCTCCTGTGTATGGCAGTCATCTTTATAGACATTTATTTAATAAACTCGCATCCGTGCAACGACCCACTCGCTGGTGCCATGAAAAATGCAATTAAATACTTTCGGCTATTAAAATAAAAACTTACTCCCGCCCCAAAAAAAGTGGGCAGCGACTGCCAAAAAGGGTTGAAGGGTTGAAGAGGGTGGGAAAGGGGGTGAAATGCATTCCGCTCTGTTGCTGCAGTGGTCGGCCTGGTGTGACCTAATAAAAAAATTATGCCAAACGAAAGTGAACGCCCAATGGCAGCGAGAGTTGACCCTGTGAAAATTTTACAACTGGCAGGGGCGGGAAAAAGTTCGGGGAAAGTGAAGAAAGGGTGAGGGGAAAGGAGATGAACTTACTGTGGAATGGCTGCAGCCATTGGCCGATATGCACACTCAGCACTTATGAGATATTAAGTTGAAAACTTTGCCCGATCTCATCCCATAACATGGTCACTGTGTCTTTGCCGATGCCTTTGCCTTTGCCCTTCCCACCGCCTTTTTGCCTTTTATGCCGGCTGACTCAAGTTAAATTGAGCAAAATAATGCGGTCAATTTATAACGAGCAGGCTGCCGCACCACCAGGCAATTGTGGGTGTTGGAGAGCGCAAGAGAGATAGTTGCACGGCGCGAAAATTGCATAAATTCTTCGGAAATATAATAACTTATATGCATGTAAGAAAAGGTATTTCTTGCATAAGAAATAAAATTTATGTCTTAAAACATTCATTCATTAAAATATTCATTCCTTTTCATAATTTATAAGTTTAAGTTTTACAAATTGTAATTTTTAAAAAAATATATTATTTTATTAAAATCTTTAAATATTAATAGATTATCAGAATAAACACTTAATTCCGGAATAAAGACAGTTTCTGGAATTTTTAGAGATTAAGTTTTTTGAAATTGTCAACCTACAATATTTAAAAAAAAATCCTGTTAGAAAACAATTCTTAACAATGTAATAAAAAATTAAAACTAAAAAATAATTAAATTTTTACATTTTTTTTGGTTTATTTTTAAAATGTTTTAACGCAGGATTTATCTGCTCACAGAAATTTCTTTTCAAATATGTGATTAATTAATTATCCAGGGTTCAATTCCTACCGAATTTTTGCTTTTCTCTGTGTGCCTACGATGTGCATGCCGCCATTATTCCATGCTCAGGACCAGTGTCAGGCAGCTTAAACAAAAGGAAGTGCCCTGGCTGCTACTTTGTCAGTTTAACTTGTTGTTGGTCTAGCAGGAAAGGAACTAAAGGAGGCGTTGGCGTTGGAGGGGGCGGGGCCAGGACATCAGTGTTCCGACTGGCTGCGGATGTACGGACGTCGTCCGCCTGCTGGTGTCATTTGGCTGTCTCTTCGGTGGCACGCAAGTTTGCAAAATTATGGCATCGAGCTGCCTGCCGACCGAGCGAAGGATCCAAAGGACCGAAGGACCGACCGCCCTCCAATTTATAAGGTTAAAGCGAAATTATGGCCAAAACGGGTTGGCTGGCTGGCTGTTGGTGGAACGTGACTGCAGGGTCGACCTGCTATTGAAAGTGCAAGTGACTTTCTACTGCTATTGGCAAATGACCCAATTTATGGACCGCATTCCGGTCAGCGCAGCGAATCGCTTCGGCTTTTTGTGGGGGTGGCAGCACACCCCCACCCTCCCCACACTCGATGTCGCCGTAAGGACATGGATTAATTTCGGGTTTCACTTTTTAATGAGTCGCCCGAACGATGAAAGGAGTGTGGAAAATTCCGAAACGAGCGATAAGGCCAACCAAATTGATGGCAAATTAGAGGAAATTCGATTGGCAATTGGCAATTACAGAAGAGAGAGAGAGGGGGAGAGGGGTTGAAGTTTCGCAAAGTGGGTCATGGAGCGAAATCGCAAAACGTTTTGCTTACGAAAACCCGCACTTGAAGAAGCTTTAGCTTCAGTGAACCCAATTTGGCTTATCCGGATCCATAAGCCCGGATTTTCCCGCGGGCTATTTAAAAACAGCCTTTTGTCCGTAGAACCGTAGAGCTGAAAAACAGAAAGCCACAGAGCTAGCTCCTGAATGTAAGAAACTTTCGAACACGTTGTGCAGCTCAAATTAATTACGCATGAAATTGCAATTAATTGGTTTAAGAAGTTGGCAAGTTTATCTTAAAGTTTTTCCCCCACAGCAAAGAGTTTAAGTGCTCAGATAAACAAAAAGCACCAAAGTCCTGCAAGGTGTGAGAGGATAAAGCAGAAACTGGTTGAAAGAGCAGGGATTCTTGTGAAAGTAAAAACATCAACAAGAAGGAAAAACAAAGAGGGAAAGTAAAGTGAGATAGAGAGAGAGAGGCAATGTGGCTGTGCGAAAGAGACGGCCGGAACAATGGTGCAGGCAGCAGCGCGGCAATAAAAATGGCGCACAAGTTCAGAACTCGAAGCACGTGAGTTGTCCGAGGGCCTGAAATGTTTATTTGGGTCTGCCTCTGCCGTATGCACACTGATCTCTTTCTGTGTCTGTGTGTGTGTAGGCCATTCTGCAGCACTGGGAAAAACAAAAACAACAACAACAGCAGTAGCGCTAATAACAATAACAACAATAGGAGGATACTGAGGCTGAGGCAACAGCAGCAGCAGCTCGACAACGACACTGTCACAGTAACCTAGATAGCTCCACAAAATTTCACCCAAAATGTGCCACTTTCGCTTTGACCCAGAGCCGTGGCAACGAAGGGCGGCCATCCATGCAGCCAGTCAGCCATTCTGGCCTGCCTTTCAGCCATACAGCCTTACAGCCAGCCTTTCCAGCCAGCCAGCACAGTTCAGATGCAGCTGCAGCTGCAGATGCAGCATCTACCCGCTTTTGGGGGTCAATGTGGAGCACACTTGGGAAAATATTAACCAAGCTGGTCAACAGATTGGCCATAAATATTCGCATAACCTTACTATTAACGACTTAAAGTCTCTAGCAAATATGAAATCTTATGATATAGTATTTTAGTAGAAGGTAAAAGGTACAAACCGAAGTGTATTTAAAATTTAAAGTGGTTTCAGAACATTTTCGTAGGTGTCTAAAAGTATGCAACAACAAATGTTAAGCCTCTTAACTAAGTTTGCAACCTTTAAGGAACTACCATAATATTTCTTACACTTCCTATATACTTTTTAAAATTTCTAAAAGAATTTTGGGGTTTTAATTAGGATTATTTTTTAAGAAAAGTCTAATTGAGAAATGCTAGAATTCGATTCTAGCATAATTTTATCTCCCTGTCTAAAAGTATGCAATGAGAAATGGTAGGCCTGCAAAGCCTGTAAATTAAATTAGTAGATTTAAAATAATATTGTTAAAATCTACATCAACTCTTTTTAAATTTTTTTTGAAAGAATTTGAATAATTGTTAAATTTTAATATAACAAGATCTAAATTCAAACGACTTTAACTAATGAGCATTCGATTTTATCATAATTTCTCTCTGTGAATTCGTAGAAAAGCTGGAGTTTTTGGGTGGTGGGCGGTTGTCAAGACCTACGGGCCACCGTAAGCCGTATAAGAAATCATGCCTGAAATATTGCACTCGTATGTTGCGGTTAAAGTGCAGCAGCCTAGCCGGGAGGCCATGCAACCAAATTGCATCCATGCGTCACACACACACTGGTGACAATCCCCCTGGGTCTGGCAATGTGTGTGTGTGCGAGTGCGATAGTGTGGGTAAATGTGTAAAACATGCAACGCTGTCTTGTCTGGAACTTGCTGCCTTTACTGCCTGCTGCCCCTGA
Organism: Drosophila prostipennis; assembly: GCA_037075205.1. Lineage (NCBI taxonomy): Eukaryota > Metazoa > Arthropoda > Insecta > Diptera > Drosophilidae > Drosophila > Drosophila prostipennis. The sequence goes on from JBAMCJ010006752.1 coordinate 1,139,980, forward strand.
CAAATGGTTTGATTTTAAGCTTAAGTCAACACACATGAACCCGGCCAACGAGCAGAGATGCCAACGACTCATTTTAAAAACAGGAAAAATTAGCTTAAAAATGGTTAAGCGTCAAATTAGAGAACAGAAAATATAAGTTTTTTGAAATGTAGGTATTAAATAAATCATAAATGGCAGTTTTTTAAATCCAAAACCAATGTTAAACTTTCATTTTTTTATTGTTGAAAATAGTCTAAACTTATATAAAAAATGATAAAATTAGACGAATCTGAAAATATCTTTAAAAAATATGGATGTATGAAATGAAACATATTAAATCCCAAGTTGTTTATATTTTAAGTACTGGTAAAGGTGTCTAAAAGTATGCAGTAAAGAATGGATATACAATTATTTAGAAATGTAAATATTTTGTTGCTTACTTTTGGACACCTTTATATTGAACACCCTTGATTAAATGTAAATTCTACTTACTTAAATTGAGCCTTCTGGTAAAAAGTTAAACTGGCATTTCTGTGACCCAACTTAACTCGGTGCCACCCCGAATGGTCACGCAGCGTTTTAAACATGCCACCTTGGGGAAATTTTCAAAATGACAGCAATTTATTTAGACGTCGAGTGTGTGTGTGTGTGAGAGAGTGTGTGAGTGAGAGGACGCGAGTGTGTGTCTGTGGTCAGAAAGGATTGCGGCGGTCGGCCCAATGGCAAATATTTAACTTTGGCCGAATTCGCATTGTTGACATTCGCCGCTAACAAATTTCTATGTCAAAGGCGCGTGTTTACGCATAAATAGCTTTGCATAGCCACAGCCCCTTTGAACTCCCCTGAATTTTTGGGATTGGTTTGGTTTTGGCTCGTTTCCTTTTTCTGGCCGCTAATGCTGGCGCTAAAGGATCCCCGAATTAATTATGCAAAATGTGACCTAATCCAACAAAGGCATCGGAGAATTCCCCATCATATTCGCGGCTCTCGCTGACTTAACCTTTTCCGATGGCCTTATAAACGTGCTAAAAATAAACAATTTTAGCCGCCATTTGTGTTTTGGGTTCGTGGATCCATCGCATGTATTTTGAACATTTCGCCGGAGACCCCGTGGCACTTGACGTGTAAATATTTTATGCCATTTTGCCGACCCCAAGAGGCTTGCTTGGGCTCTTGATTTGGGTTTTTGGCAATTAGCAAAGGCTTTTCGGCCTTTTAGCCCGCCCTTTTAACGGTCATCCCATTTTGTTGAAATGTATTAATCTAATGACTTGATGGCTTTTGATGAAAGTGCTGTAGAACCATTTTATTGGTTTAAGCCAGCGGAATTCGGAAACAAAGGTCATTGTGTTATATTTTAAAGGGTTGTTGCTCTGTTAATTTATCAGATTACAGGGTAGAACTTGACAATTATCGATATTTTCGATATTTTGACAATATTGTTTCGATAATATAGATGACTTGCAAGAGAAAACACAAATTAAATATCGATACATTTTCCCAAGCTCTGTTTCACGGTAAATTTAGCTTGGCTTTGGTTTTTTTTTTAGTCATTTATGTTTTCTTGCCCTAAGCTTCGTGTAATTGCCAGAAAGTTCAACGTGGCTTGCCCCCAAATCGCCTTGACACTGAACCAACTGAAGTCGGTAAAGGCCAAAGATCAACTTTGCATGCTCTACTCCATTTCGCTTTCAATCCGGTGTCAATCGTCAATCGTCTAGTGGCCAAGATGTCATGTGTAACACCGCAAAATTGGCGATGAACAAAACGAATAAAGGGTCACGTCCATCCAACTTGAACCTCTGGCTCCCTGCCCTTCACCCGTAATGGCAGTGCTCAGTACTCAGTGCTCTGTGTGCTGCCTAAAACCTAAAACCACACTGCGTATGAGTGTTTTCCCTTCGGTGGCCAGCAAGCTCAAAGAGCTAGGGGATTCGGACTAGGCTGTTCTCTTTGCACTTCGCCCACATCACTTTCGGTCACTCCTCCTGCCATCCAACTGTCCGCACACAAATGAGTCAACAGTTTGTGGCCACCGTGGGAAATTGCCGGGCAGCTCAAACACCATCGGTTTGCTCCAGCTCCGCTGTTTTTCGCCAAACAGTAGCTGCCTGTACGATTTTCCCCGATTGGCTCGAGTCGTCGACTTGACGCCTGAAAGTATGCAGTGCAATGCAATGCAATGCGTTTGGCCCCCGTCCAATGCATAAAAGGGGGTGGTTAGTGGGTGGTTTCGGCTTCTCCCCAGAGATTTCCACCCCTCCGCTCCAACATTCGCCAATGCAGTCGTGCTGAATTTATTGTGTTTGTTGTGCGAAATTAAATAAAAATTGAATTATGTTTATATCCGCCAGTTGCTGTTATTGTTGGCTCTATAATAGCGCGCTTTTGTTTGCCTTCCTCGAGTGTGTCTGTCTGACTGTCTGTCCGTCTATAGCAATGTCTCCATGATCTCTGTCGCTATGCTTCCGTCGCTTCCCCGTCGCCGTCTGTTTTTCATTTTGCATAATAAATTGCATTTTCCATGCCAGTGAGTCGCCTCTCCACGCGGCGCTCTCTGTTTGTTTGGCTGAGTGTCATCGCCGCCCAGTAACTCCTCCTTAGAACCACTGATTTTCCACACCCCCTTACCCTTACACCCTCCTCATTTTCCAGCCCCCTCCCCCTGAAAGCATGCAGCGGAATGCATTGGAGTCGTATTTGCCGTGTGCCTTCCCTCTTTTTACTTCGCCCTGCTCTTTTTTACATCGCCTGTGAACGCGGTTTTGCATTAATCTCATTTCATTGCCCTGGCTTGTTCTACAAGCGGCTTCACCTTTCCCCTTAGCTTTGTTATAAAAAAGAAAACCTGCAGAGAAAGAAATCTTAATCCGAATTATATTAAGTTGGGAAACAAATAAAGCTTCATTTACTGTGTTTATACGATGCCGAATTCACGCTATCATTTCACGCTTTCTTCCGATTCGTGTCTGTATAAACGCCATTTCGTGAATTCGGCAACACACGAAAGTTGACTATGATTTCGGCCTCAAAGCGTGAATTGGTGGTGCCCAGCTCTGGTAACTCTGTTAAAAATTATCAACGTTGCCAGATCGCTGGAAATTGAAAGCCCTTCATAGGCAATTTCTCTACTCAGAGGTATTGAAGGTTACCTTTTTTTACCGGTCCGGCATCTTTATCAGCTGAGAGTGAACAAAAGCATGAATTCTCGGTTGTCGTATAAACAGGGGTTATTTCTAGATCGCGCTTTCAAGAAAGCGTGAATCTCATCGTATAAACATATACTGTGTTTATACGATGCCGAATTCACGCTATCATTTCACGCTTTCTTCCGATTCGTGTCTGTATAAACGCCATTTCGTGATTTCGGCAACACACGAAAGTTGACTATGATTTCAGCCTCAAAGCGTGAATTGGTGGTGCCCAGCTCTGGTAACTCTGTTAAAAATTATCTACGTTGCCAGATCGCTAGAAATTGAAAGCCCTTCATAGGCAATTTCTCTACTCAGAGGTCTTGAAGGTTACCTTTTTTTACCGGTCTGGCATCTTTATCAGCTGAGAGTGAACAAAAGCATGAATTCTCGGTTGTCGTATAAACAGGGGTTATTTGTAGATCGCGCTTTCAAGAAAGCGTGAATGTCATCGTATAAACATAGTAATAGTAATTGTTTGCTTTTAATACAAAGCACTTTTATTATAAATAAATAACCATATCTAGTATTTATATAGGATTAACTTATATTATATCTCAAAATATCTGTTATTTATGGTTTTAATGGAAAGCTCCTGTTGAATCTTAAAATCTTAAAAACTAGAATGGGCTGGCAATTTGGAAAGCTCTTTTCCTCCATGCCTTGGCTATTCTTTCCCAGCTCCTTTCGCAATTTAAATTTTTTCTCTTTAGGGGTTCCTGAAACACCGTTAGCGGTCCTCCAACCCGCATAACCCAACTGATTCATCCGGGGCACAGCTGCTTCCGCTTGTACGCGCTAAATCAATTTGCTGTTTAAGCTCTGCCAGCTGTCGGCGGTTGGAGCACCTTTTTGGCTTTCGCATCAGCGTCAGTCAAAGGGAAAATGGGCGCCAAGACGACTTTCTCCTTCCATCTCCCATTTCCCATCCAGTATTCCTCGAGATTCCCGCTTTTTACGTGCATGCTGCCGTTAAGTGATTTTCATGAGTTTAACGAAGTGGTTTCCACCGCTCCCGCCCTTCTGCTTCACTCCTTTAAAACCAGTTCGCACAAAGGGAAGGAAGCCCACAATAACAACAATAACAAACAACAAGGTGGCGGTCATTTTTTTTCCCGACTTGCGCCTTTGACTCATCGTGCACAAAAACCCAGCATGATGACGCTGGGAATATTCGTTTTTCGCCTTTACTCCCCAGCGAACACCCTTTTTTATTTCTGCTGGGTAAGCTCAACATGTTTGCCAAATGTAATTACGCATACACTTATGTTGATAAATTCATGGAAACAAATAAAATTGCAAGGACATTGGGACTATTTCAATACCCTTTTTGTATAAAGGACTCCAGAATTTCTTATAGTTGATTAACAAAAATTAAACAAATAAAATGGTCGACAAATTTTTTATATCATAACTTAAACACTTCTCTTAAACATTTTTATACCCGTTACTCGTAGAGTAATAAACGACTTATAAACGATTTTAAAAATTTAAATATTTCGGAAAAGTAAAAATGCAGTTTTATTGTGTTTATCAATACCTATCGAAATGTAGAAGAAATTTTTTAAATCGGACCATTCGTTTAAAACTTATGCCTGATCAAAGTTTTTATATCCCTTGCACTCCCTTTAGCTGAGTTACGTTTATTAGATAGTCGGGACACCAACCCGACTACAGAGTTCGCACTCCCGTTAGCTGAGTGACGGGTATTAGATAGTCGGGACACCAACCCGACTATAGCGTTCTCTCTTGTTATATTCTTTTATTACGTATACGTAACGAGTGCCGACTGATAAAAGACTAAACAGCATGGGGAAAATTAGAAGAAAATTGATAATATTAGATAAATACATTAATAATGGTAACATTCACCATTAATAATTTTTATTTTTTGATTTTTATGTGTTTTATAATAAATTTGACATACGCAGTTTGAGATAAAATAAGCTTACTATCAAATAGTGGCGTATGCGTAATATTATAAGCTTACTATCAAATATTACGCATACGCCACGTGTGTTGAAAATTAAACATATGTACTAAGTATTATAAAGCTTGGGGAAAATTTGTGGAGAATTGATAAAACAAGATAATACATTAATAAGGGAACATTACCCATAAAAAATTTCGTTTTCGATTTTTATAGATGCTAAAATAAATAATACTAAAGTAGTTTAAGATTAAATAATATGAGATACTATCTTGACAAATAAGTGAAATGGTTTTTCTTTAACCAGTATTTTGAATTTAATTTCTATAAGCTTTCTTACAAGTTCGTTTAAAATTAAAACAACAACACTTACGGACCTTTTAAGAAAATCAATCGAAAAAGTTGGCCTTAATACAACGTAATATACACCTAAAAGAGTGTAGCAAAGTCGAAGGGCCCAAAAATGTTGCAAAACAATAGATTTTTGAGTGTTGCCACTTTGTTCTACAATTTTATTGCGCGAATTTCGAGCAAAAAGCGCGGCAACAACAATAAAAGCTGCGCCAGCAACAGTGGCATCATAACAAATGGAGCTCCCTTCAAAGAGTTGCCCTTTTTGTCTGTTTACGTCACACGCCGCCACGCCTCCTTTTGCCGCCCCCTCCCCCTAAATGTGTGTGTGCGAGTTGTTTGATGCGCACATTTGAGCAATTTCAGCGGGCTGCTGCTGCTGTTTGTTTATGCTGCTGCTGCTGCGAATGTGTTTGTGTGTTTCTGTGTGTGTGAGTGAGTGCGGCGCGTGTCAAAATTGGTTAAACGTGAGTGGCTTTCACTTGCCAAAAAAAGAAAAAAATCGAGAACGCAAACGGGGAATCCCGAAGCTGGGGAGGATTTTTCCGGGGCATGACCTGGGCCAAAGGTTAGCCCGTCGCACTGTCCGTTTAGGCAAATTAGCTGCGTACGCCATTGGCCTTTCGCCTGGAGCAATCCTGACTCCCTGCTGGCTGGCTGGCTGAGTGACTGGGTCATAAATCATGCCAAGACAGAATGGCAGTGGAAAGTGGCTAGGATTCATCGGAGGAGGTTCCCTAGCTTCTAGCTGGATGATGGCCCTGCTCACCGGCTTAATCAAGCAAATGGCCAGCACAAATCGGGAGCTCGTTTATTTTAAGCTGCCTCATAAGCAAGTCTAATTTTCTGCCATTCCAGTGAGTTATCGTTTTGTGGTCTTCTGTTTTGGGGAGTCAAGTGGCCAATGGAGCACTTGTTTACACAGTTGAGAATCGTGGAAAATATAAAGCTTAGGGAGGTTTTAAATAGAGCTTGAAAAATATCGATAATCGGTAGTATCGATATTTTCGATAATTTAAAAGTTTTAAAGTATTTAAAGTAGACAATTTACAGGAGCAACTTTATTTCGTTTTTTTGTTGAAAATCAAATATTTCTTAAAATTAATTGTTTTTCGAGAAATCGTAATTTAAATTCATTTATGCATTGGTTTAAGAGTTTAAAGTAAATATTAGTTTGAACATTTTACTTATTTGATTGAATAATTAATAATTATTAAGTCTTGATTTTTGTGTCTACTAGAATTTTTCGAAACTGATTTTTTTGATAAAGAAAAATAAATCCAATCTTTGGAATAATAGTAATTATTTCTACAAAATTTTTGAGTTATTTATGTATAACTAACTATGACTTTGATTCCAGCAAAAATCATCGCATTTGTGTTAAAAACAGGTCGATTTAATCACTAATAGAAAATAAATAAAATCTTTCAAATATACAATAATTTCGGAATTAACAGAGTTTTCCCTAAACATCTGAAAATAGTAAACAATTCGTTTCCCCAAATATAAATGCCAAGCAGAAATATTTAAATTTTCCAGCTCTCCGGCTAATCCCAGCGTTATTGTATTAATTCCATTGGCTCTTCCTAAACGTTGACAGGGAGATGCTCATTTGTGAATGTGTGCCATGACTTTCGCCATTCCACTTGCAAATGCAGATGTTGCTGATGTTGAAGCGGCAAAACAAAAGCTGTCAACAACAAGTTGCCGGACAAAAGAAGCCGCTGTCCGCTGCACATGCTCCGCAATGTGGGGGAAAGCCGAAAGCTGAAAGCCTGGCCAGTAGCAAGCCGGCAATCCGGCAATCCGACAATCCAGCAATCCGGCAATCCAACAATCCGGCAGTGGCCAACTAGCAAACTAGCAGCCAGGCGAACAATCGCCCCGATTTGTATGGGGAACTCTTGACAAATAGCGCCTGGTTGGTCACAGCTGGTGGCGCATTCCGTCGGACAGATGTTCCTGTCACTCCCTGTCTCCCAGTCTCCGTGTCCCCATATCTCCGTGCATCCGAGTCCTTAGTCCTTGGAGCTGCCTGTGTGTGTGAGTGAGTGCAGCGTGGCGCTCATAAAACTAAATTTCTAAACAATCTGCGCTTGGCAATCTTATGCCGCTGCGCAACTTTATTGAAATGTTTGGCAGTTTTTCGTGTCCTACTCAATTTGTGTCACACACACACACAAATACAGTTGGGAGGGGGGTAAAGGGACTGTCTGTGTTGCAATTTTGATTTTTGCAATTTTCCGTAGCATACTTTTTCGGGCCATGTGTTGTTGTTTGCATGTAAGAGCCTACTTTCAGTTCCCGATTATACAGAAAATTGGTGGCATGATTATGTGCATGTCTGCGACATTTGCAATTCATTTAATTTCGATTGAATTTCAATTGGATCATAATTCAAATTTTCCACTCAAAATTGCCCACGGGATTTGGCCACTTTATTCCAGCACGGGGCAGTCGAGCATAAGCGAGGCAATAACCAGAACTTTTCACATCGATGCGATGCGATGCGAAATCGAAGATAAATAAATGCTTCGAATAAGCAATAATCCCCCTAAAAGGAAAATACTGTGAATTGTGCGCGATGGGCGTGGAATAGATAAAGATAAGGAAAGGCAACGAAAAAAAAGGAAAGGGCCAGGGCAAAATAAACATTTGTACATAATATAAATCGTTTTGGGGGTCCGTTTTCTTATCGGGCAACTGTTTCTCATTTATACATCATAAGCAGTTTCAGTGGGGCGTTTTCGGTGAATTGAATGCGGGTGGCAAATATGTTTTCGTGTTCGTTTTCGTTTAGGGACTGCCTTGTTTTCCTTATTGCTGGTGTAGTCATAAAGAACACTAGTTTACAAAAAAAAATCGACGTCACCCTACTTGAAGACAACCTTAATTTTCTGGTAAAGAACATCTCCCTGATTAAGAAATGGGCACTTATAATTTTTTTTATGATGTCAATTTTTTTTTAAGTGTAAAAAACGTTTTTGGCCCTTTTTTATTTTTTATCTTTTGTTTTGGTTAACCGATTTTGGTCATTTTAGACTTATTTTATAGGTAATAGAATGCCCTTTAACTTTCTTATACACAGCATTGAGTTCCAGACATTAGTTTAGAAGCTACACCTCGTCAAAGGCTAAAAAAGGGAAAAAATTCAATTTGGACCGGCATAAATCCGATCATTAAAAATACACGCCTAAAAACCGAAATTAGTTTTATAGTTTATTCTTAAAGATTGGACTTTAAGCAAAACAATAAGACCATCAGCTCAAAAATCAACCAAGCGTTCCATTTTATATAGATTTTTCAAGCTGGGTAAAAAGGGTATTACAGTCCTGTTAAAGCCATGTTAAGGCCCTGTTGTCTCAATTAACAGCTGTAAACGGCGAAAAAATCACCGTTGTCCCAAACTTAAAATATTCATATAAAGTGCATTTACTGGTCGATTCTAATGATCATTAGCTTGTTTTTTTTTGTCAAAGAACAATCTACCAGAAGAAGTTATAAAACTAATTTCGGTTTTTAGGCGTGTATTTTTAATGATCGGATTTATGCCGGTCCAAATTGAATTTTTTCCCTTTTTTTAGACTTTGACGAGGTGTAGCTTCTAAACTAATGACTGGAACTCAATGGTGTGTATAAGAAAGTCAAAGGCCATTCTATTACCTGTAAAGTAAGTCTAAGATGACCAAAATCGGTTTACCAGAACAAAAGATAAAAAATAAAAAAGGGCCAAAAACGTTTTTTACACTTAAAAAAAAATTGACATCATAAAAAAAATTATAAGTGCCCATTTCTTAATCAGGGAGATGTTCTTTACCAGAAAATTAAGGTTGTCTTCAAGTAGGGTGACGTCGATTTTTTTTTGTAAACTAGTGGAATCTGTTATCGGTAATCTTGGGGGGCCTACCCATTATTCTCACATGAAATAAGCTTTAAATCAATATTTCCTGGGCATTATAAACAACAAATAGTTATGGGGTTTATGTAAGAACTTGATCATTTTAAAGGTGAATCATCATAAATATATAATGACACTTTGTGACGACTTTCTTTACAGACTCAAAACATTGTATTGTATGGAACTTTTTTAGGACAGCCGTTTCAATAACTTTCAGGACCCAACAGCACTTATAAGTGATTGTCACAATAATTGTCATGCCGGGCTAGGTTGTGGTTTAGTTCAAACTGTGCAAATTATTATCGTCTGCATCTGTGCAAACATGGCAAATGGCAAAACAAACGACAATTAATTCTCCCCGCTGCAGTGGACGATGGTCGCATCTAAGTCGACTTTCCACAAATAAAAAACAAATGCTGAGTCAGTTCATCAGCAGAAACAGTTGAACAGTTTCTGCACACACTAACCAAACGAAAACAAACCAAAACAGAGCTCAACCTGAAATAAAAATAGGAATGGAAATGAAAATAGAAATAGAAATGGAAACTGAAACAGAAGCAGAATCAGAGAGGGAAACCAAACAACGAAACGAAAGCATACAAAAGCATACAAAAGCACCAGCGGATGGCAAATAGAAAAACAAAAAGTTTGCCATCTGCCAAATGGACAGGAATTTATAAATTAAACCAAAACAATGAGCAAAGATTAACAACAGTTACCGACACAAGCAACGTATAAAACTCACATTTCGACGACAATCGTGACGATAGTTTGTTCTGTTCGAATTCTAGTTTCACTGAATGGTGCACAAATCAAAAATGTTGATACTTTGACATATCTTTTTAGGTATTATTATCAGGTTTTAAAATGGTACTTTTAATAATTTGTAGGACTTTATGAAAAAATTGAAATTATACTTTATTTTCAAGAAGTGAAATAACTAAAAAAAGGTTTATAGTTCAATTATACATTTTCTTTAAAATATTTTTGTCTTATTCTTTGTAAAACTTTTTTTTAAGTATAAGAACAGTTTTTTAAAAATATGTAACCATTAAAAATGAAGTATAACATTTTTCTATTAAAATTTAAAGAACTGATTAAAACTGTAATACAATTATCCGAAATTTATTTTAAAATATTGGAACTGTTTACCAAATAAAATTGATTTTTGTATATTGTTTTGGTGCTCAAAAAGAATATTTAATAAAAATAAAATCTTAAAAAATTTATTTATTAATGGTCTTTTATATCTAGATCATCAAATAGCTAAATAATGTATTTTTTTGCAAGGATACATATCCTGATTTTTCTCCGAGTGTGAGCAATAAAATGGAGGAGAACCGTGGAGCAATCGTTGATGGCGACTTTTCGTTTGACTGTCACTGCGACGGCGACTTGACGGCCTCCACGGCGTCGGCAACTGTAAATGTGAAGGCAACAATTACATCGACAGAGGCAAAGGGAACCGCTAGAGCAAACACAACACCACACAGACACACACACACACACACGAGTGCCGGGCATGTGTGCGTGTCTCGCTTTTGTTGCCATAACGGAAATGGACGCCATGTCGGATGTTTGAGGAAATGTTCGTATAGCGGTAACGGCAGCGGCGAGAATGTGTTTGTGTTTCCCCATTGCTCTACAAAGTCATATATGTGGTCTATTAGTTGGGCGACTGTTTTAAAACATTAAATTGTATTGACATTTGAAAGAGTAGTGGGTTGAACGGCATTGTCGAGTATTCCGATTGTTATTGCTCTGCTGCCCGCTCCTTTGAAATCGAAATTAATTGGAATATGAGGCGGAAATTATGGTTGCGACATTATATTTAATAGAGTTTTCGGGTCAATATGGGAGTAAGCAAACGTCTAGCTTATTTGTTTAAAATTGCCATTTCCTGCTTGGTATTTATATAATTTGTACACTAATATTTTCTTGGCTTTAAATGATTTTTTTAAATAAAATAAATAATAAAATGTAAATATCTTGTTATTGATTCCAATAGTCATTGAAAAACACTTCATTCAGTACGACACTCAAACTATTGTTTGTTAAATTCCACTATTCATTCACAAGATATTAATCCGCAACCAGGCACTTCCATCTGCTCATTCTGGACCCATCGGCCTCCTCTGAAGTAAGCCAAAGTAACCAAACCATCTCCAAATATATACAAGATCTCTCCGCACACTCACTCACTATTCATATGCAGTCCGGCACTCGTGATATGAGAGTGTGTCTTGTCTGTTGGTTTGTTCGTTTGTTTGTTTGTTTGCTGAACGAGTGGGCGAGTGCGAATGCGAATGCGAATGCAAGCGGGGGCGTTTGCGTAAATGAATGATCCCAGTCGAGTGGAGTTGAACTGAGCCGACTTCCATGGTGGGCCAGCGAGGACTTGAGTTAAGCCTACACTGAAAATTGGAGTCATTTATAGGTAAACATTATCATACCTAAACTTATTTGCTTATCTTTTGCTCTTTGAGTTTCAAAAAGTTATTCTAAAAGTAAACTATTTTTAAAAGAAATAAGTAGCAATATAATTTCATAATTACAAATATAATATAATCACAAAAAAAAATTTTTATGGGTAAACATTATTATAACTAAACATATCTGCTGATCTTTTGCTCTTTGAGTTAGAAAAAGTAATTCTAAAACAAATAAATAATAATAAGTTTGCATAATTACAAATATAATATATTTACAATTTTTTTTTTTTTATATATTTATTTTATTATTTAAAAGTGTTAATCAATTTCCTAAAAATTGTATGTGGAACAAAAACAATGTGCTTTAAAAAATATTCCTCTTATTTTTTATCGATTTTATGAAATAGTATTTTATGGCAAGAAATTTCTTAATTAAAATCATAATGATTTTCGTTTTCCGTGTAGCAACGCCGTGCACGCATGGCTGGCGGAGCTCTTGCCACGCCCCCGTCCGCCCCTCTTGAATGCTAAGTGTGCTCGCCATGCATGCGTATGAGTAACGATAGCGAGAGTGTGGGTGAGTGGGCTCAAGTGGGTGGCCGCAGTGGGTGGTGCGGGCGTGATAGTGGCAGTTGTGGCTACAGGCGGCCACGGGGTTAAGGGAAGATGAGGGGCAGCGTCGAGAGCACTGGTGTTCAAGTGTTTGATGTATTACAAAATACGTATACGCAACCGCGGCCGACAATTACAATGCCAAGTGTCGGTTAGGTATTTCTTGTTCACTCCCTCGCTCGCTCTCGCTCACTCATGTTCGCTAAGTTGTGTGTTTATGCAGAGGGATTTCATGAAGTGTTGTGAAGAATTTATGGTACAGTCGTTTTTTGGTTGTACATTTCCGCAATTGAGAATTTAGCATTATTTTACCAAGTAACGGGATTCCATTATGTTTTGTTAGATAAGAACTTGAAAAGTATCGATTCTTTCGATATATATATATATCGATTTTTTGAAAACAAAATCCTAATTAAATATCGAGAAATAGACAACTGTCGATATATGATCAAACTCTATTTAATATACAGAGGTTTAACCAATTTGTTAATATTCTACTTTCTACTTTTATTTATTATTTTTACCACTGCTTTTCCAAAGAAAAAGTTCTCGTATTCGTCACACATAAACTGACAATATGTTAGAAATGTGATTTAAGTGATAGAATGTGCGTTAAGCACACTGCATTTTATTAATACCAACACAGTCTGTGCTTTGTTTGGTTACTAACATATTGATAATATAAGCGTTAATTACAAAAGACTAGACCCCACCCTTTCACTTTCACTTACACCCTGCATTGAATTGCCGTAAGTGGCCATTTATTTACATATATTTACGCCGAGTGGCACACTTCAAAGTTGGCTCTTCTGTTGTTTTTGCCATCGCTACTTTATGGTTATTGTTTTTGCCAGAGACCCCACCGCTGGTATTGTCATTGTTGCTGGCACTTTGCGTCATTTCAGGCAATTTATGAGTTTATTGAATAGCACGCAGCTTGTGTGCCTTTAATTGGCACTTCTTGGCGCATGTCATCAGCTGTTGTTAATGTTAATTGAGGGAAGGGGGAATATACCACCATTTCAAGCGAAATGCATGCAAATAATCGCAGGCAGTGTATATTAGAACAGTCGTTGGCGCTATAATTGCAACACAATTTGCATAAACATTTTCACCGCCTGAGAATGCCGACCTCCGCAACATCTGCGATGAGTACGAGTACGAATGCGAATGCGAGTCCCTTTTAAATGGGCGGCGTGTGCCCAATTAACGCAAATTGCGAATGCAAAAGCCGTTCACTCGTTTTGGGGGTTTGTGTTTGGGCTGGTTTATTGCCATCCAAAGCGCGCCTGTTTGCCTTAGATAAGGGGTTCTGTTCTGTTCCGTTCTGGAACCATGTTGCAACGCAGTCACCATGCAGCAGAGGAGGAGGAGTAACAACTTCCTGTCGCCGGGGCGGCATACAGTGCGTATGCTTAACTTGATTAGCGCCAATTAGTCGACAGTCGACTCGCATAAAGCCGCGCATTAGAGCATTTCAGCTGTTAATAATCTATGCCTGCCCTAATCCTTTAGTCGGTTTATGCAAAGTAATGAATTTCAAATTTAGCAAGAACTCTGGAAATTATCCGAAGCTAAATTCAGTTACTTTAAATTGCTTACTATGGGGTTAAATGAAATTTACCTTTAAAATGTTGCAAATAATTTAGTATATTTGGTGTTTGCATAAATTTAATACAAACAAAAATAGCTTTCTATTTAAATTCCAATAAATTAGTTCAATTAGTCAATCAATAACAGGCGCACACAATTTATGAGAACAAACAAACAAATTACTCAATAAATTTAATTTCAAGTGGCAAAACCCTTGAAATTTTGTAATAAACTTATTTTCATTTGCAAAGAGAGAAAAGTTAAAGAAGTGGCCACAAATGTTGGCTTAACTTAATTATGGGTGAAAATTTATCAGCAAGCTATAACAACTCGATTGTGTTCGCATAAAAAGAGTGATAAAATTTATCTTATGAATTGGCCCATTTGCGGACGCTTTCGCTCTTGGCCAACTGACAATTCCCGGGCAATGCGATTAAAATTCGAGAATAAAGACGGGGAAAAAGGAATCGGAATCGGAATCCCAGGAAGAGAAGTTCCTTTCGCTCCTTTCAGCTTGTCGGCGCCCGCACAAAAGTTCTTAATCAAAATAACTTAATGATTGTATTTGCTTGCAATTCCACAGTTGCTCACTCCTTTCACAAGTTTCATGGCTTTCTTCTCTCCTCTTTTACAGGACGGAACTCGACTGGACTAAACCCGAATCCCCCAGCCCCGAAACCAAACCAATTCGACGCCAACGCCAATTTTAACTACTGTTGGTGGCGCCAGCAGCGAATAGCGAATAATTGAATCATAAAGGACACGGACGGGCCACCGAAAGGATCCAGAATTCAGGATCAACAAAGCCGAGCAAATAATTGCTGTATAGTGTGCACGCGAACGGTGGTTCGAACCCCCTCCAAAAACCCCCCACCCCGCCCATTTTGCAAAGAAGGAGGCTGCAGGGAAATGACAGCCGTCCTGCTTTAATTAAAGCCGGGTCGTGGGCGTGGCAGTGGCAGTGGGCGTGGGCGCGAGGCCCGAAAGTGTGCGCTGCAATAAAAGGAGGAAATTGAAACGCAATGTGGCTGATGCCGCGTACCGTGGACAACGCAACAAAGTGGACGAAATTGCTTTTGGAAGGGAGAGCACGGGAGAGCAGCAGGGAAGGCATTAATTTTGATTAAATTCACCTGAACATTCGTATTCGCATTCAAACAAACGAACAAACCAACTACCGACTACTGAGTGAAATATTAGCCAAAAAAGCCCAGGAAATACAAGAAAATAAAAGAGAAGAGCTCATTTTAAGCGAATATTTCAAGCAGCCGGCTGGTGTGCATGAAATTCCTTGGAGCTCGGAGCAAACAGGAGCAGCAGCAGCAGCAGGAGGCATCTTGTGGTAGTCGGTTTTGCGTGCCGCAGGCATTGCAACAGCCACACATGAACACGTCGCTGTGACAGGAGGTGCGAAGGAGGGAGGCGAAGTCGGGACCCCAGCAAAACAGCATAATTTCGTCAACGGCAGCCGGGTGAACTGTCGTCGCCAGAGCATAGCCCACCATTCCCCCCGGGAACCCAATCCCGAACCCAAACCCGATTCCCCGAAACCCAACCCAACCCGGCCCACATAATCATCAGCAGCAGCAGAAGGAGCAGCAGGAAAGGCGTCGCTGTCACAGTCAGCAACGGTTGTCAGCAAGGAAAAGTATCAGAATCAGAATCAGAAGCAGGAATCAGGAACCCAACCCAATCCAATCCAAACCCAAAGACCGCGCCCCGATGAATCTGCTGTGCTGCTGTTGTTGCAGTAACATGGCACCAAACCAGCGCGTCACACGCAAATGGGAACTGTTTGCCGGACGCAATAAATTCTACTGCGATGGATTGCTAATGTCCGCACCGCACACAGGCGTCTTCTACTTGACGTGCATCCTGATTACCGGCACCAGTGCGCTCTTCTTTGCCTTCGAGTGAGTATACGCCCCGTGCTCAATTCAGCCATTTGTCTGTGCAGAGGGAGAAAAACTTTAAGTTAGTTGGATAAAATATTATAATTTTTAAAGATAAAATGAGGGTTTAAAATATGGCTTACATATTATGCAAGATTTTTTGAACTGTGGAATTTATTTAAATATTTTATTTTAATAAATTAAATTTTAAACTTTAAGTTAGTTTAATTGTTTGTGTAAATAAATGATAGGGCTTATTCTTAAATAATCTTTATATTTATTTATATCTGAGCTTGCCATGACTCGTAAATTTAAAATAAAGAAGAGTTCTATAAATCCGCATGTTAAATTATAAGTAAAGATAAAACCTTAAAAACGTATGAGAGAGCTTAAAGCGTACTTTAACTTTAATTCCATGCGAGATTTTTACAACTATCCACAATTCCACATATTCTTTTCATAAATTAAATTTAATTGGTTAATATTAAATTATAAAAAATTTTATTTAGAATTTTAAATAAATTTACCTTTAATTCAATATTAAATTATAAACAAATTTTACTATTTATATACCTTTTTTTAAATAATCTTTTTATTTACTAATATCAAAGCTTGCGATGACCCATAACAAAAAAGTGAGAAAGTTTAAATAAAGAAAAGTTCTATAAATAAATAAAAAAGATAAGATAGCAGTAACCAACTTAAGTTCATTAGTTCTTGTAAGTCCTGGCCTAGAAATAAAACAGATAAGATAGAAATTACTCAAATAACCTTAATATGTAGCTAATTTTAAGAAGACATCTATTTTTTCCACTGTGCTACAGTTTGAGTGTCTGGGTGAAGCTGGCCTCCCTTTAGTTGCATTGTGTGCAAAATGTATACGTTGCTAATTAAGCATTGCCCAGTAACCCATCCGGGGCACCGGGATTGCCGATCCCCGATCCCCAGTCCCCTCATCCCTCCCCGGCCACCGGGTCATGCTTGATTTCCAATTACGCCCACATTAATGGTCTCTGACTTTGGACTCTTGCTCTGGTTCCATCGGTTTCAACGGGTTTCTCATCCGGTTTCAGTTCCTCACTGCCTCACTGCCGTCTGCTGTCCGTCTCCGTATCCAATGGCATGTAATTATTGCTGTGCAACGTGGCGTATGCGTTATGCTTGGCCTGGCAAAGGACATGGCCATCCAAGCTGCGACTGCTACTGCTACTTTTTCAGCTTGATGTCTCTGTCCCTGTTGAATCCGTTGAATTACGGGAATTCGTGTAGATTGCAAACGGGGTGGACGACAAATAGTTTCAGCTTTTGATTTGTCAATCCGTCCAACGGTTCTCCGGCATTCAAATATGTGTGTTCATGCTACTCCAACCGCTAACCCAATGGGAAACCACAGGAAAGGGTACCCCAACTACGAACTAGGGTCTAGTTCTGATCTGAATTTTAATTTTAATTTCAAACTCGTTCATCCGGGACACATTTCTATTTCCTGTTGCTAAACTTTTCCGCTATTAAACTCTGATGGCGGTGTTTAATGGTTGAAAATTAAAGTTTTTGAATTATTAATGTTCATTTTAGAGAAGGCCACTTCGAACTTTGCATGCTCTCTCTTGAGCTTAACTTATTTTTTCGTTTTTTTCACATAGTATAAAGTGAATATGGAGAAAAAAGTATTTTTCCTTTGTGATGATAAGTAGTCAAACGATTTTTTTATATTTCTCAAAGAAGATTATGGCAGCAACAAAAAGTGCAGCTCTTTCGAATGGAAACTCTGTCTGAAATCAAAGGAGAAACACAAGTAAAATGGTTTACTTATATGGGACAGAAGGAAAAATAAGAAGGAGAGTAAGGAATTTCCAGGAACATTATTATTGTTCGCTACCATCACGTTGCTGCAATAATAATACAAACGTTCAATTGATTTTGCAGGTATTAAAACTGAATAAATATCCCAGAGGCGTACGGAAAACCCACAGCCCACAAACGTTTAACCATATGCAATTTAGTTGCACGTGGCCGTTCTCTTCACCCAGAGACTGACCAAAAATAACGCATACGTCACGTAGTGCAAATACAAATTGAACGCAACGTTAAAGCTGCATACCATTCGTTCGCCACTGACAGCGCGATTAGACAAAATTATGCTCAACATTTTCTGCACGAAATCATTTCGGCACCACAGAAAGGAATCGCATGTGCGGAGGCGCGGAGGTTGCCACAAAGAAATTGAAATTCCCATGCCCAGGAACCATTCTCCGTATTCCGTATTCTGTACCTTCAGCTGGCTCTCCTCTAGCGTCCCAAATTTATTCGCAGCCGAGGAGCGGCTGCAGCGCGATTTTATTTTCATTGCTTGCTTTACATTAGCGCACAGTCGAGTGGAAGGCGGCGCCCCAGTATGGATGGGCATTACAATATCTGCAATGCCTTTGAGTGCTCGCATAGTTATTCCTGCAAATACTCGCACATATCCTCGGAGTGCACACGAAAAATTGCAGTACCTCTAACCCAAAATTTTGGAAATCAATTGAAAATTGAAAAAAAAATTAAAAATATTAATACTTCACCAAGAAAAAAATGAATACAGCTTAAATCGATTTCAGGCAGAAATTTAAGGTTAGGGAGCCTTATAAATTGATTAATTATATTAAAAATTTTAGAAAATATTTTGAAAATAATTTTACTATTAAATTCAAAAAAATGGGCAACGTTATTAAATTACTTTAGCTTAAATTAAATTTGTAAATAGTTAAACGTAAGAGTATATTTTATTTTACTAACTATTATGTTTCCATTTTAATAATACCATCATAATTTTTTAAGATTAAGATCGAATTTATTAAATTACTTTAACTTATTTTACATTTTGTAAATAGTTAAACGTAAGAGTTTTATTTATTTTACTTAACTATTTTATTTCCATTTTAAAAATACCACAATAATTTTGTAAAATATAGATAGAATCCACCGGATTTAAATACAAATTCTGCTTCTACAAAGGGAAAAGTTTTAAATGTATTCCGACAACATGCAAATTTACCTTTGATTCAATTAAATGCTAAAACCAGAATATAAATTTAACAGAATCGTAGGTAGCCTTAATTTTTTTTATGTAGGCAGCCTGGGGATGTGTGGGCAAACTCAAATTGTGTTTCGTTCGACGCTCTCCGGCAATGCAAATCGCTAAAAGGTAGCACACAATGCATGAGGGGCTCTCCTCCTTCGAATTTCCCATTTTCTATTTTCTATGGCATTGTCAGCGATTTGCCAGTTGAATGCGAGAAAAGCATTTTTTGAATGCATTCCTATTTAAGCTCTACTGCTACTACAGCAAAGGGGGAATCGGCGTTGTCATGACAAATGTATTTAACAATTTTCGGTTGGTTCTGCTGACTGCTGACTGTTCCCAAAAATGAAGCCTACACCCTAACTCATCTGGTACATCTGGCAAATCTGCTGGGACTTGTCACACATAATTGTCACTAAGCACTCGGCTGGGTGTCCTTTGTGGGCCGATGGCGAGTGAAAGTTGCCACTGGTGGATGCGGCGACTTTTGCTATTCACAAATCGCTGGCACGCATCGGGCATTAAGTAACAATGCCGGGACAGAGCATTGTCCTATCCCCACTGGGATTGTCCCCCATTTCGGGGGCATATTTGTTCGGGCGCCCACATTTGGGGCATTGCCAAATCACCGGGGACATTTGCATGCATTTCTGAGCAGAACAGGGCAGGGCAGGGCCCACTCGTCGCCCATCAACTGCTGCAGTGAATCCAGTGCCTGCATTTTGGCGTTTGATTCAGTGCATGGGAAGCCGGAGATTTGGGGAATCAAATTTCAATGGTTGCTTCCCAAAAAGGACACAGTCGTAGCTTAGACAGTATCCACTGCTCAGTAGTCTCTGGTAATCTCTCTAGTTATGCTTCAATCAGCCTTTAAAGAGCTACATGATAGAGCTTAAAAGTTATCGATATTTTCGATATTTTGACAATATTGATTCGATAGTATCAATGTTTGGATATCGAGAAAACTGTCGATATTTTTTTAATGTTTTCGATGTTTTGACAATATCGATTCGATAGTATCGATGTTTGGATATCGAGATATAGAACTGACGATATTTGTTCAAGCTCTTATGACTTAAGAATAAATGTGAATTAAGACATAGATAAGTTTGTGATATATTTAGTACTACCTATAAAACATTTTTAATAGTAAAGGAAAATTAACAATTAAATCCTTTAATTTACTTTAATTGCATGGTGTTTTTAAATATATATTGTGTATTCAAATATTATAATTTGCCTTGATTTGATATTACTAAATTAATTACTATTTATTGACATATGTTTATTGTTGACTGGTTTATTACCATAATTACTAAGAAGCAAACCTTCAATAAATCTTGTTTTATTGACATGCCCCTAGTTTATTACTCCATTGGCTAAAACAATCGGGAAATCAAGATGTTGCCATAAACGTAATGACAGAAACATCATTAGATTAATGACATATTTCTTTGTATCTGCTTGCAGCTGTCCCTTTCTGGCGGACAGCATAAATCCGGCCATTCCGATTGTGGGAGCGGTCCTCTACTTCTTCACGATGAGCTCCTTGCTGCGCACAACCTTCACGGATCCGGGCGTCATACCGCGAGCCTCCAACGATGAGGCCGCCTATATCGAGAAGCAAATTGGTACGTTACTCATCCGCCCCGTGGTCGCAATAGCAATAGCAATCGCAATCGCAATCGCGGGCACAGTCGAAGTCCTTGCGTCCATCCAAAAGGAAATGTGGCCAAGGTCGTGCTGATGCCTGCTGCCTGTTGCCTGAATATCCTTTCCATCCTTCTCCTTCGACTGCCACGCCCCTTGCCAAATACTCGCCCACTCAAACACACACACACAGACACTTGCGTACACATATATATTTGTTTTCACTTCATTAAGTCTGTTTGTGTGTGAGAAAGGGGGAGGTGGAAAGTGAGGAGCACGTAACGTAAAAAGTAATGAGCGTGGCATGACATAGAATGAAGGGAAAAAAATGGAAAAAAATATATATTCCGTATAAAAATCATCAAAGGCGAAAGCTGCGTTGCCTTTGCACTAATGAGTTGCTGTTGTTGCCTTTGTATAAAATATTTAAAATGAGAAAACTTTTGCCTTTTCCCCCCCTTTCTGCATGTCAACAACGTTCTGCTGTCGATTTTCCTGCTGATGCTGATGCTGCATTTCCTCTGCGTCGCTCTGGATAAATCCGGGAATGAATGAATGTGCATGTGTGTGGATAACCCAAAAACAGAGGTGCCAAACTCGCTGAACAGCCCCACATATCGACCGCCGCCGAGGACCAAGGAGGTCCTGGTCAAGGGCCAGACGGTGAAGCTGAAATACTGCTTCACCTGCAAGATCTTCCGGCCTCCGAGGGCCTCGCACTGCAGCCTGTGCGACAACTGCGTGGACCGCTTCGATCACCACTGTCCCTGGGTGAGTGATATTAGTAGTAGTTTCGCTGAGTGGGTCCTCGACAAGGACACCCGGCACCTCGTTAGCGGTGGCGCATTTTTAATCACTTCCCCCGTCCCCAAAGCCAACTGACATTGAGCCAACAGCCAAGAGCCAAGAGCCGGGCCGAGTTGGGCCGCATTAGAGGCTCTGGCGAAAAGTGGGCCACAAAACCAACAGCCTCTCGTCGTCGCTGACTTTAACCCAATTCCGGCAGCGGCAACCGCTGAGGTTGCTAATTTTTTAGCAAAAATAATTTCAGCCGAGCGCACGTCACGTTTTTCAAGCTGGAACGTAGAAAAAGCGGACTCCCTCTTTCCAATCCTTTGCAGGTTTTTCTTCTTCATTTTTTTTATCCCCGCCAGCGACGCGCTGATGCAACAAGATGATGGTAGCTGTGTGTGTTTGGACAGGACCAAGCAAACAAACCACACTTGCACCAACACACACACACACACACTAACTTAAGTAGCCACACTCATATTTGTAATGGTTCTGTTTTCGGGGGTGTTGTAGCATACATTTCGGGTTGGAGGGCGCCCTCATATCATCATCATATCCCCCGGGGGGCTCAAATCATCGCACATACCCTTACGGATTAAAGCAAAGTACTTTCCATTCACCAAGTCTCGTCCTTTAAACTCTTTAAATATTTATATTCATTAATTGATTGCTTTGTCTATCAATTGAAATGCCCCACAATAGCATTTTACCTTTGCAAAAATAGTAACTTAACTATTCATACGTTTATTCTCTAATTGCTTTGTCCTTTTATTCCATGTCCCACGACAATATTGATTTACACTGTCTTTCTTAGCTTGAAAATGATTTTCACCTTGATTTTAACTTGCCCATTTCACAATCAATTTATATTGACCTGCAAAGCATTTAACTTGAGGAAGGTCAATCAAGTCATTAAATATTTACACCAAGTTGAGCATTCCTTTTCAATTTAGCTGACGAATTTACAACTTGAAGGGGATTTCTAGATATGTGGGAAAGTAAAAAATAATATAGATTTTCATTATTTATAGGAAAATAATTAACAGCCTTAAAATAATTTACTTCTTAGTTCAGATCTCTATAAATATTAGTTTTCTAGATATGTGGGAAAGTAAAAAATAGTATAAAATTGCATTATTTATAGGAAAATAATTTAATGCCTTAAGGGGGGGGTAGGGTCTAGCAAAAAAAAAAAAACGATTTTTTTTGTATTATTTTTTCTTGTAGATTAACATTTTAAGATTCTACAAAAAAAGTTTTAAGTCAATCGGACAAAAACTTTAGAAGTTATGCTAAAACTAGTACCCCAACCTCTAAGACTTTAGGTACGTAAGTGCATCTTTAAGTGCGTTTTTCTCGAAACCACGTTTTGAAAGTCCGTGACCATCGGCATTTCTAAACAGCTCAATCGATCGTTTTCAAATTTGTCGCATATTTTTCTGCACAAAAAAAACCCGCCCCCTGGGAAGCGTTTTTTTTTATTTTTTAACTTAAAGTATTTTTTTTTAAGCCCAAAGTCGAATTTTTTAGCTGAAAAACGCATTTTTGACTTTGGAAATGCAAAAAAAATTCTTTAAAAAAAAATTTAAAAATCGCGTTCCCCAGGGGGCGGGTTTTTTCTTTTCTTAAGCTAAATGTAAAAGCAGAATGGAAATGTAATAATTTTTGGAGGAGATACAGTGGTCACCGCAAAACGCCTTTTTTTAATAGTGTTCCAGCAATCGCTTTGCCACCGATATATTAGCCGATAGTATCGGCTATAAAAATTAGAGGATGCTATTTAAATGACATATTATAATATACAATTGGTTTGAATTAAATCCATCCAACCAGTTTTTATAGAAAAAATCGCAAAGTTACTTGATTTTTTGATGCCATAGACCCTACCCCCCCCTTAAAATAATTTACTTCTTAGTTCAGATCTCTATAAATAGGGGCTTATTAGATATGTGGGAAAAGTAAAAAAAATATAGAATTTCAATATTTTTAGGAAAATAATTTAATGACTGAAAACAATTTACTTCTTAGTTCAGATCTCTATAAGTAGTTGTTTTAAAATAGATTGCTTAACTTTCCTAAAGCTTTCCAGAATAAATATATATAAAAAAAGAAAGTGTATTCAATCCTCTGTCTGTTGGAACTCAAAGTCCCTACCAGTTAGTGTTGCTGTCATGCCTTTGCCATCGCCCCTTTTCATTTACTCGGGCTCCGGCGTAATTTAAACCCCCGAAGGAGAGAGAAAGTACTAACACAATCGCTTCTGACGGCTTGAAGGTCGACTCGAGCCTTTTGGGGCTTTGGTTCGCTGTTCGCGGCTCGGTTCCAAAGGGTTGGCTGGGCTGTTGGGAGGGGAGGGCGCTGGAATTAAGGCATTTCTCGGTCGTAATTTTGGTAATGCCACACATCTCGTGAAAATGCAATTAACCTTATTATGTTAGGGGTTCAACAAAAGATCTATAACCCGACTTTATATTCGCCCCGTTGTGTCTTTATAACCCGTTTAACGTTCTCTTTACAGGTGGGAAACTGCGTGGGCAAGCGGAATTATCGGTTCTTTTATTTGTTTCTAGTCTCATTGGCATTTTTAGCTGTATTTATATTCTCGTGCTCTGTGACGCATTTAGTTTTATGTGAGTACATTCGAATGCCATGCCATAAACCAGATGAATTATATGTGTTTATTATTCCACCGGTCAGTGATGAAAAAGGAGCATGAGGTCTTCAATGTAATCAAGAAGGCGCCCTTCACTGTGATTGTTGTGTTCATTTGCTTCTTTTCGATATGGTCGGTGATCGGCCTGGCCGGCTTCCATACCTATTTGACGACCAGCGATCAGACGACCAACGAGGATGTGAGTATAAATAAAGATCATAAATATCATTAAAACCAAAAAAAAGTTGTTTCTCATAATTATACAGTTTTTAAAATCCTAATTTATAGTATTAAAGTATTTTTAATCAAAAGTAATTTTGGAAATACGTTTTTCAGATTAAATTATATCTTAGACAATGTTTAAAAACAAATAATGTTTTCCGATTGTTTACTAATCTGATCGTATTGTGTATTTGTGTTTCTTGTATTTTTTTTTTTACTTAAAATATGATTTCTATAAACATTTCTTTTGGAATTAAGTGATGGCTAAACAATAATGATAATAATTCTAGGAAAATATCTCTGTGCTTAAATTGTTTAAGAAAAACCTTGATTAAACATGCAAACACTACGGTCAAACGATCATATTATTTTAAGAAATTTATCAAGAAGTGGCATGAATTGAAATTGAAAAGAATTAGTTCAAAAGTGGCTAAAAATTCTAGTTTTTGAATTTTTTTTACATTTTTTAGATAATTTTGATCAAATTATTCGATTGTCTAGTTATAGACAATAGTAATTGTAAACTCTTTTTCGAAACCGGTTTATTTAATACATTTTTGTATTCTTCTTAGCTTAAGGGATCCTTCTCCTCCAAAGGCGGTCCGCGCACCCAAAATCCCTATTCGCGGGGGAACATCTGCCTGAATTGTTGCCACATCCTGTGCGGACCCATGACACCCTCGCTGATCGATAGGTAGGTAAAGTGGATGAGTTCCCGA
Source organism: Drosophila prostipennis (assembly GCA_037075205.1). Lineage (NCBI taxonomy): Eukaryota > Metazoa > Arthropoda > Insecta > Diptera > Drosophilidae > Drosophila > Drosophila prostipennis. Next base: position 1,164,958 of record JBAMCJ010006752.1, read on the forward strand.
AACTATACTAACTGGATTTCGATTTCGATTGACCGGCAGACGCGGCATCGCCACCGACGAGTGGCAGCAGATGCAGCACCAATCGAGTCCGCGGCACGCGCTGAGCGATGTGCTCAGTGCCTCGCACATGGTCACCACCTCGCAGCCCATGATGGGCGGCGGCGGCGTAGGTGGGATCGGTGGTGCCGGCGGCGGGATCAGCATTGGTGGGGCGGAGCTGAAGCCCCGGTTCTACGACGAGGTAAGCGGCCCAACCCAAACCCACCGGCCACGTTGGGCCAATCCAAGCGCACCCTTTCACCACCGAAATCTAAAAATATCTAAATGTCTGGGCACTCTGCTTGCTTGATCCTTTGATCCTTTCTATATTATCAAATATCAAATATCAAATCGAAACTCTCGTACGATGAACTTTTGTGCACATCATTTTGACGATCTGTAATTCAACCTTTTCTTTTTGTGTTCTATGCAATGTTCTTTTTGGTAACCTACTACTACTACTACTACTACTCGAATCATACACCACAATCGACACAATCACACCACGATTACGACCAATCAGTCCAATCCCTCCTCCTCGACACTGGAGGGCAACGGCGGAGGCGCCATCAATGGCCATGGGAATGGGAACGGCCATGGCAACGGCTTCAGCGACCATCCGCCGCCCAGCTACGACCTGGTCCAGAACGGTAAGTCCCGCAAGCAGCACCAGCAGCGCTGCTCCCTGCAAACCCTGCTCCCGGCCAGTGCCCAGCAGCAGTTCAAGGCCAGCAAGCACAAGCACAAGCAGCTCAAGCAGCACCTGGTGGCCGCCGAGCTGCAGCAGCACGAGGACCGGGGATCAGGAGGACTGGTGGGTCCCAATTCCCCCTCCCTCCTGCGCTCGCCGGCCACGTCCTCCTCGTACCGGCTGAACCTGAAGCGATCGCTGCACCTGCCGCTGACACCGTCGTACGACGACGTCCGCCACTCGCCGCTCCCGCTGCTGCACCACCATGTCCACGCCCAGCAGACCACCGCCATTGGCAGCGTGGCGGCAGCGGCAGCGGCGGTGGCCTCCGGCGCCAGCGGTACCGGAACCGCAACCAGGGGCACAGGTGGTTCCTCCTCCTCCGCCACCACCACCAACACCGCACCCAATTCGGTGTCCGTGTCCCTGGCCACGGCTCCTCCGCCGCTGGCGCCGCGACGACCGTCGACGCTGCAGCTGCAGGCCAGCGGAGCGATCTCGGCCAGCAACAGCACCCTGACCACCATCCACACGACGGCGCCACAGCCGCCGGCGCCCACGGACTTCAAGTACTATTCGCCGCAACGCAGCACCGACTCCAACCTGATGCCGCAACACAACTATCCGTTCACGAAGCAGGCGCGCGGAATGCGCCGCCAGTCGACGATGTCGGTGGACTCGCAGAAGGTCAACATCGCCGGCTATCAGCCGCTGCCGATGCGGAAGCCCTACAAGCACCAGGAGGTGATGTTCGAACTGAAGTCGCCGACCAACCGGCTGACGATCCGCGAGTGCGACTTTGGCGGTGGCGGTGAACCCTGCGATGACGATCAGTCGATCAAGGACAGCCAGATCTTTCGTGTTAGTAAACGAAATCTTTATATGAATCACCGGTCGCCGTGGAAGGAGCGCGACCGCTACTCCAATCTCTACGAGTACTCGTTTAACATCGATCTCAACTCGATCATCGAGGATGCGGCGGGCAGCGACTCGTCATAGTACGCAGCAGCAGCAGTCGGCTGCTCCGCCGCCCCAGCCCACTCGGTCCGAACCCCGGTTGTCCGGTCCTGCGGTGGGCTGGTCCGCCTCCTAGTCATCCTCCTCGATCGGTTGTTGGGCGCTGTACATAAGGCCGGGCCCTGGCCAGCCCGATTCCTACTGCTTCCACGCTTCTGCTAAGGCGGCCTAGTCAAGTCCAGTTTCCGGAATATTCCACTTCTATCCTCTAGCCTTGGACTCGTGGGCAGCTATTCGAGAATATGATTTAGTTAAGACCTCAGTTAGGATCTAAAATAAGGGCTTATCTAGGCTTTAAATGCGTTTTTGAGTAGTTTGCAATGTACATACTTTAATCAAGGCTGCAAACCCTATTTTAACCGAACTCCTTTGAAACGGTTCGGGTTTTTCCAAATTTGGGCTGCACGAATTTAAAATAGAGTTGCTTTAAAAATTCTATGTTTTGCATTTGACTTACATTTAATATTAAATGTTATTATTAGATTATCACGATAGAATTCAACAGCTAACCCTCTTTTGTGTTGACCTTTTCCTTTTAACCAAGCAAATGCTTTCGCTTCGACTTGCAAAGTAAATATTTTGCTCAACTGGATACTTCAGCCAACGGACCGAATAAATTGAAAAGTTTGCAGCCTTGATTTGAACTTTGAGGGAATCTATCACAGTCTGATTGTGGCACATTTGTGAGACTCACTTGGCTTCCATGATGCGCATAGTTGCTAGAGCATTGTAGCTGCCACCCCCTGCAGCCTGAAATCCGAATTTGTGTTTGCACCCTTTGTAGAAGTCGAACTTGTATGATTTTTGTTTAAATGTTTGAAAACCCCTGCCAACCGCTGTAGACTCCCCGTTCCGATCCCCCGAAACAAACTTGGTTCATAGAAACTTTTGCGTTTATATAGCACCTGCTTCCCAGGCTAGGTGCGTCGGATCTCCCCTGCTGCAAATGCGATTGCAATAGGGGAGCTTCGGCGCCAGGGGCCGCAAATGCCACCCATGTATATGTATCCACCTTGGTCTACGTCCCAGCGCCGCCACCTCCAATAGTGAAGACACCAACTAACCAACCAAGCAACCAAGTAACCTACTAACCAGAGAACTAGAGAACCAAAAAACCAAATAACCATCAAACCAGTAAACCAACATCCCAAGCCAAGCATGTTTGACTTTGTTCGCCTAGTAAAATGCTTAAGTTTTGATTTTTGTTGGGAACCTCGTGAGATTCCCACGGCCGAAATGGCCTCAAAAACGATCGCAGTCACTTGGGCCCTGAGTTAAATTTTTCGAATAATTTGGAAGGTTTCAACCGAAAATAGATTATGAACGAAAATCTTAACTTGCAATTAGAAAATGGGAAATTAGCAAAACACTTAATGAGCCAAAATAACTGCCATTTATCGAAGCAACATTTTGTTAGGACTTTTTTCATTTTTACAATGAAAATAAAAATTTAATGTAAACGTAAAAGTAAACTAAACACGCAATTCAATAAGAATTTGATAAACTATGTATCAGTGTTAAGAGGAGAGTCATTTTTAAACTACTAGTGGAATACAAAAATTGTTGCAAACGGATCCGAATATCAAATATCGAATATGTCTTAATCTTGAATATTGGAACATTGCCAAGTGACTGCTGCAAATAATTAGCAATAAAAACGGAATGCCGAACAATGCGTTGAAATTGAAATGAAAATTGAAATTGAGAAATATTTATACCTAGTTGTAATAGTTGAAGATTGCTGGACTTTTGGGGAGGTGAAAATCGTAAAGCGTTATAGGTATATAATAAGCCAGCTTAATGAAGTAATTGCGGCTCAAGTGCCGCCTACAAGGCTTTAAATCTTGAGCATTAACAATATTATGGGTTCCTTTTATAATTAATTGCAAGTGTAATACGCATTAGCGAGGTAATTGAAGTTGTAGCTAGTTATACATATAATATATTATATATATAGGTATATATATATTTCGTGCCGAGTCAAAGCGTGAAAGCGAGTGTTAACTGATGATAAAGTAAATTTATATACTTATATATACACAATATGTATGGTTAAATGTTGGGCAATAAAGTGTATCTAGCGTATGTTTAAAATTGATCCGAATGAAATGTTAGCGGATCGCCAGCAGATCCATGACTACATATAAGTACTAATCCCGATGTTGAAGCGTATCGCACCCTTTCAGGAAGATCGTGAGACCTACTTGCGATCCTGATCGATTATTGGAACCACATGTATTGAACCCCCGAATCACCCGCACACATAGACACGAATTTGAGGATCTTAAGTTCCATTCGCGTCTATCTCGTCTCCTCTCCTCTGCTCTCCATTTTCCATTATCCTTGGGTTCCCCGATTTTGGTTTTGACTGGCTAAGCGCGCACACATCCACCAAAAGCTATAACCTTCCTCTTGATTTATCGCACACTAATGTCAAACTCTTTCTGTATCTTTCAACTTGACTCTGGGAAAAATACAAAACTTGCAAATTTGTGTCTGTAACTATTTTGTGAAACTAACCTAACCAAAACAAAAACTGCAATTGAGCGAAAGTTGTCGAGGGCCGCTTAAGACTAGAGTAAAAATGCATTTTAAGCCTTAATTGGGTGAGTTCTCTCCAGATGCAAAACCATTTAATTGTTGTATGTACTACAAAATAACCGAAAAACTGAAATTTAACCAAAGCTTTAGAGTTTCGTTTGAAATTAGCTACACCTCCACCGCATACATATCCATATCTTTGAGTTGATTTTCCCGTTGCTTAAACCGCCAGTGCGAAATAGCTATACTATTCGTTTGACGTTTGATTATGTTGCTCATGCCGATTCGTATCCATCAAATAGACCTAAAGGAATCACCACTACCCAAATGAAACACACACACGAAAAACCCACCCGAACACACAACCCAACCAAATCAAAGTTTAATATGGTATTTAGCGATAATTTATTGGCATTCAGCAGTTGTATACACCTACTAATTGTACTCACAACATTTTGAAAGCATGCTTTAAATTGTTCAATTGGCACCGACTTAACCACCGAGTCCATTATCCATTATCCATTATCCATTAATTAGCGCCTAGTTTCGGTCTTTATTTGCGCATACTCTCCGTCGTTTGTCATTTAGTTTTCAGTTGTTTATTGATTCAAGAGCTTATCAACTGATGAGTTTCGAATTAAGTTGATTCCACCCAGTTCCGAGCCAGTTCCTCCGGAAGGAGACGCTGTGGGCTCTGGACCAACCGCACCGAACTGCAATTTTGCGAATCAATTACACGTGTATTTGTTCGCTTTAACAGACAGAGCCCATTTAATTAAATTACGATTTTAATTTGCCGCCCTCTTTTCAGCATTTATGATTATTTGCATATTCAAATAGTTTTATTTTCCCACAGCTAAACCAAACCGAATCAAAACAAACCATCAACGACCACTAGCAAAAGAGCAATAAAACCACTAGATAAAAATGCTCTAAATTGAAATTCGAATTTTAAATTAGTTGGCAAATTTGTTGTAATGAGCATTTGAATATTTTACATGCATTAATTAAACATACAAAAGACTGAAATTAAATACGATTTACTAATCCCTTCCTTTCATTGCGCCCTCTCCCCCTTTCTGTGTCGTTTGCAGGTAATTCCAATAGTCTAGCTCAGTTGGTGGACAACGAGATACCGCTGGCCCAAATGGACATTCCGGCGTACACCCATCAGACGGCCACTCAGGCGCGTCAGTACCGCCATCACCGTCATCACAAGCAGCGCCAGATCTCCAATGGCGGCACCGTTAGCTATGAGAACCAGCTGGCCACCGCCAGCAGCGAGGATGAGCTGGACGATCCGGACGTGCTGGTGGTGGGCAGTCCGGAAGTGGTGGCAGCCGTGGCGGCTATAGCCTCCAATAAGGCACGCGAAATGCGCAACCGCAGCGGCAGCTACAGCAATCTATTCGATGCCGACTTCGAGGCGGCCCTGGTCAACTCTTCCCTGGCCGACAGCCATGTGAGAGCCGAGGGAGGAGCCGCCACCAGTTCGGGGAAGCCCTCGGCGGGTGCAGCTCTACTAGCCGCCGCCATCAGCGGCCAAACGGAGAACACGTACAGCAATGTGCTCCCAGTGGCCAGTGATGATCCGGCCAGCCTGCATGTGTACTCCAACATCATCGACGAACGCAAGCAGCAGGAGCAGCAGGCCAGCAATGTGCTATCCTCGACCCTGCTCTGCGATGATCTCGACCTGGATGACCCGGTCAGTGCTTCGTGTCATGTCAAAAGGAAGTCCGTTGGTGATGGAGCCGAGCAGGTGAAGTCGGCGGAGCGACTGAGGATGCTGCACGACACCACGATGATAGACACGGCCTTGGACCTGGACAGCCTGGATGGATCCAGCATGGGCAACAACTCGCAGTCGTGCCTGGTGAAGGCGTCGGGCAAACCGAGTTCCAACTCCGCGAACGTGGCCATAGTCTGAGCGGTTCTTCCTTTTTTGTGTCCTGTACATAGGTGTAGATATTCATGTCACGGAGGGGAGAGAGAGTATTATTAATTGTGTCCGAACTTCAACCTGAAGCGATTTTTATTCTGTTTAGCTACATACTATGTGTGATGCGGTGGCTGAGGGGGAGATATAGAGAGACGACCTATCAGCAGGCAGATAAAATATTACCTTAACGCGTTACGCATTCAAAACAGATATATCTATGCATATGTAGATGATAACAAGTAAAGCATTTACGGATATATATGTATGCATATGTATAATACAAATATGTGGTGAACAATGTTAACAATTCGAGGGCATTAACGAGGACAAAATAATGGAGCAACCAGTACTATGGAGAAACTGTTTATACAATACACGACGCATACATATAAATCAATTATAAGTACATATACATAATGATACACATTTACAATGTACGGTTAGTTATAGTGTATAATTTTTGTATTTAAGTTTTTACAACAGCAGAAACGGAAACGGAAATAGAAACAGAAACGGAAACCGAAACAGCAGGTGTCGTTTCGCAGTTCAGAGTTTAAAACCATTTGCGGTGTAGTAAGAAACCGAAGAAACAAAGAAAGCCAACTAGAAATATCCTGCAATATACGTGAAGTTGAAATTGTCGAAGGGGATGAGAAATGTTAACAGCATAAGAGTTAAAAGCAACAATGTGGTGTATTAAATGTTCATAAATCTACCATTAAGTGTATTTTCAAGGTGTAAAATGTTATATGACATCAATTAAAACGAGTTCGAGATTTCGACAAGCTCCATTGCATTAGAGAGCAAAAATGTTAAGCGTATGTTATGCGAAACTAACAAAACTACAATTATACAAAGAATAAAGATTTATAAATAGAGAAGACCTGTGGTTTATTTTTTGGGATAAGCCGATCGAAAAATTCTAATGAAATTTTTAAATGATTTGAAAGAATATAAACTTGCTGGATTTATGCCACCATTTATTTTATAAATTAATGGAATGCTCAACGTATAAATTTAAACACGATGACAAAGCGCCAAAAAGCTTATCGATTCATCGGTAAGAGTTATTTTTTTGGGCATGTCTGAACTTGAAGGTATGTTTTAACGGTCTAGTTTCGGTCACACTGATATGGACACGAAAACATTGGATTCGGAATTTGTGGAAATTCGTCCAAAAAACGGATATTTAAGGTAATTTCTGACTGTGATCTGCATAGCAAATGTTAAAAATCAAGTAATTCCAGTGCCAAGGAGCTAATTGCTCATCGTCACTCGGAGTTTGAACCTCACAGTGGAGGATTAAAGCGAACCCAAAATGAGGGCACCTCATCGGAACTTGAGGAGCTTAGGCAAGCGCAGGGTATGGATTGACTATACTTAATTAGGGAAAATTATAATAAATATCTATATGTTTTTTAAATTTAAGAACATTTGCGGGCTCAGTTGTCAGTGCCACGGATAGAACGCCTTGGAGGAAGGGCCCTTGCCATCTGGAATGAAGAGCAACAAGTGGCTGAAGTCCTACGCAAAGATGGTAAATTCGAAACCTTTGGATACAGTGAGCAGGGAAGGCTCTACCTAGAATACTACGAGGCTATGTTTCTATTGGAACTGGTGAGCTATAACGTCGACTTACAAATGGTAACCAGATTTTTAAAACATCTTCTTCAGGGGCGCCTACAACTGGAGTACCACGGTTTGGTGGTTTCAATAGAGCAAGCTTATGTGCTCCTCCTTGGCGAGTTGGAAAGCGAAAAGTACTCCCACTATTTGGTGTATTCGGCTTTATCTCGTGCTGGCTATATCGTTGTCAGACATAAACCTCCTGAACAAAGTTCCAGAAGAAGTTACTAGTGCAGATTGCATTTGGGCCCTTCTGAAGGAGAAAGTGGGAAATCAACCAGTACCAGAGCATATCAAAACATCACCTTTTTACGCGGTTGTAGAGAAACAAATGGCAGATATAAAGGAACTCATTACATCTCAAAAGATAGAAGACTCTAAGGTCACCGAAGAATCCATCGATCTTAAATTTGACTCAAGAAAGCGCAAGGCGATTGAAAAACCAACCGAGGAACCAGTCAGTAAAAGAGAAAAGCTTTCCATTATGGGTCGCAGTCTGGTGGATCACCTGAAAACCGAATCATCATATGCAAAATTTGAAGAGGTCTTTGAAAAGTTTGATATTGTACAACTTAAAACCAATGACTATACCAAAGAAGAAGATACTGCTTTCCCAGCATTGAAAATATCCTTTGATCTGCATCTTCACAACGAGGGCTTCAAGAAGAGTTCCCCAAAACCTCCAAACTTTAATGTAATCATCCTCCCTTCGCAGGCGGCGTTTCCCACCCACGTCGAGATCTCCCAGATTCAAAAACATCACACCGCACCATTGCTCGTCATATCCGTTAGCGAGTCCAAGCAGATACAGGCCTTTCTGTACTATATTAGTTGATGATTGCCCATACTGCGGATGTGCCACCTCAATAAATTGTACGTGTTAATATATCTAAAGCTCCACAAATGTATTTTGTTTACCAGACATTGTTTATAAAGAATGCCGACAGGAGAGCGTCCGATAGAACAAGCAAATTTTGTCAAAATATTCGAAATCTAACAAAAATAAGTTGTTATTATATGTTTAGGATTTTTTTGGCTAAATTTGTGTTCAACTATGGTAAGCTGATACCCATGGGCTACTATAGTCCCCTTAATCTAATGCAAATGTGTTACAGGATGTGCCCATGGTATGGATGATGGGCGGTCCGGGCAGCGGCAAAGGAACTCAGTCCCAGAAAATTGAAAACAAGTATGGATTCAAGCATATTGATCCCATCGCATTGATTGAACAAGAGGTAAAATAAACTAAACATAATTAATTACAGGCGTAAAAAGCATACATATGTTCTTCACAGATTGCAGCAAAGACCGCAAATGGTGCCAAATTCGAAGCATGTCAATCAAAAGGAGATCCAGTACCCCTAAGAGAACTTGTACCTCTGATCGAGCATCAATTGATGAGTCATCGTGGTGGACTAAAGGGTTTCGTCATTGATGGGTAAGGCAGAAAGGCATTGTCGAGATGCAAAGTAACCTAAACATATTTATTTTCAGATACCCTGCTGATTTGGAGGAAGCTGAAATTTTAGAGGATGGCTTCGGATCGCCCACTATGATCATTGCTTTGGAGTTGGCCGCGGAAGCCGGAAGTCAACGTAGTTCCCTTTCATCCGGTGTACAAGCTCGTCCAAGTTTGTCCGTGTATATAGATTCATCCAAAGCGGTGATGGATAGATACGCTCAAATCACTCTGAAAATTGATGCCGACCGACAGCCCGAAAGTGTGTTTGAGGAAATCCAGCTTAATATGGATTCTTTGGTTAAACGCCAGGATCGAATGATATTAACTCGTTAAAATCGGATATTCAGGGTAAATTCCACATTAGGAAATATTAAGATTAGCCAATTCAAAACTTAAATCGGGGATCGAAAATGTTTACTTTTCTTTTACTAAAAAATCATATAAAATATTTCTAAATCCGTGACAGTCATAATTTAAATTATAATCAGTAATATTTGATCATAAGATAAGAAATAATGTTTTTTAAAACTAAATTGTTGATAAATCTTATATTTACCTTAATAATACGATTTTGGAGGTGCAGGAGTCTGCATCGCTCTTACCCTAGATATAATACTCAAAATTTGAATTGAAAAAGTTCGGGTTATAGGTGGAACGGGCCAAAACAAAAGCACTGGCCGTCGGAAAGCTTCGCAGGAAAGCTCGCGTGAGCGCAGTGAAACCGTTAGGTTAGGCCGAATCGGATTGGTTCGAAATCGCAGCGAAACTACATTCAGTCAGTCTCAACACACGCAGCACAGAGGGTGGTGGAAAATCCGGAAAGTCGGGCGGCGCAATCGAATCGAACTGGCAAAGGAGGAAGGCTAGAAGGCATCCGGCTCCCAAACTACCGAAAATCTCGCGATTTCTTCAGCCAAAGGCCCGCAGCAGCAGCGACGTGTAGTATATCTAGTATACATCATCATCATGGTGAGTGTTTTGGTGCGGGTGGCGCTGCTGTGATTTGTGTTTTTCGTTTCTGCCTATTGCCCAATTTATTTTTATTTGTTTGTAACCTACACGCGAAAAGTTTCGCACTTTGATTTAAAACCCGATGGCACCGTGAAGTTCTTGAAACCAGAGACTCGGAACACTCAGCTCGACCTTGAGCCACTTGCATTGCACTTGACCTTGCCCGGGGGATGCAATCAAGAAACTTTGAGGGGGCAGGGGCCCGAGCTTACGGGCTCAGCTTTTTGAGTCGAGAAATGGGGGAATTGAGAATTCCCCGTCAGCTGTTCGTTGTTTACTGCTCTGGTATAAATAGATCCTCTCCTAATATCAACGCTTACGAATTTGTGAAATTCCCCCAAAACCGAACAAAAGCCACAAACAACCAAACAAATTAGCAACTCAACGAAGCAAACAAAAATAAAAACGAAATTTCACATTCCAAGCCCCCAGTCGAATTTTGACGTCAAAATCCCGATTTGAATATATTTATGACCAGTTGCCCGCTACACAGGAATTTCTGGCGGGGCTTGATTCATTAGCAAGTCCCCAGCCTCGTCGCCAAAAAAAGCAGTTAAAATCTGTTTATTGGCGCTACTCGAACTAGACAGTCATGCCGGTTTTAGCCTTAGTCGCCTCGCCGCATTAAATTGTCAAAACAAAGAGACACAAACAAAAAAAAGAACCTTTTAAAAGAAATAGCAAAATCAAGAGCTGGCTTCCATAAAAATTCCTCTGAGTTAGCTGGATAGTTTTCGAGTTCCGTTTGAACAGAAAGCATGTGTGAAGTTCTCGCCATAATGCTATAATTAATCTAAACTATTCGGGAACCTAAACAACTGTTAAACTACCGTGTACAGGTTAGTTTTGAATTATTAACCACGGGGAATCCTTGGAAATGACATTGAAAAGTCACTGAACTACTTTATATACACATCAAGAAATTACGTAAATGAGCCTAAAAATCATAAATTCTCACACGCAACAATTTTAATGCGTCGAAATGTGCTAAGAGAAAAGCCAACTAAAAACAACGTCAGAGAAAATAAAAAGCACTGAATTTATGCTCTAAGGAAAACGGAAAGGTGCCAACAAATAACCTGGGCATTATCAAGCTGTTCAAAATCATTCATTTTCTAGTTTTTATTTTTTGTTTCACCCAAAACTTTCGATGGGTGCGACAATGCGGAACAGGCTGATATCGGCGGGGGCCTCGGATACTATATAAAAAGCTGATCTGCAGAACTCAGCACACACGCTATTTGGTCGGGGGCGCTTCAATTGTTTACAGTAATTGGGATTTTTTGATGGAATCATACCATTAACGAAACGATTTGTGCGAATGGAGAAGAGGTGCCAATTGCTTTAGATTGCCCCAAATATCAATGATGTGTGCTACGCAGTGGCTTCTTTTCAAGATCAATGTCATGGGCCCATGTAATATTTATAGTCTACATATATAGATTTTTTTCCTTTGTAAAACTGTGTAGCGTGTCGGCAAACATTGGGGTTTATTTGCTGCTGGCAGAGTGCCCAAATTACTAATAACCACATATTAAGCAAAGCCGAAAACATCTCTGATGTAGTTCAATAACACTATAACTTTGTGATATCTAACCAACCCCACCAACTGTCTCGATTGTGTAGTTATTTATGTGTCACCAAAGGGCCATGAAGAAGGAGGCCGAGGATAAGCTCAAAGCCGAGGAGAAGCTCAGAGCCGAAGAGCTCCGCAGGGCGAGAGCCGCTGTAAGTAGCCCCTCCGGATGCCAAATCGATGGGCACTATATATGTAACCACTAAATAGGATTACTTGATGTATATGGCATGTTCTGTCTGGCCGCCGCTTCACCACCATAAGATTTTAGACCCGAGAAGAACCCTTTCTTTGAAAACCTACCCAACCAAACCTAACCCAACCCTAACCCAACTAAGCTTGCGTACAACAGTGAACCACTAATCCAGCTAAAATTTTAGATGTTTTCCCGCCTTCGGTGTTGTGAGCCTGCTAACCCCGCCTCTGTCTTTACAGTCTGAAATCCCCATCATCTGGATCTTGGGTGGACCCGGCTGCGGCAAGGGCACTCAGTGCGCCAAAATTGTGGAAAAATACGGATTCACACATCTGAGCAGCGGTGATTTGCTGCGCAATGAGGTAATTTGGCCAGAAATACTGGAATAGTTCCGCTATCTGTTTGCAGATGTGGCGGAGTATATTGTTTTTGCCATTGTAATTGTTTTCGAATCTAAAGAGAATTCATTTTATACCAGTAAATTATATTATGATTGGATAGATCCATATCTATCTTTTATTTAATGAAAACGACCCTTTTAAAAATTATAATAATCACAAATTGCTATTATAAAAGTCTTTATTTGTGCAAGAAGCTATTAGGATAATGAAACATTTGCAATTATTCCAAATTGTACTTCAAAAGTTTCTTCTGATCCTAAATAATTTATTTTCGAATATAAATATTGTTCATATCACAATTAACTCCAAGCTTTTTTATGTCTTATTAATGTACCACAATACTAATAATCTTATATTCTACAGGTGGCCTCTGGATCGGACAAGGGTCGTGCCCTGCAGGCGATAATGACAACCGGTGGCCTGGTGTCCAACGATGAGGTGCTGTCGCTCCTCAACGACGCCATCGTCCGGGCCAAGGGAAGCTCGAAGGGCTTCCTCATCGACGGCTATCCCCGTGAGAAGGGCCAGGGCGTGGAGTTCGAGAAGCGCGTTGCTCCCGCCGATCTGGCCCTGTACTTCGATTGCTCCGAGGACACGATGGTGCAGCGGATTTTGGCACGTGCAGCTGCATCGGCTGTGAAACGGGAGGATGATAACGAGAAGACCATTAGGGCTCGCCTGCAGACCTTCAAGCAGAACACCAACGCCATCCTGGAACTCTATGACGCCAAGACCCTGACGGTGAGCATATCGAATAAGCAACCCCCGATTCAATTAACGTCTTTACTTTAAACGCAGATCAATGCCGAGCGTGACGTGGACGATATATTTCTGGAAGTCGTCCAGGCCATTGACTGTGTGCTGAAGAAGAAGCAGCAGAATGCCGCCGCCCAGTGCTAGTAAAATGCGAAGCCATTAGGAAACCGGTACCAAAGTCAGCGACGCAAGCAACATTTTTAATGCACTTTTTAGCGCGAATCTCACAATCTCAAAGCTGAGCACAAATGAAAGCGAAACACCAAATAAACTAGTCTAAATCTATATTATGTTACCATATTTAATGGCATTATCCTTCAATCGTGCAAGCAAGCAATAATTGATTTAGTGCTTTAAATAAATTTAAATTAAATTGAAATGGAATACCTATGGTACAACGAGTTTGTAAGATGTACTTAGAGATGCCTTTCAGATCGTTAAATACTGATAATTAATTGAATAATAGCGATAATTAAATAGTTAGAATTTTCCCAGTTATTCTATAAAATGCTAATAACGGCTAGGCACGATTTAGGGCCAATTATTCATAAACTAATTGAAAGATCCAAGGGCGCGTGTGCTTGAAAGGAAAACATTCGAAAACATTCGCCTTGAAGGCGGCTGTGAGAGCCACGTGATTTATTATCGAAAACTACAAGCTCATTTCGTTCACTGAACCAGTTTGCTATCAGCATTCAAATGTTGTGGGAGTGAAGTAGAACAGATTTAGCCTCGCAACTAAATACCTTGCTAAATATCTCATTTACATGGGTTTTTCGCACATTTTGGGGAGTTGGATCGAGTCAAGACGAGTCAATTTGAAGACTTGAACTATATAAGAATTTTATTGAGGAACTTTCGAATTTCTGTGAATTTATCTCTGCTACACATTAACAAGTTGCACCCGATAAACTGCTCCAGTGGCCATAAATTATATGGCTTTTTGCTAGAGCGAGTTTAAATTAGAGCGAGTCATCGGGTTAATTGATCGACTGCCTCGAGAGCTGTTGAATGGCTTCAAATCCGTCGGGGAATTGTTTCTGAGCCCAGTTAAATCAGAGGTATTTCGGGCCATTATATAGATGATATCGATTTTGATAAATATCCCATCGAAAGAATCTTCTAACGAAAGAGTGCGTCATGAACTTCAGTTTGAAAGCAAAATAGATCTGACACAATTCGACTAACAAAGGCCGAAAGAAAATCTTGTCAGTTTCGAACTCCTCTCCAAACCGAAACTGGTAGAAATAGAATCGTCCATCCATCACGGAACTAGATACCAAGTGGGACAGACGAGCGTCATCGCGTGGATCTCCAGCTCCCCTTCGAACTGGAGTGGGTTCGAGTTCTTGGAGACCGAGTCGAGTGTAAAGTCAACACAGAAATATTATGTAAAATAAGTGGTTTTCGAAAGATGCCCGATAATTGTGCGGTTCGTAAATTATGTAAAACGCACGGTGGCAAAGGCACACAAAAAATGTGAATAGAAAACGAAACAGTTAAACGCCAAGAAATTATCACTTGGCGACGTAAAAGTTTTTATCGGGCGATTATCGCCGGTCGAGATCAGATCCCCAAATGCGGGAATTCCAATTCCATTCCACAAAAATCAGCATGACTAAACAGTCAAGACAGAAAAGCCGAAGCAGGTTTTCTGCTATTATTGTTATTGTAATTTTTGTTTTTATTTTTTCATATACAATTTCTTTATATTTTTGCATCATTTTTTGTTGCTTTCTTTTTGTTTGCGGCTTGATTTTTATCGCTTTTTATAGTGCCCGCTGTCACTCTTACAACTAAAATAAATATAGATGTTTTAAATAGTTAAAGCTAAAAACAATGTACAGATTTCAATGAGAGATATATCACAAGATTGGAGAATTTCTTTTGAACATAAAGCTATAAAGATTCAGTCAGTGTTGGGGATGCGCCTGTTCGAGGACCATCCTAAATGAGATTATTATCACTGTACTGATGATGGTGATGCTGCTGCTGAGGTCGCTGGTACTGCTGATGTGGGGCGTTATGACCGCCAATCTTGCTCTCGATCCAGTCCAGGTAGTGCGTTACCCGGGTGAATCCTCCGGGAATATTGGTCTCACATCCATCGGCGGGTCCGAAACTGGTAATGCCCACCACCATCTGGGTGTCCTTGAGGACCAGCGGTCCACCCGAGTCACCGGTGCACACTGTCTCGTCCTTCAGACCCTTGGCACAGATCACGCCCGCCGTGACCACATCGTACTCCTGGGCACACTCCGCATTCGAGATCACCTGCAGTTCGGTGTACTGCATCGAATCCGAGTTGGTCATCTCCACCATGGCGCCCCATCCGCTGGCCACCACACTCATCCCAGCGAACTGGTCGTGTCGATATCTGCTGGGCAGCGAGGCAGGCTGGATGCGCGAGGTGAATCCAATGTCCTGCGGCAGCTTGACCAGAGCAATGTCATTGGCCGCCGTCTCCGGGTTGAAACGCTCGTGGACGATGAACTTGGTCGATCGCAGGACCAGTCCGCCCGACTGCTCCGTGTCCTCCACGCTCTTGGTGCCCAGATACACGTCGTAGTGGGTCACTCCCATGGTGCAATGGCCGGCGGTGAGGATCCAACGGCGATCCAGCAGGGTTCCGCCGCACAGGATGCGCTTGCGCCACAGCTGCTTGCCGATGAGCATCACCTGGTAGGGGAACTTCTCGATCCTCCCGAACTTCGCGTGTCCCAGGGCGTAGCTTTCCGTGGGCGTGGGTTCCCAGACCAGCAGTAAGATCATTCCCAATCCCAGCAGGTGGGCCATTCTGTTGTTGATGATCATTTTGAATTTATTCGCTTTATTCGCTGCACTTGTTGTCACTGATCTTTTTCTCGTTTTTGCGAATCTTCGAATTTAGTCTTTGTTTTAAACGTTTCTGTTTCAGAGTTCTGCGCGCTTTGAGTGTTCGCTTCAATCTAAATCCATTCTGATGGAGCCGTGATATTTTATACCTCGTCGCTCGCGCTCAGCCAAATATTTCGCCGGCTATCTCAGGCTGAGAGTAAGCCTAGCTCAGGCTAACTTCTCCGCTCATCTTGGCAGATTGGCAGATCGGCAGACTCTTCTCCGGTAGCCTGTTGTTATGACAGCAAACAAGTCGTAAAATCTCGTTTATAACGCTCGAGCCTCGGAATCTCAGATAGTCGGCCGATTTTCATTTTGCGCGCGTAGCCAGGCAAAGTTCAAAATTTTAAATGGGAAACGGAAGTGGAATTGGGTTATTTTGATTGCGTCTATTCCCGAAATATCATATTTCGGCTTTCGATGATTTCAACACTCTCGCTATTTGCCCAAATTTCATAATTTGGCTAGAGAAAATCGAGATACTAGTTGGCACGGCAATAGACAATAGAACAGGTATTCCAGATGGAGCTGGACACCATTGAAGCCACCGCCCCTTTCGGTGGGTTGAATTTCTTGGGGTGACAAATACGATTTTAATTATGTATAGACTCTAGTGGAATTCTGATTAAAAGACTCGTTTTGTTTGTCGTTTTCCTTTGGCTTTATCAATTCAGACAGTTGGAAATGTTTCATTCAACTGAAAAAAAGATGGAATATTTTTTGAAAGTTGCTTTTGCGCATCTCCACTGGCATTTTCGTGATCCGTAAACAACGGGGGACTCCGAATTTTGTCTCTGATTCAGTGGCGCCATAAGAATTCGTCTCAAATAAGTTATTCATTTACGCCTCAAAGTCCAAAAATGTTGCTAATTCCAAGCAAAACTTTCGGACGAATTTCGGGAGAACGACGATGAATCAAGTTTGCTGATTGTTTTCTATAAACATATTAATATGTAGATTGCGCTCCAGATCAAAATCACAACAATGCTGACTCAATCAATGTTATTGTTCTACTATTTTCTTTTTCCCCCGATTTTCCTGTTTTCTTTTCGATCTGCGCAGAAATTCCAAACCCAAATCAAAACAATCAATCGAAATGGAAGTTAATTTGCTTGGCGCCAGCCTGTTGCGTTGTTAATGAAAACAACGGAGATTGGCGATCGCTTTAATTTTATTTACTTAATTAGCAGCCGAATTGTAAAATCACCCAGCAAATGGCTTTGTTTTTAACACGGATTCCAGTACGTCAATGATATGATAATCCTAAGGCGGGGAAAAGGAGTAATGCTAAGTGATCCAGGCGATTACACGTGCCTCTGCATCGCATAGAGCATCCCGAAATCGGGGTTCCAAAATCCCCTACCAGCGTAATGTTTGCATTACTCATTTGCAGGTTCAAGTTTATAAATACACAAACAGTAATAAAATTAATTGGGCACAAAGGTGCGAAACACTTGCTACGCCAGAGATGAGATCCCTGGGTTTTGGGATCACAATGGAATGATATCCCTTGAGAGGCCAACAAACAGCACGTGTGGGACATATATAACTATAACTTCCCGTTCTGGGAGGTGTCTTTTATTGATGGACAGGCTAATCTTCCAATTAGTTTTCAGCACATCGTCAAAGTTTATAGAACAGGTTCGGGGGGCCCAAATAAAACTTTACTTTCTTGCCTTTTCGGGCCAATTTGAGTTTTAGTGCCACCGACTGAATGCATATTTCATTTTCCGCCGAATACTTTGAATAAATTACCCCGAAGAACCGGCGAGATTTATTCGACAATTAAAATTTAAATTACGCGACCGGGAATCCGAGATGTAAATTGATGCAAATTAGGGACCGGGCCCGGGAACACCTAAAAAAAGAAGAAAGAGCGTTGTTTTTCGACCACAAAGTTCAGCGGCTCTCGTCTGTGGCGCCAGAAATGTTGCTTACCTTGCCCGAGAAAGTAGCTGACCTTGACGGAATTCGGAATTGGAGATCCGAATCGAATCGGAATCGGAGAGATATCAGCTAGAAAGCTGGATCGAACTGACGTCTAATTAGGCGCATGTAGAGTGCATTGACCAAGATTTTGGCGTCGGCGTATCGGCGAAATGGGCACATCAAATCGGCCATTGACGTCAGCTAACGCTAACACCATTTGTTTCAGAGATCCGATCCGAAATCAGAAATCCAAAATCCGAAATTAATTAATGTGCCGGCCGAATGAGCTTTTAATATGCAACGGCGTAGAACCAGTAGTCGCCATACCACTTTTCGCCAGGCAGTAAAAGTTCCACTCCCGAGTTCCCGAGGGCTCGATCTGAAAATGTTTCTCGGCCAGCGACTTGGACAAACTAGATCCGGTTGGACCTCATTTGATGCCAAAGTGAAGACAAGACCGAGATGGCGATGGAGAACCCCGCGAGAGACGGCAAACAAAAAAGAAAGAAGAAAGAGCCGCTTAGAAGAAATTTATAGCGCTTGGGGATTTCCCAAATATAACCGAATACTGGGCCACAAAAACAAACTCCCATGACGCTGTGTAGCAAACAAAATTTGCTGAAATTCATCAAAAGCATTTATCATTAGTCGGGAGAGAAAGATGATCGCTTGATCGCTTGATAGCCGTTAGCCAAATGTAAAGAAACTTTTTGGCGCCAGTTACCCAGACGGCGTCGTCGGCTTATACTAATACGATATATTATCCAAATATATTCTTCGATATATCCATTGAAAACTAGTTCCCGTCTGCAGTTCCGACAACACTGGAATTCCCGAAAAACACGTGCGAAATGCCAAATTCGAATGGTCCACTAAAAACCTAAGAAAGTCGTCAAAACAAATCGTCTTGGAATCTCGATTCGAATTGGCATAATACGTCAAGTTGTCAAATTAAATTTGCATGCCATTAATATGCTGCCAAACGAAGCGCAGCTGAAGAGAAGCTTATAAAACTTGATATGTTTTGCCCACAGATAAGGAATTGATTAAGCCGGAAAACCGCCTTCCAAACCCGTAATAAAATACGAAGCTCACGCCCAAAGAGAAGTTCTGGGGTTTAATGGGAATCGGGGAATTTTCGATATTCGGAATTTATGCGCTGGGCCGGACTATGTGAATTATGCTGCGACAGATCGAACAGCTTAGTGGCGCCGAAATAATTAATTATAAATCGACTGTCTCGACATTAATAAGCCATCGGAATTTGCATATAAATTAGAACGATTAGAACGGTCGAGAACAACAACCTTAAAATGTGTATCAACACGCAAACAATAGAATAAAAGTTAGGATGATACGTGACTTCTGTATTATACCTAAAATTTAATTTCAAAATAGAACTGATAAGAGTATTTAACTGAAGATGTGGCAATTTAAACATTAAATTCAAATTTATTGTCAATTTGTTCAAGGATTAATGTCTTGAACAGCTTTTAAGTACGAAATTAATTATATCTAGCTATATTAAATTCTCCTTTTCTTTTTTAGAAAAAGTTTAGAAAACAAAGAACTACTAGACTTCTAAAATAACAATTGGATTATCTTGATCTTGAGATTGGAAAATTAAGATTGTAATTTGTATTTCTCAATCATCATTGATAAACACATAACATCGTAGAATTTATTTGGTAAATAAAAGCTTGGGCAAATTATGCTTCGTTTGATTGGTAAACAACGGAAACCTGATGTTCATAGCCATTTAATTTGAAGCTGTCTATTATTGTTTTCCAATCATAAGTTAAGTGGGCAATCTCCATTCGTTTAAAAGCAAACATGAACATGAGCACGCTCTCCAAACTTAAAGAGCGCTTTAAAATTGACGTCATATCGAAGACTTTTCCACAACTTGATGATTCACTCTCGAATCCAATCCAATTTAACTACTCGATTTCAAACGTCATGGTGGGTTTACAAATTCATATTTTTAGGCGATTAGTCAACTAATAATTTCGACAGTCTGAAAGGTCTCAGACTTTCTTAAAGGTATTCTCTCACTGTGACAATGCAAATAAATATCGGCTTAGCGGAATGCCATCGAACTTTATGTCTGATTAAAGCAGAAATTCCGATTTTAGGCCGCATAAGGCAGTCCAGCTCTCAATTAATGAGATTAATCGTAAATAAGCATTTACGGTAAGTACCCTTACTTCAGAATGCATCTGTCACTCGATAATTCAAGGCGCACACATGGCGAATAACATTATTTATAAGGAATGCAAATTGCGATTGCCAGCGAGCGATTTTGTTCGTATAATTACAATTACAATTGGATGTATTTCCTCAAAATCAAACAAATTTGGAATGATTAAAAACAGGTTCCTCAAAAAATTCAAATAAACATTACGTTGGCTAACGGTTTAACGTTAGCTACGTAACACGTGCGTGCACTACGTAAGTATGACCTTAGGTGGGCTTTGGTATTTTTATTATTTAACGCAGTATATTTTGGGTATTTTGCGTAGAAACGGTCTTACTAAAGAAACCGGCGTAAACAAAGCGATTAAAATTGGTTTCAATTAATTAAATTTAATAAAAAGGATGAAGCAAAAGGATCTGAAGCGTGCCTACAACAATGTCCTGGCGCAGGCTATATCCACCAGTCACCAGCACCTCTTTGCAGGTAATTTGTTTGGCGATATCTTCGTGCTCAGGTGAGAATCCATAATTTGGGGCGATTTCCTTATTATTAATTTCCATTTTTTCAGGATTAAGGAACTGGACAAGGGATCCGAGGAGCCGCCTGGCAAACTGAAGATCTTCCCGCAAGGCAACGATGTGGACATCAATTACCTGGCCTTCCATCGCGATTTCCTGATAGTGGGTGCAGTGGGTCTGATTTACGGATTGCAATGGAACGAGGAGGAGGAATCCCTGGCCACCAAACGCTCCTGGGAGGTGAAGATACCCATGCAGGTGGATGCCGTCGAAGTGCCGGATGTGAACTCCATGTGGCTGGACTCGGAAAACAGCATCCTGTTCGCTGGCTGCGGCGATGGAGTCATCTACCAAGTGAGCTTGGAGGATGGACGCGTCCAGCGAGAGTACCGTGGCCACACGGACTACGTCCACAGTGTGGTGGGCAATTCCAGCGGACAGATCTTCTCCGGCGCCGAGGATGGCACCGTGCGCGTGTGGAGCACCAAGCAGCAGGAGCAAACTTCAATGCTGGAGCCGCACAAGAACCCGAAGCTTTTGCGACCGGATTGGGGCAAATGGATAGGAGCTGTGGCCGTAAACGAGGATTGGCTGCTCTGCGGCGGCGGACCCAAGGCCGCCATTTACCATCTGCGATCCCTGGAGTGCACCCGCGTCTTTGACTTCCCGGGTCGCGTGCATCTGTGCGATTTTGTGGACGACTGCGTCCTGATCGGCGGAGAGCACAATCATGTGCAGTCCTACACTTTAAGTGGAGAACTGCAAGCAAATATTCCTGTGGAGCACACAGCCTGCTACTCCGCTGTTTGGCAAACATCGCCCATTAAGCTTATGTCCATTGCTGGCTTCAGCAACAAGCTGCACATCCTCAAGGACTTCCGCTTCCTAGACAGCAAGATTGATCTGTACGGCAATGTGCAGGGGGATGAAAATGATCCGGAGGAGGACGAGGAACTGATCGAGGAACCCCTGACAATTGAAGCGGCCTGAAGGTTTAATAAATATCTTCTTAACATGCAATCTTTTTGAATTATGTATATTTATTATTTATTTAAAAACTAAAAGGTTATATTACTTAGGGAAACTGATCAAACTGCTCATTCTTACAACCGCTACGAGTTATACGCAGCACTTCATATTCCTTGCTGTCCAAATTATTCTGGAAGTCGCACTCTCCAAACTTCAAAGTTCCCCTATTGTCAAGTGCAAAGTCCTCCAGCATTTTTATGAACTTTCTTGAAATAACTTCTTCATCGGGACGAATGACTTTTCGTAGTGTACCAACATTAAAAATCAAGAAAAAGTCATCTCCATGGACGGTACCTTTAAAAAGTTAAACGTTAGGGCTTGTAATTATCGTAATGAAAGTTTATACGAACCAAAAAATACATCAGTGCGATTGGAGAGCACCTGACCCACTCCGGAATCAGAGGGATTATCGTAGACAAACGAGTAGACAGGGCTTTTGCCATATTTTCGATGAAGATCCAAGGAACTTGGCACGCTATTTTTGAAAAGAATATCAGTAAACATCCGCTGCAAGTCCCAATAGCTCTCCACACTAAATCGTCGATCTCCCAGATACTGCTGTCTGAGTCCTCTAGATAACTCATCCATGTCCCTAATGGTTTCCTTTGATTGGCGGTAGAAGAGCAAGTAAGGAGCCCAGTCAAACCACCGATCATTGAGTTTATCAATCCAGGTCTCACCGGTTGTTTTATTTTTCTCCAAGAGCTGAGCAGCGTTATAGCCTCCATCCTCAGTGGTGTATGTTACAGCCCAAGGAACTTGTGCGAATTTGCCGCTTTTAATCACTTCTCTTGGATCCTGAGTGAGAAAGGCCTCTGGAGCATCTGCAGGCTCAACCACAGGACCGAATGTCGAAAAGGGAACGTATGAAAAGACGAGGAAGCTTCGGACAGCTGAAACTATTTCACTGGCCGGCTTGGACTTTAAGCAATGCTTAAGCTCCGCCGAATCTGTTGCCTGACCACAGCCCACTATCCGACCCAGCTCAAAGGCACGACCTCGTCCTCCCTGCTGGACAACCCAGGGATCCAGGGCATTCCCGCTTACCGAAACGGCTGCCCTAGCAAGCTGGCTGAATTCCTCGTGCAGCAGTTGTAAATGAGCAGATGCACCGCCGGCAGAGTGACCAATGACTACAATATTATCCGGCATCCCACCAAAGTTGGCAATGTTCTTCTTGATCCATCGTAGTGCCAGTCGTTGATCCTTCAGTCCAAAGTTTCCAGGCAAATCCTTATCACCGCTGCTCGCGAAACCCAATGGTCCAACGCGATAGCTTATTTTTACCACAAGCAAAGTTCCCTCGCGCATAATGTAATCATGTCCATATAATGTTGTCCCACCGAACATGAAGGCACCACCATGAAGGAGGACCACAACAGGAAAGCTAGTCCGCCTTTCGTTCTTGGGCTTGTATATGTTTACTGTTAAGCAATCCTCATTCCCCACCAGCCTACTGCCTTCCTCTCTGAACTGGTTCCATTGCAAGCAGAATACTGGTGGCTGAGTGGCATTGAAAATGTCCGTCCACTGATGACTATACGGCTGAGGAGCTTCGAATCGTAGTTCGCCTACAGGGGGTTCGGCATAGGGAACCGATTCGAAGCTGATGTAGTGGCCATTATCCTTTCCACGGAGTTTTCCATTCGGGATCTCAACAACCAAGGGATCTGACGAGAGGGTAGCTGCAGTACCTGTGACGGCTATCCACAGCAAAATTAGGCACTTCAACCATTTGAATAAATACATGATGCGAAATTGAACGAAGTATTAACAAAACTGTGAACAAACAAAGGTTGCCCCGAATCTTTATAGCTGCTAACAGCGAGCCTTCCAAAAAAATTAAACGCGTTTTGAGAATGCTATGTGACTAAACGATGCCGATCGGTCAGTTGTAAATTAGCAAATTAAAAATATATACACTGACGAGACAAAAAATAGAAACACGCTTGCTTTCTTAAAATTTTCTCTCTAATGAAAACTTAATCTTAATTTTAAAAACAAGAAACTTTTTTTTTGTTTTATTAAAGACTCTTTAATACACTTTTTCAAAAAAAAAACCAAAAATTTTGTTTCAAAGGATTTATTATTTTTTTATGAGTGTATTCACCTGATTATAATCATAATTATTTTATGTTAATAATTTTAATGCATGTTAATGTTCATAGACTAGTGCTAGCGACGCTGTTGCTATCAGTATAAATTTCGGAAATTCTGTTTCAGAATAATTAAAACAGCTTTGAATTTACACCCTTAACTTAAAAGAGCAATGTAAAATGAATTACAATTTTATTTCATTGAAGAGCATTAGGGAAACTGTACATATTGTTTATTCTCACATCCCTCCCTATCTATGGATAATAAGTTGAATTTCTCACTTCCCACATTATCTTGGAAAACGCATTCGCCATATTTCTGAACGCCATTCTCACTGACAGAAAAGTCCGCTAGCATATTGATGAAGTTTTTAGAAATGGTTTCCTCATCCGGGCTCAATTGCGGATTTCGAACAACGTTTTCGAATATCAAAAAGTAGTCGTCACCATGCACCGTTCCTGTAAGAAGGCTGTTAAGTAAAGTTGATTTAGTAAAAATGATTTACATACCAAAATTAATATTCCTTCGACTGGTCAAAAACTGTGCGATTCCTCTATCAGCTGGATTGTCGTAGACAAAAGCGTAGGCCGGACTCTTTCCATATTTGCGGTGAAGATCCAAAGAGTCCTGTGTGCTGTTCTTGAAAAGAATATCCGTGAATAGCTGCTGCAGTTCAAAATAGTTTTCGGTGCTAAATCTCAGATTTCCCACATATTCCTGGCGAATTTTCCGCGAGTAATCGTCCATTTCTTTGACGGTCTTCTTGGAATCCCTATAGAACAGTAAATATGGCGCCCAGTCAAACCATCGATCGTTGAGTTCCTCAAGCACCGTCTTTCCAGATTTGTTCCAATCCTCCAAGAGCAGGGCGGCATTGTAGCCACCATCCTCAGTGACATAGGTCACTGCCCAGGGAACTTGTCCAAACTTCCCGCTCTTAATCACTTCACGGGGATCTTGGGTGAGGAAGGCGTCCGGAGCATCCGATGGCTCAATGACAGGACTGAATGGTGCAAAGGGTACATAGGAAAAGATGAGGAAGTTTCGGACGGCGGTTACCAATTCACTGGCCGTCTTGGACTTCAGGCATTTCTTGAGGGCGGCCGAGTCGGCAGCCAGTCCACATCCCACAATGCGACCCAGTTCGAAGGCTCTGCCTCGTTCTCCCTCCTGAACAACCCAGGGATCCAGGGCATTGCCGCTGAACGAGATCGCCGCCTTGGCCAACTGGGCGAAATCCTCCCGCAGAAGCTGCAGATGAACCGAAGCTCCTCCAGCGGAGTGACCCACGACCAGGATATTCTCGGGCTCACCACCAAAACTGGCTATATTTTCCTTGATCCATTTCAGAGCCAGGCGTTGATCTTTCAGTCCATAGTTGCCCGGCAAGTCCGAATCACCGGTACTCACGAAACCCAATGGCCCCAGGCGATAGCTTATCTTCACCAGCATGAATTTGCCCTCTCGCATCACGTTCTCGTGTCCATTTTGCGATGCTGCTCCGAACATGAAGGCACCTCCGTGAATGTGGGCCACCACCGGAAAGCTGTTCCTGCTGCTGTTCTTCGGCCTGTAGATGCTGACGGTCAGGCAGTCCTCCTCGCCGGCCAGCTTGTTGTCTCCCTGGGTGAACTGGTCCCACTGCAGGCACACCACCGGTGGCTGGGTGGCATCGAAGGTCTCCGACCACTTTTGCTTGTACGGCTCCGGAGCCTCGAATCGCAGCTCACCCGTGGGAGATTCGGCATAGGGAATCGACTCGTAGCTGTAGTAGTTCCCATTATCGCGACCACGCAGTTTGCCCTGTGGAAGCTCCACCAACAGCAGGGGGTCATCCGGGTCACTGGCGAACGAACTGAGCCAAAGGCAGCTCAGCACGAAGAAGAATCTCACGCAGTTCATGTTGCTCACTCCGGCGAGTTCAGACCGCAACTATCTTGAGATGTGGAAGCGACAGCGCCTTTTATTCGATCGGCCGGCTTATCGGCGCCCGGCCACCTGAACAACCAGTCTCAACTGAGATCTGGGCACGCTATGAGATTAGATTTCTAATGCCAGGCTTTGATTTGGGCATAACTCTTGTGTGGACATCCATACGATAGCCGTATACAAATTAAGATTGTTACATATTCACCCCGATTGCAGTCTATAATTTGATTTAGTTCATTTAATAGACATGCATCCCCAGCGAAATTGCCAATCCCACTTGAGGTGAGATATTTATTATACAATCGCACTCGCAGTCAACTTGATTAATTACTCTATATGCATGTTGTATTTTTGTTTATATATTTATACAGATGGGCTCTGATAATGCACTTTTAAACGAAACAGTTTAAAAGGCGAGTAAGGCATCAAATAGCATTTCAAAAGTGTGAAGTATTTGTACAGGGGTCTTTGTGCCTATTTAGAAACTTATATATTACAGCAATAAAATAGATATAAAAAATCAATACATTTGGGAAGATTATTAAATTATTCCATATAAAAATAATTTATGATTTTCTAGAACATTGAGCAAAGTCAAAAATAGTACAAATTAAAAGACTTAATTTGAAACAAGAGAAACGCTAGTGTATACTGGAAATATTTTTCTGAGAGCACAGGGGACTTTCAACCTGCCTCTATTTTAAAACTTATTTATATTAAAACAAATTCACTATCACGTAAAGAATAATAATGATTTCTGATAAGAAAGCATTAGGCAAAAAGACAGCACAAGATACACTCAAAAAAATGTCTACTTTTGAAATGGCAGATCATTAACTTACACAGTTCACAGCCTAAAAGTATGTTGATTTCTTTGCACAATAAAAGTATTAAAAACAAGAGTTTTTTTTTACTTTTCTGAAATTTTAAAATTTAAATGTGGCAATTGTACCTCCCTCACAAACGCCTTAGCTGAGTAACAGGTATACCAATAGTCGAAGTACTCGACTTTCTCTTGTTTTTCAAGGTCAGCTGAAAATAATTAATAAATAAAAGGCATTGTTTTTAATATTTTTACATTGTTTTTTTATGGGATATATGTATAAGGCATTTACATGTATTATATTAAATTACGAGTATATAGGTTGTCTAAGAAATAAAATGAAATCTTTTAAGAAGTAAAGGATTTCTGGTAAGTAAGGGTTTATAACATTAGAATCCTCCCAGCACTCTCTCTTAAAATTCCAAGACTCCGGGCAGATATTTGTCGATCAAGGTCTGGTAATACGGCCACAAAGCGTCAATATACGGAACCACCTCGCTCTTCGTGTACAAATCGTAGCGACTGCAAGGAAGTATGATTATTGAACTGCGGATGGATTAGTTTTATGAATAGACTCACTTGAAGATCAGCACCCACTTCTTGGTCTCCTCGTCCTTGGGAGCCTCCAGATGCTTGTAGTCACCGCCGTTGTGCCAGGGATAAAACGAATGGAATCGAATGATGTTGCAGGCCACATGAGGCAACTTGGTTTTGTTGTGCTTCAGCACAGAATACATGTACTCATCGTGACCCCAGGACATCAGCAGGTTGTCCACTCCGCAATTGGGCTTGTAGATGCCCAACTCGGTGTTGTAGGCGGGATTGTCCCCATCGGGATTGCCCTCGAAGCTCTCCTCGCGGTAAACGATGCTGTCGCCCCAACGGCAGCCCACGGCGAAGGTGTCGCCCACCACCGCCCACTGTGGCTCACCGTAGAAGGCCATGATCTTGCCCAGATCGTGGATCAGGGCCGTCAGATGCAGCCAATCGTGCTCCGGAAACTCGGCACGTGCCCGCTCGGCCGCCTGGAAGGCGTGGATAATGTTGGGCAGATCCAGGTCGGGATCTGATTCGTCCACCAGATCGTTCAGCTTCTCCAGAGCCTCGCGCACAGTCATCTTAATCGTGTTGAACTTCAGCCAGTGATCGCGACGACCTGGTAAAGAAATGGACATTTGTTAAGTCTAAATTCATCTAGGATCCACGTTTTCTAATTAGATAATTCTTTAATATATTTTTCTGAGCAAAAACATAAAACTATCAGGAATTGTGTATATTTTATTAGATTCAAGATCCTCTCAAAATACCTTCAAATGGGATAACAATTTGGAACCATGTTTTAACGAATTTCGATTTTATTAAAGATTAATAATAATAATAATAATACGAATTTTTAAATTTAATTAATTAGAATTCCATCCGTTATGGAATATTATTTTCATTAGGTTAACATTTGATTTCACAGGGATAGTTCACTCCACTTTGCTTTTCACTTACCCTTGACAAAGTCCACAGTTTGATTTAAATGCATCTGACGATAAGTCTGGCGCACTCGTTCCTTCAGCGGATCGGTGGTGTCCACACTGTAATCCCGGAATTTCGAAGGATTCTTGTCTGCAAATGTGGGCTCAGGTCGCATGAGCTCCGAAGGATCCAGAAGGTGGACATGGTTCTATCAATTAAATTCACAATAAGATACCGTTTAAGACCTATCGGTTGAGATTTTCTTTACCTCCGCAAGGATTCTCATTTTGAAAGAAAGTTTATATTAAGTTAAAGAAAAGAACTTGAAAATTATTTTGGGTAGTAACCGCGCACTTGAGCGAGCAAAACACTTTTGAATCGCTGGACGCTCAGAACTCACACTTTTATAGTCTGCCGACCGTCGGAAATTCAACGGAATTCACAATCACATTCCCATATAGTACACTCTCTTCTATTCCAAGTGTACTCGAAAATGATTTATAGTACGTTTGTTATTTTTCAAAACACGAGAGTCGCCTGCGTCGCTTCCCGTGCGGCCTCTCCCAATCGCTATCAAAATTACGTCTGAAGCCCGGCTCAAATATTCTAACTACCATATATGAGGGGACTCAAGCCATTACATTCGGTTTTATTACGCCTTATCAGGAGCCTGGGACGCCTACACAACGGCAGCCCAACTTATCTGGAGCTGCATTACTTTTACCCTCCATAAATTCATATAACTGGAAGCTGCACTTGACTGATAACAACGAAAGGCTGGCAATAAAAAGAACATAATGAATCTGTTCCACATACTCGTATATCTGGACCAAGTGCAAGGCCACGGCATTGAGTTACGAGTCTGATTGTCAGGGTCGTTACTCGAGGACTCATGAATGTATTCTTTAAAACTATGAAAATCACCTGATAAGAAAGTTAATCTACTTAATGGGATAACCAATCCTTGTCTGATTTTTAAGATCGAATATAGATTATTACGAGTGGTCTTATAAATTCAATTTTAATTAGATTTTTTGTGCTATGAGATACAATGTATCATAAGGAACTAAAACCGTAAGATCACAGTTCTATTTTTATTAAAAATACGACGTATGTATTACGTATATCCTAAGGAATTGGTTCCGTATTACACATATATTAAATGTATCAATACTTATCTTAAAGAATTGTTGTCTTAGCCACAAATAGAAATGGATTTGGTTCCTTTTCCTTATGTAGGTAACGTTTCGTATACAGGTTTTACGCCTACTTACATAATTTTAGCGGATGCCCAACCTTCGGGCAATCAGTTTTCCCCTGGATCAAAAGTCACGCCTTAAGCCCCCGAAAAATTCCTACCATAGATCTTGGGCTAACCTTGAACAACCGTCAGGAAGGCAGCTAGTCCATAAACATAAGCCAACGCTCCAGATCCAGCGATCATCCGAACGCCTAAAAGTAGCAACAACGCCCCGCAATCTGGGTACACAGTCATCAAGCTGAAGCTTAATGTGCCATCAAGGGGGGGATTGCCTAAAGAAAAGTTATCAGTCGTGTCTACATGACGTCGATGCGATCCGATCCGGACTCTCACACGCCGCAAGTGCGAACTACAAGTTGAGATTTCACACTGCCCACGAAGGGGCGGACTGATCGCTGGGATCTGGAACCTATACTTAGAAGTGGACGGCGATGGTGATCCATATGGAACTGGGCCGGAGGGGCTTGTTCCAAGTTTCCCGAGGCGCAGTATCGCCGTTCGTCACCATCAGAGGTCAGTTTGTAACGATCGTTGTCAATAAACCTTATCACCTATTAGGGGAGCGTTTCGCACAGAGTAGGAATATTGGGGAAGCTGGGGCGGCAATGGAAAAGTTTCATAATATTTCTATCTCACGACGAGGCTGGTGTCATCAATTAAGTCAGAACGTGCCGGCGATTGCAATCGCAATAAATTTTATTTATAGTATGGCTGTATTCTATTTTTGATTTATATCTAGATATGATATGATGTTTTATATTTGATTTTCCACTGCGCAGCATTGCGTTCAAGTTCTAGGAGCCATGACTTCTAATCTACTTGGTATATCAGGCAGATCGATCACATTAACAAACAACCATGATAAGCTCATTAAAAAGCCACAAATTATTCTATAATTAGGCAGGGGATCATACGTAAAGTTCAAGGGGTCACAAGGACAAGGCTATTAAGCGAGGAGTCGAGCCAAATGACAAACAACGATGATCAATCCGTTTTCAAAAACTACAGAGTCCTCTGCCTACAGCATCCTTAGCTTTCCTATCATCCCTTGTTTATGATTGCAGTTTGCTTTAGGAGGGCCCCACAGTTCTTACTACGGCC
The DNA here is from genome assembly GCA_037075205.1 of Drosophila prostipennis. Lineage (NCBI taxonomy): Eukaryota > Metazoa > Arthropoda > Insecta > Diptera > Drosophilidae > Drosophila > Drosophila prostipennis. The sequence goes on from JBAMCJ010006752.1 coordinate 1,195,441, forward strand.
TCAAGTAATTATCAATAAATCACGCCGACTTTCGCCAGACGAACTCTTCGACTTGAATTCAAAAGTTGATATTTCGCTGATAGATTTGTGCACATGCTTGCAATAATTCATTCGGATTCAGCTGACAGTCGGGGTCGAAGGGTCATCAGCCGGCACAAGACTCCCAGCCGAATGTGATTACTGTAGTGCGTCAAATAAATCAAGTTTACAAACAATATTGCAAATGTCGGAATATAGGTAATACCTATTAGCTATACAAATCTGTAAAAAATACAATTTTTATCCAGAATCAAATATAAAATACTTAAGTTAAGGGGTGAAATATATTTCTATGGCTGGCCGAAAAGTATACTTCATTTAACTTTTTCCCACAAGTTATGTTAAAGCTGATTTATTGCTGAGTGATTTACACAATATCATCAATCAAAAATTGTAACAGATAACCAGCTAAATTTAAGAAACTCCCAAAATCAATCAATTCAATGTTAAAAAAAATAACTTTTAACTTAATTAAAACTAAAAAAATTTAAACTCCTCAAAGCTTTTGGGTTTTTATGAGAATTTTAAATCTAAATGAATTAATTTCTTAGTACTATATATTAAAAAACTTACTCATGCTAACTATCCTTTATTAATCCCTTAGTAATTCCACAATACACACGGATATATAATTGCAGGCAAAAACATATTATTACAGATACACAATTAATCACCATGCCAAACATTTAAAATTGCCAAGTGAGTTCCCATCACACTGACAACAGGCCTCTTTCGACGGATGCGATACGGTGGACAATCTCAGTGCGAGGTGCTGCATAATTGATGAGTAAGGGTTTCGTGCCAGCCGTTTGGTTGCCGTTGTTAAATGGATGTCCTGCCGGCAGGACTGGTATTAAAAAACAAACAGCGACGGCGAACAAGAGCGGAAAATGTAAATTAGAGCGTTTAATTGGACGCCTAAGCGCCTGCTAGGCATTTAACGATTTAACCCTCGTTTCCCCGCCGCAGAACTCTAATTAAAACCACTGAAAAAAGAGGTCCTTAACAGCGGTACGAGGACAAAAGTAGGGAGAAAGGCTCCCTGAATATGGGGCACCCACAAGTCAGCCCCGTTGGCCGCATTAACAAACGGTACACTATATCTTCCTTCCGGATCTTCTTTGTTTTTGTACAAGGTGCGGCTTTCGAATGTCTGGCTGGGTAGCAAATTTTTCTTTAGATGATCATCGTTGGCCGTCAGCAGACGGAAAGCGTTTAGCTGGGGGACAAGAAAATAGTATTAACCAATAAAGGTTATATTCTAATTAATATATTAACCTGCTCTTCGGTAATATAAGCGGCATATACGAAATAGATCCAGGTAACTTCCTTTCCACAAGGTGGAATTGTAAGGGACCCAGAGAAGCTAAAGTATATTTCCAAGTGCTTCGAAATGTATTCTGCTAGAGGAAGCGGGTTGGTCATGTTCACGGTTTTGCCTTTCTGATCAATCTGAGCGAATAAGTCCGTGATGCCCTCATAGCCCCCAGTTGGAAGGAAGCCAATCTACAAAAAATATATATATGCTAATCAAGAGCCGACTATTTGAAAAGCTCTCACCTGAAAGAAGAAAGCTATAACGGCAATGCCGTGATTCTTATCTAGAGCGCTAGCAAAGTCGGGATATTCTAGATTCCGAAGTACCAAATGGAGCTCAAATGGAGAAGCTTGGCTATAGATGACATCATCACTGCCTATCGTATCGTTGTCGCCCCAGTGGAAGTGGATCTGCTCTAACTGGTAACCCAGAGGAGCTTCCTCCGCCAAAGGACCTCCCCTCACAGTTGGCACTTTGTCCTCGTCGAAAATCATCTTCATCACCACCGTGTGTCCATTGTTCGTCATTTGCAAAGCCTTGGGCGTAGTGTTGAAATGAAATAGCTCCAGCTTGGGAAACTCCTTATCCACGGCATAGATCATGTCGCTAGTTGTGGGACTCTGGTGCTTCCCCCTGCATTTAGCATAATCGTTTACAAGATCTTGAGCCAAGACCACCGAAGCTAAAATTATAAAATGAGAATTTTACTTCCGCTTTATTTCAGATTTCGGTTAAACTTTATTAAAATACAATATTTAAGCTTGCTAGCATAATATTATTATGATCGGAATTGCATTGACAACTTCAAAATTATGTATTGATCTTTTGCGATATTTAATCTGATATAATTTTTACCTTTTCTTTGAGAAATACAAACGGAGACAGTTAATCGAACTCTGGTGCTAATTAAAAGATAATGTTGGTGACATTTCGTGACATCGAGTGGGTGTTTATTCAGTGATACCTGTTTGATCGAGCTATCTTTTATTTTTGGTCACAGCGAAAGCTATAAATATGCGACATGTGTGTCCTACCAATCTTGCACCTTTTATTAACGCGATGTTTGTCGTCATCGGTATTGACTTAATTCAATCAGTTATTATTAAAACAATTAAAGACAAAAACAAAATACTTTTTATTTCGGTTTTGGGGCATTTCTTTGAACTATTCTTAGCTTTCAGAATTTATCAGAATTATCTCTCATGAACAAGTTAATTAATTTATGTCAAATTTAAGGTAATTATCGTCTAATTTCTATTCGCGTGTAGCACGTTTAGCAGATTTTTAACAATTTAGTTCACACTGTTATTAAGAAAGCTAAACTTAATAGGATAACGGAAAAAGGACGAAATGGCAGGATTGGCTAACAGTGCTAATATACCTTTTAGAAAAAAATCTAAAAATGTGAATGGAAAAATCATCATCGTTATGTATTATAGTATAATACCATTGATAACACTGAGCAACATTTTTAATGTTTGGAAATGTAATTGCATTTTGGATTTCAAAACCTGAAAGTACTCATCAATACGAGTTAATCCACATACGGCGTTCTTCTGGCTTAGCTCGTGTTTGGATATTATAGCGATTTAAAAATTTCAATTAAAAATTGGCTATATCTCAACAGTCGAATAAATTTTATCTGTATGTATTCAGGACTATTATAGGTATTAACCTAAGGAATAAAAATGCTGAACAACGTTTATAGAAAAAGTGCAGCTATCGTGAGATAGGCTTCAAAATGTCGGGAAAAATACCAGATTGTATTTATTGTATTTTAATACCAAATGCTATGTTTTATGTACGTTTTTGTGTCTACAGTTTTATATTCACAGTTTTAACCAGTTTTAACCATTGTTGAACCTTTCAATGTCTTTATCTAAAATAATGTTAAGGACGCGTACCTGAAACTTGAAGACATATTGCATTTATAGATCAATTTTTACACCAAATCTTTAAATCGCTGTAATATCCAAACGCGAGCTAAGCCAGAAGAACGCCGTATGTGGTTTAACTCGTATTGATGAGTACTTTCAGGTTTTGAAAACCAAACTGCGGTTACATTTTTCGTGTTGCACTGTGTAATTGTTTAAATACTAGCTGAAACTGGTTATAAACACACTTTGTCAGCAAGATATATTAGCATATAGGGCTTGATTTCCAGCCTCGTATCTTGGTTAACGCACTTTTGTCAACTGTTCTTTACATTTTTTGCTATTTAGCTCACCACAGATCAAGATCGGGGCAATGACAATTGCAAGCGGGGTGCTGCGACACCTCCTCATGGTTTCACTTTGCCTCGAAGTCACTTTACCGGAATACTATAGTATTATACTATAGTCCTATGAGGCTTTCGAGGCTCTGTCACCAGTCGCGACTAATTTACGGACTATAACTATTTGAGGCAAAGCACAATCACCGCGGATTTCGTAGGTATTTTGACAGTCTACTGTCCCACTGTCTTTTTTTCCGTGGTTCGCCCGCAGAACTGCGGTTAGGACCTCGACGACATTGCAACTTATATCTGCCAATGATAGCTTCTATCCTTTCGCAGTCATTCATGCTAATCCCCAGGGGAGGCCAGTTTTCCATCCACTCGAGTGCTAAAGAAGCGATCTGCGCGATCCGTTCGCTACTTAGTGTGATTGCTTTGTTGTTTATCCTTGCATCGCATGTCGCAGCCACAAATCGTAGTGCAATGTAAATGCACGGGCACATTAAATGGCATTAATGTTGCATGCTAATCGCATTGTGCAGCTTGTTTGCTTTTCACTGCGTAACCATTTCCATTTCCCCTGACACCCAATAATTCTCATTCTGTTAAACCTGGCAAACAGATTAAAACAAAGCCATTTCATTAATTATATCACTGGAAATCATTAAGCTAGCCCATTCTGTTTTAATATTTTTGATGGTTTTCAGCTTTATGGGATGACAAATTAAGTTATTGGTCGAAATGTCTCACTCCTTTATAAATCTAAGTTCGACTCCTTTGGGAATCATAAAAACTTGAATTTTTCTTAGAAAAAAATATAACTATTTATTAAAATAGGTTATTGGTTGTCCTTTTTCATCTATTTTTTTCCTTTACGAGGGCTCACACTTATTGATTAGTTATTTTCCTGTATAATCTTTTTAGTCAAAATAACTTGTCTGCATTCAACTAGAAATATATGCAAACCATATTTACACAATAAATACAT